>CM053752.1:42749671-42833980 GCA_028658305.1 Pachyuromys duprasi
GGGGGTACAAAGTGAATAAACTGTAATTAATAAAAATAAAAATAAAGACTTATGGTCACCTGTAAGGGTTCCTCTGGGTCCTTCTGAAGGTTCTAGAGAAGGTGTAAGTTCCTTGGGTTCCAAATTCAACAGATTTGGAAGTCCCTAAGAATATGTCTGTGGAATTCTCAAGAAGCCATCTTGGGTATCATTGCAAAGCCCATACATGTACGTGTCTTTGGTGGGTTCTGAAGTTACATCTGAAAGTGCTACTAGGGTATCTACATGAGATCACAGGTTGCTTCCTGGTGTACAATGAACAGGATCATGGCTAATATGATGGCCCTAGGTCACAATTTTTTCTCCTTTTCCTAGTCAGTGTGTGATAGCTTCTACCTTTCTTATTTAAGCTATCTGGGCATTTTCTTTGGCTTTATCCTTTTGCACACAGCAAGCCAGGCACCCCAGGACTCTGTTGATTAAGGGGAGAAGATAACAGAGTGTAAGATCAGTCTACGTGGACTACATGGTGAGAGCTTGCTTCAAACAAAGGAACAAATGAAGGAAAGCAAACAGGAGAACTATTCAGTGTTTAGTGATGTGAGTGTGTGTGTGTAAAGGCAACAGCAAGACGGTAAGAGTTTGGGAAAACACTCTGTTACAGAAACATGGCAAAGGTATCACACAGTTTAGAAGAACTACATTGCATACAACTTAGCTAAAACTGTGTGGTGAATCACTTTGTGGAAGCAGCCATTAATAAAGATACATGCTTGCTTCAAATAAAAGAGAATAATTGAAAAGCTTTTAACATCTCCCTCAATCTTCAACATCTTTCTCAATCATTCCTCAGTACAGTCTTAATTCCTCTCCCTATCCCATTCCAAGCTCATGGACAGTAGAACCCATGCAGTTTATCTTTGCATTAAAATGATTACAGATGTAGCATCCATGCAGTCTAAACCAGGCCTTCAAAACCATGTGGCATGGATGACTCAGTTTAATATCAATAGGAGAAAAAGAAATCTGTCTTGTCAAAACACGAATACTCCCAGAAATAAATTAGATTTGCACAAACAAAAAAGCAATTGCCTACACTTTGTTCGTAAAAGTTGTCATACTAGAATGTGATAGTCTCAGATACATAAATCTTTAAAGGTGTTTTAAACATAATACATATAATTTTCGTGTGAGTGTTGGGAGCCGCTGGTCTGCCGGGATGCTTTGTTATTTGGATCTCAGCGGAAAGACTGCTTTCACCCTGGCCTTCACTAGAGTCAGTGATAAGCTACCAAGTCTATCTCCTTTTGTTTGAGACAGCAGGGGGCTGTCTTGTCAAAGTCACACCTTTTGCCTGACTTCCCTGTGAATTCATTCATTGTGCTGAAGTGCTTTTGCTCTGACTTAAAAAGGAGTCTGGAATACAGCAAGGCGTCTAGTCCCCACTAGAGCCTCTCGGAAAGGTCCCATGTGTTGTGTGTCAGTTTATTAATTTCAATCCTCACTCCCAACTCAAGAACCAATCGGCTCTGCCGGTGGGCTTTGGCATGTGTGGAGATATATGTATGTATATCGCACCGAGGCCAGAGAAGTATATTGGGTATCCCGCTCTCATTTCTTTGAGACACTCTCTCACTAAACGTAGAGCTAACTCCTGTCTCTATCCCAACAGCACCAAGGTTACAGGCAGGCACGTAGCCACATCTAGCTTTTAACATGGATACTAGAGATCTGAACTCAGGTCCTTTGCTTGTGCAGCAAATGCTCTTATCCACTGAGGAACTTCCTTAGCCCTAGAACCATAATTTTTGATCCTCCTCATCACTAGTTAGAAATGGCAATCTAACTGTGAGTCGGCACCCTACATAAGAACCCAGATTCTCAACCCCATTGCTTCCTAGCTGAGTAACCTGTAGCCAGTTAGTTTCAGTGTTCAGTGTTCTCGTTAGTAAAATGAGGCAACAGGACTTGTTAGAGACATCAAAGACATCAAA
The DNA here is from genome assembly GCA_028658305.1 of Pachyuromys duprasi. Classification (NCBI taxonomy): domain Eukaryota; kingdom Metazoa; phylum Chordata; class Mammalia; order Rodentia; family Muridae; genus Pachyuromys; species Pachyuromys duprasi. Next base: position 42,751,645 of record CM053752.1, read on the forward strand.
TTACAGTATGTCAGGCCTGGTGACTCACACTGCAGACCCATGACTTGGGAAGCTGAGACAGGAAGATTGCTGTGAGATTGTTCACACAGCATTAAAACACCCTGGAAATACGCATTTGAACACCAACATGTAGTGGAACACTCAAACGTCATCAATGCTTTTGACAGCAGATGGTCAATGTGCAGAGAGTTAAGAGACAGTGGAGTGCCCAGCCCTAAATGGGACATCTATGTCCTCCCATGGTTCCAGTATAGAGATGGAAGCGAGGGCAGAAAGACTGTAAAAAGCCAGAGGAAGAGGACGGCTGCTCCAAAAGAGCCTTTTCAGGATGTGACAGGCCCGCTGTACTCATGGCCTTGCAGCAGCTAGACAAGACCTACACAAGCTCAAACTATCTATTAGTGCAGCAAATACGGGGCCAGGGCTCACAAAACCCCACCCCTAGCTGAGGAGCTATGGCTGCTTAGAGAAGGAGAGTCAGTTTTCTTCAGTGACGTAGCCCTGGGAGATTACCCATGCTCCAGTAGTTGGCTCTACACTCATGTAAATACTGGCGGTAGTAAATTAACTAAGTTTAGAAAAGAATACTTGAAATTGGGAAGAAAAAAAAAATGGGGTTGCAGGTGCATGCCATCATACTAAAACTTGGAAGTGACATCTTAGCCCTCCCAAACCTGAAAGAAAAATGTCTTTTAAATCTCCCTTCTATAAAGAAGAAACGGAGGCACGGCAGGAAGTCAATTGTCCCATACTCGCAGAAGTAATCCATGTTGGAGGCAGAAGAAGGAGGAGGAGGAGGAGGAGGAGGAGGAACCCAGGCAGCCTGGTCTTCTATCCTGGTCTTCTATCTGGGTGCCCTTCACAGCCACCCAGTCCCTCTGGACACATCTTACCAGAGTCAAAAGTGGTGGTGCAGAGACCATAAATACCAATTCATTCCAGCAAGCCCTTGTAGATTGCTCACTAATACTAGAAGCTCCCGGGTCAGAGTCTCAAAAGCACCCTGTGAAATATTTTCATCTCCGTGGCCACTTTACAGACGAGGAAATAGCTCAGACAAGTAAATTGGTTTGTCCAAACAGGGCATCACTGGCTAATGATTGTTGGGGTACATCAGCACCTGTGTAAGCACTAACTCCACATAATCCTCCTAACAACAACTGCAAGGTAAACTCCATTGTTATTCAACCTTCTTACCTAAACAACATGTCCAAGACCCTGCACTACCTAAGCAAAGGGCAAGCTCAAGGCTGTCCTCAAAACAGAGTCCTGACAACACTTGGCTACATGGTGGAGGAGCAGAAAATCAAGCCTAGGTCAAACTCCCAAGTAAGAACCTAGTTACCCTTTCCCAGCAGAACTATGGTAGGAAAGCCTGTGAGTGCTCTAAGGGGCCTGAAGAAGACGCATTGAAGGAGCAGCATCTTGAGAGAGAAAGTAATTTAGGGACATAATAATGTTTGTAAAAGAAAAAAAAAAAAGCAAGGAACCCCATCTAAGCAAAGCCTTAGCAATACAGTAATGGGCAAAGCATTAAGCTATTAAGAAAATCAGATTAAATCAGAAAAGTTTTACATCATCTTAATTACAAAATACTCTTGATAAAGGAAAACGGTTTTTTTTTATTCCCTTTAATTTTGGCTTGAAATTCAACAAGGAACCGAAATGTGTCATTTTCCTTTTGTCACACTGGGCTCCACCATCCTGACTTCCAAGAGCTACTTCCTCAAACTAAGCCCTGCAGAGCCGAGAGGTTTACAAGACCTCTAGGGCCCTTTGCAATATTCTCCTTGAAGTCTTGAAATAACCAGCTAGAGACAGAAATAATCGGGAAAAAATCAAGCCAAGAACTAGAGGAAACTAGCGCACCTCTTTCTGGTGGCACCAGGGGGGCTCATGGTTCACATTTCTGGCAGAAACCAGGCCGATCCGGATTCAATTTTACTGGCAATCTGATTTATGACCACAATATCGGCAGCTGCGGAAGCACAAGTCTTAAGCCTATGCCCAAGAAAAAGGAACAGGAAGCGATGGGAATGGCAAGGGAAGCCCTGCAGGTCAGGGCTTGTCCCTGGTTATGTGAGATGGGTAAGCGATAATTCTAGGAAAGTGCCAGGCGATGAGCCAACTTCAGGGTCCCAAACGTGCGCACTGAACAAGGTACTTTTACGCCCCCTTGCGGACCCAAGTGACAACTGACGGTGTGCCAATTAAGGGACAGGTAAAGGTTTGGGAAAGGTTCCCGAAGACAAGCCTTCTGAGCGACCCTTCAAACGACTCGCAGAGATCCACCCGGTTTTACATAAAAGTAAACTGAGGCTCAAAGAAAGGAAGCGTGCCTTGCTAGTAAAATCACGGAGCCAGCGCCTTTTTATCTGGAAGCGCAGGGGCTGCGTCCAACCTGATCCCTCTTCTTTTCTGGACGGAGCAGGTTAGGCAGTCAGCGGGGAAACCCGGCAAGGCGAGCGAGTGCACAGAGCAGATGCGAGACGGCGGGACGCAGGGCTGCAAGCGCTCCAGCCAGGGCGCAGGCTGCACCGCGTGTTCCCGGGGTGTCTGTCCCCGCAGCCCCGCTGAAGCTGCTTTTCCCTGGGCTGCAGCGGCCAGGGACCAGCGTGGCGCGAACGGAGCGACCATCCCAGGCGCCCGCAACTGTCCCCGTGCCCCGCGCAATGCGCCCGCCACGAGCCAGGTCCAGCGCGCTCCTGCCCGCGGCGGGCACCGTGCAATCCGGAGCCCACCAACTGAGCGCCCCTCCTTACCGGAGCTGCTCCCCGGTAACGAGGACTTCTGCCATGCGCTCCAGCTCTCGCTGCTGCGCCCCGCCGCTCCCGCCGGCGTTGCTGTCGCTGCCACCACTGCCGCCGCCGCTGCTGCCCTCCTCCATGCTCCCGACTGCGCGGCTGCCACTCTGCCTTTGCCGTCCCGCCGGGTGTCTGCTGTTCGGATCAGTCTGCCCTCACAGAGGCCGCCCCGGCCATCTTTGTTCCGGGCGCTCCCAGGGCGCAGACGCGATTGGCTGGTGAGGGAATCCCTGAGGATAAACGGAATTGCTCAGCGAGTCCGGCCCTGAAACTTCGGCGTGGGGGCGGGGCCTGGGCGCTCTCGTGGTCGGGGGCGGGGCCAAGGAAAAAATATAAACACCTGGGCGGGTCACTGAGCAGTGGGGTGTTTCTGCGGGACATTGAATGTTTCTCCCTCTTAATAGTTCCTTTTTTTTTTCCTTTTTCTTTTTTTTAACTCCCAAACTCATGCTGGGGAATTTTGCATTTTTACTGTACTTTCCCTAGTCCAGTTGCAAAGGATAAAAATGCCTGTAATCTCAGCACTCTGGGAGGCAGAGGCAGACAGATCTCTGGGAGTTAAAGACCAGCCTGGTCTATAAGGCGAATCCAGGACAGTCAAGGCAACACAGAAAAACCCTGACTCGAAAACAAACAAACAGAATGAGGACAGTATACCCACATAATGAGCACTCAGGGATTTGGCTGAAGGGCACTCCACACTTCTGGCCCCTTTCCCTGTAGACAACCATACTGTGGAGTCAATAAAACGTCCTGGCCTGGGGTTCAAAAAGACGATGAACCTAACTTCGTTCCTTTGATTTCCTACCTTAACGCTCTTAATCCCTTCTTACAGTAACTGTAGCTAGCACCTGTCAACCCCAGATGCATTTAAGATGTTTTCGGTAAATTGTTACGGTCCTAATTTTTCCAGAATGTATTTAGAGCATTGCCTTCGTTTTACATCTGGAAGGCGGCTAGAGTGAGGTAGCTTGTCTCCGGCAAGCAGGCAGGGTCATTCTCAGTTTTAGGTTGTGTTTTAAAACGGTTTCATCTTGCCAGCCGTGGTGACTCCAGAGGATGAGGCAGGATGGTGTGTTTGAACCAGACTGGGATAAAAAAGATACCTTGTCTCATAAAACAAACTAAAACAAAAACGGCTGGCCAGACAGAAAAGAGCAATTCAGTAAACTCTCAGCAGAATAGCTTAAACACATTGGAATGAAGAGCTGCTCTCCAATGCTCACAAAAAGTTGCTTGTTATCATCCCTCATCCCATCATCTCATTTTCAGTGTGTAAATTTTCACATGGCTGCAGTAGAGAGGTATGTCCATCACAGTCGAATAATTTGTTTTTAGAAGTATCTTTGAATTTCCCTTCTGTAAGGTAGGGGATACAGGGACTTGTGTCTGTGTCCATACATACCACAGCACTATACATACCACAGCCCTTGCTGCTATGAATGTTACTTGACCTTCCTGAAGGCTAGGCTCTGACTCTGCCTGGGCCCCAAAATAGAACAGTTAGCACTTTGCAAAGCCCACTCACTGGGAAGCAAAGCCGCTGTAGTCCCATCTTAAGGGACAGGTTAAAATATATTGTTTGAGACAGAAATCTTGCTGTGTAGCCCAGGCTGGCATCAAACCCAGGATCCCCCTTCCTTAGCCTCCCAAGTGCTGTGGTTTCAAGCACTGAACACCATGTTCTGTTCTGCTTTCCCCCTGCCCTCCAAAGGAAAACCCAGCCTTTCCTAAGGCTCTAAGAGACCACTCTTTAAGATTCCCTGGAGCATCCCAATAATCGCTGGAAACTTAATTATGCCTGTGCTTCACATGACACCACCAACCTTTTTACTATTGTTCAATTTATCCTTACAAAACCCTCTTAAGGTGTCAGTGCCTTCAAATGCAAATGTGAAAGGTGAAACAATTTGTCTAAGTTTCACTAGAAAGTTACAAAGCCCTTTGATGCTTATTCTACACAGTTGCAAGATACGTTCTGCCGCATGCCAGAAAGGAAATAACACCCCCTATGACAACATCCTAGGCAATTCCTTTGCCAGAAGAAATCATTTAAGTTTACTAACTTTCACAAACAGATGAGACCAAGAGAAGCAAGTTTTAGTTAAACATGCCTCCAAGAGCCCCACTCTGAGAGTATAAACATCAAGAAACAGAGGCAGATGGCCTATGCTTCATGAGAGTAACAGCTGTCTGGTTTTTTGTTGCTGTAGCTTTGTTTTTCGATGCGAGGTTTCTGTGTTCTGTGTGTTGCCTGGCTGTCCTGGAACTCACTCCACTCTGTGGATCAGGCTGGCCTCGAACTCGGAGGTCTGCCTGCCTTTGCCCCCACAGTGCTGGGATTAAAGTCAGGCGCCACTACATTCAGTTGTTTCTCATGTCTTAAGTCTTAGAATTACTTTTGACATTTTTTTTTTGACATGGGTGTTCACTCAGCCACACAATCATGGTCCTCATCTATCACTGTCTAACTTTACACTTTTTTGCCAGTCACTAAATCTCTTTGGTTCTCAATTTTCTATTGATATAACAGGAAGAATAATTCTTACTTTCTAGGGATGGTCTGTGACATTAGTGAAATTATGGTTCAACTAAACAAGGTTTTGAAGCTCCATTATAATAATGGAATTTTGTACACTTGTGATAAAAAAAAATCACAATTTAAAGCTAAAAATTTGCAGATTAGGAAAATGCCTGACCTGAAATGGAAAGTAACTTTTCATTTTCTCCTTAGTTTCAGCTTTTTGAGACAGAATCTCATGTAGCCAAAGCTGGCTTTGAATTCCTGATTCTCTTGCCTCCACTTTACAAGTGCTGTTGGGCCTGAAATCCCCTCGTGTGTGTGTGTGTGTGTGTGTGTGTGTGTGTGTGTGTGTGTGTGTGTGTGTGTGAAGATATTTGTACATAATAAGACCTGGTTTGCTATTCCAGGTCAAGCTAGAAGCTTTCAAATGACACGTGGACAGATCACACTCTGCTGCTGAGGACCCTCTTCTAACAGGGACATTGGGTCCTCATGTTGACATGCTGAGGATTCGTAGGCGCAGATGGCTGTGACTGTGAGTCCTGGAGCAATAACTGTGGCTGTGGCTACTGAGAGAAGACAGGAGGGCATGGCTGTGGCAGTTAATCCCACACCGAGGTTTCAGGAGAGCTGAGAATCCACTTGCAAGCTGATTATCTTCTCAGACTCTTCTGTTCTCACAGGGAAAGGTTTTATACCATCAGTCGCATTGCTGATTGAGTGGATTAACTGAAATGAAGTAAATCACCATAAGTGGAAACTCGTAAATGTGAAGGCATCTTTCCCATCTCTCCTCTCTCACCCTATTATGCCTCCTAGATGTTTTATGCCGATATCAACATTTGGATAGTGAGGTGTGTATGTGTTTACACATGATCAAACTGTTATATTTTGGTGAAATACAAATTAAATAAAAAGGCATGCCTAACACATGCCCAAACCTTACGGGAATCAATAGACAAAAATACCCTGTAAAACTGCTATGACTGTTTCTACATGATTTCTCTCAGTAACACGCAGTATATCTCCTTTTTCATGTGGGTAAATGGCTACTCTGTGGTCAGCATGAGCAGTGCTGGCATAATGAACTCTTCCGAAAAATGAGCCACAAACGGAAGAGATGAACTTGAATTACTAAAAAAGTCAAAGTAGAGACAGCCATAAAGCTTAATGAGAGGGTAGGTGTTATCTGGGATTGATGCCACGCCCCCAAATCCTAGCATTTGGAAGCTGGAAGGACAGTCAATAGTTCAAGGTCAATTTTGGCTATATAGCACATTCAGGGTTAGCCTGATAGCCTGTCTCAAAAACAAAGCAACTCTGGGTGTGGTGGGGAATGACTTTAATCCCAGCACCCCGGGAGGCAGAGGCAGGAGGATTGTTCAAGGACAATCTGGCCAAGTTCCAAGACAGCCAGGGCTACATAGAGAAAGCCTGCATTTAAAAACCAAAGTTAAAATAAAGTAATAAAAAAATGTTTTATTATATTTCAGTGGGTGTGTGCAGGCATACACGTGGAGGTCAGGTAACAACTTGCTGGAGCCAGACAGTCCCGAGACTGAACTCAGGTCCCCAGCCTTGACATCCAGTGCCTTCACCAGCTAACTCATTTCCCCTGAATGTACATCCTCCTATAAAGGAGTTAAATTGTTCTCAAACAGTAATGCAAGCCCCTAGTCTTCAGCCACCATACTTGTTCTTGTTTTTGTGAATGGAAGAAACTGATTGTTTAGATTCTCCTGTCCAATATATATGCAAAGGACTCGTACAGACCCTTCCAGGCCCCGTTCATGCTTCCTCAGTTTCTGTGAGTTCATATCAGCTTTGCTCATGTTGACTTAGAGGGCCTTATTTTCTTGGTGTTCTCCATCCCCTCTGACTCTCATACTCCTTCTGCCTCCTCCTCTTCAGGTTCCCTGCGCTCTGAATTGGATGGAGACACCCCATCTAGGGCTGAGTGTTATCCTAGCCAAATATTTTTGGTGCTGGACCTGTGGAGAGGGGCCTAGTTGTTAATGAAATAATTGTAAGGCCCTGGTAGTATATCTTAGCGACACAGTGCTTGCCTAGCATGGCTAACTACATGGGTTTTATCCCTGGCCCTATCGAAAACAAACTACCCAAACAAGTAAGCTCTTAGGTGAGACCTAAAACCTGCGCTTGACAACAAACAACGAACCCCAAATGACTAATTGTAAAGATAGTGAAAAAAAAAAAAGACATCCAGGACTTCATATTTACACCCACTTTAATATTTTATTGTGCTGATTTGTCCTTTGGTAAGAAAACCTTTCGAAATAAGCCATTTTTCACCAGTTCATTCCTCCTTAAGGCCCCAGATTGTTTTAACATATTGGTATGTGCTGTCATCTATTGGTAACTTTTGCAATGACACTAAAAATTGTGAATTGCCTGTGGGGAAATGTCTACCTCTCACAGGTTCTGGTGGGAAGTTTCTAGTTTATTACTTTTATTGCGGTGATACTGCCTTTTTGTGATTAGGTACTAGATATGATAATTCACATTTCCTTACGACAATAACTCACAAAGGACTGAATTATACCACATCTCAACTGTCTTTCTTAGGAGGCGGTTTTTGTGAAATTTTAACACAATAGAGACCAGTCAGTATCTATTTTATGTATTGATAAAGAATTGTACCTCATGCTGTTCCAGACTTAATCAGCAAAGGTTTAGCTTTGAGGTAAATGACTCTCTTTGCCATTTGTGTGACTTACACAATACACAGGGCAAAAATACTTCAGTTTGCACACATATATATCCTACTTTGGGCAGCCTCTAACTACTGGCTTCTGCAAGCACCTGTACTCACACTCACATGCACATCTTCACCCAAAGATACACACACACACACACACACACACACACACATCATGTAATGTATTAAAACATCAGGCTGTGAAATGCCTCACTTGGTAAAGGTACTTACTGCAAAGCCTGGTGCCCTAGTTCTATGATGACATCAGGACCTACATGGTAGAAGGAGAGAACTGATTCTTGCTATTTGTTCTCTGACCTCCACAAATGTGCCATGCCACATGTGGGCCCCCACACGAATACAAACACAAGTTAATTAAAATTTTATAAAGGTATATATTCACATGTATTTTGAGTTGAGAAGGGGTCTCATTGTATATTCCTAGCTGGCCCATAATGTAATATATAAAGCAGGCTGGCTTCAAACTTGCCATGACCTTGCCGCCTCTGCCTCAAGAGTGCTGGGATTGTAGGTATGTTCCCATCATGCTGTCTCAGGGCATACCATTTGTCCAAATTCTAAACTGCCAAATAGAAAGAAACAATGGCCATTTTCAGCAAAATGTGTTTTTTTATTCTCTTAATCTAAAATTATTCATTAAAAGTGGCTGTAACCAGGTGACTACAACCACGTCAAGACCTTGTTACTTCATTTTGTTTGTTTTAACATAATCCTTTTATTAATTATTAGCAAATCTCACCTCATACATCCTGATCCTGCCCACCTCCTCCATGACTCTCCCTACACATCCCCCCCCCCCAAAAAAAAGAAGAAAAGAAAACAAAGAAGTCCATTTTGTGTTGTCTTTATGTTCACTGGAGCATGGTCAAACTCTTAGTGGCCAGCCGGCCAGGGGAAGCTGAGTCCTTCCCCACATGCATGCGCACCAGAAGCTGCCAACAGTGGAGAGCTGTGCCTCGGCATCCCCACCAGCTCTCCCACATCTGCTCCACCTCTGCCTGCAAGATCTGTTCTTTCAATGCACATTTCCTTTTTACTTGTATTACTTATTTGCTGGTGAAAGCATGTTGTTATTTGTTTGCACAACAAAGCAAGGTTATAGTGTGTGCAAATTTAATGAAAGAAAAGAAAGTAAAAAATACTTTGTATATGTCTTTAATTGTTTATTTGAAATAGGTTTCTACTTTGTAGCCCAGGCTAGCCTTGAAATTGTGATCCTACTTGCTAAGTCTTCTGAGTGTTGGTATTCTAGGTGTGAACTGCCACACTTGCCCGACATGTGTTATGTATGTATTTATTTATTGAAATTGTTTTTTACACTTGCTTATTCTCTGTGTGTGTGTTTATGTGCATGCACATACACAATGTACCCATGGAGGTCAGAGAACAACTCAAGGGAGACAATTTTTGTACCAACATGTGGGTTCAAGGGATAGATTTCAAGACATCAGGCTTAGTGGTAACTGCCTGTAGGTGCTGAGCCATCTTTCCAGCCATTTATTTGTTTGCTTGCTTGTTTTGCCTTTTTAAGACAGGGTTTCTCTGTGTATCCTTGGCTGTCCTGGACTTGCTTTGTAGACCAGGCTGGCCTGGAACTCATAGAGGTCTACCTGCTTCTGCCTCCCTGAGTGCTGGGATTACAGGCCACCATGCCTGGCTTGATTTTTTTATTTTTAAAGATGCTCTAACTACATAGCCCAAACATGTCTCCAAATCATGGCAATATTCCAGCCTTAGCCTCCCAAGTGTTGGGATTACAGGCCTGAACTCCTATGCTTGGCTTGCTATTTCATTCATTTATCCATTTATTTAACTGGATGGAGATCAAACCCAGGGCCCTGTATATGCTAGGCAAACACTTTACCAATTGCCTCAGACCCCTGGATACTGGGAATATAGGACTGCGCCACTAGACCTGGTTAATATTTGCAAATTAATTAACTAACAGTATCTCACTTGGTAGCCCTCTGGCTCCTCAGTGCTGTGGTTACAGGCATGGACCACAGTGCCCATGTATTTTTATTTCGAAGTGAGATGTTGAGGGTGGGTTGGAATGCTATCTATCTATCTATCTATCTATCTATCTATCTATCTATCTATCTATCTATCTATCTATCTATCTATCTATCTATCTATGTTTTTTGAGGCACGGTTTCTCTGTGTAGCCTTGTCCTGGACTCAATTTGAGGACCAGGCTGGCCTTGAATTCACAGAGATCTGCCTGCCTCTGCCTCCCAGAGTGTTGGGATTTCAGGTGCATGCCACTGTGCCCAGCTGGGAAAATCTTTTCAGTGGAATAGTAAGAGATTATAGTTACTGAGCCATTGCTGTGTCTGCTCATGTGGAAAAAGCATGACATATGTTAAACAATTTTCTCAACCCCATGATTCAGCCACCATTTTCCTTTGCATTTTTCCAGTGCATAGTAGAGTAAAGGTAGGCTGGGAGTTGAAACTGTCCTGACTGCAGAGACCACTCTGCTAGTTTCTTAGTTACACTGCCTCTCCGGAGGAGGAAGCATCTCCTGTCCAGATGCTTCTATAGGCCTTCTGCTTGATGTGCATTCCTGGGTTCTTCATTTAATCCCTTTGATGCAGATGCTACTGTTTCCAGCCTCTAGCTGCTGAGGGCTGTTCACCTCAGATGGGGGATGTGATGACCATGTCGCCTAACAGGAATGGAGCTATGTAAGCCTGTTACCGGCTTACACTCACAACCTTTGCTTGCTTGATTTTCTTTTCTGCCCCCCACCCCCCAGACAGGGTTTCTCTGTGTAACAGCCCTGGCTGTCCTGGAACTCTCTTTGTAGACCAAGCTGGCCTTGAACTCATAGAGATCCACCTGCCTCTGCCTTCCAACTGCTGGGATTAAAGATGTGTGCCATCCCGCCTGGCTGCTTTCTTATCACAGGATAAAAAGGGATACCCCTAAGGCAGGGATATCACAAGGTCCAGGGCTGCATGGTGAGTTCAAGCCAGCTCCATGGTAACGTCTTCTCCAAAGGTATGAAATGCCCTAGGCTTAATCCCCAGTAACACACACACACCCTAGAGAGGAGGAAAATGGGAAGATGTGCTGGTCCTCCGTGATCTCCCTGCACTCATTCCTTCTGTCATCATTCTAAGTTATGATCCTCCTTTTGTGTTTATTTTGGGACAGGTGCTTTACTATCTTCAGGCTGGCCTCTAAGTCACTCTGTAGAATAGACTGTTCATACGTGTGTCAGTCGTTTGGCCTTATCCTCCAGTGCTGGGATTACAGTTGTAAGTCACTCTGCCAGACTAGTTAAGGTCTCTCACCACCCAGCATATTACAGTATGAATCAGTTTTTCCTCTCTGTTCCTTCTCAGTCCATCTATGTTATAAGTGAGCCCAGGTCCTCATCCTTCTTCCTTACAGAGTTTCTTCAGCCAAGTCCAAGGCCTAGAAAATGCACGTGAACAGTTGTTCAAGGCATATTCAATTTTTTAATTTCCAATTGGAAAATAGCATCAGTTAAGAAATTATTACATATCTCTACCTTCGTTGATCACAAGTTGTTGCATTTTGATATAAGCAAGCCTGTGTGCACGATAAGGTTTTGTGGTATGCAGGAGAGCTCTCTCAATAGATACACTGAACAAAAGCAAACTTGGAGCTTTACAGATTCTTGGCAGTAGTCATCATATTCAAGGGCTGGTAAAGTAACTCAGTTGTTAGTGTTCCCCTAGAATGAATGAAGCCTGGATTTGATCCCCAGGATTGTATTGTGGTATTTACTAGTTTTTAGGCAGCCTGCTTCTGGGTTGCCTAGCAACCTATGATGTCATCATGTGTCACCTGGCAGGGGTGACTTTGTCACTCTTTTGGCCTCTTGCCCTCTTACTCTCTTGCTCTTCTGCTCTCTCCCCCTGTCAGAGCACTCTCCCTTCCCTCCCCCTATCATGTCTCGCTCTCTCCTTCTCTCCCTCTCTTCATCTCCATCTAATAAACCTCTTTCATATAAAATCTGTTGTGCACATCACCATTGCACTGGTCCTAACAATACTCATACTTGTATTCCTACCACTTGGGAGGTGAGGGCAGGAGGATAAGTAATCCACAGTCATCCTTGGCTACATAAAGAATATGAGGCTAGCCAGTGATACATGAAACCCTGTCCTAATATTTAAAACAAACATAAAACCAGACTCATGAATGTAACAACTGAAAGTAATATTGCCTTTATTTTAACAAACCCTTGTGAAATCCTACTACAAGTGCTTTATAATTAAATTATTTCATTAAAACAGTCTCATGAAGGCTGGGAATATAGCTCAGTGGTAAAATAGCTGCCTACTATGTGTGAAGTTTGGAGTTCAATGTTCACTCAAAAACCAACAAAACAAAAGGAAAAAAATGAACATGATAGAAAATAAGCCAAAGTGAGCTGCATGTGGTGGCACACATCTGTGATCCCAGTACTCAGGGAGGCAGAGGCAGGCAGATCGTTGTGAGTTTGAGGCCAGCGTGGTGTACAAAGAGAGTCCTGGACAGCCAAGGCTGCACAGAGAAACCCAGTCTCAGAAAACGAAATAAAACAAACAAACAAACTAAAATAAGCCAAAACGATAGGTTCAGAAGCAAGTTTCTCTGTCCTTCTCCTGCCCTCCTATTGATTTCTCCTCTTTTTCCCTCAAGGGGAACTAGGAAACCAGAATTCTTCTCAAGGCATGTCATGGAAACTAAGACCCAAAAGCCAGACATAAAACCTGGGAACATGGCTCTAACTCTGCCCTATTTTTCTGTGTGACCATGAAGAAATTCTCTGAGGTTGGAGAGACGACTTAGTTTAAAAGCACTGGCTGCTCCTCCAGAGGACCTGGTATCCACATGGCAACTCACAACTGTAACTCCAGTTCCAGGAGATCTAACACAGACATACACGCAGGCAAAAGCACTAATGCACATAAAAATAAATAAATAAATCTCTCCCCACCAAAAAAAAAAAAAAAGAAATAAAGAGAAGAAACTCTCTGATTTTACTTGTTCAATTGTAGGTGCAAGGCCTCATTCTAGCAGGCTGGAAGATGGCTTCATTGGTAAAATGTTTGCTGTGCAAGTGTGAGGAACCAAGTTTGATCCCTGACACCGGGGTTCAGTGAAAGGTCCTGCCAAAAAAATAAAGTGGAGAGTAGGGAGAGTAGTTGAGAAGACACTCAACATTAATCCCTGTCTGTGCATACAGACACACACACAGATACATAGACAGAGACAGAAAGGAGAGAGGAGAACACATCATTCCAGAAGCCTTACCCTTTATCTGGGAGGAAGGAAGACTTAACAATAACGACAGTAAGAGACCAGAAAGAACATGATCCTATAGGCTGTGCCCCCCACCCCCATCTTCTCTGTGTTAGTTGATTATTAGACCCATTGACAATCTATATTGCTAAAAAGCTCAGAAAGGTCGTCAAACCTAATCCAAAAAGTGGGTGTCTCACACTGTTCTTTGGGTTTTCTATTCATAGTGCTAATGGGAATTCCTGGAAAGAATCCCTGACTACAAATGCTGGTTTACTGATTAGAATTTCAGTGACCTTGGGGATTTGGAAAGCTGTTCCAGAGCCAATTACAGTTTATCTAGGGCTGTCTTTAGCCTACCCAAGAGCCACTCCTTGTGCTCCTTTGTGTCAGACCTTACATCCTGACCACAGACAAAAATCTTCGGGGATGTATTGACCAAACTCTAATTTTCCAACCTAAAGGCCAAGAGTCATCAGGTAACATCTGAGGCCTAGAGGCAATCTGAAGCCTAGAGCCAAGATTGCCATGTTTTGCTGTAACCACCTACTCAATGTTCCTACCATTGCATTTTAAGAATCTGGATTTCTGACTTTCTCTGTTCTGTTATTATATAGACTTCATAAAACTGCTTCCATATTGTGATCTTGTCTTAGTTAGGGTTTGGCTGAAACACCATGACCAAAAGGTAAGTTGGGGAAGAAAGGACTTATCTAGCTTACACTTCCACAGCACTGTTCATCACTGAAGGAAGTCATGACAGGAACAGGGCAGGAACCTGGAGCTGATGCAAAGGCCTTGGAGGGTGCTGCTCACTTCCTTGTTTTTCAAGGCTTGCTCAGTCTGCTTTCTCAAAAAAAACCCAGGACCCCCAGCCCAGGGATGGCATCACCTATGATGGGCTTGGCCCTCTCCCATTGATCACTAATTGAGAAAATGCCTTACAGCTGGATCTCATGGAGGCATTTCCTCAATGGAGGCTCCTTTCTCTCTGATGAATCTAGCTTGTGTCAACTTGATACATAAAGCCAGTGAGTGCAGACACAGAACTGGGGGTAGCTTAAATCTGTGTCCTGGGCCATCGTCACTCATATTAGGCTCTAGAATAAACTTTCATTCCTTTTGAAGTGAGACTTGTGTTTTTGCATTGACACCAGGCTCCGTGTCATTTAATAATTAATTTAATGCTTATTAAATGAGTACATCATGTTTTCATTTGTTGACTTATTTTTTATTGTAAGAATTAGAGCTTTGGCCCTTCTGATGGTGAGGAAAGGGCTCATCCCTTACCTCCCTGTGAGACAGTGGGCCCATCTTTTAGCATCTGTTTACTCTCTAATTCCCAGATTCTTCTTAACTTTGCTCCGTAGCATGAGTGGTTTGAGACTGAAGATTGCATTTCTCAAGTTCCTATGTCATATAGTAGCTTCCAGCTAGGTTCAGAAGCTAAGAAATTGCATTGGTTACTTTTCTGTTGCTATGATTAACTACTATGACCAAGGATATAGAAAGAAGGATATACTGGGGCTTAAAGTTCCAGGGGGTTGTGAGAGTCTATGACAGTAGCAGGTAGTAGGTACAGTGGCAGGAATCCAAGCTGAGAGCTCACATCTTAATCCTCAACTAGGAAGCTGAAAAGGCAAACTAGAAATGGTGAAAATCTTTTAAATTCTCAAAGCTCCTTCCTAGTGACACTTTCTAAGCCTCTCCAATCAGCATCACCACCTGTAGGTGACATCTCATTTAAACCACCAGAGGCCTTGGTGAGAGGCTAAAAAGTATGGTGTTTTAAATGATAATGGAAGACATGGACTAATGTATTTGAATACTTGGTCCTAACTTGGTGAAACTGTTTGGGAAGGACTAGGAGGCATGGCCTTGCTGGAGGAGTTGTGCCACTGGAGGGTGGGGGTTGAGGTTTCAAAAGTCCAATTATTTCCAGTTAGGGCTCTGTGTGTGTGTGTGTGTGTGTATCTGTCTGTCTCTGTCTCTCTCTGATTGGTGGTTGTTATCTCAAGCTGTGAGCTCTCAGCTCTTGCTCCAGGTCCACGCCTGCCTGCCTGTCACGATGGTCATGAACTCACCCTCTGAAACTGTAAGCATGACAGGACAAGTCTGCAATCCCTGACTCCCACTACCCTTCCTTCTCTCTCCAACTCCGGCTGACTCCCTTCTTCTTACCCCCACTTCTTTTGTTGCTGTTGTTTGTTTGGTTGGTTGAGGCTTTGTGCAGGTAGCCGCTGCATATTCATGATTATGATGGTCATGTCATACCCAGAAGGCGGCATCCCGTAGCACTCCTGTTTGTCCTCCAGCTCTTACGGTCTTTCCACACCCTTTTCTGTGACTCCTTGTGCTTTCGAGCCAGTGATACAGATGTCTCCTTTACATCTAAGCAGTAACAGTCATTTATTCTCAGCATTTTGACCTTGGCTTTCTTTTTTATGATTACAAAGACCAAGTGAAAGATGAAGCAATACCACCATCTAGTGGTGGGAAAAAGCCCCAATCGTTTTACAAGCAAAATTCTCTGATTGTATTGAGACAAGTAAAATAATTCTTCTTCCTCTTCTTCTTCTTCTTCTTCTTCTTCTTCTTCTTCTTCTTCTTCTTCTTCTTCTTCTTCTTCTTCTTCTTCTTCTTCTTCTTCTTCTTCTGGTAAGATTTATTTATTATGTATACACTGTTCTGCCTGCGTGTATATCTGCATGTCAGAAGAGGGCACCACATCTCATTATAGATGACCAATTTTACTTCAGCTTTTGTATTCCTCATAAATGAATTTATCTTGTTGCAAACTGGAACTTCATCATCTGAAGTCATTCAAAGTCGACACAAGGTGGAGCATCTTCTAAGACATTAAGACACTACTTGATTCTATTTCTCCCAGTGCCTGTAATTCTTGACACTGACCTTTTGTTGTCTTTCTTTCTTTCTTTCTTTTTTATTTATTTATCTCATTTATTTATTTTTCTTGTGTTCTGGGGGTCTTGTCGGAGTCTTTTCATGCTAGGTAATCTGCCCCATCATGGCCGTACACACCCAAGCCTACCCTTCTTCTTTTAAGAATTCTATTTTATTAGCATATACAAATTACAGATAATAATGGGTTTCATTATGACATTTTCATGCATGTACCTAATGTAGTTTGATCATATTTAACTCTGTGATGCTTTGAATGAGCAATGTGCTCTGCTCTCTCAGGCATTCTGACAGTTGGTGGCACTGTTTGGTGGGGTTTAGGAAGTGCAGCCTTGCCGGAGGAACTGTGTCACTGGAGGGAGCTTTGAGAGTCAAAAGCCTTGCTTACCTGCAGTTTGTTTACTCTGCTTTATGGTGTGATCTCCTAGCTTCCTGATCCAGGTGCCTTGCCTTACACCTATTCCTGCCATCGTGGACTATTAGCCATGGAATCCTCAGCCCAAAGAAAGCCTTTCTTCCATAAGCTGTCTCATCCTGTACTATGATGGTGACAGAAAAGTAGGGAGTACACTCTCTTTTGTCCCTTACCTACTCTCACTGACTGCTCCCCACAACTTCTTAAATATCTTCTCTTCTATTTCATGCTCTCCCCACCCCTGTGACTCAATGAGTGTCACCAAAGTTGCTTACTGGAGTATGGATAAGAGGTTATACATAAGCTTTAGCGATTTACCAGTGGCTACACCGCTAAAGAAAATGCCTTTCCTAGTCAGGCACAGTGGCTCATGCCTGAAATCTCAGCACTCTGGAAGGCAGAGGCAGGAGGATCTCTGTGAGTTCCAGGCCAGTCTGTTCTAAGTGAGTCCAGGACAACCAAGGCTACACAGAGAAACACTGTCTCGAAGAAAAAAAAAATAACCACAACAAATAAACAACAACGACAAAATGCCTTCCCTCCCTCAAGCAACAATTAGCTATCTATAAATCCTCAGAGAAGGGAAGAGATCTCACGTGTACCACTCCCTCTTATAAGAAGATGTGGATAAGCCCACTCTTTTGTAGATATTGCAGGGAGTCACAGCTGCTGTGAGCTCAAGAGTGCCAGGGCCATGTCATGCCCCGACGACAGCATTCCAAACACTCCACCCTATCCTCTATCCTCTGGTCCTCACATTCTTTGGACCTCATTTTTCTTGCCTGTTCCCTGAGCCTTGGAAGGGATAACATAGAGGTCATATCCAAGAGTCGCTATTCTTAGCACTTGACCAATTATGAATCTCTGCAGTCACCTCTGGCCACAGCAAAGAAGCAGCTCCTCAAGCAGCCTCTGACAGGAGCTCTTTGCCAGCTGCAGATAGTTTAAATCTGAGGACTCTGGGGAGAGAATAAATGCCAGAGCCCAGAGAGTGGAGAAGAGAAAGAACAAGGCCGCTCCTGCTTACCCTGTGCTGCTCCTGGTTGCTGTTGTGAGACAAGAAGTTGGAGATCTTCTGAAACAAGACTGGCTCCAAGAAACCTGACAATCCTAACCAGCAGGAAGCAGCTAAGAGAACTGTGCCCTCTTTCCCACTAACCCTTTCTCCTACCTGGTGTTGGGTGTTGAAAGGGATTGGGGTGGAGTAGGGAGAAAAAGAGAGAGGAAATGTAAATAGTTTTAAAAATTAGGCCAACAGTCCACATTGTTAATGATAGTCCTCTTCCCCAGCAGCCTGTATTAGCATCTTTTGGCACAATTGTTAAGTTTTAACAGAAGAACCCAAGTCTGTCATACAGGGAGTGAAGTGATTTGTATGATGGCTAATTGGGGTTGTCAACTTGATGGAATTTTGAGTCATACTGGAAACAAACCTCTGGGAACGTCAGTGAGGGGTTTTCTAGATTAGGTCAACTGAGGTGAGAGGATCCTTTCTAATGTGGGCAGTACCATCTCATGAGTTGGGGTCCTGCAGGGAAAAAGAAGGAACAGGCTAAGCACAGCATCTGTTCTCTCTGCTTCCTGACAGAAGGTGCGATGGGACCATGCCCACCCCTAAGGAGATAGACTGTATCCCCACTGAATTACAAGCCCAAACAAACCCTTCCTTAGGTTGCATTTGTCTGGGTGTCTTGTTGCATCAATAAGAAACTTAATTTGGCCTCATTAAATAGAAGTGAATTTATTCGATTAGTAATGGCAAGTAAGAACAAAACTTTAGCTTCCATTTATTAAGCATTCTAGGCTTTCCACCCTTCAGAACAAGGGATTTGAAGCTAGGAAAAATAAGTAAATTGCTGTATGTCACAAAACTCTGAGGACAGTAAGTGACTTGTCTATTGCAAATGTCCTGTTCTCTCTCTCTGTGGTGGTGTGAATAGGAATGGCCTCCATAGATTCATGTGTTTGAATTCTTGGCCCATAGGGAGTGGCACCATCAGGAGGTGTGGCCTACTTGGAGGAAGTGTGTGTCATCAAGGGAGGCTTTGAGGTTTCTTATATTCAAACTATACCCAGTGTGACACAGTCCCCTTCTGCTGACTGCAGACCAAGGTGTAGAACTCCCTAGCGGTAGTGGCACACACCTTTATGTCCCAGCACTCAGGAGGCAGAGGTAAGCAGATCTCCCTGAGTTCAAGGCTAGCCTGGCCTACAGAGTGAGTTCCAGGATCACCAAGGCTAAAATAGAGAAACCATGTCTCAAAAGACCCCTCCTCCACCAGAAAGATGTAGAACTCTCAGCCCCTAGCACCTTGTCTGCCTGCCTGCCACAATGTTTCCTGCCATGATTATAACGGACTGAACCTCTGAAAACTGTAAGCCAACCCCAATTAAATGTTTTCCTTTATAACAGTTGGCTTGGTCATGGTGTCTCTTCACAACAATAAAACCCTAACTAATACACTATCCTACAGTGCCCTTAATTTTTGTGTTATTATTGTGTGGGAGAGTGCACACTTGCATGTGTGGAGGTCAGAGGTCAACTTTTAGGAGTTGCTTCTGTCCTTTTATTGTGTGTTCTGGGCATTGAACTCAGGTCAGGAGTGTCAACAAGTTCCTCTAACTACTGAGCCATCTCAGGAGCCTGAATGTTTCCATTTTAATAGTTCACTTTTAATGGTGCATACCAAGCAGTTACAAGTTCATGGATGTGAGTCTACGAATGAATTTTCATCTTAATCAGGTCATGGCAAACTTTGGTGTAGAAAACACCACAGGCAGCAGTGCTGAGTTAGCCGGACTCTCCCAGGCAGGCTTCTCTTACAGATGAAATATTTAACGAATGTGAGGCAGCTTTCGTCTAGGATGGTCTCTAAGCCTAAACAAGTGAGATGCTGTATCCGACTCGGCCAGGGTCTGGTTCCTGGTCCTGAACTATGCACAAAAACCGGACAGGGCCATTTTGGAGCCACCATAGACTAAGCTGGATTCAGACGATGCCATCTCCAGGCTGTGCGACCATTGTCAAGCATCCTTTTTCCTTTTGCATGACGGGATCACCAGGATCTTACATTACCGGGTTGTGGTAGCGGATTACAGAAAAACTGCACGCAAACAGCTCATCACAGGATCCACCGCAGCAGACGGGGAGCTTTGGCGGGAAAGCAGGGGGCGGGCGCAGGGCGGCGGAAGGGGTGGGAGCAAGGTCAGTGCTTGTCCCCTGGGGAGGCAGAGGGCTCACACGACCTTCTTTGAGTCCTCAGGGGGAAACCGTGCTTCCCTCTCAGCAATCTCGGACTTGCAAACAGCGAGCCCACGGCCCAGGGACTCTTCGGCTTTCCCGCGACACGCCTCGCCCCTCCCCGGAAGCCGGGTCCAGCGGATTTGGCGCGTTTAAAGTCCCGAGAGTTCGGTCCTTCCCGGCCGAGGACACGCCCCTCGCGGTGCCGCGGGATGACCCCGTCACCCGCTCCGCGGAGGACCCGCGAGGAGGTGGACGCGACGCTGCAGGTCGCCAAGGTGAACGCCGCCGAGCTGCTGCCCACTGTGCACTGCCTGAGCTTCGGCCCCGGGACCAGCGGCGCGGCCGCCGGGGACTTCTGCCTGCTGGAGCTGGAACCCGCACTGTGCCAGCAGCTGGAGGCCGGGCACAGGTGAGCCCGGATGGGGGACCAGGGCTCTCGGGCTCCAAGCCTCGCCCTGGAGTCCGCGGCGTTCGGTAGCCCGGGGAAACTCCCGAAGGTCCAGAGAGTTGCTTTGATTGGGCCAGCGCAGGCTGGAGGGCGGATCCTCAGCTTGCTGTCAGATGCCGGGAGGAATCCGTGAGAGTTAGCCGGACTCGGCTGAACTTGGGAGACAGGTGCCAGCCGGAGAAGGTCAAGAAGGGAGCTCCAGGGCATTTTGAAGGCCTTAGTAGTGATGCCAAGGACTCCCCAGAACACTCGTTTTTATCTCAGAATATAGCAGCAGTATCTATATAGAGCGTTCCCGCCTTCCACTTGGGTTTCTTTTACTTGAACACTAGGTGGGACGTATGAGGCAAAAGTTTAAAGCCCAATAAGGACTTGGTTGGGGTCTTTACCGAAGATCTGGAACTGTTTATCATTCTGTGTCAACTACAGATTTGCTGCCAAGACCTTGGATTTTAAAACCTAGGGGCTCTGGCTGGGACTGGTCTGGGCTAAATTGTAGAATGTTTATGTTGTAGGCTTCAAACTGTAGGCTGGGTCTCCAGGCCTGGACGGGGAAAAGATGAAAAATAGGGCTGCCTGAAGAGATGGTTCATAGTTTAGAGTGCTTACAGCAGTCGGATGGTGGTGGCACACCCGGCAGAGGCAGGCTGAGGCAGCCCCATCTCTGAGTTTGAGGCAGCCTGGTCTACAGAGCAAGTTCCAGGACAGCTATCCTAGAGAAACACTGTCTTGGTAAACAAAACAAAAAGAGTACTTGGAGCTCTTCCAGAGGCAAGTACCTTTACCATCCTCCTCAGCTAGTTTGGGTATCTTTATTTTGTGCACACCTGCCTCCTGTAAGTTGATTCCTTTTGTTTTTACTTAGGCATTGTTGTCCTCCCCTAGCTTTATTTTAGTTGGACCATTTAGGCTCTCATTTGAGTTTGTACATTTGACCCATCATATATTATTGTTCTAGTTCACCATCCACATATTAGTTACAAAGTATCCCTAAGAGAATTGCCAGAAAACTTAGCTGTTTCCATCCCAGCTGAATTGGAGATTTAAAAAGGACTTCAGGTGTCAAGGCTCTTTTCTTTGTATGGTATCATTTTCTTTCCTTTTGCTTTTGTTATTTGTTTGGTGTTTTGGTTTTGTCCTTGTTTTAATTTTAGAAAGGACCTCAAGTAGATGGGGCTGACCTCAAACCCACCATGCTCCATCATCCCATGTAGCTGAGGACCGCCTTGAAACTTCTAATTCTCCTGCCTCCCTAACTGCTAGGATCAGGTGTCACGTTGGCTCTTCAGCTAACCGAATACCATAGCATTTTGATTAAAGCATCTGGATGAATTATCTTCTGATTTTCTCAGCGTGTTTGTGGTGATATTTGGCCTTTGAGTCTCTTTGAGTCTTTCTTGCCTGTATTTAGTTATTTTTGGTTAGGTACCAGCTAACTAGCTAGCTCTCACGTGGCCCAGTGTTTCCTGGACTCCATCGTTATACCATAGATCCCTGCGTGGTTTCTTTGCTATTTCTGTGATGAAAACAGCTTGACCAAGGCAGCTTATAGAAGGAAAAGTTTATTCTGGCTTATGGTTCCAAAGAGGGAAGAGTCCATCATGAAGGAAGGTATGGCAACAAGCTGCAGGCATGCAGTGCCGGTAGGAAGCTGTGATCATGTCATTTATGGCAAGCCCAAAACTGAGAGAGTGAACCAGAAGTGGGCAAGGCTCTGTACTGTCAAAGCTCACCCTCAGTGACATACTTCCTCCTCAGATAGTGCTGCCAACTATGAACCAAGTGTTCAAACGCCTTAGTCTCTGTGTGTGTTTGTGTGTGTGTGTATTCTCTTTTAAATCACTACAGAAACAGCCCTGAGGTTTAAATTTTAATCTAGACACCGGAAGATTAGGGGATTATTTAAAGAGAGATATCATACCCACTAGATATGTCTCACTAAGGCATGTCTCCCCCTCTCTCCCCATCCATTTACCTGTAGTTTTGTGATTCGAGGAGATAAGGATGAGCAAGCTGTGTTGTGCACTAAAGACAAAACCTACGACTTGAAGATAGCGGACACGTCTAATATGCTGCTTTTCATCCCTGGTTGCAAAACTCCAGACCAGCTGAAGAGTGAGGAACCACAGAGTAACATCGTTCACACCGAGGTACCATTTTGTCCTATACCTGAGTCTGAGAATGATTGTGTTCTAAGCTTGCTTTTGGTTAAAAGTTTAGATCTGTCAGCATGGCGGATCTAAACCTCTCCCTACGGATGTCTGAGATTTCTCAGCATTGTTTTAGGATTGTTTGAATTTGTGAAGTCTCTTTATTTTTCTACTTTGGATTTTGATTTTCCTCAGACACATCTGAGTTTTCTCTTAATGTGGTAAGGGTGCTATTAGGTACCTCATTCCTTTTTTAAAATTAATTTATTTTGTAAAAATTGTGTGTGTGGGGGGGGGGTTGTCTTTTCTACATGTGTATCTGTGAACCATGTGCATGCAGTGACCCTGGAGGCCAGAAGGGGGTGTCAAATATCTGGAGAACGGAAGTTCAGATGTTTGTTAGCTGCCATGTGTGTGCTGGGAATCAAACCTGGGCACTCTGGAGGAACAACCAGTTCTTTAAACCACTGAGCCATCTTGCCAACCCTAAATGACTCATTCTTAAAGCTTTATCTATTTTCAGTAAATTATGCTCAAGAGATGTTTTGAAAAATGAACCCCTCAAACCATAATTAGTACATTTGGAAGTATTTATGAGGTAGAAAAATGAAGAAATTTGCGGTTGGAAGGGAATGTGTTTCTTAGTTTTGAAGTTAGGTTACTTTGTGAATATAGATACAAATATAACCTTCCTTATTTTGGAGAACGCTGATAGTATTTACCAAATAAAAGTCTCTAGTCTGTTTTGGTTGTCATACACCCCACAGTGGAAGCAAAGCTGTTAATTCTTTTAGAATGAATCAGGTTAGCTATTTCCTAAAAAATAGATCTAGAGAAGAATGAAGGGAACATTCTGGGAAGTTTTAATGGTGTATGTGGTGTTAGCATAGAGGAGCTTTCAGTGAATTTCATGTTTACTGTGTGTGTGTGTGTGTAACAGTATCATATAGCCCAGGCTAGTCTTGAACTTGCTGTATAGCTGAGAATGACCCTGAGCTTCTGTCGCTCCTGCTTCCAACTCTTAGGTGCTGGGATTAGAGGCCTATCCCACCATGCCTCATCCTTGCAGTAGTGCTCAGGATCAAATCCAGGGCTTTCTCGCATGCTGGGCAAGCACTCTACCAATGGAGCTAACTGTGTACTACCATGTTTGGTATTTCTATTATTTATATTTTCAGTTGTTCCCATCTGGTTGGTGGAATTGTCGCCATCCCAGTAAATTTTTTCTGGTAGTTTTACAGTTTCTAGAGTATTCTTGGGGTGTATGTTCAACTATTGATCATCATTTTGTTGGCAGGGCATTTTTAATGGGCTTTTCAAAGTAGTTGAAATGGCTGGGAAGGTACCGGGCTTCCTTTTGTCTGTGTGTTTTAATTATTTTTTATTTTCGAGACAGGCTTTCTCTGTGTATTGGCTGTCCTGAACTCACTTTGTAGACCATGCTGGCCTCAAACTCACAGAGATCCACCTACCTTTGCCTCCCCAGGTGCTGGGATTAAAGGCATGTTTCACTGGGCATGGCTTCTTTTGTATGTTTTTGAGGAAAGATGGCTCTGTGGGAATGTATTATTCTTTAGAAAGGTCACTAAAGGCTTATGCTGCATTGTGATTTCTAGATCTTTGGTTTCTCTAATAACTATTGGGAATTAAGAAGATGTAGACCTAAGTTGAAAAAGCTAAAGAAACTTCTAATGGAAAATACCTACGATGGCCCTGACAGTCATAAAGAAGAGGATCCAAGCCGCTCAAAAGTAAGAATATTATTTCCTAGTTTTATTTGAAAATTTAAAATGTAATTGATTTTTTTTTTTAATTGCTATTGTGAGAGGGGTTGAAAAATCTTGCTGTGCAGACTTGACTGGCCTGGAACTCGCAGCCCTCTTCCTGCCTCTGCTTCTTCGTGTGCTGGGCTTGTAGGTGTGTGCCACCGTATTTTGTTATTATTGGTGACTGTCTTTCTTTTTTGCATTTGTGTTACAAGTTTCTAACATAAAACAATCTGGCTAGATACTAAGTGGCATGCTGTCAAAGGCGCTGCCATTTAAATGTGCTTGATTTCATGCGACCTGTGGTGGTGCAGGCCCCTGTGCAGGCCCCCCAGTCTCACAATATTGCTTTGGTTGGATTAGAATTTGCTGAGTCAAAAAAAAGAAGCAGAGCAGGGCTGGGTGGATTAGTGCTTGGATGGGAAACTGCGTGGCACTAGAGCGCTTCCCGCTTGAGGTGAGTGTATAAAGTTGTACCTCATGGTTTCAGCATCCACTCCCTCACAAGTAATGATGCTGACATCTTTCTTTTTCCGATTGTCTTATTTGAGACAAGATCTCATTGAGCACAGGCTGGCCTCAAACTTGCTTTGTAGCTGAGGAAGGCCTTGAAATCCTTATCCTCCTATCTTCCTAAGTGCTAGGATTATAGGCGTGTACCGCGATGTAGTTTACTGGGCACTGGAGATGGAAGCCAGAGCTTCATGCAGGCTGTGGAAATCACTGTACCTGCGTTGTATATCTAGCGCCTGGTTGTCTATTTTTGTTTGTTTGTTTTGTTTTTGGAGATTTTATTTTTACTTTATATGTAGGTGTGCTTTGTATGATTTTGTGTCTGTGCACCGTGTGTTTCCAGTGCCCATGAGAGCCAGAAGAGGGCCAAATGGGGTTCTTAGAAACTGCAGTTATGACGAGCTGTGCCCCATCCTGTGTGTGGGTGCTGGGAATTGAACCCTGGGTGTACTAGAAGAGCAGCCAGCGCTGTGAATCATCTCCAGCCCCCCCTTTTTTGTTTTGTTTTTATTTGTTGTTGTTTTTTTATTGTTGTTTTGTTTTTGAGGTTGGGTCTTTGTAATGCCAGCTAGTCTCTCAATATTGCTTCTGCATGTTGGGATTCTCCGTGTGTACCAGCATACTTAACTTTATTTACAATGTATATAGCTTTGGAGAAATGTTCATTCAATTTTTTTCCTCATTTCTAGTTGTGTTACTTATATTTCATATAAAAAAGTGATATATAGTCCTTTAATAGACATACACAATGCAAAGGTTTTTACTTTTATGTTTTTACTTTCTTATTATTTTGTTTGTTTGTTTTGTTTTATTGAGACAAGGTCTCATCAAGTAGTTCTGGCTGTCCTGGAATGTTCTGTGTGGATTGGGCTATCCCCAAATTCACCGAGATCTGCCTGCCTCTGCCTCCTGAGTGCTGGGATCAAAGTTGTTTGCCGCTGCTGCCTGGCCTAGACTAGAACTCTTGATCCCCCCGACTCCACCTCCAGAGCCCTTCGATCATAGTTGTGCAGCAGCATGACCAGGAATAGTGTTCTGAATTACGAAACTTAATGCTTTTCATGACGTCTGGTTGGTGGCCCTGCTCTTGCTGTTCTCATCCTCATCATCTTCCTCCTCCTTTTCTTGTTCTTTGTTTTTGTTTTTCAGTTGGGATCCTACTGTATAACCCAGGCTAACTCAAGTTCTTTTTTCTTTAGCTTCCCAAGTGCTAAGATTATAGGTATGTGGCACCATATCTGGCTATATCTTTTTTTTTTTATGTGTGTGTTTTTAGTGCCTTTTCAAGAAACCATTTCCAAATGCAGTGACATTAAGATTTGCTCCTGTTTTAAGACACATTCTGACTTTGTATTATGACCATTATGCATTAACAAAAGAGACCATGAATGCTTTAACCAGCTCTATTTACTTATTCTCCAAAACTCAACAAGAAAATTAAAAAAGTCATAGGTGCCAAATCATTAAAATACGTATCTATTTTGTTTGTTTGTTTCAGTATACAACTGAAGATTTGCTTGATCAAATTCAGGCAAGTGAAGGAGAAATAATGGCCCAGTTGCAAGTCCTAAATGCCTGTGAGATTGGAGGTAGTGTAACTATTCCGATCATAATGAGGAACTATATCATATGAAAGGGGGAAGCCTTGGGATCCCTTTACCATGTTGCACGCTTGTTTAATTTCCTTTTAGCTTCAAAGGTACTAACAGAAGGAGCAGAAGAGTACTTTTTGAGTATGTGTGAGGCCTCGTGTTTGAATCTCAACACATACACACACTCACAATGATGATGATGATTATAGATAGTGATAAATAGATCAGGCTAGTCTTGAACTCATAAAGATCATTCTGACTCTGCTTCCCAAGTACTGATGTTAAAGGCCTGTGCCACCATGACTGGCTATGAGCCTACTGTTAGCTTTCCTAGAGAAACAATTTGATTCTTTATCTATGTGTTAGGAAAAGGAAAACCAATATAGTTTGGTGGATATGCTATTCAATGTGAGATTAGCTCTCATGTGCAAAATCTGTTAAATAAATTCTGTATGCCCCTTTAAGAACTACCTGGAAGCATTTAGCCTTTGTGTGGCTGCTGGAAACCCATTTGGTCTTAAGCATTTAAGATAAGGGTTTTAATTGGGAATGAGTTTGTAATTACCATGGTTTATGGAGGCCCAGGAGGCTCAAAGTTAAATTGAGATAGGCAAACCAAATAATATATCTTAATGATATCCCTTGAATTGATTGTTGTAGCAACAGATAAAGTTTTGTAGGGGAATGCATAGATGACACGGGTTGTTTTTTTTTTTTTTTTCCTGGCTTATTTCACACAGTTTGTGTCTTAATGATACTTTGATTTTTTTCTAGAATAAGAACAGAAAATTTCCTTGAAAAAAAATGATAGCTATGAACTTGAGTTTACTTTTGCAAGTGTTATCTTTGTCATCAGTTCTTAAATGGCATTCTAAATTCTTGTGTAGCTCCATAGCTCTGGCTGGCATATAACTTTAACTTGCTATTATATAGGCAGGTGGCATTGAACATTTGAGATTCTCTGCCTCAGCTTCTAGAGTGCTGGGATCATGGGAATATACCGACACATTCCATGGCATTTCAGATTCCTTCTGAAACGGGGACAAGGTGTCTTTTTTGAAATTAATTGTACCTACCCCTGGAGGTAGGTTCCCTTCTGGCTTAATAACATATATATTTCCTTAACTTTTCTTTCTTCCCCACCCCTGTTAGACCTCTTCCTTATAATCCTCTTTCTGTTTTTACATCCCACGTACAAATGTATACACACACATGCACATACAAATAGTTTAAGTCTAGGCTCTCTAATATAAGAGAACACATGATATCTGTCTTTCCCAGTCTAGCTCATTTCTCCTAACATAGTGTTCTCCACTTCTATCCATTTTCCTTCAAATATGATAATTTCCTTCTTTACTGTTCAAGAAAATTCCCCTGTTCATATATATGTAACCAGTTTCCTTGGGAATGTGGAAAGCTGTCTTGATCCTGATGTTTTTTTTTTCCTCCCGTCCACACCGTGACACAATTGTCATCTCTCCAGTGAGCTGGACTTTGTTGTGCTGTGAGAACACATTGTTTTCAGATAGCTGTGATCAGAGCTATGATCAACAGCATCACACCACACAGATTACCTTAGGCCATCGCTCACTGAGAGTCTCTTCCCAGGGGACTGTAGACTGTGTCTAGTTGACAGTTAACAGTAGCTGCCAGGGTGCCTAATGGGTAACAGAGCATTACTGCTTTATATACTGATTTCTAATCACTTCACTTAAATATTCTTTGATAAATTTGACATTTGAAATTTGTAGGTTATTGGAGGATTCTTGAATTTGATTATGAGATCAAACTTCTGAATCATGTAACTCAGCTTGTGGATTCTGAATCTTGGTCTTTTAGTAAAGTTCCCTTGACTGTATGCCTGCAGGAACTTGGACCTTTGGAGCCCGAGTGAGTATTTTCATTATATGTCTCTGCAGATTTAAGACAGTGAACATTTTTTTTCAGACTAGATGTAGACTGAGGACATATTATTTATATCCTGATATATATTTTGCTTGCATGTATGTATGTGCACCATGTACATGCCTGCTGCCTGCAGAGGTCAGAAGAGGACATCAGTTCCCCTGGTGCTAACTAATGGTTCAGTGACACCAGGGAACTGAACCTGGCTCCTCTGTAAAAACAGCAAGTCTCCTTAACCTCTGGGCTGCTCTGTAGCCCCAGGGAGAAAAAAATTAAAAATACACAACTGAAGGTATTTGGAACTTTTGGTTGTTAGGGTCCAGAGTAAGCTGTGCAAACTACTCAGACACTGATCTCAGTTAGATAGGGATGGTTTATTGAACGCAAGACCCCAAGACTGACTATGGTCGGGGACACAGTGGACTCAACAGCCAAACTGTGACATCGACTTGTTTTTTAAAGCCATTTTATAAAGGCAAAAAACGCAATTAGCTCATATAGGAGGACGGATGGTAGAACAGGGTGGTCAGCTCTGACTCAAGTTATCCTGCTAAGTAGACAAGCAGTTCTAGCTAACCTTGAAAAAGTGTGCCTGGCATCTGGGGCCAGCTGTGCTTATGGTTGGGGAATTTCTAGGAACAAGGCCACAGAGTTTTTCATTGAACATAAACGTAGTTTATGGTCAACCTGACCTTGTACAGAGATTCTTTTATGCCAGCAGTGGCCTGAAATGATGTGTCTGGTGGGCCTGAAACAAAAATGGCCATTCTTTTGCTACACAGAAGGAGCAGGCCTCAACATTCTCACGGGAGAATACATATGCATCATCTTTTCTACTTTTTATTTTGGTAACAAAAATAATTAATGGTTGTGTTTGAGCTATGGTATAAAAACCATATGAATATGAATTATGACTACATAATTTGTACAAAATGTATAGAACAGGCCTTGGCATGTAGCAGTTCCCAGAATATTTATTTAAATTAGTTCTTAAGAATTATTTGTTATCAAAGAAACTTAATATTTCAAATTCTTAATTTATATCTTAGTTTATAGGTGGCAACTGGGTTTAAAGTATCTATAAAATGCTGATAAGTTTTGTGTGTTTTAAATTTTCAGGGAAATGATTGAACACTGTCTTAAATGCTACGGAAGGAAATATGTGGACAATGGTAGGACTGGAAAGTATTCTAATGGGCATTTTAACCTGCATGATAGCAAGTATGAATGTATTAGTAAGAACCACAGAGTGGGCGGAAGGGAGCTAGAGAGATGGCTCTGCAGGTAAGAGCACTGACTGCTCTTCCAGACGTCTTAGTTCAGTTCTTAGCACCTACATGGTAGCTCATGACCATCTATAAAGGCATCTGGCGCCTTCTTCTGGCATGCAAGTGTACATGCTGCAGAGCACTCACATAAAATAAAAAAAGAATCATGGGACTGTGTAAGGTGATACTGTTGAATTAAAGGAAGTGCTAACATTTTATTGGTTAATAAGGTAATACAGTATCAGTGGGATGGCTGAGCCAAGCCTGGTGACCTGAGTTTTATCCCTGGTATTAGGTGAGAACAGATGCCTGAAAGTTGTCACCTGACCTCCACATTTCATGCAGTGGCATTGAAAAGAAAAGAAGATAGTCGGTTGAGGTGGCACATGCATTTAATCCTAGCACTTGGGAGGCAGAAGCAGGCAGCTCTCTGTGAGTTCGAGGCCAGCCTAGTCTAGGACAATGAAGACTGCAGGGAAACCTTGTCTCGAAAAACTAAAAAAAAAAAAAAAAAACCAAAAAACAACAAACCAACAACAACAAAAAACTAAAAAAAAAAAAAAAAGGTGTCTGAACTTGTCTGATACCCTTTCCTTAGATGAAGTCTATTTTGAGTTGAATGCTGACAAAATATGCAGAGCAACAGCGGAGATGCTGCTGCAGAACGCCGTGAAGTTCAATCTCGCTGAGTTTCAGGAAGTGTGGCAGCAGTGTGTTCCTGAAGGAATGACCACTCAGCTTGATCAGCTCAAGGTAAGGTTGTTGGGGCCTGTGCCTGCAATTCTCCAGGTGATGTCTGACTAGGTGGGTTGATTCTTGTCCTGGAGCTGAACTGGGAGCTGTTTTATTTTCCTGCTCACCCATTAGGGGTACAGTCTTCATTTACTCCATCACAAAGTCCTTTAACTCCCCCCGTACTTACAGAGAAACACTTTACATAGCAGAGTATCACTTGAATTTTTCTTTTGAAGTTGGAGTTTATTATACACAGACATTCACCTTATTTATTTATTTAAAGGCAGAACTTTATGTATTCCAGGTTAGCCTTGAACTCTCTCTGGAGCCAGAGATAGCCTTAAACTTCTGATCTTCCTAGATCCACCTCCCATACACTGGGATCATATGCATGTGAAAGGACTTCTGGTTTTAAGCAGTGCTGGGGATTGGATGTAAGGCTTCAGGAATGCTACATAAGCCCTGTATATACCAAAAGTTGGGGCTTATGAAGAAAAGGTGTTCAAATAGCTTTAAGCGTAGGTGGCAAGGGAAGGAGAGAAAGGGAAAAAGGAGAGAATGGAGCTGAAGAAAAGGATCATCGCTGAGCTGCCAATAAAGCATAGTTGGTAGAGTACTTGCCTCATATCCATGAAGCCCTGAGTTCAATCCCCAGCATCTCACTAAAAAAAAAAAAATCAAGCATGGTGGTATGTGCCTGTAATCCAGCATTTAGGGTAGAGGCTAGAAGATTATAAGTTCAAGATCGTGCTTGGCTACACAACAAGTTTATGTCAGCCTGGGCTAGAGAAGACCCTGTCTCAAAAACAAGCAAACCTAAAAGAATACTTGGCAAAAAAAAAAAAAAAAGATGTGTGTGTATGTGTATGGGAGGTAAAAAAATACTTGCCACCAAACCTAACAATCTGAGTTTACTCTATAGGACTCGAGTGGTGGAAAAAGCGAAAAGATCCCTTAATATGTCTTCTGATTTCTATACTTACACTGTCAAATACACATGTTCCCTCTGCCCTACCCACACACTCACATACAGAAACATACACACAGAGTAAAATTTAAAAACAAAACAAAGGAAGTAGATATTGGATAGCGGGTAGGAAAATCTCAAGGCTGTCATCTATAGCTACTCCTGAGCACTTAGGGTTTGCATAGGTTTGAGTAGAATCTAGTTACCTACGTTTTCTGCTTCCCCAAGGCAGTGTGAGTGGGGCAGGAGTCCTCTGTAACTTGGATGTATGGGTCTGGGGCTCAGAAGAAGAGGTATTCCAGTAAAAGATGCAAATGCTACAGTCATGAGCAAGGGCACCAGAGGCATCACTGGGGTAGGATGGTGGTTACCCAGCACAGGTGGAGAAATAGGTAACAGGATCAGGTGGAGGCTTGGGAAACTACACAGTGAGTAAGACAGTAAAGAAGACAGTGATGTCAGAGGTGGAGGGCGATGAATAGAGGAAAGAGCAATGGACATTAGCAAGAAAATGGGGCTGGTAAGGTGATGCAAGAAGCCAAGGAAAGAGCTTTCTGCTTTTGGCAGTGACTGGCCACTGGTGACACTTGGCACTAAAGCTATCTTGGTTAACTGGCAGTAGATGGTAAAGAAATCACAGCTTAAAGGAGCTCTTTTTTTTTTTTAATGAAAAAGGCTGCCTGTAAGTTTCTAGACAGACTTTCTCTAAAGTTTCATGTAGGTGGTGTTTTAAATTATTTGGGCCAAATCTAATGGCAAAAGAAATATTTAAATATGAGATTTAACTTTTTTTTTTTAAGATTTATTTATTTTATGTATATGAGTGTTTTATCCAGAAGAGGGTATCAGTTCACATTATAGATGGTTGTGAGCCACCATGTGGTTGCTGGGAATTGAACTCATGACCTTTGGAAGAGCAGACAGTGCTCTTAACCACTGAGCCATCCCTCCAGCCCCGAGATTTAACTTTTTATCATTACTTTAACTGCTTTTTTTTTTTTCAAACTTCTTGTCTCTTGTAGGGTTTAGCACTGGTGGACAGAAACTCAAGACCAGAAATCATATTTTTACTAAAAGTAGATGATTTGCCTGAGGGAACACAGGAGCGCTTTAATAGTCTCTTCTCTCTAAGAGAAAAGTGGACAGAAGACGACATCGCTCCATACATCCAGTGAGTAATTCATTCAGGATGGGTGGTGACGGTTGTTCTTTAAAACTTGGTGGAGGGTTTCAGACTTATGACCCGAACATGGCACTGTTGCGTATTCCCTGGGGGTGCTGTGTCTATGGAAACTTTTCTTGGGTGGTGTCCATTATCGTTGTCTGATATCTCATCCTGAAGGTGGAGTATGTGTTATCTATTTCTCTTAACGTTCCATCTATAATCTTCTTTCTGCTCTCCTTCCAACAAAATTACCATTTAGGGGTGGGGAAGGGAGAAGGATGTATGTCTAAAAGGTAAACACGTCCTTTTACCAACTCCTGTCTTTCCTGCCACCTAAGCCATTACTTTTTTTCTTCGTTCTTTTCTCCGTTATTGGTTAGATTTATTTATCCATTTAATCTCTCTCTGTGTGGGAGTGTGCCTGTGCACATTTGTGTGTGTGTGTATGGGGGTGTTGAATGCAGGTGCATGTTTGCCACAAGCATGTGTGGAGGTCAAGGACAGCCTTGGGTGCTGGTCTTCACCTTCTGTTTTATCTGAGACAGGTTCTTCTGTTGTTTTTTGTTGATATTTGTTTTTTTGGTTGGTTTGCTGCCTAGGCCAGGCTAGCTGGCCCAGCGATTTTGGAGAGTCTCCTGTCTACATCTGGGGGTGCTAGGATACAGATCAATGCTCTGGCATTCAGCTTCCTGTAGCTTCTGGAGATTAGAGCTCAGATCCTTGCATTTTGACAGCAAGTGCCTCACCTACTGAGTCATCTGTATCTTTAGCCTTGCTCTGGCACAGTCACTCTTGCATCAGACCTTGCAGGCCATCTCTTTTCTCTACAGTGTTTATTCTGTGATCTCT
Source organism: Pachyuromys duprasi (assembly GCA_028658305.1). Taxonomy (NCBI): domain Eukaryota; kingdom Metazoa; phylum Chordata; class Mammalia; order Rodentia; family Muridae; genus Pachyuromys; species Pachyuromys duprasi. The sequence goes on from CM053752.1 coordinate 42,784,914, forward strand.
CCAGAGCCTGCTGTGTATATGTTCCTCTTGTCTCCCTCTTAATTCAACCCTACTTTCTACTGACTCAGACCTAGGCCAGTAGCTGAAGTTTCTAGAGAAAAGTCTCCTACAAGATCATCAGACTTCTATAGAGTTTAGCTCAGACCCTGGCCTTTTACTATATCTCATGAAACTTTTCTACCCTCATACTTTCACATCTTCCTTTATCTTTATACCCCATTTTACCTTCACTCCTAGTTTATAATCTTATTTCTTGAGGAAATTGAAGCAATTAAATAGGAACAACTCCTTTCCCATTGCCAAGTCTTCAATTCCCTGATGTCTGCACTTTTTCCTTTCAGCCTCCCCTATACGGTGTATAAACTGTACCCCTTTCCATCTCAGGATGTATCTGTATTTATCTGTGTGAATGTATGAGGGTGCACATGCACACAGAGGCCAGAAGAATCCGATGTCTTCCTCCATCACTCTCTGCTTGTTTCTCTGAGGCAGAGACTCTTCACAAACCTAGGATCTATCTTGGGTAGGCCTGAAGCTAGCAAGTGTTATGGAGTTTGTGATCCTGGGAAAAGACCATAGACTCAATCCAATTATATTGAAAAGATTTATTGCTTAGCTGCTAGCAGGACAAACAATCTCTGAGCCATATTTGAGTGGCTATGAAGGAGGTATATGCAGAGGGACTTTTAAAGGGGAAAACCACTTGAAGACTCAGTGTCTATGCAAGCCAGTAAAAACTGTTCTGTTCTGCCATGTTAAGTGACTAATGCATCTCAAACAACCTTTGGGTATCTTTATTAGCAAGTTACAGAAGAAAAAAAAATCAAACATATAACAAGTAGATAGTCAATTTTGGGGTGGGGGTTACTGGGAACTTATCTTCCAAGGACTGAAGTTGGAGATGAACAGCTAGTGCATGCCAAGATAGATGCATCGCATAAAATGGAGCTTTTAAAGCCATATCACAACCTCTATCCATATCACAACCTCTATCCATCTTTTTACATTCATCCCTCCTGGAGCTGGGATGTTTGGGGAACAATCAGTTTGATATCATGATCTCACTCCCTATGTTTTTTTCCCCATATTTACTTACTGGTTGCTTGTCCCACCTCTTGACCTAGGGTTAACATTCTTTAATCCTGTTTACAGAAAGCTCTTGGGTTAAAAGTGTGTGCTAGGGCTGAGCCAGGCTATCAGTACTTGATAAGAGTAAACAGAAAGCTCTAGGATCAAAGACTGAGCCGTATCACCATTAGAAGTAGGTTTTTACAGTTCATAGTGGATCAAACATCCTGCAACACTCATGTTTGTGGTGTCACCCAGACTGCAAAGCAACCCCATGTTCGTAACACATTTCCTGATTGAACTAGGCAAGTGTTCCACCAGTGAGGTATATCTTCAGCCCTTCTCTCTCTCTGTCTGTTTACTTACTTATTTATATTTGAGGAGAGGAGTATATCCCATGACTAATATGTAAAAATCAGATGACAACCCTTTTTAAGTGCTGGGATTACAAGCATGTGCCACCATGCCTGGCTCAATGACAGTTTTTAAGAGTCAATTCTTTCTTTCTACAATGTTTAGTCCCAGGGATTGAAGCCAGGCCATCAGGCTTGGTGGTAAATGCCTTTATCTGCAGAGCCATTTCACTCTCCCTCATCCTTTAAAAATTTTTTCTTTTTCTCTTCTTTCATTCACTTTCTTTCTTTTCCTTCCTTTCTTCCGTCATTCTTTTCTTTCCTGTCACCCTCTCCTTTCTACCACTTCTCATTTTTGAGATAGGTTCTTACTAGGTTGCTTTGGTAGGCATGGAACTGACTCATATCTCAGGTAGGTTCTCAATTCCTCAGACTCCCAACAGAGTATGATTACAGAACTATAAACCTGTGCAAGTAGACCCAGCTACAGTGTCTCTTTTGTTGATGTTTCTTTGAGTGCCTTCATCCAGGTCTGAATAAATGAAGTAACTTCCTTATTCTGTCTTCACAGTTGATGTTTTCCATGATCTTCCAATTGTTAAATAAAAAGTTCAAGAAGGACAGACAACTTAACTGGCCCAACATGGCAGCCTAGGATACAGGTTCATTGACTCTAGATTGCTCCATACTTCATTTCTTCTGATTTAAAAATTACATGATTAAATGGAAATAATATGGAACTTTGAAGTGATACACACGTGGTGGTAAAATCTGACCCTCATTATTATCTGAGTTTGTTTCTTCATATCTAATTCAGGGTTTAATAACTCAATACACCTATTCTTGTAAAGGTTAAATAAAATGACACATGTACTCTTTCTAGTTCAGTTAAGGCTTAGAAGCCGTTACCACTGTTCTCACATATTAGAAAGATGGCTTTAGGGTAAGCAACATTGTATCATATTATGTTCCCTAAAATATTCATGGATTTTATTTATTTTTATTCCACAGAGATTTGTGCGGAGAAAAGCAAACTATAGGCACACTGCTTACTAAATATGCTCGTTCTTCAATGCAAAATGGTGTAAAAGTTTATAATTCAAGAAGACTCATTTCTTAAAAGAATGGCACATTTTTTGGAGGGACTGAATTGATTTATAAAGTTGCTGTATACAATAAAAAAGATTGTTTTGCATATTTTTATTCTTTTTTCAAAAAACACATTTTACTTATGGTTATTATATATGTACAGGATGTGTGTGCAAGGGTACATATGCCACTGCATGCATGTATTGTTCAGAGGGCTTCTTTGTAGTCATTTTCAGCTTCTACCTTTCAAGTTCAGGGATCAAACTCAGCTTGCCAGGCTTGCTAGCAAGCATCTTTACTTGCAGAAAGCCACCTTGCTGGCTCTATTCTTAACTTTTAAAACCAACTCTTTGAATACCTTTTTGTCCTCTTCAGAAGTTTGTGACTACTACTCTTTTTATTTCTCAAATGCAATAGGATAATTCCATACCCTTCATGTTACATTTATACAATGCTCAGTATATAAAAACTTAAAGCTGGCTGGTGGTGGTGCACACCTTTAATCCCAGTACTCAGAAGGCAGAGGCAGGCAAATCTCTGCGTTTGAGGCCAGCTTGGTCTACAGAGTGAGTTCCAGGACATCCAGGACTATACAGAGAAACCCTAACTTGGAAAAAAAAATTCTGTATTTATATCGTGAAGTTTTAAGAATTCTACATGTAGAAAGTTCTGCTTTTTATAATATAAAATTCTATATATTTAATTAAGATTTGTTTTCCTAGTTATTTGTACACTTACAAGGTTTTCTGAAGAACTATTAGTAATAGTCCCATACAGAGCTTTATTATGTTAAAAGCCATTTCTATATTAAGGGGTACATTAAGTTAGGGTTCTCTAATATATACATATATATATCATAATATATCTAATATATATTCTCTAATATGTATGTGTATTAGATATATCTGTATATAGATTTATTAGATATATTGGATTTATTAGAGTTGCTTCCAGGCTGTGGTCCAGTTAGTCCAACAATGGCTGTATACCAATGGAAAGTCTGAGAATCTAGTAGTTGTTCAGTCCACAAGGCTGGATGTTTCTGCTGGTCTTCAGTGTCCTCCAGAATCCCAAGAGTATGCTCTAATTCCCATGAAAGAAACGGACTTGGCAGTCATAGCAAGAATGAGCAGGCAAAGACCAAAAACTCCTTCTTCATGTCTTTTAAAAAATATTTATTTTATGTATCTGCATGTACACCTGATTTTCAGAAGAAGGCATCACATCATATAAATGGTCATGAGCTACCATGTAGTTGCTGGGAATTCAACTCAGGACCTCTGGAGGAGCAGACAGTGCTCTTAACCATTAAGCCACCTCTCCAGCCCCCTCTTCATGTCCTTTATACTAGCTGCCACCATAAGGTATGGCCCAGATTAAAGGTGGATTTTCCCACCTCTGACATTTAATTAAGAAAAATCTCTCATAGGCATACCAAGCTGCTTAGATTTTAGTTAATTCCAGATGTAATCAGGTTAACAACCAAGACTAGCCTTCACCAGTAGGAACTTTTACGTTTGTTGTTTACATTGCTGAAGTTGGCTTACCACTGGCCTCTGTTTACTTGACTATGCAGTGTTGATAGGGTGGGCTTAAAATGTATCCTACGTGAAGAATACTGGTGAAGTAGTACAATCCCCTGCACAGACAAATCTCACTAGAGAACTATACATCATTTCTAGTTTGGCAATTCCTCCCATTCACTGGTTGCCTCAACTCTCATTGAGGGACCATGCTCTATTACGTCCTGTCTGTGTGCCCCGACTATGGCTTTTTCCAGTCTATACATAGAAGCAGTCAATGACTAGTGAAGACTTACTAGATTCAACTATGATCTACTCAAGTCAACAAGTGAAGACTGACTAGACTCAGTTGTTGACCTACTAAACTCAACCAGTGACCAACAGAAATCAATTGAGGTCATGTTAACAGTTGCCCTAGAGTGGTGACTCTCAAACTTCCTAATGTTACAACCCCCTTCCTCATGTCGTGGTGACCCCCAGCCAAAAAATTATTTCTGTTGCTACTTTGTAACTGTAATTTTGCCACTGTTATGAACTGTAATGTAAGTTCTGATATGCAGATGGTCTTAGGTGACCCCTTTAAAAGGGTCATTCAACTCCTAAAGGTGTCATGATCCATAAGATGAGAACTACTGGCCTAGAGGCTGACACAAACAGCATTTCATACACTGACCTGGAACAGACCCCAGACATTTATGTGTATCACGAAAACGCTGACTTTGTGTCCTTTAGTAACATTGAGACAATCACTTCCAGCTTTCTGGAAGAAGCCAACGAGACCACAAATGGTTACAATACTAAATAGTTTCACTGAGCAGACTGGCAAAGAAGTGCATTCACTTCAGTGTATCTTGAAAGCACAGCAAAGTCTCCACCAGCTATGATTATCATTACACTCTCCTCCATGTTACAAGAAGACTCCAACTTGGAACAAGCCTATTGCTATCCTTGTGGGTGTTATATGTTTGTAGAAAATGATGTAAGTCTGAGGATGCTCCCAAGAAATGAGAAACAATGAAGAAGTAATCATGAGTATTGTGTAAGGTATTGTGAACTCTGCCTTTACTTTGTGTGTACTTAATGATCACTGGGAAAGATTCTAGTTTTAGCTTAAAGTTACGGCTTTATTTTCCTAATTGGTTTCCTTTAGACCAAGTTCAAATTATTTAAAATCAGTTAATGAACTTGTCAACAGGACCATTCGAAAGGGTAAGCAAAGGGTGGTGCACGCCTGTGATCCGAGCACTCTGGGAGGCAGATGCCGGCGGATCTCAGTGAGCTCGAGGCCAGCCTGGTCTACAAAGTGAATCCAGGACAGCCAAGGCTACACAGAGAAACCTTGTCTAGAAAAATGAAAAAAAAAAAAAAGTTAAGCAAAGTTAAATCTGCAAGTAGAAAAAATGTTAATAGACAATGACAAGTAAGAGAAAGTGAAAAATACTAGTTTGCCTCTTTGACCTCACAGTACAGGAAATGAAAATATAAGTCTTCAAAAGATCTTTTAATAAATTCGTCTAAATTTGTGAATGATTTGATTTGTATTTGTTGATTGATAAGATAAATACTGAGGCTTTGGGACTTCGGGGCTTGAGAGTTCCCTGCGGTCTAATTACACATTTGCAGTTAAAATCACAGGGTCCAAATGGTGAGTTTGTTAATTGACACAGCAAACCCAGACCCGTCGCCCCTTACCTCAGTTATACCTGGCTCCTGGTCTTCCACACTTACACAAACATGATTCGCCTATACTTAACATCCCTCCCTTCCTTCCGGATCTTCCTCTCACCCAGTACATTTTAGAAATGTTTCAGACATCAACTAGAAATCACGAGCCAATTAAAACCAAAGACCCTGTTTCATCGAGCTGGCCCCGCCCACTGACTGCTGGAGGAAACTTCCGGGTTCTGCCTCCGCCGCGACGCAACTTCCTCTGACGTCATCAGTCAGGTGACAGGCAAGATGTCGTCCGGCAGCGGCGTTGAGCGGTTGTAAAGCGGCTCCTCTGTGTGACAGGGACCGGACTGAGGCTGCTCGGAGTGGTTGGGGAGGGGACGCGAGGCCGAGGCCAGGTGGCCGGGCCCTCAGGGTCTACGGACCGCTACTGGGAATGCGCCGCAGCCCCGCGAGCAGCCGGGAAGGCGAGTCCCCTGCGTGTGCTTCATGCCTCCCACCGGCATAGAGTCCTCCAGGATGAACAAGAAGAAAGGAGATAAGGGCTTCGAAAGCCCACGGCCGTATAAATTATAAGTACCTTTTTAAGCCTCCCGTGTATCTCACTTCTCTTTGATTTCATTTGTTTTCATTGATTCTTTCAGTGACTTGAGCCTGGGGAACTTGATTGATTCTTTCAGTGACTTGAGTGGGAAAGAGAGTCCAGTGGACATGATGTTTGTAGGGTGAAAACGTTTTGAATTGACAGTACTCAGCAGATTAAACCCTCACACCCCGCCACACACAAAATGCAAGCTCATAAACCTTTCATAAAGTACCGCTATATTTTTGTCAAGACAAACCTTTTCATAGTTGTTGCTAGATTTAAATAAGCAGATTACTCATTTTGTAGGATTTGGAAGATACGAACTTCTTATATGATCTTTGAGCTGCTTAGACCAGAATCTTTATTTGTACTTGGATAGAGTCATGCTTTCATTTAATAATAGTACTTTCTTTCTTTTAATATACAACCCATCAGGTCGTCTGTATCAACAACATAAACTTCCAGAGAAAATCCGTTGTGGTAAGATCATTCCCAGTTGTTATAAACAGTTTAAGTCGGCCTTTCACAGTTCTTGGGATCTCTATAAACTTACAGATAATGGTGCCTCAAGAGTAAGAAATTAGAATTCAAGCCTGTTTGATCAGCAGATTCTTTCACTATACCTGTTACCTCAGCTCACCCCCCCCTTTCCTGATTGAAATGTTCAATATGTTAAGTATGTTGTGAAATAGGAAGTCGTTACAATCAAGCCCTTTCACATTGTGCATTAGACAAGAATAAGCCTGTAGTTATAGCAGTCTTAGAATTGTACATTTGCAAAGATCCTAAAGTCATTGGATCCAGCTGCTGACTTAGGGAATTTCTTTTGTAGAATTTGTCACAGATTGCTATTTATCTTGAGTTTTGGGGCTGGAACACATTAGGTGGCTTATGTAGGGAATGTGGAAGAATTAGGGAGTATATTTAATGTACTAACAGTAGAGGGATGTCATGAAGTAGCTCTCAGTGAAGCTTACCCGATGAAAGTTGAGTAGAGTCAGCATGATTGGTTGAATTATAGTGAATGTGAATTCAATCTTTCCTTCTATAAGACATTCCTTAAAGTGTGTGTATGCTAACTCATGGACTCTTCACTGTAACCTATAGATGTAGATAAGATTTCAGTTCCAACTCTATAAATGAGGGAACTGAGAGCTTAAGGGGAAAGAAGGTAAATAAATAAAGAAGCATTAATAGGAGACAGAGCTACTGCATACATGTAGTCTAGCAGAAGAACCTCTGGTGGCCATTGTTCACATTTTTGTGCCACTACTTTTCTGTAATCCACAAGAGATATCCTGTTGCTTAGATTTAGGATATTGAAATAGAGAAATGAGCAGTCCACATATTCCACCATAATAGCCCTTACTTCACTGGACAGAGACCTATTATTACAACATATATAATGTTCTAGAGTCAAACAAGTAAACATTGGTCGTAGTCTTATATGCTTGATCTCCAGGTACTTCCTGCTTGACTGCTTCTGGACTCTGGTAATGTTGTGAGAGCTCAGATATTCTGTCACTTCCAAGAACCAAGCTGTGATAATGCCAACAAGGATTAGGATTTTTGTTTTTGTTTTTGGAACAGATAGTGACCTGGCATATGGTTGCAGATCATATGACCTGGCTAGTCTCAGAAGATAGATTCAAGAGGCTGTGTGATAGAGACTGGTTTCCCATTTACCCAGAGAGCGCTCTTCTAGGACTGTGAACTGGCTTAGATATAGAAATAGATAATCTCTACTATTGTACTTTGAGTCAATTTTTCCCCAGTAGACAATTTTTTCTGTTTATTGGAAAACACCATCATTATATACCTATTTATATCTTTCTTCAACACCAGATAATCAGTTAGCTGTTATGTTTATTCTGTGGATCACAATACTGTACTTACGATGGGTACAGTGGTATCTGCTATAATGCTAGCACATAGGAGGTTGAGATGGGAAGATCAATTGAGCCTAGGAAATTTAGATCAGCTTGAGCAAAACAGAGAGACCTCCTCTTAGAAAAAAAAAAACACACTGTGGTGGTACACACCTCTAACCCCCATACTCTGGAGGCTGAGGCAGGGGAATTGGCGGTTTAAGAAGAGCCTGGATGATATAGGGGGATGCTGTTTCAAAAAATAAAAAATAAAATAAAAGGAGTAAGAGAGTGATTGGTGATCAGAATTTGGGATGAGCAGAGAAGAAAGACCCAGAATGTGCAGGATGTCTTTTAGGGGCAAAGGAGCGGTCCAGTTTTTGACTGAAGAGAAGGGCTGTATGAGAACAACTATGGACCTATGTACATTTCAATTCATGATGGCAATATCAGCAGTGTGGAGGGGTCTTTCATTTTGATTATTGTCCTGGAGTGGAGGAACTCTAGCAATTTAGGTCAAGGAACTTGAAGTCATTAATGAAGGACCTCTGGCCTCTGTCACCTGGTAGGTACTACAGGCATGTGCTCCACATAGGATCATACAGTTATTAAGTGGTGGATCTAGGACTCACACATAAGGGGTTTATTGCTAGAAAAGTTGCATTTATATACAAGTGACCATCGCCCTGGCTTTTGTAGTGGTTTCTGCGTTCAGTCTGATAAATGGCCAAAAAGCAGAAGTGAGCCCGCCTATTTCCCTTATCTAGTTTATCATAAATAAGAGAATAGGCAGCTTCTCTTGGACATTCAGGAGATTTCATTTAAATATAGTAAATAAAGAGTTTTCAAAAGGATTAGAAGACACGAGACAACTAGTTGTGAAATGCTGGAAAAAAACCTTAATAATGGAAGAAGTAATTTTGAAATGTTAGATGATCTGAGGATTTCAGTTATGTCAGTTGCTAAGGATGGTAGACTGGCAGCTTGTGAAGTCAGTCCACCCGCCTGGGTGGGCCTGACTGCTGAGATTAAAGGCGTGCACTCCCACTCCCAGCATCGGATTCATTTGGTTCTACTTGCTGCTTTTCACTTACTCTTAAGTTCATTTATTTAGGGTGGTCATTGGATGATTGGCAGAGTAATTTAAGAAAATTTTGGCCAAGTCATGATGTCATACAACTTTAATGCCAACACTAGAGGCAGAAGCAGACATCTGAATTTGAGGCCAACTGGATCTTCATAGAGAGTTTAGCGCACCAAGACTACATACAGGGAGGGAGTCTATGCATTTTGGGCTTCCTGCTATACTGGCTTATGGTTTACATCTCTTCTTTTTCCAACACAGGATTTTGCTATGTAGGCTGGGCTGGCTTCAAACTTGTGGCCATCCTCCTGTCTTCACTTCTAAAGTCCAGATATTCCAAGCATGTGTCACCGTGATATGTACTTTTAAATACAAAGCTTTTGTTATCAATATTTTTGCGTTTGCTTTCTACTCTAAATCATTGATGAATGCTGATGTTTTGATTTAAGAGTATGTGCCTCTTATTAGGGAACTGGGAGCATAGTGGCTGTAAAATTGCATGTTTTTGAGGAGTTGGTCTAAAGGTTATATAGAAAATATTCATGAATTTTATTTAAAACCCTTGTGCCCAGAGGATTATAAACTCGTATAAAGAGATAGATCTAGATCTAGCTAGCATTTTATTAATTTACGTATAAAAATTAACACTTAAAATACTCTCCAAAGGTACATCTCTCTTAGGGCTTGGGCTTTTGTAGTAAAATGTTTCAAGTAGCACTTTTTTTTTTTCTCAGAGTTTGTATCAGGATTAGAGAATACTTAAAGAAGGTAGTATGATACCTGATGTGTAGCAAGTTCCATTATATCTAGTCCTCTCTGCTGACTTATTGCTTGTAGATACTCCTGTTGGAAACTCTAAAATTCTCATACTACGTAGCATCAGAAACATTTTATGCCCCACCCCCCGCCATAGTTCATGTGTAAGCATAACAGTTTTCAATCAAACATATGGAAATCACTGGACATACATTCCATATTTCACCTATCATTCCCATTTGAGTTGATGTAGAATGTTGCTAAGGGTATTTGGCTGTCACTTGTATAGTAGTTTCTTTAAATGGACTGCACACCCCTTTGGTAGCATGGTAGACCTGTTTATGACATGGCACTGCTTGGCAGGAAATCGTTCAGCACTTGGAAGTACTGCTGTTAATGCCTGCCTTTGTTTTCTCTAGCAGCATTTGATGCTGTCTATTTCCTTGTTTATCTCCTGTGAGGAGCCTCACACTCGTTAGCTTTAGTAGCGTAGTTTTTTAATTCCAAGTTCTTTGTACCATCAGAATCTTTTACATCAACCTCCTGGTTGTGTCTCTATCCTTTACCATTTTCTGTTCCTCTAGCCCTTTTTCTTTTTCTTTTTCTTTTTTTTTTTTTTTTCAGTCTACTCTTGTATTTGAGACTATTAAATGTTTTTACTTTTCTTCTAGTCAGCAATGGCCTACTTACACAAATAGCACAGATGAAGGTAGTACTAGCCTGGTAAAGACTAGATAAATTGTACTCATTCAGTCAGTCACTGGTACAATTAATGTTTGAAATTAAGATTTTTGGAGAGCACTCATGTGTATGTAGCTATTTAGAATTTTATCTTTGGAGGTAGCACATATAAGTAGTAATTAAAACTGTGTGTGTGTGTGTATGTGTATATATATATATATATATATATATATATATATATATATATATATATATATATATTCTAAAGCATTCCAGCATTTATTACAGCTCTTGTTTATCATTACAGGGATTTGTGGAGCTGACTATATTTCCTACAGTTGCAAACTTGAATAGAATCAAGTTGAACAGTAAACAGTGTAGAATATACCGAGTCAGGATCAATGACTTGGAGGCTGCTTTTATTTATAATGATCCAACCTTAGAAGTCTGTCACAGTGAATCAAAACAGTAAGTTATACACATTAAGAAGTTGATGTTTCTAAGTCATTCTGTTACTGTTTTTAAAGATTGGGTTAGTGTTTTTCCAAAAAAAAAAAATCTATTATATAGGTCATATATTGTATAATTTCTCTTGCTTCTGCAAATTTTGCTCAAGATTTCCCCACTTTTGTCTAACAGTAAGTTAATAAATTTCCCTGCTTCATACTATGGCTTTAAGAAGTATTGTCTGGGAATTCTCAGTACATTTATTTTTGGTACATTATGTTAACCATGTTTCTGTTTTAATGTTTTTGTAGGTATTCAGTTCATAAATACCAAGAAATTGTTTCAATGAATTGAATGGTCACTATCATCTTCAGACCAGAGATACTTTAAATGTTTTCACTATTTTATAGTCTATTAACCTTAGTTCATTATTTTAAAGTATCTTGTGAAATATTATATCTGCTGTCAACTATTTGAAGGCATTTTTCAAAAGCTTTGATAGCACTAGGTCATATTATTTCCATGATTTTTGGTGTTTTGTAGTGGGATGCCAAGCTCAGTTATAAACTCTTCAGTCAAGATGGTATTTTAACTAGCCTAGGATTTGTCATACTGCTTTAAAGCAGTCATTCTCAAAGTGTGTTCCCAGACAAGCAACATCAGTATTATTTAGGAAACTTCTCAGATTTGCAAATCTCAAGTATTAGCCCAAACCTACTTATTGAATCAGACAAGCTAGGGTCCCACAAGTTGTGCTGGGCAAGCCTAAGTGATTCTGGTATGGTCTAAAATTTTACAGTGATATCAGAAAAATGGTGATTTTTGTCATTCCAGAGTTAATGAAAGATGTTAACACAATGATCTCTTTAATAGTTCTTTTTAGCTCTTGGTTTCCTTCCTTCCTCCCTCCCTCCTTTCCTTTCCTTTCTTCCCTCCCCTCTCCTTTTTTCCTTTCCTTTCCTTTTTCCTCTTCTTCCTGTTTTGAGCCCAGGCTGCCCTTGAACTCACAGAGATGCTCCTGCCTCTGTCTCCAGAGTGCTGGGTTCAAAGGTGTGCTCTACCATGTCCAGTCATGTTAATAGCTCTTAACATAGTGAACAGCATAAGGAGTAATTAACTTGGCTAAAAAAGTATTCTTACAAATCGTGTAAAAAGATATAATACCTAGAAATAATTGATGCCCATTGATATTTAGAAAGATCTTGGTGAAGTGTGTGCCTTGTTTGTATTACTAATTGGCTTTTTACCTCCCTAGGAGAAATCTTAATTATTTTTCCAATGCGTATGCAGCTGCAGTTAGTGCTGTTGATCCTGATGCAGGGAATGGAGAACTCTGTATTAAGGTTCCTTCAGAGCTTTGGAAGCATGTCGATGGTAAAGCACCGTGAATGTATTACTAATACCTTGAAATAAATGCTTTTAAATTTAGAAGCCAGAAGGTTAGCAATGCCTAAACTGTAGACTAACCGGTGGAAATGTACAGAAGGAGTTGGAAAGTCTTTTTTTCCTTCTTTAGGGTCCTGGATTGATAGGAACATGTTGTCCATAGACTATTACAGAATTAACTGCTTTCACTGTTTCTGTAGTGCTATGAAACTGCTTTATAGATGTTAGGCATGTTCTTTGTCATTAAGCTGTGTCACCAGATCCTTTCACTTGTTTGTTTGTTGTTATTATTTGTTTTAACCTGCCTTCCTGGAACTCATGCTATAGACCAGGCTGGCTTCAAACTTAGATCTATTTCCCTCTGCCTCCTGAGTGCTAGAACCAAAGGCATGTACCACAATACCCAGCTCTATGTTGCTTTTTTAGCTGAAAGGTATTTTAAACATCATGTGGGTAGAGTATGTACCATGTAGTGTCAGCTCCATTTAGAACAGTAGCATTTTAGTAGCATTAACGGTTGTAGTTCCCCCTTGTCTTAGAAGAGCCCTCTCAAATCCCACAAGGTAAGTTCATTCAGCTAATTTGTGGTACAGCAGAAGCTAGAATGTGGGCTCTTCCACATGCCCTGAATACTCTGAGTTTATCCTTTGTAAATCTTCACTATTCTTTCTCTAAAAATTTAGCCATTAAAATTATTTTTTGAAAACTTTTTCTACCTTAGTCTTATGAGCGTTAAGGAAAAAAGAAAGAAAACACTTTGTTTTGGCTTTGTTTTTAGTGTGTTTAGGAGCAGGTGAGAAAATAGTGGTATTATTCAGTTTAGGGCACATGTAGAAGCTTATCTTTGTATGTGCATGCACTTGTAATATCGGGAAAATTAAGATAATTTTAATCTAATGCCAGTGAGGCTTTTTTGTTTTTATTTGTTCTCTTTTGAGACAGGGTTTTTCTGTGTAACAGCTCTGGTTTTCCTGGAACCTGCTGTGTAGACCAAGCTGGCCTCAAACCCACAGAGGTCGTCCTTATCTGCCTCCTAAGTGCTGGAACTAAAAGCATGGGCCACCATGCCACATAATAGATGGTGCAATTTCATCAGTAATCCTCCCCACCCTACTTCCTTTCCTTTACTCTCCAAAGTCAAATAGAGTTGACAATTTGGGAAAAATTACAAAAGGAGAAAAACTTGAAAAATAGAATTACAATTGGAGTTGACAGGCTTTAAAGCATCTATATTAGGGGTTTTGAATTTTTTTCTGGAAACATTACGTGTCAGAAATGTTGAGAAGAGAATAACCTGGGAGTGGTGCTGCACTTTGTGAGAGACTGCAAGCAGCAGCTGATGGGGGAGGGGGACAAGCTCTCAGCTAGTCTAAGTGGAAAGTGCAAAAGGCTGTGCTGTGCCAGGTAGCACAGTGTCTTTGTTTCTGTATGGTGGAATTTGATCCTAGACCTGTAGCATCTCGGCAAGTACCCTGCCACTGGAGATGCATCCCAAGAAGCTCTGTGGTTTCTTAGTATAGTGGGCAGGCTGTGGTTCTCCTTGAAGCATCTTTATTATGTAGGTTACTGTTGCTTATTTACATGTAAGTAAATGTATATATTTATTCATTGCAGAGTTAAAGGTCCTGAAGATACATATTAATTTTTCTTTGGATCAGCCAAAAGGAGGTCTTCATTTTGTGGTACCCAGTGTAGAGGGGAGTATGGCAGAGAGAGGTGCTCATGTCTTCTCTTGTGGGTATCAAAATTCTACAAGGTATATTATAAATTCATATATTTCAATTACTTAATTTTTACAGTTACATTTGTATGTATTGAATATGCAGTGTATTCATTTAGAATGGCAGGTATAAGCTTGACTCTCCCCACCCTCCACCAAGCTGATTCTGAGTCCTGTTGTGTTGGTTATTCCTTTTCAGTCTTGTCATTTTTTTTCATCTTTCCCTTTAGGGAATGGTTTTGAAAATAACCTTCTAAGCCCTATTCTTTAACTTTATAGTGAAGTTCAGAAAACTACATACAGAAAACTACAACATTTAAATACAAAAAGATAGTAACTTTTCACAAGTGAACAAACTATTGAGCTCACACTCAGATCAACACAAAAAGCATCAGCACTTGGCAGAGTTGCCTGTGCTTCTGGTCAGCTTGCCACCTGGCATTCTGTCTAGTTGCCCTGTTCCTTAAATACCATCGATTGTACTTGATTTTAAACTTAAAATGGACTCAATCGTGCATTGTGTTCTTTGTAGCTAGCTTTTTGTTACTTAACATCGGTAGGTTTACATAAAGACCTATATCTTTATGATTAATTGTAAGCCAGTCATTCTTATGTTCTGTAGTTCATTATGTTATTGAAATGTTTTATAATGTGAGTACTTTTCCTCAGATTTTTAATTCTTCTAAGCCAAAGATTGTGTTTTAGAATTGTTTATATTTTGGTGCCATGTACTGAGTCTGTCATAGCCTAAGAACTGACTTGAGGTTTTAAATGTAAAGTATAACTTGTACTGTTAATCTGCTTTCAGATTTTGGTTTCCCTGTGTTGATTCATACTCTGAGTTGTGTACCTGGAAGTTAGAATTTACAGTAGATGCTGCAATGGTAGCTGTGTCCAATGGAGATTTGTTGGAGACGGTGTATACTCATGATATGAGAAAGAAGACGTTCCATTATATGCTTACTATTCCTACAGCAGCGTCCAATATCTCCTTGGCTATTGGACCTTTTGAAATACTTGTAGATCCATATATGCATGAGGTAAGTCATTGTACTTGTTTTTTTCTCCTTTTTACTTTTACTCAGGAAGAGAAAGGCACAGATAAATAGTGCTGCCCTTAAGTGTCAAGACTGTCAATAAAAAGAAAACGTTTCACATCACATTTATTTGAAAAGGAAACATTTTGATAACTTTGTTGGCTAGAATTCTAACCATACCTCAGTATGCTTGAGAATAAACCTTACTATTTATTACGTTAAGGTCTCTCTGTGCAGTACACACTGATCTTGAAGTCATGTGTTCCATTATACTGTGCCTGTGCTTTAATTTCCAAATTGCAGTTTTTCAACTTCTAGAGATGGGACATAGATGAAAATAGTGATAGTAGTTAATTTTAGAAACCAATTTACACTCTATCTAGGGTGTGCTTGGATTATTTTTTTCAATCTTTTTTTTTTTTTCCCTGAGACAAGGTTTCTCTGTGTAGTCTTGGCTGTCCTGGGCTATACAACAGGCTGGCCTCGGACTCACAGTGACCTGTTTCTGCTTCCCTGAGTGCTGGGATTAAATGTGTGTGCCACCACACCTGGCTGTGTGCTGTGTGTGTGTGTGTGTGTTTAATGCTAAGTACTGTATTAGTTTTCATATTTTTAAAATATTTTACTTACATTTATGTACATTTTTCTAATCAGAAAATATTTCCTGTTGGTCTTGATTCCATTTGTGGTATTTACTTTTTAAATCCTGATCTTTGAAACTATTTTAGGTTAATTTTGTTTTGTCTTGTTTTTTGCTTTTGTTTTTATGGTTTTTGTTTATTTGTTTCTTCTTTAACAGTCTTGCTAGCCCAGGCTTTCCTAATGTTCAAGATATTATTCTTGCCTTAACTTTCTGAGCACTGAGGCATACACTACTGCATCTGGCTTTTATCTGCCAAACTTTTGTTTAACATGAAATGATTGTGATGTCATCTTCTGGACGAAACACTACTAGGTTGTTTTCTCTAAGACAGTCTCACTGTGTAGCTCCAGCTGGCTTTACCCTTGAGACAGTACTGTCCTTACCTCTCTAGAGGCAGAATGGAGCTGATGAATGAAGAGTCTCATGCCATGCCAGCTTTAGTCAGAGCAGCTTCTACTCTGAGGGTTAAGTGGGGCCACATGAGTAAAGTGCAATCATAGGGTTCAAGCTGCGTGTGGAACACCAGCTGTTTGTGGCTGCACGTGGCAAAAACTTGTTTTTCCATAGAGGTATATAAACAATAGCCAGTTGTACTCCTATCTGCTACACCTGGGAGGGGAACAAAAGCATATTCCAAAAATGATTCCATGTTTTTAATGAAACTGGTTAGGGTACAAGACTCTTGTCTTGGTTTCTTGTGAGTTTTCCCATAAGCACTCAGAATTCTCACACAACTCCATTCTTGAACATGGAGTGCTGGGATCACAGATGTGTGCCGCCATCCTGGCTTCTTCATTCATTTGTTGTAGAATCGTTTCATAAGATAGTCTGTGATACTTGTTTTGAATTTAGCTTACTGTGACAATCATGACTATTATTTCTATTGAGTATTTTTTTTTCCCTCCTTACTACAGTATGTTTCACCTGTGTTCGGTTCACCAGCATTCGGTCTGCAACTGAAATGTTAGAGGATGGCTAGAGTTCTTGATATGCAGACAGTTCTGATTAGCCTTAGCTGGTTTAGGCTGAGGTCACTGTGTAGCTGAGGCTGGCTGCAGCCTCACAAGAACTAGAATTACTATTATGAACCACCATGCCGGGCAGCATAAACTATTAATTTCTAGATTTAGTTTAGTGGTACTTACCTAGCATGTGAAAGACTTTGGGATCAGTCTTCAACATTGTACACACAAAAAAATTACTAAAATATTACTGTAAACTATGCAGTAATTGCTAGGTTTGGACACATAGGAGATTATTCTAAGCCTGAACATTTAATATTTTCTTGTTTATGAATAAGAGAAGAAAATTAATTTGGAACCAGTTTATTTTCATTGTGTGTAAGCTTTTCATATAATCCATCTTAAATTTAATTTTTTAGTACAATGAACATTTTGTAAACCTGATCTAAAAAGCCCATTAATTTTACAACAGCTATTTTCAACATTATGAAATTTATTAAAAAGTAAATATCTTTTCTTTGAATTTTATCCTTTTCAGGTTACTCATTTTTGTTTGCCTCAACTTCTTCCACTACTTAAACACACCACATCGTACCTTCATGAAGTTTTTGAATTTTATGAAGAAATTTTGACTTGTCGCTATCCGTATTCCTGTTTTAAGACTGTCTTCATTGATGAGGCTTATGTTGAAGTGGCTGCTTATGCTTCTATGAGCATTTTTAGGTTAGTGTCTCTTCAAATGGGGAATGCCTAAATTAGAATAACGATGAAATGAAAAGCTGTTGACTGGGCAGTTTTAAAACTGGTTTTGAACTTCAGGTGTTATTGGTATGATTTGAGTTTTAGATAGTCTGGTATTTTAAAAAATGTTACAGTGCAGCCTCGTATATAAGGAAGTAACACATCATGGTGCCTTCCTCTACAATTAGCATTCACATTTCCATTTCTGGTTTAGTTTTTAACGTTTATGAATATGTAGTTTTCACATACGGGTAATTAGTGTGGTTTTTGGCAGCACTATAACAATGTACTGCTGTCATCAGTTTGTCAAAATACCATTTTTCCCTTTGTCTTAGCCCTCCTTTTTTTTCTAGGGGAAAGTTCTAAATTTATAAGTTTTATATGTCAGGACAGTTGTTTTCTTTTTTTTCTGTCCCTTAAAAGCTTTCATGTGTAATGTGGGACACTAATACTGTGTATTCTTCAGTACACAATAGGAAAAATTGAATGGAGGAATGCATTTAGAAATAAATAAAATAGTAACAGAGTGTCAAAATTTAATAAATATTAGGAAAAGGGTTTTATTTTTGTTACTGGTTTTCTGGTTTCTGGAGACAATGTCTCCTACTATGTGTTTCAAGCTACCTGTGTTCCAGACTGAATGCTAGTTTAGGGAGTGTGCCTCTGCATCCAACTTGGGAAAAGAATTTTGAAATTAAGTAACTCCATTGTATTAGGATTCATTTCTGATTAACACATTAGTTTCTTCCTCACTCTACAAAATAGTCATTTATATATTTTTTATAAAAATCAATACAAAACAGTGTTCTTTGCTTTAGGCAGATTGTGAATTTCAGATAAAATTTGAAAATATTAAAATAATTTTGATGAGAATATTCTTAAATTTTCTTCTGTATTGAACTTGAACCAAAAATTGTGTTGCTTTAGGAGTTCAGTTACTGTGTTTTGACTGACTGGCTGTGCATCCCTTGATCATAAACTGCTTCTACATCTTTGGTTTTCAGCACAAATCTTCTGCACAGTGCCATGATTATAGATGAGACACCGCTGACCAGACGGTGCTTAGCACAGTCCTTAGCACAGCAGTTCTTTGGTTGTTTCATATCCAGGATGTCTTGGTGAGTAATTTCATCTAAAGGATCACGAAAGCTGGCCTCCCCTCTCCTCTTGTTCTGTGACAGGATCTCTTGTGGCTCATGCTGTCCTCAAGCTTACTATTTAGCTGAGTCTGCCCTTAAGCTGATGCTGATGATCTTGCCTCCACATCCCAAGGGGATTACTGGTATATGCCACCATGCTTCACTCTTTTTTTTGTTTTTTTTTCATGCCTCGCTCTTAATTTCCTTTACTTTTCCTGCAGCTGACTATTGCCCATAATTTATAAATGTTTGGATTATTTTGAGAGACTGTCTGGAGAAAAAAAGAAAACAGTAAAGTTTTAATCTTATTTATTTTTTAATGGCTTTTAAATCAGTATAATTAGCAGGGCATGCCTTTAACTTCAGCACTGAACAGGTAGATCTCTGAGTTAAGGCTGTTCTGATCTATTTAGCAAGTTGAGATGAAGTCCCATTTACATCGTGAGACCCTGTTTGAAAAAAACAAAGCAGTAGAGTTACTTAAATAATTTACTAAAAAAATAAGAATTCTGAAAAATGTCTTAGCTGTATAGAATGCAGATTTGGATATAAAAAAAACTAATTAGAGTTCTAATGTTAGTGTTCAAATATGGAAAAATGTTTGAGTTGCTTTTTTAAAGCAAAGAAATTGTCTTTAACAGTAATAGTAATGGTATAGGAAATTTGCCTTTTAGTTTAGATTTTTGTCAGTTTTCTAGAAAGCAGAGAAGGGGAAGCACATTTGGTGCTGGGTGCAGCTCAGAGGTACAGTGCTTTCTTATAGGTACTAGGCTCTCAATTGGAACCCCAACACTGAAAACAGAAAATCTTTATTTTCTTTAACTTGAGATGAATTTTGTATTGTCTGTTTTACACTGCCTGGCTTAGAACTTACAGTGTAGACCAGATTAGCCTGCCATCTGCCTGTCTCTCAGTGCTAGAATTATAGATGGAAGTAACCATTCTTGGCTACTTGAGTTAATTTACAGCTCTGTACAAAACTTCCTTGAGATTGTAATTCCTTTTTATAGTTTAATAATATATTAAACTTCTCTTTTTCTTTTTTAGAAATTTAACGTTACTATGTTTGTATGATAGGTTCATGTCAGTGAATGAGTGGTTGGTGTCAGTCACCTTTTTTCTGGAGAAAGTACAAACATTAAGCAGTTCAACTTCAGGATACTATAAAACCTAGGTTGTGAGAATTATGCCTAGTTGTCACAATACAGAAAGTGGGATTGGAGTTCCTAGTAACTCAGGTCCTTGTTCATGCTAGGCAAGCACTGTATCACTTGAGATATATTCCCAGTCCAAGAGCGTGAACTTTGTTTTGATCTTTTGAGATAGAACATTACCTAGCCAGCTATGTAGCTAAAGGTAACCTGGAATTCTTGATTGCTCTGCTTCCAAGTGTGAAGAGTGCCAGCACACTAGTAAGTGTAAACTTTTGAACTAAGCAGTCCTGACTATGGATACATACTTCTTTAGTGTCTGAGCAGTGGTGTGCAGAGAAGTGCACTGCTCACTTCAACTTCAGAGGAAATGGTAAAGCAGTGTGGGCTCTTGATTTTCTTCTGCGCTAAAGATCAGGCCCAGGAATGTAAGCATTCTGGGAAATTGCTGTCACTGAACTACACTGGGCAACTCAGCCTAAAGCATTTAAAGAACCTGATATATGCTAATAGCCTGTATTTCCCTTAAGATAGCACATGGCACATATCACACTGATTCCATTAGTCTCTTTTTGACCCTGCTTGGACAGTTGAAGAGGCTTTTTATTTTTCCTTGTTTTCCACGACAAGGTTTCTTTGTGTAGCCTTGGCTGTCCTGGACTTGCTTTGTAGACCAGGCTGGCCCCGAACTCAGAGAGATCCACCTGCTTCTGCTTACCTTGGACAGGCTATAATGATTAAAAGTTTTATTGACTCTTCCTTAGGTCTGATGAATGGGTGCTGAAAGGAATCTCAGGTTATATTTATGGACTCTGGATGAAAAAAACCTTTGGTGTTAATGAGTACCGCCATTGGATTAAAGAGGTAAATAAAAACTAGATTTGTTCCCCACTTGTTAGTCACTAATATATGCTAGTATCTTCCTGATTTCCAAGTATCTTGTCCTTTATTTATTCTACTTATTTATTTATTTTTGTGTGTGTTGGGGCCAATGCACATGCTAGGGTGTGTGTGTACTCAGAAGACAATTTACTGGACAGTTTACTTCTCCTTATACTGTGAGTCCTGGAAACCAAGTGCAGGTGTTTAGGCGCTTTGGCAAACTCTTTTACCCACTGAGCCATCTTGCTAGCCCTCTTGTCCTCTGTTTTACTAATTGTAAGGTACTAGCTAACTCTTTTTAAATAAGATGAAAATTCCATCCTCAGAAAAAAAAGAGTATAACTGTGCTTCCTACATTTGTTTCCATATCTTTTAATTGGGTAACGATGGTATGATGGTAATGTCTACTCCCCTGGGGATAGTGACACATTACTCATGTAGTATGAACGGTGCTTTGCTTGTAGTCGTTACTTATATGTCAGTTAGCCTTCAACAGCTACTTTATGTTCTCTTTCATTGACACAATATTTTCCTGTTATTTAAAGATGAAGGAAAAAAAGTATTTTCTATATCTATTTATCATCATGCACATAGATTCTTCAATGGTTTCATTGAATTTGATTAGATCTTTAAATTCATTATTTTCAGAAAGAAAAATCCCTGCCTTAGTATCATTATTAAATTAACATTCTGTCCAGAGAGGTCATACATGTAGCACTGGTAGAGGCCATTCTTCATTTTAGAAGAGGGAAATAACTTACACTTTCAGTGTGTAATACACGAGTACTGCCTATCTTATCTTTTCTTTACATATGAGGAAACTAAGGCACATGAGGGTTAAATCATCAACTGTATTGCTAGGATCCAATTAGCTTTTAGCCATCTTAGAATGCTGTTTACTTTTCTCTTGTCTATATTATTTAAACTATTCATGAATGTCCAACATAGTTTTTTTTTTTTTAATTAAACTTTAATGGGTATGATATATTAT
This sequence comes from Pachyuromys duprasi, assembly GCA_028658305.1. Taxonomy (NCBI): domain Eukaryota; kingdom Metazoa; phylum Chordata; class Mammalia; order Rodentia; family Muridae; genus Pachyuromys; species Pachyuromys duprasi. The sequence continues at coordinate 42,806,692 of CM053752.1, forward strand.
AGAAGAACAGAGCTAGGGTAAGTTTCAGGACAGCCAAGGCTACACAGAGAAACCCTGGCTCAAGCTCCCCTTCCCCCAAAACAAAACAAAAAAAAATCAAAACAGAAGAACAGAGGTGCTTTAAATTGATAGATTATTAACATAGGTCAGTCTTGCTTCTTTTTAATTGCCTTAGTCCTCAGATGCAAAATACTAATCAATTTAGAGGACAAGCCAGACAGGCTGAGAAGAGACAGAAGAAGTTGATGACCTGCTGGAGAGCCCTGAAGTCACAGAATAGAGATTTGTGGATCTTAACATTCAGCTAGGTTGTGTATTTTGTTCTGTTTATAAAAACATGAATTATTCTTGAGAGACAATTTACTCATCTTACATTTACATCTGATTTCAGGAAAGCAAACTTGTGGTCCAGTAATAAAGATTGTAGCATGAAGAAATTTTCAGTGACTCTTATTTTTGTATCTTTTTAGGAGCTAGATAAAATAGTGGCGTATGAACTGAAAACTGGGGGAGTTTTACTGCATCCCATATTTGGTGGTGGAAAAGAAAAGGATAAGTATGTTACTTTTCTGAGGTGATATTATAAACCTCCTTTTATGGGCTACTTTTTACAGGATCACATGTTTCTTAAGACCGAGTAAGGACAGAACCATAAGGATAGTGTGACACAATAGACTGGCAGTGTTGTTAGTACCCCTCTCTGCTTTTCTGTTGTGTCTCATGAGATGACCGTAAATGAATTTGAACTTAGAAACGTAAGGTTTTTCTGTTTGATATGCTAATATTTCTAATGCATCTTTATCATACTAGTCATGTTCAAACTTATCTCTATGGAAGTGGTTATTGTGCTTATTGTGATGGTTGATCTCAGTTGTCAACCTGATTCAACTGAGAAATGCCGAGGGGATTGGTAAAGAGCACTTCTAAATCTGGGAAGATGATTCCAGGACTGAGCAGACAAGAAGCTTTTTGAATGTGGGCCACTATCTTGTAGCTATAGGAGGCACATGGCTAGAAAAACGAAAGCAATAGAAGAATCCTGCCTGCATTTTCTTCCTTTCCCTGGCTTCCATGAGACTGTAGCTGTATTCTGCCATGTCCTTCCCACAAACATTGGCTCAAACTGAGCTGCAGTAAATTCTTCCACTTTTCAGTCATTTTGCTCAGGTTTTTGTTACAGACAAAAAGTTTAGCATAGAAAATTTCTGCCAGAGGTAGAGCTGTTACTGTCTTCTAAACTAAACCATGGTTCTTAAGCTTTTGGAATTGAGTTTTGAAAGGAATTTGGAATAGTTGGGAGTTGTGGGCTTTATTGTCTCTAGACTGCTCTAAGTTTAGTGGACAATACCGTTGGGAGCTCAGAAGACCAAATGCCAAGAGAAATATGGAGAGTAAAGAGCAACTCAGGAAGTTTATGGTATGACTAAGAACTTTACCAGGAATTGGGCTAGAGGCCATGCATGTCAAATTATGCAAAGAACATGCTACCTTTGTCTATCTTGAAATTTCAAGGTAGCCCATTTTATAAGCTTTGTTATGGATTTTGCTGGCTGTTTCAGACAGATTTACTGTGAAAATTGTGAGAAAGAAACTTACGCGTGGCCAGAAAAGAAACATAAAGTCAGGGCCAAGAGAGGCAGCAGCAGCTGAGGCCATCTCAGGAAGGGGTTGTACCCTCACCTGTCATAGGTCTAAGGAAAAAGATTATAATTCACTAGAAAGAATTCAATTTGAGAAGCAAGCTCTAGAGCTCTCTGATTGAGCCTGGCTCTTCCGGAACATGCTTTCCTGAGTTCAGCCATAAGCGTACCCACTGGCAATACAGCAGAATCCAAGAAATCCTGCTGCCTGATTGAGTCCTGAACCCAGATTGCAGACCTGGGAGGCTGAGCAGTATGTGGCAAGGTCAGGATCCCTTAGCGAGCTTCTGAGATTGCAGTGCATAAGGGTGCAGGAATGAAGCCACAGATGACTCCAGGAGGCTAGAGATATGAGAAACCTACAAGGGAGAGCTGCCAGGAGCCGAACCAGCCCAAGACAGAAACCACATGTGTTACCAAAGCGAGGCAGCAAGTGCCAGGCTGCACTAGGAGTTTGGGACGCGTACCTGATTCCTACAATAAGGCCTAGATGCTAGACATGGAATGATAGTATATAAGTATTACTCTGTTGTGCTTTGGTTTGTTTTGGTCCTGTCCTTCTGCCGTTCTGTGTCCCTGTTTAGGAATAAGAAAGTTGGCACTTTGAGGGTGTTGGCACAAAAACACAACTCAACTCTAGCCTCAGAAGGGAATATAAGAGCTAGTTTATCCCAAAGCTAGATAAAGGCGCTTGCTCCTGGCCCAGGAACACAGATGCAGGGTTCCCCAAATACTGTATTTCAGTGCAGTTTTATGAAGGTTTATGTTAACAGAACACAGAAAGTCATAGACCAGCCTACCTTTCAAATATGTTGTTGGCACTCAGTATCAAACTCGGGGATTCTCCCATTCATTGCCAACTGAGCTGCACCCCAGCCTTATGATTGGCTTCCTTCCTTCCTTCCTTCCTTCCTTCCTTCCTTCCTTCCTTCCTTCCTTCCTTCCTTCCTTCCTTCCTTCCTTCTTTCCTTCCTTCCTTCCTTTCTTCCTTCCTTCTTTCCTTCCTGTCTTTCTTAATAAAGTTATTTTATGTATATGGGTGAAACTGAATTTGGAAGGAATACCACACAAACTTCGATTGTGAGAACATAATTTGGTATACTTTTAAGAGGTATTTAGATACCTCTTTAGGTTTTAAGATAACAGCAGTTCTGCTCTATGTATAGGATCATAAAGAACAGTTTTTAGGTATTTGTTGTGTGAAAATATTTCTATAAAATTTACTATAATATTTTTAAATAGTGGAAAATTATTGTCAGCTTAAATTGCTTACATTAAATGTAAAGTCTGTCTTCTAGTTTGTTCTTTAATAGTAAGATTTATTATATTAAGTGTATCTACTTTTTTTCAGCCCTGCATCTCACCTCCACTTTTCAATAAAGCATCCACACACACTGTCCTGGGAATACTACACTATGTTTCAGTGTAAAGCTCACCTTGTGATGAGACTGATTGAGAACAGAATCAGCATGGAGTTTATGCTGCAAGTAAGTTCTAGCATACAATTTACTGGGCAACAGTAAAGGGAATGGAGTCATTTGAAACCTCAAAGCCTGTTCCTGGTGACATGCCTCCTCCAACAAGGCCACACTTCCTAATCCTCAGACAGCTACCAACTGGCAACCAAGTGTTCAAATGCCTGAGACTCATGGAGGACATTGCAGTTAAATCATCACATTGTCTTCCCTGTCTCCCAGAGGCTTGTGGCCATATCATCACGTAAAATATTCTACTCCAACTTCAATAGTCCCCACAGTTTGTCAGTCAGAATGCTATTTCAAAATCCAGAATCTCTTCCGAGATACAGGCAGTCTCTTAATTATAACCCTCTGTAAAATCAGAAGCAAATTACATACTTGGCAATGGCATATACTATATGTTATTCCAAAAGGGAGGAATAGAAGCGTGACCAAAGCAAGAGGCAAGACTGAAGTCTAGAAGGACGAATTCCGAATCCCTTAGCTCGGTGTCCAGTGTTGAAGGGCTTCGTTGACTCAGCCCTTCCAGCTTTGCTGCCTCTAACATACCTCTGTCCCTTTGGTTGCACTCCATATGTGCAGCTCATGTTAGTGGATGGCCATGGCTCTAGCACCTCTAGCATCTTGGAGTCTCCAACATAACTTAGGTTTCATATTTGCAGCGTCACAAAATGTTTTCTGAAGCCCTCAGTATAGGAACGCCTTTGCCGTCCACCTGGCCTCAGATGTTCTATTTAATACCAGAGGAAGACTGCACAACCCATTCCTTCATTGCTCTTTTTAAGTTGCTATATTTTAAAGTAAGTTTTAGTATAAGTAGTTACAATATAGCATCAGGATAGTTGGATTACTTGTATAAATACATAGTATCACTTTGCTCTTTGGCCCCTTCTTTCTCCTGCCTCATTCCATTCCATTCTGTCTTTTCTTTAGTTTTCTTCTTTTTTGAGATGCTGAGGATGAAATATATGCTCTTATAGCTACTATGCAAATGCTGTACCACTGAGGTACATTCCCACACTAATAGATGCATTAAAAATACCAGCTCTCTCTACCCCCTCATTGATAACATTCTTAAAGACAGGCTCCAATGCAGACTGGGTGCAGTGTACAATTGGAAACAGTGTTATACATGCTTCTGTCCTTATAGGTTTTCAATAAACTACTGAGTCTGGCCAGCACTGCTTCGTCTCAGAAGTTCCAGTCACATATGTGGAGCCAGATGCTGGTTTCCACCTATGGGTTTTTGAAGTCCATTTCCAACGTCTCTGGCAAAGACATCCAGCCCTTAATAAAGCAGTGGGTGTATCCTTTTCAGTAGCAGCTCAGAAGTGCTGAAGGGAATAGGCTATGTGAGAGATGGGGAGGAGGGAGGGGATCCATTGATATTTAAGAAACAGAAGTAACCTAGGTGTGACCTTATCTTCTGAAGTGCCTTCCAAAGATTGAGTTCTGTTTCGTGTATAAACATTGATGTTTCTATTTATAAAATCTGGCATATTTTGTACTTTTTCATATGAACAGGTTTCATGGTGGATAAGATAAATACTCTAGCAGACAGGCTTATAGCATTACTTGTAAGATGAAATGGTCTGGTGATTTTGAAATGTGCTCAGGGCTTGGCACAACTTGACTGGTATCTTAGAACTTGGCAATTTTTGCATTTTTCACTTCAAGGTACTATGAGTAATCCAGTACAGTGGTGTTACTTTAATACATAAGCTTCTCAACGTTTTAGAAAAATTGCTCAATCTGGGAAACAGTTTTCAAAAGAATTTTGAATATTTTGCCACCTGGGATATAATGTGTACTTTGAGACATTGCTTCAGTGGGAATATATTTGAAAATTATTAATGTAATACTGTTTTGTTTTGTGTACATTTTCATTTCAATGTATAAAATTTCCTTTACAATTCTTCAGAGACCAGAGTGGAGTAGTAAAGTTTTACGGAAGTTTTGCATTTAATAGAAAACGAAATGTTTTAGAACTAGAAATAAAACAAGATTATACATCTCCTGGAACTCAGAAGTATGTGGTAAGTGGTTTTCTAGCAGAGCATTTTGCACTGTTCCAGTTCCAGTTGTAGAAAATAGAAATAAGTGTGGGGCTATATATTGTTATTATTTGCCTTATAATTATTGTGGCAGTATTATTTTACTCATTATCACAATCAAATAAGACATAGACACCTGTTAGATTTTATAATTGCTTTATTTACCTTGGGCCGGGTAGATATTCCTACCTACGCTATCTCAATAACCTCACCGTCTATCTCCCAGCCTCCATCCAGTGCTGTCCGTCTTAATCATCCTCATCTGGTCTATCTTCCATCCATAATCCCAATAGACTTGCTTATATTTTTCATCTCGTTTTCTCCATCTATGCCATTCTTGGGAATCATTCCAGCCCACAAGGTACCTTCCCCGTGCTAACCCATTGTGGAGTCTTCTTGCCTCCTCTCCTCCCATCTGTCTCCTTCTGATTCTCCTGTCCTCCAAAGCCTGGGAAGCTTACCCATGCCTACCCTACCCAGTATAGGCCTTTATTTTATTTTTTTAAATTTCTTAAAATTTATTCATTTTGTATCCTAGCTATAGGCCCCTCCCAAAACCTGCCCTCCTTCCCTCTTCTCCCATCCTGTTCCCCAGTCCACTGATAGAGGAGGTCTTCCTCCCCTTCCATCTGACTCTAGCCTCATCTAGGTCTCATCAGGACTGACTGTATTGTCTTCCTCAGGCCTGGTAAGGCTGTTGCCCCATCGGGGATGTGATTAAAGAGCCAGCCACTGAGTTCATGTCAGAGACAGATCTTGTTCCCCTTACTAGGGTACTCACTTGGACACTGAGCTGCCATGGGCTACATCTGCACAGGGGTTCTAGGTTATCTCCATGCATGATCCTTGGTTGGAGTATCAGCCCAGAAGTTTTGGTTCTGTTGCTCTCCTGTGGAGCTCCTGTCCCCTCCAGGTCTTACTATCTTCCCCTTCTTTCATAAGATTCCCTACACTGTACCCAGAGTTTGGCTATGAGTCTCAGTATCTGCTTTGATACCTTGCTGGGTAGAGTCTTTCCTCTGAGCCCTCTATGGTAGGCTCCTTCCCGTTTGCCTTCCTGAATGAGGATTGAACATCTTACTCAGGGTCCTCCTTCTAGCTTAGCTTCTTTAGGTGTACAGATTTTAGTATGATTACCCTGTATTTTATGTCTAATATCCACTTATAAGTGAATATATATTATGTGTGTCTTTTTGCATCTGGGATACCTCACTCAGGATGATCTTTTCTAATTCTCATTATTTGCCTGCAAATTTCATGATTTCATTGTTTTTAATTGCTGAGTAGTATTCCATTGTGTAAATGTACCACAGTTTTAGTATCCAATCCTCAATTGAGGAGCATCTAGGTTGTTTCCAGATTCTGGCTATTATGACTAAATCTGCTATGAACATGGTTGAGTAAATGTTATGTTTAAAGTCCTGGAGAAATCAGGGCACAAGGCACTTACCTAAACATAGTAAAGGCAATATACAGCAAGCCTGTAGTCAACATGAAACTAAACAGAGAGAAACTTAAATGAATCCCAGTGAAATCAGGGACAGGGCAAAGCTGCCTGCTCTCTCCATATCTCTTCAAAATAGATCTTGAAGTCCTTGCTAGAGCAATAAGACAAATAAAAGGAGATCAAGGGGATTCAGTTTAGAAAGGAAGAAGCCAAAGTATCATTATTTTCAGTATGATAGTACACATGAGTGACCCCAAGAATTTTACCAGGGAACTCCTATGGCTGATAAACTTCAGCAAAGTGGCTGGATACAAAATTACCTAAAAAAAAATGAGTAGCCCTCTCACATAGACTGTTAATCAACCAATGAGATACAGTGTCTTAGGCAGGTTTACAAAACAAGGATAGGTATAACCAGTGTGGGTATAATATGCTTGTGGAATGTACCCTTGTTCATTCAAATGCCGATTTCTCTACCCCACTATCTGGTTTCAATCTACACATTACATTGTGATGCTTAGAAAGTTTGTGTAAACATGCCATCATTTATTCTCTGTATTACCAATAAAACAACTAGCCAGTGCTGTGCAATGGAGAAAATAGGGTGGGACATCCTGGTCCAGAGGTGAGGAGAAGGAAGCGAGGAGTGGGAGAAGGAATAGGAGAGCAGAGGTCAGCAGGACAGGACTGTGAACTACGAGGGAGATGAACCGGACCTAAGATATAACTAAAAGCAAGTATAATGGGTGAAATATGACTAGTAGGAAACTATGCAGGCTGGAGGTTTAGGATGGTGTAACTATTGCCCAGCATTGTGTTCTAGGTTAATTAAATAAATCCTAGTCTGTGTGTGGTGATTTGGTTATACAGCTGATTTAGGGAATAACTGCTGCTTTACTAAAAGATAAATCTATAGTAAATATTAATACCCACAAAAAGGTATCTTGAAGGCCAGTATTAGCTTTAAAACAAAGCATCAGAACAACCCCCAACATCCAGTAGACAGGGACTTCCTTGCTGGGGTGTGATGAATCTGCAGTGAGCAATTGAGATGAAGCTTCTACAGATCTCAGAGCACGCAGCCTCCCACTTCCCCTATCCTCGACATCTGCCATTATTCTTCTTTCAATGCATATTTTGTATAGCATAACTTTATATCTTTTTTGTTTTGTTTTGTTGTTGAGACAGGGTTTCTCTATGTAACAGAGCCTTGGCTGTCCTGGACAGCTTTTTAGACCAAACTGGCTTTGAACTCAGAGATACACTTGCCTCTGCCTCAGTGCTAGGATTATAGGCATGTGTTACCATGCCTGGCTAATTTATATCTTGATTTATCTGTCTTTAAATGTAAGGATATGTTGACCATTTTCTAGCAGTCTTTAAATGCTAAGTTGTTGCTGCTGTTTTTTTTAAAGGGACCACTTAAAGTAACAGTACAAGAGTTAGATGGATCCTTCAATCATACTTTGCAAATTGAAGAAAACAGCCTTAAACATGATATACCGTGCCACTCTAAAAGTAGAAGGTAAGCTGTGAGTCATAACTGCTATAAACTAGACCTGAAACTACAAATCCCGCATATAAAAATGCCTAAGTAAAACTCTAGTTGAATTCCAGGGCAGTGTTCATAGGAAGAACACCTTACCTGCTAGCTTTTTCTTATATGGTACTTCAAGGTAGCATTACCACACATATTTTGTTTGAAGTCTGATTTGTTGTTCTTGAGACAGGATCTCATGTAGCCCTATTAACCTTTATCTTCTTACTTCTTCCTCCCAAAAATTAGAATCACAGGCATGCACTCTCACACACACAAAACCTTTGTCTTTGGAATTAAGTTTTTTTTTTTATAGTTATTTAAGTTACTTTTAGAACAAGTCTCACTCTGTAGTCCAGGATGTCCTAGACATGTGCGTACTGCGCAGAGGCAATTCTTGTGCGTCTGCCTCCTAAGTACTGAGATTATAGGCTGTCCTACCATGTCTAGCTAGAATTTTTTTTTTCTTTTGAGAAGAGTCTTATGTATCCCAGGCTGATTTGCTTTCCATTAACTTTTAATAAGAAAAATCAACATTCATATTCTCTAGCTTCAAGGTCAATTTTGTTGTCTCTAAATTCCGTTTCATTGTTTACTCCTCTTTGGCATATCTTTTAGTGTTTTGCAAAACCCTTTATTTGAACTTTGCCTGCTCAATAGTTCCATTCTGACTTGGGAAATCCCACAGTTTTCAATTGTACTTTTCTTTAAACATAGGAATAAGAAGAAAAAAATCCCACTGATGAATGGGGAAGAAGTTGACATGGATCTTTCTGCAATGGAGTAAGTTACTTAAAAGTATGTAATTGTCTTTGAAATGCATGCTTTTAAAACTATTTAAAGTCAAGAGAAACTTCGAAAAATGTTTAAATAAAATCATAACTCATTAGTGACATAAAATTACGTACAGACTGGGTGAGTCATTAAAAGGAAGTGCAGTAGTGTAGACAACGTAGGCTCGGTCTCAACATCACAGCCTTCTTGCTGTCTCTTGGTGGCTCCTGAGTAGTGTTCCTCAAACTTACATGTGGTAAAATATTTTTTGGTTTTTCAAGACAGGGTTTCTCTGTGTAGCCTTGCCTGTCCTAGACTTGCTTTGTAGACCAGGCTGGCATCAAACTGAAAACCATTTGCCTCTGCCTCCCAAGAACTGGAATTACAAGCATGTGCCACCACACTCAGCTGAGGGATATTTCTTAAGTGTTAAAATTCATGAGTACACAGTATTGAATCAATTAATATTGCAAAGTGATATTATTTTGATTAAAATATCAACATAGACTTGATTTTCACTTTGCATGTTAACTTGAGAAATACATGAGAAAAAAACAGTGGGCCTTCAGTTATCAGTTCAGAGCTTTCTTGAGAAAAAAAGTCATGAGTCTAGCAGTTAAATGTCAACTAAAATTAGTTCAGTAAAAAATGCTTTCTTTTTGAATTTCTAAAAAGGGATAACATTTATACTCTAGTTATTTATTAGGTTATAGAACGTTAAACAAAGAAAGTTTGTATCCTTTGTGTTTTGACATCTCATAATTGCAGGTAAAAACACCCAGAGTAATATTTTTAGTGGAAAATTGGGACTTTGGTATCCTGTGTGACAACTTCTCATATCTTTAAAGATCTTGTTAGTAAGATTGTGAGAAAGTTAGCATACATAAAAAGTTTATTTGATATGTGGTTATAATAAAACTCAACAGCATGAAAATGCTGTATTTAGAGGAGAGTCTAAGCAGAGTCTGCCTTGTTTTTGTTTCCCAAAGGTAAGTTTTAAAGGCTAAAGTTTTAAAATTATATTTTTCTCTTAGCGCTGATTCCCCGTTGTTGTGGATAAGGATAGATCCAGATATGTCTGTCCTGCGGAAGGTGGAATTTGAGCAGGCTGATTTTATGTGGCAGTATGAGCTCCGCTATGAGAGAGATGTTGTTGCTCAGCAGGAATCCATCTTGGCCTTGGAGAAATTCCCCACCCCAGCATCGCGTCTTGCGCTCACTGATATTCTAGAGCAAGAGCAGTGTTTCTACCGAGTGAGAATGTCTGCGTGCTTCTGTCTCGCCAAGGTGAGGTTACATAGGAGAAAGGAGGATTGCCACAAACTGTTGTGCACTTTACACCAAGGCTCTGAGAATCAGTTAAAACTCACCAGAGTCTTTAAGGTCTTCTTGTTAACAGTTCCTGTGAAAGCTTGTACCAAATGCTTCGAATGGAACTGATTTGAAAGAAACATGTTTGACAAAAAAATAGATAATATACAAAAATGTCATAATTGTCAAACTGAAAACTATGGAGAATATTTCTATTTTTATATTGCCAACCATATTTTTAATGCTATGAAAAATTTGGCTAGAAATTCTGTGATTAGGGGCTGGAGAGGCAACTCAGCAGTTAAAGAGTTCTGGCTGTTCTTCGAGAGGTCCTGAATTCAGTTTCCAGCAAACATGTGGTGTCTCAGCCATTTATAAATGGGATCTGATGTCCTCTTCTGGCATGCAGGCATACATGCCAACAGAGTACTCATAAATAAATAAATCTTTAAATAATGAAAAAAAATCGTAGTTGCAATGTTTTTACATGAGAATACATAAAATTAAGAAACTTTAATTGTACCATTGTGATAGGTATTTTATTATGCTTTGAGAATTAAAATTAGTAATGATTAATCTACAGTAATTGGCTCTATAATTTCACATTTCCAAAAAAAAGGTAATCAATAAACTGTAGGCTTAGATTTTTCAAACACTTTAATGTTCTATCACGCTTCCAACCCCATCCCTTTAGGCAGGAGATTAGTAGGGAAAAGGGGGCTGTAGACCTTTTAGTTACTTTTTGATGATTAGGGTCGTTGGGTTCCAGTGTCTCAGTATGCTGCCATTTTGCAATTTCTTTGAGCCTTTGTGGATTTTTCTTATCTACCTCTTTTGGTGTTATTGTAAATTACAGATTGGATTTCTCTGAAGGTTCTACATTTTGATTCAATTCCTCCAACGTGTTGTATGGCCTTTAACTTAGCATCTGTCTTTTCAGTCTCTCTCTTTTTTTTTTTTTCTAAATCTGGCTTATTTTGATCTCTCTCAAAGAGGATATACAAAATTCTAATTGTCATTTTAAAAATTATTTGTATGCTAAGAGAAACAAACATAAATGTAATCCAGAAGCCCCAGGTCATTGTCTTCCTCCATTTTCAACACAGAAAATAATCTTTTCTTTAATCTCAAAATCTGTCCCTAAGGACTTTACTTTCTTAGACTTTTACTTTCCCTTCTCGACCTTACCAGTTCAGATGGTTTGGAACTTCTTAGTCTGTCTCTGGCTCTTGCCTGCAGGGAGAGGTTGTTTTTTGTTTTTTGTTTTTTGTTTTTTTTCTTTTTCCTGTCTCTCTCAAGGGATCCTGACCCCTCTGCCACTCTGGGAAGTTATTGCATCCACAAGTGGTTGTTCCTCTGACCTGCAAGAGCCCCTTCTCAAAGGGATTAGCTTCTTGCCTTTGCTATGAAAGTCAGACGTTGAGAAGCTTATATTAAAGAGACTTTTTTCTTCTTTAGATAGGGCTAAAAGAACTGATTCTACTTTGTCTCTTTGGCATTTTTGTTAGTTTTTGTGTTTCTGTGTTAGTTTTTGTTAGTTTTTGTGTAGGCTGGAGGTCTTGGCGCTCTGGGGCACAGGGGCAGGGTTGTCTAATCAGAAGCTGTGAGCTCCTGCCTTAGAAACCATAGTTGCTCACTTATGGAACAGAACTAAGAAACTGTCTGTAATTTTACCTTCTATTTAAGTTTGGTAAGCCAAAATGTTACCGTTAGTTTTTACAAAACCGTGTTTTTTTCTCAGTTTCACTCTTAACCCAGCTATCACACAAATAATCGAGGCTCCTTTATATCCGTTTAATAATAAGCTTCACAACACAGTAACTGAGCAGTTATTAACCTGTTCTTAACCCTCTAGCTAACTTGACTTCCTGTCTGAGTATATCTCAGAGATACTTGCACTGTGTAGCTTTCTTGCTGTAGCTTCTTCTCTTTTGGTCCCTCTTGGACATCTGTCTGTGGCTGAATCCCTTTACTTTCTCTTCTAATTCCTCCTCCCCTGGCTGACAGGAAGTCCAGCCCTGGTCTCTCCACTGCTAGCTGCTTTATTGGCATATCAGGGGACAGTTGGGGAGCAGTGTTTACACAGCATCATAACAGGAAATTCTTTGAACAAGGATTGCAGTCAGATGGTGATGCAGAAATCAGCATTTGAATTACACAGCATTTGAATTACATATATTATGCCTATAATAAATAGTCTTTTCTTATCTTTTTTCCTCCTTTGGCTTTTAAGGACAGGGCTTCTCTATGTAGCTTTGGCTGTTCTAGAACTCTATAAACCAGGCTGGCCTTGAACTCACAAGAGATCTGCCTCCAAAGTGCCAGGGTTAAAGGTGCGTGCTACCACCACCCAGCAATAAACAGTTTTTAGGTTAAAGAAAAATCTAGAACCGGAAAGATGCAGACAGAATGTTAACTGATCAGAATTCATTCATTCATTCATCCATCCATCCATCCATCCATCCATCATCTATCTATTTTCTAACAGTATTTGAAAGCATCTGGATGGTAGGTTTATTCCCATGTCAATGGATTCTAGTGCTATTTGTTTTGTCTTTAGATCATGATAACATGCAGTTGATTTTCTGTGCTCTCAGATATTAGAGAAAGATGGGATTATTTGTAGGGATATTTTTCATTGGTACTCTGAAAAATTGTAGATTTTGTTAAAGTCATAGCAGAGTCCTAAAACTACAGAATAATGTATTTAATCACAGTTTCTTTTATTTCTGATACTTTTTTATATGCCTTAAAATATTAAGGGTTTTTTTTCTAAAGAATTTTTTCTTCACTATTTAAATAATTTTTATTAAAGCAAGAAATTTTACAATCCATATTATGTAGCCTTGATCAGCTATCAGTTCTGTTAGTTAAAACAGAACTACCATCTAAGCTTTTCCACGGTAAGGAATTAAATAGGTAAGGAAGGAAAGCTTTCTAGTTCTATACTTTGAATCAAAGTCCTTTATCTAGGGTCTTTAATACATTAATTTGTTTTTCTATTTTATAGTTTTGTGAATTTGTTGTTTTTGTATCAAGTAATCTAGGACTAGTCATGCTTACTTAAACAGAGCATTTGCTTGGTACATAAAGCTCAATATTTCTTTTCCATTACTTTTATCTTTCTTAACTTTTTTTATGGTGCTTAAATTTGAGGTATTTACATATCCTTTATCCATGAAGCATGGGTTTCTTTTCATGTGCCAAGATCAGGTGTAAACAGCTAGAACTTCAGTGGCATTGCTTTCTGGGCAGCTGCCACAGCTTGGTGGGCTTGCAGGATACCCGTAGCCTCCTCAGCCTTGGAGTAAGACACACTGGAACTCAAGCGTATGAACTAGTTCCAAGCTAGCAGTCTCCAACAGAGTACCAGTGACTTCACTGGTAACAGTAGGGTTCATGACTTAAATAAGAAAACAACTGTTTACGCAGCGTTGGCTTTTGCTCTTGAGTAGGGGCCAGATGCTAACATGGAAACCCTCTGAGGCTCCTGACTTTGTTCATGACTTGGAGTGGGGATAGAGTCTTTTATATACATACATACTCTAGGCTGGCCGGAAACTTACATTCACATGTCATAGCTTTGCCTTGGTGTTCTCTAAATAAACTATATCATATTTGGATTGCTTTCTACTTGAGTAAACTAAGAAACAGTTAAAACAATAATGTTTTAATTTTGATGAACTTAAAATATCAGAGTTATAGCTACCTAAGTGGATAGGGACAAACCAGTCAGAACTCTGCAAGCATGTTTTCGTAAACACAAGAGGATGCTGGCATTTGGAGATTAACTCATGCTAATCAACTGCGAGTGCACACAGTGGGGCTTTTGGTTTGCCTTGGGTTGGTTGGATGGTTTGTTTATTTTCTTTATTTTTTTGATGGGTCACTTTGTATATTTTTTGGAAATGGATAATAAAAGGCCAAATTGTATTAATTTCCAAGAACTATAGTGTTGGCTTTTAGAAAGCCCCTTTGTATTCAGACCGTATTTATAATGGTGATGGAAAGTCCTTTATCTTCTGATTGTTTACAGATTGCAAACTCAATGGTGAGCACATGGACAGGACCGCCAGCCATGAAGTCCCTTTTTACTAGAATGTTTTGTTGTAAAACTTGTCCAAACATCGTGAAAACAAACAACTTCATGAGTTTTCAGAGTTATTTTCTACAGAAGGTACTCCTATTTGTCTCTGTTCTTATGTTTTTATATTAACCTAACTTTATTGATGTTCACCTAGAATGTTTTTTTTTTAATCCACAAACTCTTGTGTATCTGTTTAATTTGGAAACTGCATATTATAGGTGTGTATTTTTATAAGTTGGCCTCTGCTCTAAAGCTTTTCTGAAATTTTAAGTGATCACTGATTTTTATCAATCATATCCACATTAGTTGGTCATGTTTGATATAAAGGAAAGCCAAATGAGAAAGTTAATATAAAAGACAGATAAGGCTTTGAACAGGAGGAAGGAGGTCATAGGAGTTAGAGGGAAGAAAAGGTAAGGACATTTTTTTTTCCTCAAGCAAGTGGAAAAGAATTTTTTTTTTTTTTAAGTGAAACTCCTTCCATAGCTTGGAAGATTGTGGAAAAGGGGCCTGAAGCAGTGTAAGAGCCGAAAGAATGTTATGGGACACTTTGTTTAGGGCAGGGCATGGCTGTTGCACTTTTGACCTCTCAGAAGCAGTGATTAAGCCCTACTCAAGGTTGCACTTTTGAGGCTGTCTCCAGACAGAAGGACTTAGCAAGGCCGCAGCCCTCCCTTAGGGCACAAGGCAGTTAATGATTATGGGACTGGGAGAGGCTCTTCATGGTGTGGCAGCTGGTGAGGGGCCCATGTTCCATAAGCAATTCTAAGAAAACTCAGTGGGTAACCCAAATAAAATAGTAAAGAAAGAAAAAAAGACATGACAGTGGAGGAGACCTACCTGGTCAGAAAGAGGAAGAGGATTAACAGGAGTGGGAGTGGGTAGTGGAGCTCTGCTCAGAGGGGCAAAAAAGTGAATAGAAAAGCAATGTGGAGATCAGAGGTTTTGTTTTTGCTTTTGGTTTTTTTTTTTTCCTCCTAATGAAAGAGACTGGAGAGGATGAGAACGTGTGTATTGTAAAGGTAATTATAAGTCTCTTTTGGTTTTAATTTTTTGTTGTTTGTATGTATTCCAAAATGTGTTTGCGTGTGTATTTGTTTGCAGAATAAAGTTTATTTCTTACTGTGGGTTGAAATAAAAAATTTGGAATGATAGTGCTTTTAGTCCAATTAGCTTTTACATAACACTTTCAGTTTGGCAGAAGAGAAAATCAGTGACTAAATCAAACATTTAAATTTGCCTTTCAAGAGTGTATACTAGGCAAAGAGAACAAATACTCCTGTGGGAAGAAGCTTTCCCCCTAGTTTTTCCTACAGAATTAACACTGCCTCCATCAGTTCCTGTTGTCATTGCTATGACAAAGGCCACAGAAGGAAATAGGGTTTGCCCTGGCCTCCAGCTCAAGAGGGTCTAGCTCAGCATAGCGAGATAAGCATGGCACAGAGCATGAGGTGGCATTGCATCTGCAGGCAGGAAGCAGAGCGTTCTGAACTGTGGCTCTCGGCTCTCTTTCTCTGTTTTAGTTGTTCTGGAACCCCAGTCCATAGGATCGTGCCACCCATAGGGTGGATCTTTCTGTCATTAGAGACATGCCCAGAAGTGTATCCTGTAGGTGATTCCAGATCCAGTCAAACTGACAATGGAGATTAACCATCACACTGCTGTTTACTTTGGTTATTGCCTCCATGTATTGCCCCCTTTTACTCTTGCTCTGTAGCTCAGGCTGGCCTGGAATTCCTAATCATCCTGCCTCTACCTCCAGTGTGCAGGAATTACCAAGAATGTACCTCCATTGTAGCTGCTTCTATTCTTTTAAGCAAGTTTTAAAAATGAACTATCTCATTTTTGATTGTCCAATTCAAAAGGGAAAGTCTTGATCTCTTCCATGTTCTAAGTAGGACTAAGATTTTTGTGTGTCTACTGTTCTGTCTAGGGCTTAACTAGCTTTATTTCACTAGCAGAATTTACTGTTGTGTCTGTCATGTTTACACTAACAGAAAATTACTTACAAACTTTTAGAAAGAAGAAATGTACACTGAAATTTAGATTACTGTGTGTCCTTAGTCTGAAGGTTCGTAAGCTATACTGTTTGCTTAATGCCTTTTGACATCTGATCCTTAAGCCCTAAAAATGATTGTGAAAAAAAGCAAGGCAGTAAGCAACCAGCCAAAGATATCCAGGGTAGTAGACAGTGAAGGTGGGAGTTAAACATGAACCAATGTTGAATTTGTGTACGCTTTCCACTGTATCACTTAGAAATTAATTGTATAATTTGCATATTATATGCTTTCGTCCAGGAAGTCAGTGCTAAGGCACATAGCCTGTAGAACATGTCCTCTAATGGAAATTAGTGGAAATTTCTTGTATTTCTTACTCATTTCAGTAGTAAGGCTTTTAGATGTGTCTGTAATGGGAGTCCATGGGAAATGTGGTATTAGGCTCCATCTAGGTATCTGTGTTAACCCCAGTATAATTCTCTTTAGAGCACAAATGATCATGGTAATGAATACGTTAGGTTAAATGCTGAAAACTCTTTCCCTTTTTTTGTAGACTATGCCAGTTGCAATGGCTTTGTTAAGAGATGTACATAATCTTTGTCCCAAAGAAGTTTTAACATTTATATTGGACTTAATCAAGTACAATGACAACAGGAAAAATAAGGTAGGGTGCTTTTCTCAAGAATATTATAAAGTACCCAGTGATACTTGTTTTTCGGGTAATATTTGGGCGCCTCAGTCTCCAGGACTGCAGTAAAAGAAAGAGAGAAATACTTGTTTGTAAAGTAATTTGTGAGCCCATAGTACTCTCTAGAGCTAGAGGCTCTCAATATGACTTATTACTTAAGAACCAACTTTGATTGGTTCTTAAAGATTTCTTGAAACTCCTATAGTACAGAGAGACTAATGTAGCCAACTGAAACTTGGTTTTGTGAAGTCTAACAGCATGGTTGTTTTAATTTTGGTGTGTGTGTGTGTATGAGAGAGAGAGATGTTGGTGATGAACTCAAGGCTTTGTGCATACTAAAGATGTGCTCTATTTCTGAGCTGAAGTGATTTGAAGTTATATGTGTTATGTTAATATTTTATGAAAAGGCTAATTGTATCCTCTCTTAATTATTCTTTGGCTTAGTTTTCAGATAACTACTATCGTGCAGAAATGATTGATGCCCTGGCTAATTCTGTTACACCAGCTGTCAGTGTGAATAATGAAGTGAGAACTTTGGATAACTTAAATCCTGATGTGCGACTAATTCTTGAAGAAATAACTCGGTTTTTGAATATGGAAAAACTTCTCCCAAGTTACAGACATACTATCACTGTCAGGTGTCACTCAGTTCTTTGCTGTTTCTTTAAAATTGTTTATTTCTATTAGATTAAGTTGGGGAAGATTAAAGTAAAAATAAGAAATTTAAATTTTCTGACACTATAATTTCCAGATGAATTGTTAATATTTGGAAGATATACTAAACATTTTCCTCATAAGGGAATTTTAAAATTTATAACACTACATATATATATTTATAATCAATTTCCGTCATGTATTCCTATTTTCTAAAAATAATACTATTTTGTATTTTTGTACAGCATGCACACACACACACACACATACACACACACGCAAGCACATGATGGAGCTGCTTTGGCTGTGATGCATGGGTGGAGGTCAGGAACGTGCTTTGTGGATTTCTCTCTTTCCACCTTTATGTTGGCTCAGGATGGAACTCAGGTTCCCAAGCTTACCTATGTCAAGAGCCTTCACGTGCTGAGCTACCTCACCAACCCTAGAAATTCTCTGTGTGAAACTATTTTGATGTTAGGATCTGTTTTTGTATCAGCCACTATTGTGTAAACAACCCCATTTTGGGTTTTTTGAGACAAGGTCTCACTTAGGTCAGTCTGTGTAGCCAAGGATCACTTTGAATTAAATCCTGCTCTTCCTGCCTTTACCTTCCAAATGCTGAAGTGTACCACCGCTGGCTTGTCAGTCATTGTTTCAGAGAACTTTTAAGTTCTCTGTCTGCTTTTGTGTGGGGACCTAAAAGTTCTGCTTTTCTCTGTGAGTTTGCCGAAAGTTGAATAGTGATTATAAAAATTTTAGCCTTCCTAATTTCTTTTTTATTAAAAATGTTTTTCTTTTAATTTTTGAGACAGGTTCTTACTATGCTTTTTAGGCTGTTCTAGAACTCTGTAAACCAAGTTGGCCTCAAACTGAGAGAAATATGCCTGCCTCTGCCTCCTACCTCCCAACCCATCAACCATGTTCTGGGATTAAGCTTGTGCCACTTTGCCCAGCTAAGCTCCCGTTTTTATAGTTAGTGAATATAAGATTTCTGGAGAAAGTGCTTTATTTAAATTATATTATTATTGCTAAGTACTTAGGATTTTCTGAAGTACGTTTTTGTTGACATGTATGTGGATCTGAGTTTCCAAACATGTTTTGAAATTTGTTTTCATAAGATGTAGATATTAATATTGAATATTATTATAAAAGTTGAACATTGCAGAATGGAATGTGTGTTCCAATTATAATGTTTTTAAAAATTACTTTGATTTTATGTGTTTACTTGCAAGTATGTTTACTTGCAAGGGCATCAGATCTCCTAGGACTACAGTTAGAGACAGTTGTGACTCATCATGTGGGTGCTGGGAATCAAATCTGGGTCCTCTGGAAGAGCAGCCAGTATTTGTAAACATTGAGCCATGCCTCCAGTTCCATAAATGAGAATTGTAATTGATTGACAAATGAATCTCTAACATCTAGGTAACAAATTTGGTTCATGATACTTTGGAGGAAGTAATTAACTTTTTTTCTTGCTAGTTGCTTGAGAGCCATAAGGGTGCTTCAGAAGAATGGACATGTGCCAAGTGATTCATCTCTTTTCAAATCCTATGCTGAGTATGGCCACTTTGTGGACATTAGGATAGCGGCTCTGGAAGCTGTTGTTGACTACACAAAAGGTAATGTTGTCCAGGTGGTGCTTGTTCCTTCTTAAAAGAAGTATATCTGAAAGCCGCTCATGCTGCTGCTTCATAGTGCATGCACTGCAGATATTTTAATTGTTTTGAATTACTTTTTATTTAGCATACAAAGTAGTAGGTAGATTTCACCATGATATTTTCATACATATTTATCCTTTATTGTCAAATTCTTGGCTCTCTGACTTTTAGTTGGTTTGATAATGATAGAAAGAAAATAAAATTGATGTTTTTAACTCATGGGATGAGCCAGCAAATTCTACAAATTTAATTTTACATTATTTTTATTGATTTTTAATTTAATTTTTATTTTATATATATTAATTACAGTTTATTCACTTTGTATCCTAGCTGTAGCCCCCTTCTTCCTTCCCTCCCAATCCCGTCCTCCTTTCCTCATCTCCTTCCATGCCCCTCCCCAATCCACTGATAGGGGAGGTCCTCCTCTCTTTCCCTCTGACCCTAGCCTATCAGGTCTCATCAGGACTGGCTGCATTGTTTTTCTCTGTGTCCTGGCAAGGCTGCTCCCCCTCAGGGGAAGGTGGTCAGAGAGCCAGCCCCTCAGTTCAGGTCAGAGACAGTCCCTGTTCCCCTTACCAGGGAACCTTACTAGGGATACTGAACTGCCTTGGGCTATATCTGTTCAGTGGTTCTAGGTTATCTCCATGCATGGTCCTTGGTTGGAGTATCAGTCTCAGAAAAAAAACCCCTGTGCCCAGATTTCTTGGTTCTGTTGCTCTCCTTGTGGAGCTCCTGTCCCCTCTAGGTCTTTCTATCATCCCCTTCTTTCCTAAGATTCCCTGCACTCTGCCCAATGTTTGGCTATGGGTCTCAGCATCTGCTTTGATACACTGCTGGGTAGTCTTTCAGAGGCCCTCTGTGGTAGGCTTCTGTCTTGTTCCCTGTGTTTTCTCTCTTCTGATGACCGTCCCAAAAAATAAGAGATTTGGGAAAAATACCTAAGGTTTCAAGGAAATGCCTTACATGTGTTTGTAACTATGCTAACAAAACAAGAGACAGTAGCTTCAGCAGGAAAATTAGGTTAGGGTGTACATTTAAAGAAATGAAAAGTGTGTCAGCAAATAAAATAGACGCAGTGGAATACTCTAAAAAGTGTAAATTAAAGTGACGTAAGATAGCTTCTACTACAATTTTTTAAAAACTTTATAGATATATCAGAACCAGGATGTTGCATAGTGTACAAAGATAGTGTATGGGACTCTGTGAAGCCTACACCCAGTCCTGATTTTTCTCCTGTGCTAAAATTTCTTTATAATTCTACTTTGCTTCCTGATTCATTCTGCAAAAATAGATACTGTAGTCTCCAGTTTTAGGTTATGAAGTCAAAAGACTAAACTACACGACTGTGTGAGTTCTAGATTCTCTGCATTGCCAAGCTGTCAGTTACATAGCATTAGGGAATTAGACACACACAGTTCTTGTGTAACATCCTTTTTTCCCCAAGACTTTATTTCGGGCCAGAAATGATTGCACATGCTTTTAGTCCTAGCACTTGGGAAGCAGAGGTTGGAGGATATCTGGGAGTTAGAGAGACCAGCGTGATCTACAGAGCAAGTTGCAGGTCCATTAGGGTTATATAGTGATGTCCTAGCAATAAAAAGATTGGGTGTTTGTTTGTTTGCCTGTATTAAACACACACACAGTTCCCACCAAGGCCAAAACAGGTATTCAGATCCCCTTGAGTTCGAGTTAAGGGTCTTTGTGAGAGGCCTGATATGGGTGCTTGGGACTGACCTGAAGTCCCCTACAAGAGCTTTCCCTTGTGTAACATTGTGAACAAACTCCCAAAGAAAGAGTTCAGATGAGCATGTATAAATCAAACTAACAATTAAGATAGGTGAATGTGTAAAACCGGGAATAACTAATTATGCCTGTATAGCATTAAGCTTAAATGCTTGTTAAACGTGGTAAAATTCAGTGTGTATTTCAGAAATAATTGTTTAATAGTTATATGCAGGTAAAAGTAATATGTAATTATAATATACATCTGAAAGTTAAGCCCGTAATGGAAGTATTGGAAGAATAAAGAAGTTAAAGTTTACTGAACTTTGATTATAATAAAAGGACATGGGAAGTCTCATAGGGAATTAAGAGTTTGTGAAGGAACTAGACACATGTAAAATTAAATCTTTTTATGTTTTATAAGTTTCAGTAGAAATGCCTACAGACAGAAAGTAAAGAGAGTAGTAACCATATTGTGATTATATACACATAAATATGTTAATATATACATATATAGTATCTTGAATATAAACATGTTTCTGCCTACATAGTTCCTTCCACTAAGATGCAAAACATTTATGAGATATATATGTATATATAAACACAGTGATTTTTGCCTCAATGCTGAAAGAAATGTCATTTTTATGTCTTTAAGAAGTGATGATATGTGATTTGCTGTTGTTAAGTGAATTATTTAACAAGCAATAAACCTATATAATTCTGTATCTCTGTATCTATTTTGATGTCTTGCCAGCTTAAAACCTAGACTGGTTGAGATCATGTAATTTTTTTAGTATGCCTGAGATATACGAAGAATATGTGTCTCAGAAATAGAAAGAATTCATGAGTTAATACTATTCAAAATGAAATAATATGTTTTCAAAATACTAAACTCTTAAGTATTTTAAAAATTGAATGGAGCTTAGGTTTGAACCATAAATTCTGTAGCTTAAAATATTGGTGCTCATATTAGAAGATGGAAGAATGAAAACTGTGCATAAAATTGTGTATCTAAAGCTTTTCAGTTCTTAAAAATATGTTGAAAAAGTGAATGACAATAGTGAATTATTTTTGTCAGTTTCAGTCATAAATTGTATTTGTAATTACCTTTCTGATTGGCTTTTGTCTCGTGGAAGGAACTGTATGAGCAGAAATATGTTTATATTTAAGATACTATTATATATCAAGCCTATCTGGGATTTAAGTATCTAAAAAGTTTGGCAGATTTTGTCCAACTAATTGTGCCTAATTTAGGGCTTTTAATGAATTTGAACTTGCTTTATGGTGTATTGGTGTTTGGTTGAACTTTAGTATAAACTATATATTGGACACTAATTTTTGGTACGATTTCATATTGATGTTTGCTTAGATACATACTAGGTACTATTTTTGATCTTGGTTACATATGGCATGATGCTTGTGAGAGTTAAAACTGACCTAGTGCATACAAATTTTTAAAAAAGAATGCTGACTGCTTACTTGGACCCTTCAAGTGCATGACAGTCCAGCTAAGAATCTTACTTATTTAATGTCCCTGCTTATCCTTTGCTATTTGATTTGTTATAATTAACTCTACATTGTTTATTGATTTTTATTTTCAGTGGACAGGAGTTATGAAGAACTTCAGTGGCTGCTTAATATGATTCAGACTGATCCTGTCCCTTATGTAAGGTTAGTTTATATATTTAATATCTTGATTATAAATCTGAAATGGGTTAGATCATGGCCAAAGATTTTATTGGAAAGAATTTTTAAAATATGGAAATAGATTATGCATTGTGAAGCCTTTTTCTTCTTTGATTTTAGAAAAAGATTTTCAAAATACATTGTTAATAATCTCTTTTAATGTTTAACTATTCTGTTTTAACTTAAAAAGTTTTATAACAGTTTATACTGAATAGGAATCACGACTTGTATGTCCCAATTTATAATTGATTTCATTGTTTTTTTATGTCATTTGGGAGCTTATTTCAGGGCATATTTAAAATTTTTTTATTATATGTATGCATGCGCATGGACCACAGGACACACCTGGAGGTCAGAGGGCAAGTCATCACCATGGAGCCACATTGTCATTAACCATTTGTTCATTCATTTCATTCAACACCTTACCTTTAATTAGAGTTGGTATTTTTTTTGTTGTTTTTGTTTTTCTTGTATTTTGTTTTTTTCCAGACAGGGTTTTTTCTGTGTAGCCTTGGCTTTTAGACCATGCTGACTTTGAACTCACAGAGATCTGCCTGCCTCTGCCTCCCTGAATGCTGGAATTGCAGATATATGCCACCATGCCTAGCTTAAGAAACTGGAGGAATTAAAGTGTTGATGTGCCATTTTCCTTGTATTTGTGCTTACCTCTAGTAACTGCTTTTATTCTTGTTGTCTCTTTTTAAACAGCGTTTTTTAGTATAGAATTAAATTTAACCATTTCTGTCTTCCTTTCTTTGTACATAGTAGACACTCATATTTTTTATTTGATTTGATAATACGACTTCATAGAAGAGAATTTTCAAGTTGAAAAACATTTCAGCTAGGGACCAGGACTTAGACCTAGAGAACTTAAATGCCTTGTTCAATTTTCCACGTCACTTGGCAGATGATTTTTTTTCTTTTTTAATGACATAAACTCTGCCTGCTTATCTCTGAAGTGCCTCTAAGTGTGAGCAGTCTGCTTAGGAGTTTAGGCACAGCTGGACGTGGTAGTTTATGGCTTTAATCCCAGCACTTGGGAGGCAGAGACAGGCAGATCTCTATCATTTTTAGGCCAGCCTGGTGTATAGTGAACTTCCAGGACAACCAGACCAGAGAAGCCCTGTTTCAAAACCAAAAGAAAAAGGAAAAAAAAAAAAAAAAAGCCATCATGGTGGCTAGAGAGATGGCTTAGCAGTTAAGAGCACTACCATCTGTACTGGGATCTGATTCCCTCTTCTGGCATGCAGGTGTAAATGCAGATAGATGGAACACTTGTATAAATAAATAAATCTTTAAGCCAGGTGAGGTGGCACACGCCTGTAATCCCAGCAGAGGCAGAGGCAGATGGAACTCTGTGAGTTTGAGACCAGTTTGGCCTATATAGCAAGTCCAGGACAGCCAAAGCTACACAGAGAAACCTTTTCTCGAAAAAACAAAAAGAAAGAAAGAAAGAAAGAAAGAAAGAAAGAAAGAAAGAAAGAAAGAACAAAAGAAAAGAAAGATGGATATACGAATTATTTGTAAAGATTTATATGTCTTTTCATATAACTTATTTTCAGTTGTGTTTAAAGCTATATATTGCCTTTTTTCTTTTTTTTTAACAGCCTTTTAGTAGTCTTGTTTTCGTGCAGTCTTTAATGTCACATCTTAAAAAGGAGCCAGTAAAGTCCACATCTCCCACTTACACAGGCATGTAGCAGCAGGGCAGCGAGTTTAGTATCTTTTTTTTTTTTTTTGAGACAGGGTTTCTCTGTGTAGCCTTGGCTGTCCTGGACTCACCTTTTAGACCAGGCTGGCCTCGAACTCACAGTGATCCACCTGTAGCTCTGCCTTCCCAAGTGTTGGGATTAAGGGAATGTGCCACTGTGCCCGGCTGTGTTTAGTATCTTAAACTACACTCAGCCAGTCAGCTTTTCTCTCATCTCCTCCCCGATTGAAAGTCCAGCTGGATTTCATACTATTGATAGTACAGTGTAAAGATTGCCCAGAATCTCAAGTTTGGCTATCATCTGTGAGTTCCATCCCTTTCTTTTCTCCTTGCTTATATCCAGGAGCCCAGTTCTTCTTAATTCTTACATTTTTGCTTACTGTAGTCCTGGCTATGTATTTTCACTAAATTCTACACTCCCACCAGGGCTTTCTCACCCCTTTTTCTGTTCCTCTTTCTATGCTCATAGCATCAGATGTTTTCTTTTTAAGATTTTGTTTTGGGAGCTGGAGAGATGGCGCAGCAGTTAAGAGGACTGACTGGCTCTTCCAGAGGACCCAGGTTCAGTTATCAGCACCCACATGGCAGCTCACAACTTTGAGATCTGACACCCTCACACAAACATACATGTGGGCAAAACACGAATGCACATAAAATAAAAATAAGTAAATTATTTTTAAAAAAGATTCATTGTACCCAATCACCTGTGAAAAACTGCCTCTTATGACTGAAAACTTCAGCCATGGAGTTTAACTTTTACTCCTGAAAATATTCTCCCTACTTGCCTCTTTCTATATGCAGGTTTTGTGCTTGCTTGTTCGTGACAGTGTCTTGCTACAAAAACACAACCTGACCTTAAACTTGCCACTGTTCTTCTTCCTCAGCCAGAGTGCTAAGACTGCCAGAATGGTTTACTCAAATGCAGCTTATTGTGAAGATATTCCCTGCTCCCTTTTTTTTTATGTTTCATTGTTAAAATGTGTCTGCGTGTTTCCATGCTTTTCAGGGGTACTGTACTATGAAGTTTATATTAATATTAACTTGGACTGTTGGCCCATGTTTGAAATTTTTTGTACTATTGTCCTATTTTAAAGATTTTTTAAAAAGATTTTCATACTTAATCACCAGGCAGTTATTTGGTTTGATTGCTTCTGTTTTTAATAATCTTAGAAAATGAATGAGATGAGCTGGGCATAGTGGTGCACGCCTCTAATCCCAGCACTCAGGAGGCAGAGGCAGGTGGGTCTTTGTGAGTTTGAGGCCAGCTGGTCTGAGTTTCAGGACAACCAGGGCTACAGAGAAACACTGGCTCGAACCACTGTGAAACAACCCCCTCACCCCCCCAAAAAAGAATGAGATGGTTAAGATTATATAGTCAGATTGTAGAAGACCTTGTTTACAGTTCAGATAATCGAAAACAAATCAATAACACATTTTTGGTGAGAAAATACGTGATAAATATTTAGGATTCAGCATAATTTAGAAATGGAACTAAACACAAAATTAGTTTAGTTCTATAATGGGAAAGGAGAAAATAGTTTTATTATCTTCTATAGTGTCCTCTGTTACTAATAGTTCCATTCAGCAAATGGTAAGAATTCATTTTATATTTTTCATTCTTGTAGGCATAAGATTCTAAACATGTTGACAAAGAATCCGCCATTTACAAAGAACATAGAGTCTCCTTTATGCAATGAAGCCCTGGTAGATCAACTCTGGAAGCTCATGAATTCCGGTAAGAAAGCAGTTAATTTTTTTTTAAACTTTGATTCTTTGTGAGTTCCACATCATGCACCCCAGTTCCACTCGTCTCCTTGTCCCCTCCACCTTTGCAACCTCCCCCAAGAAAATAAAGAACAAACAAACAAAATAAGCAAAACGAAGCATAAGGAACATCTGGTCATGGAAACTAGTGTGTCATGGTGTGTCCTACAGTTTATCCCTCTGCCTGCACATCTTCACTTGCAGATATTCATTATAATGAGTCATTGGTCTGTTTTGAGAAGACCAGTAACTTTTTAAAACTTATTACTTATTTCATTTTACAAAAGATTTTTCAAGGATATGAGAAAGAGACAGAGAGACAGAGTACGAGAGTGTATGAGTGAGTATATAACCTGGAGCTTAGTAATTGCCTCGACTGGCTGGTCAGGAAGCCCGATGGTGTTCGTTTCCAACTCCCTAGTGTAGGAATTACAGGTTCATGTCACCATACTTTTACATGGGTGCTAGGGATCAAACTCAGGTCCTCATGTTAAGTTGAATACCTCTGTTGTGTGACCCACTCTCTAGCAACTCCTCCCATTTCTCTTTTAAAATTGGTTGCCAGGTTTTTACATGAAGGTTATAACAGTTGTTAAGGATGTATTCACTTTGTTCCATATGGTGGTTGCAGAAATGGAAAACAGTGCAGGTTTTTTAAGTAGTTAAAGGGCTACACATGAACCTTCATAGTCTTCCCACCTCTTTTTCTTGGCTTCCCAGTGGCTTTATTCAGAGATTACTAATTTCTTTTTTATTTTTTCAGGACAGTGAGTGAATGTAGAATAACAGATAACCTGCAGTTTTAAGGACTGCATACTGTGTTTACATCTCAGAGAGCATGCCTTCTTACTGTGTGAGTTTCCGTCCTCTTGAGGGAGGTCAGGGAGTGGCAGGACATAGTGTGTGGGAGCACTAGCACTTCAACCAGTTTGCCAAATGCAAACCCTAGCTCAGTTGTTACTCTTTGCATAGTCTAAACCCTGCCAAATGCAAACCCTAGCTCAGTTGTTACTCTTTGCATAGTCTAAACCCTGCCAAATGCAAACCCTAGCTCAGTTGTTACTCTTTGCATAGTCTAAAC
>CM053752.1:42834080-42866260 GCA_028658305.1 Pachyuromys duprasi
CCTCTCATGTATTTGAGCTTTGTGTGTGGTTGGGGAATCAAATTCAGGATTTTTATTCATTAGCTATACTTTCAGCAGCTCCTGTAGTCACTTATCTGTAAGTCATTTTTATGTAATTGATTAGTTACTAAATGTGTGAATTTATAAATGTTATATATGTTGGAAGACAGTTTTTGTTTTATCTCTTGAAAGATTGAAATTATAATACTACCTTTGGTTGAAAGGTTTAGTCAAAAGCTAGGCTGAAATTATTTTGCTTAAACAGTTGTTGCAACTAAATGGAAACCAGTGGGTATTTATTTATGTATTAATATAATTTTTATTTTTTTATATTAATCACAGGTTATGTACTTTGTATCCCAGCTGTAGCCCCCTTCCTCATTCCCTCCCAATCTCACCATCCCTCTCTCATCTCCTCCCTGCCCCTTTCCAAGTCCACTGATAGGGGAGGACCTCCTCTCCTTCCATCTGACCCTAGCTTATCAGTTTCTTCAGGGTATTTATTATAGTACTTAATTTTTATTTTCTTATACTTAAAATTTTTGAGTATACTTCTTTATTGCCTCCCTCTAGGGAGGCAATAAAAATAATTTACAGTGCTATCCCATTGCTAACTCACTGAATCACGAATTCTAAATTCTAATGCTTTAATTTTTATACTTACTAATACTGAAATGCTAAGGACTGTGTAACTCCTGTCTTCTTGTTTCATAATAATTGTGCAGTAGCCATGGGAACTATATCAGTGGATGGCCTTTGTGTTTACAAAAATAAAGCAAGTATAAGAATATACCATGTATACAAGTCTAAACTAAGATACTGCTAGTTATCTTTCCCTACTCACAAATGATTGTTGCTGTGTGCACAGTGTTTAATATTTTACAATGTCTTGTTACCTTGAGGACATTATTTGTCTCTTTTACTTAGATCCAGTGGGTAAGCACACATTTCAGGAACTTCTGAAGAATTATTCAGCAGTAAATCTTTCACTCAAAATGTGCCGTATCAAATATTAATAAGAATATGTGACTGATCATAATAGGTCACAACAAGTTTTAAAGAATTCTCTTATTACCTCTTGAGAGGAGTTTTTGGACAAAAGGAATGATACTAATGGGATAGTTTGACCCCATTAGAAGATGATAGACAAATTAAGCGTCCAACTGATGTCTTGTCTTTGTGATAATATCCAATACAAAGAGCCATGCGTGGTGGCACATGACTGTGATCCCAGCACTTGGGAGGCAGAGGCAGGTGGATCTCTGTGAGCTTGAGGCCAGCATGGTCTACAAAGTGAGTTCAAGACAGCCAAGGCCACACAGAGAAACTCTGTCTGGAAAAACAAAAAACAAACAAACAAAACAAAACCCAGGTATCTGATATAACGTATAGTTGCTGCTATTCTATATGGAGATTCTCCATATAAGTAATTGACACTGGATAGTGAGGTCATTGAGGCTGTAGTTCAAAGCAGTTTCCTGGTCAGCTTTAAAATGTATAAGTGGCTAGAAGCAATGAACAGTAAAAGTAACATGAAAAGCTGGAAGAGTGTGTATTTATAAGATGGTTTTGGAAAACACTGAATGTTGATTAGGAAGCTGGACTGAACCTCTGGATAGAATGAACCTTATACAAGAAGCTGCTTTAGGTTGAATTTTCAAAGATTGTTTTCATAATAAGAATTATATAATCATGTTAGAAAAATAATATACAATTGTATGATATCAATATAGATTTGATGTATTTGGCCTTTGGAGAAAAAAGTGCCTCTGTCTCTATCTCTGTGTGTGTTTGTGTCTGTATATATGGTGATCTGTATTGTATTGTATATATGTTGTTGTAGTGGTAAGGTTTTACAATGCTGGCGAGCAAGCCTCGGACCTGGCAGGTGATATTTCAGAGCTGCACACTAGCTACATCCCAGGCAGAAACATTTTAAACTAACACCTGGCATTTTCCAACTCTGTATATTATAATTTTAATGGTTGTTCTTTTATGAATGGTGCCATATTATAATCAAAGATGTGAAAATCATTATCTAAGTCACTAAATCTTAATTGAATTCTATGTGTCTTTTTTTGTTGGGTTTCCTGTGTAATATATATATAACAATATATAAAATTATGTCAAGAATAAACTGTACTGGGGATGTGGTTCAGCTGGCAGAGTGCTTACCCAGCATGCACACAGCCCTGCTTTTTATCCCTGAAACCATATAAACTTAGTTCCTCTCTAATTCTAGGACTCAGGAGCTGTATCAAAATTAAGATAATATTTCAATACTTGGGGATCTCAGACCAGCCTGAGCAGCATTAGATTGTCAAAAACAGGCTAACTGGCAATGGATTAAGTGTGTAGACTTTTAAATATTGGTTCCACTTAGTGTATGTAGAAGAGAAGATCATAGGCATTAAGGAAAAGATACATGAGTATACAAAGATTGGCTTAACTGATTTCAGAAACTCTAATAAATATTTAGTACAACAATGTGAAGATGTTTAACAGAGTATTTTCTGTAATAAACCCATGTTTAGAATTATATAAAGAAGTTGTACTGTACTTAATGTTTTTACTACATTTAATGATTTTGTATATGTGTATGTGTGTGATGTGCACATGTGTGCATGAGTAGAGGTCAGAGAAAACTTGTGGGAGTCACTTTCTCCTCTTCTCCTCTGGGTCCCAGGGATCAACTTGAGGTGGTCAGGCTTGGTGGTGAGCACCTTTACCTGCTTAACCATCTTGCCATCCCCATTTTATTATCCTATTTAAAACCTCAAATTAATAAATTTACAGAGAAGATGTATGTTTTAGTAATTGAATACTAATATACTAAGAAGTGGGCAGAGAATGAATGCACGTGGAATAATTGCTGAAGAGGAAGAGTGAAAAGAAATATTTAGAGTCAAAACAACCATCTTGTTTAAATCTTCTTTTACGTGAGCTGGCAAGATGTTGTAGCTGATAAGGCTTGCTACCAAGCCTGATGGTTTAGATTCGACCTTTAGAATCTACATGATGGAAAGAAAGAATTGATTTCTGCAAATTGTCCTCTGGCTTCGATGCTTACTCCATAGCACCTGTACACACACACACACATTTGTACATACATAACATACCTACCTACATACATACTCAACATACACAATTAATTAATAGATTTTTAATTTCTGAAGCTGGTTTTGTAAGGTTAATGATGTGGTGGTGGAGTTCTGTTTGTCTCCCTTTAGGTACTGCACATGACTGGAGGCTGCGGTGTGGTGCTGTGGACTTGTACTTCACTCTGTTTGGCCTCAGTAGACCATCCTGTTTACCTTTGCCAGAGCTCGGGCTTGTTCTTAACCTAAAAGAGAAAAAAGCTGTATTGAATCCTACTATAATTCCGGAAGCCGGAGCAGGCAACCAGGAATCTACGAGTAACCCAGGCTGTCATGCACAGTTGGCTGGATTTCAGAACCCTGTGAGTATCGTATTAGTACAGAAGACAGAGCCTCACTGTGCAGCACCCCTGAAGAGGACAGTGCTGTCCATGAATCACTCAGTTCCTTAGCCCAGGTCACTGCCATTTTAACGCCACAGCTCATGTTTGCTTAGCATTTTAAAATTAATAAAATGCCGCTGTCATCACATGACTAAATGTAACAAGTGTGCTCCAGTCTACTTGTATGATGACATAAGATTCTTTTGGACCATAGGATTTCTCCTCTCATAGTACTAAATAAGAGTGCATACAGACTCAGTTCATAGAGCATCAGCCTGTATTGTCTGTGTGGGTCAGTGGCAGCTGGTGGGACCCTGTCTTTGAGTTGCTTGCTCCACAAGATGAGCACCTGACAAGTGGTTTTGGATGAAAATAAATAATGAGTAATCTGATGATTTGGGAGGAGATGGTACAGTACATTTTGGAGGGTTTTTTTTTTTTTTTGTGGTTTTTGCCTTTAGAAAACCTTTTCTTCCTAGCTCTGCTCTGTAAAAGGAATTTTCCAGAAATAATTTTCATACTGATGACACAGTTCTGCCATACTCCAGCCTTTTGCTTTCAGCAGTATTCAGACCAGACTTTTCTACTGGCCATTCCCACTGGTGTTTTGACACTTGAAACTCATTCCCTTTATGATTTACATAACATTATCTGAAATATAATCACGTTTGTAAATGTCAAGTGTGTCCTAAGGTTTGTTTGGGGAGAATTAAGACAAACATGGAAAGAAGAAGTTCTCTTATAAAGAGCACCCCATGTCTCTGTCTCTCTCTTGTCTCTGTCTCTCTCTCTTGGTCTCTCTGATGTACCTGTGTGCACACTTCAGGTAGTATAACATCAGAAAGTGCAGCTTTTTAGGACTGGTCAAATGACATAAATTAAAAACATTAAAAAATAAATCTTCAGAAAAAATAAAGCTCTTTGGGGGAAAAAATCTTAAAAGTAGACACTCTATCCCCACAGAAGACGGGAAAGGGCAAAAAGTTTTTACATCGATTCCTGATAACTTTCAGTCACTGGCATGTTCTAATCTGTATGGTTGTTTCAGTTGTTCAGTTTTTAGCTGCATATGAGCTGCTTTCCAGAAATCTAATTTTGGTTCTAAGTATTGCCACAGGAAGAGGATCACAATGTAATAAGCGTGCCATGTTATGAGCAGGGGTGAAGAGGAAGGCTGGCACCACTGGGCCCTCCAGAGCTAGTGGGTACTGGAGAAGGATGAGGCACACAGTGAAGGCAAGCCCAGCATCCGAGTAAGAAAGGGCAGTTACTATGTTAGCTGTGTAGGACCTTTCTGGACACTGTCTAGATACTTGCTATAGTTTTTCCTTAGCAGGAACACATTGGAAAGACCGACCTGTTAAAGAAATGAAGTCTCCTAAAACATTCCATTTAGTTATTTAACTTATTGCCTATTTCTTCACATCTGGGCAAGGAAATATTCCATATTCCACCATAGTCACTAGTTCTTGCCACACTATAGGTATGGGCTTTAGTTGCTATTCACAATAATATTTTGTTTTGTTTTATTGATTAATTGATTGATTTTTTTCCCCCCAAGACAGGGTTTCTTTGTGTAGCCCTGGCTGTCTTATAACTCACTTTATAGACCAAGCTTGCTTTAAACTCACAGAGATCTGCCTTTCTCTGCCTCCTGAATGCTGGAATTAAGGGCATGTGCCACTACATGCAGCTCATAGAAATTTTTTTTTTTAATTTAGCACCTTTGAAGAGAAGACACTATTTTCTTTTAAGATTATAAATGCGTCTATTCTTTGGTCCCTCTTGTCCTGAAGGGTACTATCTGAACATAAAGTGATGCCATGGCTCTCTATTATTTTTTTGTGTGCTCTAGTTTTCAAGTTCTCAAGATGAGGAGGAGGTTGATATGGATACTGTTCACGATAGTCAGGCCTTCATTTCCCATCATCTGAACATGCTTGAAAGGCCATCTACTCCAGGTAAGGATAATGTACCATGGTGTTGGGGGAGATGGAGAGTGTTACCATATATCTGTCCTAAGGTCTGTTGCTTGATTTTTAAATGAGCAAGTAAAATGAGAAATCAATATAAAATTCTTGGATTACATCAGTTTAATTTACATTGATAAAATAATAAGCTGTAGAAAATACTTTTTTAGATGTTTGGCAAGATGGATACAGGCATTGGTTGCACAAGCTTGGCACTCTTGAGTTCTGTGTCTGGAACCCTCCCTGTAAAAGTAGAAAGAGAGAACTGACCTCATGAAGTTCTTTGACTTCTCTCTGTGTATTAGGGCATATGTTTATGCTTGTGTGCTCATGTGTGCACACAATTAACAAGAATTTCTTTCAGTTTGTTGTATTATATTGGTTCTCTACATGGTGACTTCCAGGCTAGCCAGAGCTACATAGTGAGGCCTTGTCTCACTCTCCCCCTAAAATATTTGGATTTATGTCTTATTTACTCTTAATAATACCATTATAGTTATATTTAAAAGATTTCTTTTAAAGACATTGTGTTCCATAATGTTACTTTTTTTGGCCTTCCTGTTCCATATAATTTGATATTATAGATTTTCATATAGTTCTTAAGTACTTATTTTTTTGTTCATTGTGCCGTCTTTGTAATAACTACAAATGATAAATTTATGTCTATTTCATTTCTGTTTTGCATGTGTGCAAGTGTGTATATGTACACATGCGTGTACGGAGATCACAACCCTAGGTGTCTTTTTTTCAGTCACTGTCTAGCTTTTGTTGAGACACTGAACTTCCAGGGATCTGCCTTCCAGGGATCTGCCTGTTTCTGCCTCCTATCTAGCCACTGCTAGAATAACAGCATGTGCCACTGTACCCACTTTTTTTTAGGTGGGTTTTGGTGGTATAAGCTGAGGTCCCAGTGTCTGTGAAGCAAACGACTAACCCATTTTCTCAGCTTAGATTTATTTAACTTTTTTTCTATTATGAATTTAATGTTTTTTTCTTTTTTCTTCCCCCCTCAAAACTTTTGCTCTGTTGTTTTTGTTTGTTTGTTTGTTTGTTTTTTTGTTTTTTGTTTTAATTCTTTGAGAATCCTAAAATGGCCAGTAGTAGCTTATGCCTTTAATCTTAGCACTCTGGAAGCAGATGTAAGCAGATCTGAGTTCAAGGGCAGTCTGGTCTATGGAGACCGAGACAGCCAGGGCTACACAGAGAAACCTTGCCTTGAAAACATACACACATACACAAAAGAAAATCCTAATCCTGGCCTGTACTTTTTTAAGGGACTTTA
Organism: Pachyuromys duprasi; assembly: GCA_028658305.1. Taxonomy (NCBI): domain Eukaryota; kingdom Metazoa; phylum Chordata; class Mammalia; order Rodentia; family Muridae; genus Pachyuromys; species Pachyuromys duprasi. The sequence goes on from CM053752.1 coordinate 42,840,814, forward strand.
TGTTCCCTTCATTAATCAGTTTTACGGGCCCTCTGTATCTCCTAATGGACTTTGGCTGGAACCCTACATTATCAGATGTTACAAGAGCTGTATCAGCCTGTTTTCAGCCTGTTTGCTTGATAGAGTGCTGAATGTGTGTTCATGAGATGTGTTTCTTGGAAACAATTGTTGGCTCCCAGTTTTCTAGTCCAGTCATGTAGTCTTCCTTGCTTTTTAAATGTTTTGACAGTTTTATACATATGTACAATGTATTGCGATTATCCCCGTTGCCTTTGGCATCCTTTCCCTCTAAACCTGTTATGTTCTCCACCTAGTATGCCAGTGGCTGGGCCATTAGGTAACAATACCACTCCTCAACAACCATTAAAGTGGTTACCACAAGAAGAAACGGGGCATTACAGATACCTCTATTCATGATGGGGAGCGTGCAGATGTCTGTACTGTTTTCAATGCTAGGTCTTCTGTATCACACGCTGGTCTTGAACTTGCTGTGTAGTTAATAGTGAACTTCTTATTTTTCTGCCTTCCCCTCCTAAGTCAATGATTATAGATGTTCATTACCCTTGACTGGTCTTTTTTTTTTAAATTTTTTTCTTTACAATTTATTCATTATATATTCTGATTAAACCCCCCTCCCTCAACTCCTCCAGTCCCACCCTCCTTCCTTCTTTCCTCATCCCCTTCCCCTGTCCCACTTTGGACATAGTGTGGGAGTCTTATGGAAGAAGGGGGAGTAAAAGGACCCAGAGGCGATAGGAGCCACACAAGGAGGTCAACAAAACCAAAAGAATGTGGGGCCTAGGAGAGACTATCCTGACTTTCTTAATGAAGTAAAAACATTAGCATTAGGGTGTGGTGGTGGTAATGATGGTGGTGGTAATGATGGTGGTGGTATTTCCCCCCTGTGCATATGTTAGTGGAAACACCAAGATCTTCACTAGTCCACTGAAAGGGGGAGTTATCCACTATTGCCATCTGCCCATAGCTTGTTAAGTCTCATCAGGACTGCTTGGATCCTCTTCCTCCATGGCCTGGCAAAGCTGTCTCATCAGGGGTGAGTGATCAAAGAACAGTCAACCGAGTTAATGATAGAGGCATCCCCTGCTCCCCTCAGTGAGGAATCCACATGAAGACTGAGCTGCCAATGAGCCACAGCTAAGCAGGGGGTCTAGGTCCTCTCCATGCATGGTCCTTGGTTGGTGCATTAGTCTCTGCAGGACCCACTGGGCTCAGATCGTTTAGTTTTGTTGGTCTCCTTCTGGGGCTCCTGTCCCCTCCATGTCCCTCTAATCCCACCCCTCTCTTCCTCCGTAAGACTCCCTGTGCTCTGCCCAAAGTTTGGCCTCGAGTCTCAGTATCTGCTTTGATCCCCTGTTGGTGAATCCTTTCAGAGGACCCTCTATAGTAGACTCCTGTCCTGTTTCCTCTCTTCTACCACTTCTGGTGTCTATCCTGTTTGACATTCTGAATGAGATTTAAGCATTCTCCCTAGGGTCCTCTTTATTATTTAGCTTCTTTAGGTCTGTAGATGGCTGTCCTATATTATATGGCTAATATCTGCTTATTAGTGAGTGTATACCATGCCTGTCTTCCTATTTCTGGGTTACCTCATTCAAGATGATCTTTTCTAGCTCCATCCATTTGCCTGCAAATTTCATGATTTCCTTGTTTTTAATAGCTGAGTAATATTCCATTGTGTAGATGTACCACAATTTCTGCATCCATTCCTCCGTTGAGGGACAGCAAGGTTGTTTCCAGATTCTGGCTATTACAAATAAAGCTTCTATGAACATATTTGAGCAGTTGTCCTTATTGAATGGTGGGGCATCTTTTGGGTATATGCCCAGGAGTGGTATAGCTGAATCTTGAGGTAGTGCTATTCCCAATATTCTGAGGAAATGCCAGATTGGTTTCCAAAGTGGTTGTACCAAGTTTGCACTCCCACCAGCAATGGAGGAGGGTTCCCTTTCTCTACATCCTCTCCAGCATGTGTAGTCACTTGCAAATAGACCGATATCTGTGACCCAGCATAAAATTAAAGTCCAAGTGGATCAAAGATTTTAATATTAAACCAGACACACTAAATCTGTTAGAAGAAAAAGTGGGGAAGAGCCTTGAACTCCTTGGCACAAGAGACAACTTCCTGAACAGAACACCAACAGCTCAGGCTCTAAGATCTACAAATAATAAATGGGACCTCGTAAAACTGAAAAGCTTCTATAAAGCAAAGGACACTATCAGCAGAACAAAATGACAGCCTATAGACTAGGAAAAGATCTTCACCAACCCTACATCCGATAGAGGACTAATATCCAGAATATATAAAGAACTCAAGAAATTAGACACCAACAAACCAAATATTCCAATTAAAAAATGGGGTATAAAGCTAAGCAGAGAATTCTCAACAGAAGAATATGGCAGATAATCACTTAAAGAAATGTTCAATATCCTTAGTCATCCCAGAAATGCAAATCAGAACAACTCTAGAGACTCCATCTTATACCTGTCAGAATGGCTAAGATCAAAAACTCAAGTGACAACCATGACCGGTCTTATAGTAGGCTGGGGATTGAACCCAGGGTTTCATACATGCGAAGCAAATACTGTCAGCTGACCTATGTCAGTTTGCAGTCCTTTTACAATTTTCAGTGTTCTTTTTGCTCTGTATGTTTTAAATTTTCACTGTTACATATCATGGAGAGGCTATTCTCCACTCATGTCTAGTTGAGCTTCTAAATGCTTCTTGTATTTGGATGTCTTATTTCTCTATATTTGAGGGTCTATATTTGAGGGATTCTTTGTTAAAATTTCATTGAGATTCGGTCTTTAGTGTTTAGTTTCAATTCTTTCTTCTAGTCTGTGGATATTCTTCTTAGGTTTTATCTTTTTTAAAAATATATTTTAGTGTTTTTTTTAGTTTTTATTTTATGTACATTGACATTTTTGCCAAGGTGTATGTTTGTGAGAGGGTGTCAGATCCCCTATAACTGGAGTTACAGACAGTTGTAAGCAACCATGTGGGCACTGGGAATTGAACCCAGGGCCTCTGGAAGAGTGCCCAGTGCTCTTAACCACTGAGCCATCTCTCCAGTTTAAGGTTTTATCTCTTGATCATTTGCCAGAGTTCTTAGATACTGCAATCATGCTGTCTTGCTTTTTTGTTTTTTTCTCCCTTCTTATTTCTTAGTATTTGAATTCAGTATTTCTTTTCTTTTAAGTGTGTGATTGTATGTGTGTGTGTGTGTGTGATTGTGTGTTTGTGTGTATTTCTGTGTGTCCATGCCTCACTACACATATGGAAGTTGTAGGATAATTTGTAGAAGTCAGTGCTTTCCCTTCTAGCATGTGGGTCTCAGGAACTGTCGTCAGGTTTTAGGCAGCAGAACCTTTTCCTCCGTCAGCCTAGCTTTTCATCCTCATTCTTCTGCTCGGTTGAATTTGTTAGTACGTCACTGTAGTTTTTATTTAATTCATTTTTTTCATTTCCATCATTTTTTTTCTTAAATCTTAGTTTCGTTCCTGAAATTTTCTTCTACATTGCTGACTTTCTAAATCTGTATTACTCAATTTTATTCTGCTTTATCAACTTTCTTCTCTGTGTTGCTGAGTTTCTCCATCTGCTCGTTCATACCATATTTGAGGCCAGTCATCATGTTTTCTTGTTAAAATTTTAGGTATTTCAGTGTCTTGAGTTCAGTAGGTGAGGAGGTAGGCTCTTTGGGAAGAGTCGTGTTGCCTTGCTTTCCATATTGGGTTTCTGTGATGCAGTTTATGCCTCTGTTGGTCTGGATACTTCTGGTTTTATTCTCAATCATCCTAGTCATGAGAGTTCATGTACTGCCACTCAGAATGGAAGACAAACTGTTGAGCCAGTAACAGCAAACTGTAACGGACGCAGTAGCACACATAAGAGCAACTAAAGCCTGCTGACACACCACTAATGTCTCGGAGAAGAAATGAAAAACTGTTAAATTACTGTTAGCACCTTTGTACATAGAATCAGACCTCTAGACTCTATTCTAATTCAGTTTTATGTCTTACCATTAGAACTACTTCTTGTTTTAAATGCATGTAATCCCTAAGTAATTTTGGTGTGTTCAGTAAGTTTGATAATTGAAATGCTTTTAGGAAATTTTTCAAACTATATGCAAATGCCAAATTAATAATAAAATTTAAGAAGTCACTCCTGTGACAGAGTATAGGGTCTAGTTTATGTGTTTGGCAGGTCTTTCAAGTTATTGCCTCTCGTGTGTGAATTTTCTCAGAATGAGGCAATAGGATGAAGGATTAAATTACTTGTGATCTTTAGTAGCTTTAATATTGTGTTCTTTTTATGATTAGAGTTTTACTAGCATTGAACTATTTCTGGTTTTAAAGCTAACATGTGAAACCTGTCAAACTTTTTTCTGCTTTAGGAAATAAAGAAATACATTTTCCCTTTTTGATCTTGTAGGGCTTTCTAAATATCGACCATCCAGCTCCAGGTCTTCCTTAATGCCCCAGCAGTCATTAGGCTGTGACATCACACCAACCACAAAACCCCAGTGGAGTATGGAGCTGTCTCGAAAGGGACAAGGTACAACTAGATGTTCATTTATTGTGTCAAGCAAATCTAAATTCAGAGTTGATATATTAAAAAATACTGGAAAGATAGAGAATTTAGTTTTCTTGTAATATATTGGTTTTATATTATGTAAATTTGAAGACTTTCAGATTAGTGTTTATCTGTTTCAAAAGTTTGAGTTTGTGTTACAGAAACAACAACAAACACTAATGAGAAAAAAACCATCTTTCATTATGCTGTTGCATAGCCATTATAATAACTTAACTATTTGCTCTTGCCTTGCAGTCAAATGCTTCTGTACAAACCTTATAATCTGTGTCACTGTACCTTCATATAATCCACTTATCACCTAATGCTCAGGATTGCTGTTTCATTCATGAAAACTTAGTGCTAGACAGAGACAACTTGTATTTAAAGTATTCCATACAGAGGGCTGGAGAGATGACCCAGTGGTTAAGAGCACTGTCTGCTCTTTCAAGAGGAAGTTCAATTCCCAGCAACCACATGGTGGCTCACAACCGTCTATAATGACATATGGTGCCTTCTTCTAGTATGCAGCTATATATGAAGATAAAGCACTCTATATGTGGTAAAGGTGGGCTCTGCCAATCCTGACAACCTGAATTTGATCCCCAGAACCCACAGGATAGAAGGAGAGAATTGAAGTTGTCCTCTGAGCTGTACAAACACACACAAGTTTAAATTAGTTCATGCTAACTAGGCTGTCTTGGGAAAGGAAGTTCAGCTGGGTTGTCCTTATTACTTAGTCACGCATTTTACATACTCTTGTGCTTACTGTGCTCCTCTGTTGCTAATTAAGCAAAGATTGTAATGAATAGCAACTGTCAGATGTTATGAACTACTAGGAAACAAAGATTAAGTTTTCAAATGTTGAAGGAAAAGTAGTAGGAAAGAAAGCCACACAATTGTCTCTTCCGAAGATTGGGTTTTCCAAAAGTCATTGGTAAACCTTAAATATCTATGGATTTCTGCTTGTGTTTCAGTGGGTGGAATTTGCTTGGGTAATGTATGTTTTTGTATGATAAAAGCAGAAGTGTAATGTTTATTGATTTGAGGAAGGAACTCGGGACCAACTGTGATTAATAGTAGACCAGCCAAAAGCACCAGCTCAAAATACTTTAGTGTTAAGGCCATAGACCATTGTCTGCTGAAAGCTTTTTATGCGGTGTGTACAATAGATGTACCAAAAAATGACACAGTGCATTTCAGAAGGGATCTAGCTGGGAGACTGTTTCTTTGGTGCCCACTTCCTTTTCCTCACGTTTCTCACCTCTTTTGTCCTTTCCCCTCACTTTTGTGTGTGTGTATGTTCTTCTTTGTCTGTGTTCTTGTTGTTAACTGTGTGTTGCTGGAGATTGAACCCAAAATCTTCTCATGCTAGATGTTTTCTAAACTATATCCCTAACCCATGTATTCTCTTAACTTTGGTTTGTTATAATTTTGCTAATTTGTTGTACATATTAAATTTTTACTACATATGGAGAGTTTTTATTGGTCTGAAGTTACAGCTTATGCTTTTTCAAACTTCTTAACATTAGTTTGAAAGTGATTCTTTGACCTTCTCCTTACTGATATAAAAGTCAATGCATTTCTGATGGTCAAGTCAACTGCTGTTCCAAAATGAATTTGCATACATTTGTTTAAATTTTCTTAGTGATATAGAAATCAACTGTGTCAAAAGCAAAATTTTAATACCTTCCTGTACTTACAGTGTGTGTTTTTATAACATCGTTATAGTATTACTTTGAAAAAACAAGTTTTCAGTTTTATTTTTGTAGTTTCTTCCTGGTATTTTCCAGTCTCATCATTTGGGAAGATCAGAACTAGAGGTGGGAAATAGGGAAGCCTAGAAAGTTGAGATTAGCTAATAACCATGTTAGGGAGCAAGAATAACAGTTAAATTGAATAATATATTAAACTTTAATATATATTTTAAAAATTGTGTTGCAAAGCTGGGCGCCATGGCTCATGCTTGTATGCCCAACACTGAGGGAGGCAGAGGCAGAAGGATCGCTATGAGTGTAAGGCCAGCCTGGTCTACAAGGCAAGTCCAGGACAGCCAAGGGTACACAGAGAAACTGTGTATTGAAAAACAAACAAACAAAAATTATATTTGTGTGGGCATGTGTGTGCTGTAGCTTGTGTGTAGAGGTTTGGAGAAGCTTGGGAGAGTTGGTTCTCTCTCTCTGTCATGTGGGTTTCAAGGATAAAACATGCATGGTGCAAGTACCTTGAACACTAAACCATCCTTCTGGGCCTTAACTTGTAATTTTTAATGTTTATGTAGTGTTCCTTTATAACTTCCACTATGTTTGTGCTGTTAGTTCCTTAAGACTATTGAGCACATGGTGAAAATTCATCAACTTTTAGAATTTAGAGGACCTTTATTTTACAAAGGCTAGTATTCTAAAGGTGTGTGTGTGTGTTGATTTCAAATATAGCTTTTTCCTATCACATTTATACACTGGAAAAGGTAGCTTTTCCAAACAGAAGAAAAGCTTTTTAAACAGGCTACAAATAAGCAATAGAATTCTCAGTCTACTTCCTTTCTCATTTGTACATTTATTATTTGTGTTTGTGTACATGTGCTTGTGTCACAGTGCACACATAGAGGACAGTTTGCAGGAATCAATACTCTCCTTCCACCAAGTGGGTTCTGGGATCACACTCAGGTTGTCAGGCTTGGTGGGAAGCGTCTTCAACTATTGAGTCATTCTGCTGACCTCAAGGAGTACAAGTGTCACTCCTAGTTGGTGTAAAAATATTTTTGTAGGAGCATCAGTCACAGATTATCTTTTGGGATGTCAGAAATTCAGTGTTGGTCTAAACCAAGAAATACCAAATCAGTTGGTAGTAAAGGGGAGTTCCTCTTTTTTCCTCCCGTCAGAGCTAGGGAAAGGAGAGGTGTGAGAGTGGCTCCCTTCATTATCTTCCCTTTCCCCTTTCCTGAGGGAATAGATGGGAAGGGCTGTGTGGTTCCGTGAGTGGCAGGTTTGAGCATTGTAGACAAGGTGGGTGACAGCAGGACTGTCTCCCAGTTATCTAGTGACAGTGGAGCGGATGGGACTCCCTAAAGAGGAGAGCCCTGCAGCTGCCTCTCTCAGGCCGGTGGATTATGTAATGCCTTCTTGCATAATTCAGAAAACACAGTTCTAGTACTTGAAACCTTACTTTGAAATTAAAACAGTTTGTTTTAAGAAGCTTGGATGTTTTCCCGAGAGATCTTTCCTTTGGAACTCAAGATGAAAAACAGACTGGCTTTCCTTTTTTAATCTTTAAATTACAATGATACATTTTAACATCTTATTTTTTAATTTAATCTAAAGAAACAAAAAGCAGAATGCATGTCTTTTATAACAAACTACAGGCTTTGTCTTAAATATGAACATACACCTACCTAATGTAAGTAAAGTCAATAAAATTAGCAGATTGTTCACGGTTTCTTAAGAATTCTTATCAGATGGACTGCAGAGCTTGCAAGTTAGGCTTCTATTAAGTACATTTTGTTGTTGTTGTTTAACATTGGTTAAGCTGACAGCTTGTTTCTGTATTTGTTTAAATTTGGTCTTAGGGAAGATGTTACGTTAGGCAGAACAATTCAGAATATCTTTTGTATAACACAAATGAACCAATGACAGTATTTTGAATTATGTGTATCTCCTCCCTCTACTATGTCTGCTATCTAAAATAGAAAAGGTGTTTCAAGTCACTGAAGGGGCCTTGTCAGCCCAAATGTGACTGCTGTCCATCCGTGCTATACTGTGTCCTTTTAAAAATTTTCAGCGTGCATTTGTTCCCATCAGCGCCCACAGAAGGTCCACACTGCAAACCTCCCGTCAGTAACCTCTTCATGTTTACATTCGAGTCTATGTCTTTCTCTTCTTCCATCCCGCAATGTATTTTTTAAATCTTTTTTTTTTCCCTGTTTCGATTTTTCAAAACATTTTTTTAATGTTTTCTTCGTGTTTAGACTTGGCTGTCATGGACTCACTTTGTAGATCAGGCTGGCCTCAAACTCACAGCAGGAAATCATATTTTTATCTGTAGTTTTCAGGTGTATATTTTACTGTTTATATGTCATAAAGTTAACATAATAGAGTTCCTTTTAATTTCTGTAAAACTGCAGTCCTGTCTAGACACGTTGTTGGATTCAGGCTTGTCAGGGGTGTATGTCTCCATTTAGAAGTACCCCATATCTGCTAGACTGTTTCGTGAGGTTAACTGTTGTGGATGCTCAGGGTCCAGATGCATTAATTCATTGAGGATTACAAAGTAATGTTATTTTAATTAATCTTTCCATTTTTATTTGTAAGTTGTATTATTTTTATGAAGCTAAGTCTTCTTTATGATCACTCATTGGCATGAGCCATGTAGGAAAATCTAGATAAATACCTCATTCTCTCTGAGCATTTAATAGTCTCCAAAACAATGAGCACATCGACCAGCATTCTTTAATGGTGATCAGTTTCTGTTCATAGTGTTTATTATTCAGAATTAGCTTTGAAGTTGCTCATCTTTGGGCATCTTTGAAGGTTGACTCCTGAGTCTTGAAGTGGTTGTAGGTAGTCCCTGGAAAAGAGTAAATCCACAAGCATCTATTTGGCCTTTGCCTCTGCTGGAAGCACAACTTCCAAAATCACTGCTGGCTTTTCTGAAACCGGAGCAGATTGGCCAGTGTTTAGAGTGATGATGAAACTGCAGTGCAGGACCCGGGACTCTAGAAACGCAGAGCTAGCTTAGGCAGTTGCCTAACAGAGTTGATGAAGGATGGCAGGCGGTGAGCTGGGAGCTCAGTTGTTTATAGGCTTTAACAGTGTTTCTTTTCCCTGTTACCTGTCTCTGCTTTGTGAAATATGAGTGGTTTTCTGTACTTACAGCATGAGGAGCATACTTAATTCATTTAAGATTGAAGTTAAGATCATATACATTTTGTGACACAATTTTCTTGGTCAACAAGTTACTATAACTGAAGGGAGCATTTGAGGTGATTGAGTCAATTTTTATTTAAGATACAGTACATACTAAAGGCTAACATGGTCTCCCGAGTTTTAGTTCCTATCCTTTACTGACATGACTCCTGTCTTTAGGAACATTTCCTTTCATAGGCAACACTTTTCTAGTCCTTTATTGTATGTACCAAATCTTCCAGAAAAGATTCCTTTTACCTATATATTCCCAGAAATCATTGAAGGAACTAAAGGAACATTTAATTTTCACTAAGATACCATTATCAGTAACTATCGTAATATATTTGAGTATTGACAAATTTCTAAGTGCTTCAATAAAGTACTGCCCTCTTCCATAGTAGTTCAGGACAGAGCAGTATTTTAAGGAGTTATATTTTCATTGGCCAATGTAAATTTACAATATAGTATACAGGTAGTCATTGTTTGATCATAATACTTACAAAATATTAACGTTCAATAGATGGTTTGATAATGCACTGGCATATGTTATCATTTCTTATAGGCCAGATGGACCTAAAATAGTTGCCTTCTGGCCAAGATGCTGGCAGTTCTATTGAGCTAGTTAGCGGTCGTATTTGTATAGTCTATGAGTCTTCAGCTTGCTGTGAGGGTAGCTGTACTTCCTTGCTGTCATCAGAAACTCATTTGGTGTTTTAATCTTGAAGGTAAAGAGCAGCCTTTGGAGATGAGTGTGCATCCCATGGTAGCGGTTCCACTCTCCATGTTTGCTAAGGAGTCTATGTCCTCTAGACACAGCGAGCACCATCACCACCATCACCATGAGCACAAGAAGAAGAAGAAGAAGCACAAACACAAGCACAAGCACAAGCACAAGCACGACAGCAAGGACAAGGACAAGGAGCCCTTTGCCTTCTCCAGCCCCGCCAGCGGCAGGTCTGTGCGCTCCCCTTCACTCTCTGACTGAGAGCCCCACCCAGGAGGAGGGCCTGAGGGCCTCTGTGGAGAAACCAGAGTATGCTCCATTTCTGCATTTGATTTCTATAACTGGGATCTAAAGAGGAATGTGTGTTTTGGTTCTAGATGAACTGTTCCATCCCTCTGTTCTTCCTGAAAACACAGTGACTTTTTTTTTTTTTTAATAAAAGCCTTTATGTCCACTGCAGGCCCATTCACATGCTGGTCTCTTGTGGACTGCCCAAGTCAGGTATGCTTGAAAGCCTTTGATGGATGTCATGGGCCAGAAGGACATTCAACAGAAGCAACTGCCAGATCTGGAGTACCCAGCATTTCCATGAAGTGCTGAATAACACCACTTAGAAATGCTGGAGAGAGGCTTTTCTGTAGGATTCATCCCTCTCGACTGCTTTTGTGTTAGCCATAGAAACTAAGCACTGTCATTTATGAGCAGAGAATCTTATATTTCCTTTTACCATAAAGTACAAAAAGTTTTGAAAGAAATTATTTTTAAAAAATTTAAAGTAACTATCTTTTGATAGTACATTTGGTGATTGTGATGTTGCAATGTAGCAGCACAGTCAGACCCACCATTATTCTCAAATCAAGATGTTTAAATTACATTTTGTTTTGTCTTCCATTAAGTCCAAGTGAATGTGTTCATATGTAAAGTATGTTTTGCTGAATGTGGACAGTTTACACGCATAACACATACTCTTTCTAAAATCACTTTCTATATAAGCCAAGCACGATGGAGCATGCCTGTTGTCCCAGCATTTGGGAGGTTAGAGGCAGGAAGATCATTCAGAGCAGCCTGAGATATGGAAGAATTGGTATCAAAAAAGCAAGGTAACAAGGTTACTTATATAACAAACACGATGTTTTGAAAAGGTGTGTTTATTTGTTGTTTACTAGCTTGGACATAGAGAATGTGGCCAACATTGGAGTACACCAGCAGCAGTTTAACATAGGTGTGCAGTGCTTTGGAATCATATGTTAACAGTTTGTATGGTTGTGTGGTTTGTTTTGTTTTTTGATTTTATCCTGTATTTATCAGGTTCTATGTTAAAAAATGGTTTCATATCTATTCAGTTTTTATCATTTCCCTTGTCACTAAACATTTGACTAAATTCTTGATCTCAGAAATGTTTCAAAAGGGATCCAATAATGCTGGACTTTTAAATATACTTTATTTGTATTTAACTTGTTTAATAAATAATTTTTTAAGTTGAACGTTCTGACTTTGTATCACTTTTTTTTAACCTTCCTGAGCATATGTATATAAAGCCAGTTCACATTTGCAAAAAGCTTTGAAATGAATGGGGATGTGAACTGTCCACATAGCAGGGTAATTTTAGTTGACGAAGATGAGGGTATGGTCTCTATAGAAGAAATAGTTATCTTCACAGCGAGGTTGTGTGCAGGATTTAGAAAGCAACAAGCTTGACCTGGACTGTGAGGACGACGGAAGTGTGGTCATGTGATGTTTGCCTTGGTAGCTCACAATGCAATTCTGTCTCCCTTGGAACTCACTTTGTAGAACAGGCTGGGCTTGAACTCAGAGATCATCTGTGCCTGCTAAACATTGAAATTAAAGGCGTATATCATCACATTTAGGCCTGTGATCAGCTGTAAAACAGCCTACATGATACTTACTGATACAAACTAAACTGAATGTTGACCAACTCCAATTAGTTTTGAAAAATGGAGATTTTTTACATTTTGGTGTACAGTAGCACAGCATATAGAACTTGGGACTTTGGTATTGCAAAGGAATTATTTGTCATGTGCTGAAGAGAATCATCCTAGCCAGCTGCTTTCTAAAGGCCCTCCTATACACCAGGTACAGTACTAGGACTTGGCTTTATCTGTGTAATTCTAAGCCAGATACTCAAGAGGATGACACACTTCATGGAAAGAACGTTTTTATGGTGGGTTCCAAATTACTTCTGCTGTTTCAAAATAGACGACAACAAAAAAATAGTTTTGGAAATGAACATTGTTAATTATATATGGTCAACCACAACTTTAATGTGTCTCAGTCTCCTTTGCTGGAGGCATTTTTAGCAGCATTTTGTTCTTTGGAGCACCTCATAAATTTTCATACGTATATACACTCAGTAGCGTTTTTAAACTCATGATAGCAGATGATACACACTTGCAGAAGTTGTTTATTTTTATATTTATTTAATGGCCTCAAAACTTTTATGTCATTGTAAGAAGGTTTATAATTCTGTGATTCTAGAAGACTTTTTGTGTAAAATACTGTTTAAATATTTTTTGACTTTTATCTAGACAGGGTTCACCTTGAACTTATTTTGATGAAAGGTGGAGAGAGATCCAGTTTCTCTTTGCTTCCAGGATGCTACTCAACAAACACTGTATTCCAGACTACATCCCTTTGGATTTCCAATGTTGCATGCTAAATTTCTATATAGATTCTGGTCTGTTTTTCGACTTTGTGGATGTCTGTTTTGACATGCTGAAAGCTGATCTTTTACTGCTTTTCAGAGCTAGCACATAGGTTATTTTTCTTTTTTAGCTTGTGACTTACATATGTAAAATTAGTTCATTATAGTTTATACTCCTTAGCTTTAACAGATACTTAGATGACATTCCTTTATCACAGCTCTACCACGTTCAAAATGCCCTTCATCCCAAATTAACACTGACTAATATCTGTCTATCCCTATAACTTTTCCTTTTAATAAACCACTGCTGATTAATTTTCTGTCCCTATAATTCTTCCTCTTAGTGTCAAATAATTGTTTTTAGGCACTCTCACTGTAGCAGTGGTTCTCAACCTTCCAATTCTGCAACCCTTTAGTTCCTCATGTTGGGGTGACCCCAACCATAAAATTATTTCATCGCTACTTCATAACTAATTTTTGCTGCTGCTATGAATCATTATGTAAATATCTGTGTTTCCCTCTGGTCTTCGGCAACCCAAAGAGGCCATGACCCACAGGTCGAGAATTGCCGCACTGTAGCCTTGCCCAGCCCAGCGGCCCTGTAGATCTGCCTGACTGTGCCTCTCCTATGCAGCCTCTCCTCAAAATTGTTTTTCTGGCTGATGTTCATTGTTGATTTACAATATCTTAATATGGTTATTCTTATTAGGGATGGCGCTATTACTATTAATACAGGTATTTCTTTTGGAGTTCGCGATAGGCTAATTTATCATTTACAGCCCTACTGTGATTGTGCATTCCTGTAGCCCAGCGCTTAGGAAGTAGGGCAGAAGATGAGAGCTCAAGGGCGGTCTTGGCTGCAGAATGAACCATTTTAGACTACAAAAGAGAAGAGATTTTAATGAAACTCATTTATATTCTACAAATCATCTCTTTTGCATTGTGTGGTCATTCTTTATTCTAATTTGTCCTTGGCTACTGTACTGATTGCTCATTTGTAACATTCAAAGGCATTATTCTATAAATAATGGTAATTTTATGGCTTTTTATGTGTGCAGTTTTTTTTTTCCCTTTTTTTTTTTTTTAAGAGTTAACGTTTAATAGAGAATAAAAAAGAAAAAGAAAAGAATAACAGGCTGATTTCTGTGACTGGTATATCAAACAGTCTGCCCACAACAGACTTCAGGCCATTACCAGCAGTGGAAGAAAGGCTAACCACCCCAACCCTGAAGGCATATCTTGAATCAAACTACATTTGTGTTTAAGCGTGAATTTTTCTTCTGGCTTCTCAATGCTGCCTGGCAGAAAAATGGTTCAGTGCTCACTTCTGCTTAGAGAAATATTCTTTGCTCTTTTGGACATCAGGCTTGATGGTGTCACCACCAGGTTGCCAGCCAGCTGGACACACTTCACCATGTTTGTCAGTGAACTGGAAAGCCTGGACTAGTCTCAGAATCTCATCCACAGATCGGCCAACAGGAAGATCATTTATAGTGATCTGGCGAAGGATACCTTTATCATCAATAATAAAGAGGCCCCTGAAAGAGATACCTTCATCAGCCTTCAAGACTCCATAATCCTGAGCAATGGTACGCTTGGGATCTGATAGCAAGGGAATGTTCATGGATCCCAATCCTCCTTGTTTCTTGGGTGTATTAATCCATGCCAGATGACAGAAGTGAGAATCCACAGAAGCTCCAATCACTTGGCAATTGAGTTTTTTAAATTCTTCTGCTCTATCACTGAAAGCAATGATCTCCGTGGGGCAAACAAAAGTAAAATCAAGAGGGTAAAAGAACAACACAACATATTTTCCTTTGTATTCACTTAGGCTGATATCTTTGAATTGTCCATCTGGCATAACAGCTGTGGCTTTGAAGTTGGGGGCAGGATGCCCAATTTTTGCATTTCCTGAAGACATCTTTCTATCAGCGGAGTCGAGCAACAGGTCCCCGGCGCCGTGAAACCGCAGGAAGACGATGCCTATTTTCCCTTTTTTGTGTGACTTCTTTTCCTTATTGAATGAGAACAGCCAGGCCGGGCATCCACTCAGTTGTGTGTGTGCCATTTACTTTCTCTGTACTTGGAAGCCCTTCCTTGTGTGTTGTGGATTGAAATTTCACATTTTTCTTTGTTTCTGGGAAATTGACATTTACAGTTTTGTTTCTTATTCTTACTTGGATGGTTCTTAAAAAGAGCAGAAAGGCTAGTTACTTGCCATCAAAATCTCACAGACTACTTAAAAGGGCAGTTCTAATTCAAATGCACTGTAATCCTTGCTGGGAAAAACTAGGCAGCTATTAGTCTCGCATTGCCTTCTGCTCATCTCTTCTATCTTCAGTTTGTATTGTCAGTCAGTGAAAATTTCTTCAGATCAAATATACACTCACACAGCATTTTTTTTTTTTCAGAGTTCTCAACTGCTGGAACTGTCAACTGTTAGTGTAGCCTAGTTTTAGTGACTTGCTTCCAAAGAACAATATATAGAAAAGAAAAAAATAATTACCAGACAGAATGCTGGTGGATACCATCCCATCCACGGTGAACAGCAGTGACAAGCTGTGCTCATGTGCCTTTCAAGGGGGTAGAGAAATGGCTCAGAGAACCAGGGCTCGGTGCATGGTAGTTCACACCTGTCTGTAACGTCAGTTCTGGCCTCCTTAGGCACTGCATTCATACGGCACACACACACACATATGCAGGCAAAACACTCCTACACATTAAAGAAAAAATGTATAAATCTTTAGAAAAAAATTTAAGTGTCTTCCATAATGTGATAGTAGAGAAAGGCACTTTCTGTCTAAGCATGAGAACTCATGTTCTCAGTCTGTGTCATCTAATCATGAGGAAAACAGAAACCTAAGTAGATTCAGACTAATCTGAAAAACTGTTACAGTTGTAGGAAATGGGGGAGGGGGACAGTGAGGGTGTTAAGGGAGGAAACTGAGATCACAGCAGAGTAAGAACAAGGCAGTATGTTTCTGATGTTGATCTTGCTAGAGGAAAAGAGCTTAAGTGGGAAAAGCTGAAATTCAAGTATGGTCAAGAATTTCTTTGATGTACCAGTGTTGCTGCTATGGTCCCAGTGTTAGTGTCCCCTGAAATTTGCATTTAAACCCGCTTCCTCCCAGATGACAACATTTTTAAAAGGTAGGAACTTTGGGATGTGATTAGAGCATGAGAGTTGAATCTCCATGGGTTAGTCCTTTCTAAGGGACCCTAGGAAGAAGCTAGCTTGGAGGAACAGGAAAGGCTCCACCCATTAGTCAGAAAGTAGGCTCTTGTCAGGCACAAAACCTGCCTTGCACCTTGGTCTTGAATTTCCCTGTCTCCACAACAGGAAATAATTTAGTTCCGTTGTTGCTTTAAGTTACCCAACTCATCGTTGTTGCTTTAAGTTACCCAACTCATCGTATTTGCTGTAGCTACCTGTGTGGACTAAAGCATTTTTCATTTCTTAGGTTTGAAAAAATGTATGTTGAGATGTAACCCATGGCAGCTCAGTCTCCAAGTGGGTGCCCTAGTAAGGGAAACAGGGGCTGTCTCTGACATGAACTCAGTGGCTGGCTCTCTGATCACCGACCCCTGAGGAGAGGGTGGAGCAGCCTTGCCAGGCCACAGAGGAAGATAATACAGCCAGTTCTGATGAGACCTGATAGACTAGGGTAAGATGGAAGGGGAGGAGGACCTCCCCTATCAGTGACTGGGGGAGGGGCAGGATTGGGAGGGGACAAGGGAGGGAGCTACAGCTGGGATACAAAGTGAATAAATTGTAATAAATTTTTTAAAAAAGAAAAATGTACTGTTGAAATGTAAGATACTAACAATAGGGGAAACTAGAGAAAAGCTATCTAGAAATCCTTGTTAGGAAGTTTGTGTTTGTGTTTATATATGTGTGTATATGTGTGTGCGTGCATGCAAAGGACCTTCAGCCACAGCGCCATCTTTCCAGTCCAGTTATTTACTGCTTGAGGTGACAACGATTTGTATTTCTCACCTCAGGACCTTGTGGAAAATATTTACATTTAGCAGAAGACTATTTGGAGAGAAATCAAAGATAGCAATGATATTAACCTAAGGCTTAGAAACTGTGAGGGAGAAAAAAAAAATCAAAAGAACTTTTAAAGAAAAAATAGTTGAGGAGTCTATGATTTGTTTTTGTCAACTATGATTAGTTTTGACACAAAGTTGAGCCCCCTGGAAATAGGGAACATTGAGAGAATTCCTTTATTAGATTGGTCTATGGGCAAGACTGTGAGGCATTTTTTTGATTGATATAGGAGGGCCTAGCCCATTGCAGACAATGCTACCCCCGGGTTATATTAAAAAGCAGGCTGAACAAACAGTAGAAAGCAAGGCAGTATGGAGTGTTCTTCCATGAGTGTTTGTCCAGGTCTCTACTTCAGTTCCTGCCTCTAAGGTTCCTGTTTTTTTGAGTTCCTGCTCTGACTTCCCTTGAAGGCAGACTTTAAACTGTAATCCAAAGTAAGCCTTTCCTCTCCAAGCTGCCTTTGCTCAGAATGTTTACCATAGCAGCAGGAACCTAAAGGGTAAATGATTCTGAAAACCTTCTATTGTGGTCCAGTGAGATGGCTCAGCATAGGGGCCAGTGAACATGTATGCTTGTATGTTCAGGGACTTTGGCCACTGAGGGTACGTGATGAGATCAGAGGTTGAAGGTAGCCTGTCTTCCTTTATTGCTTTCCATCTTCCTTTTAAAAAATAGGACCTCTCACTGAACATGGTGCTTAAACTGGCTGCTCAGTGAGACCCAAGCCCTGCCTGTCTCCTCCGCCATCAACAGTGGTGTTGCAGGTACCCCCAGCCATGCCTTCTTTCTACATGTGTCCTGGGGGCCTGGGCTTGGTTCCTCATGCATGGACAGGGAGCACTTTCCCCACTGTGTCATTTCCCTGCCTCTTCTGCACTCCACATTTGTTTGTTTGATAACAAGATATCCAGAAAGTGTGAAATGTTGTCTTACTGTGATTTTGATTTACACTTCCTCAATGCTTAATGACACTTTTTTTTCATGTATCTCGTGACCATTTGCATATATTAAATTGATAAACGACTACATAGGCCCATCACCTGCTTTGAAGTTGTGGGGTTTTGTTTGTTTGTTTGTTTCCTTGCTATTCTTGTTTGAGTTCCTATTTTGGATATTTAGGATATTTCTTACAAACTACATGTCTGGTTTAAAAATACTTTCTCCGAGTCCATAGGCTGTGCCTTTGAAGTTTCTTCTCTATGAAGAGACATTTTAGTTTTATATAATCCTACTTCTCTTTAGTTTTGAGTTTGTTTGTTTGTTTTTGCTTTGGTTTCTTGTACCTTGTGGTTAAAAATCAAATCATGGCCCACACCAGCATCATATGAGTTTGTCTTTTCTGCTTCCTGATACTTTCTCTTTCTGATCATCTAAGTCTTTAATTCATTTGACTTGAGTTGAATTTTAATATATACATTGAAGAGACTGTCATTATATGTGTATGTGTCTGTCTGTGTTTTCCTGGTTGCCTTGACTGGTGAGTTTCGTCTGTGGTTGCTTCCATATGAAATTTAAGGATCAAGTGGAATTATTTTGAAAAGTGGCATTAGAATTTTGATGGGCATTGTACTAAACGTGTACATTAATTTTAGTAGCATGAACATTTGAACCATTAATTTTTCATATCTAGAAACAAAATATCATTTTTTGTGTCTTTTGTTTCTTTCTTTAGTGGTTTATAGTTTACTGTGTATGGGTCTTTTATCTCCTTGGGTAAATTTACTATTGAGTGTTTTATGTTTGTAATTATTATAAATGAGACTTTTGATTTTTTTGGACAGTTTATAGTGTAGACATTATATTAATTGTTTATATGTAGCCTTCAGTTTTGCTATGTCCATTCACTAATTAATTATGCATGTTCTAATTATGCACTGTGTGTGCACACCTGAGTGTAGGCATGTGTCCATGTATGCACGTTCACATGCATGTATATTTATCAGAGCTTCTCTATCTAGGATTATGTGAGCAGGAGTGAAATTTCCCTTCTATCTTTTCTGCTTGGTGTCTTCTTTCCATTTCTTAATTTCACCAGCATAGACTATGAATACTTGTGTTGTTCTAGGACTTAGAGGAAAGTTTTTTAGTATTTCACTATTAGCTGTTGGCTTCTGCTCTGTAGCCTTTAGAGTACTGAATACAGTCTTTCTATACTTAATGTTCTTGCTTAGAGTTTTTTTTTTAATGCGTATTCTTTAATTTGTGTGTGTGTGTGTGTTGTGTGTGTCTGTTTCTAAACCACGTATGTGCACTGTGGAGGCCAGAAGAGGGTGCCAGATCCCTTTGAGCTGGAGTTACAGGCTGTTGTGAACTAATGGGTTCTGGGAACTGAATTTGGTTCTGAAAGAGCTGGAAGTATTCTTAACCACTGTACCAGCTCTCTAGCCCCTAAAGGAATTGTTTGTTTGTTTTTAAATTTTGAAAAGTGCTATATTTGTGAAATGTTTGTCTGTTGAGATGATTCCTGATGTATTATTTTTATTTTTCATTCTGTTAATGTGGTTCATCACAAATACTTCCTGAAGTGACCCACCAGCCCTTGGTAGGGTATTTTAATTGAACATATTTTATAACGTGATGGTACTTGACACAAATATGCGTCAAGTATATTTGTGTCAAAAATGGAGGTAGATCAAATTTGTAGTTATCCTCAAATAGTCTTGCTGTTGTGGGTGCCCTATCTTAAAGGCTAGGTAAAGGAAATGTACTGGAGAAGCACCTTACAGATTGCTGTGCTTCTTAGTGAGAGCACCGTGGTGCATGCCAGGCATTTGGTATAGGACCCCCCAACATTGCACTGCACATCGAATATTTCTGGTCTCTGTCCGTTGGATGTCATGCCAGTCTTTACAACAGTTTCAAGCTCTCTACCCGTATGGAATGTCCCTGGTCCTGCAAAGTGCTTAAAAATGTTGAGTGTGATTGACCTTTTATTTTTATCCTTCAGCTTATAAAACCAACTACTCATATTTCATAACTTAAATTGACAGATTTCCATTCCAAAAACTAAGAAAAAGCTTCCCAACTTCTTTCTCCTTCCCTCCCTTCCTTCCTTTTCACCCCTTCCACTCCTTTTCTTATTTTGTTGTTGTTTTGGAGACATGGTCTCATTGAGTAGTCTTGACTAGCCTCACACTATGTAACCACACTGGCCTCAAGTGCAGTAATCCTCTGTGTCTGCCTCCCAAGTGCTGAGATTCCACATGGGCCACAGCAAAAACCTTCTCACTTATCGTCATTGACTTTTGTGTGCCTGGCACTCTGCTATAGGCTTCATGTGCATGGTTTGTTCTTTGCGTTTTACATTGTATCATGTGCACTCTGGGAGAGTGACTTCATTCTATAGATGATGAACAACTGAGTGTAAAATATGTAATTCAAATCCATCCAATATTTGTTAGTTGCATTCTGTGTGTAGGTTCTGAGATAATTCTTGAGACAAATATAATTTTTTCTTTTCCTCAAGGAACTTGAGGTTGCCCAGCTAAGGAAGAAGAAAGGTCAAAATTTTAACCCAGTGACTGTTGGCTAAGTGGAAGCATTTACTGAACAAGTCCGATAACCCCAGTTCAATTTGTAGAATCCTTAGGAATTAGAAGGAGGGAACCAACTCCCAAAAGTTGTCCTCTGACCTCCACACACACAACGGTGGCACTTGGACTTCCCCTTTCTCTCCTCTGACTCTTTCTCTCATTTAAATATTTTAAAATGACTTTAACTTCATTATATTTCTAGAATAGTACATTGCCTTCTACTTGTTCATAGTTTATAATCTGGAAAAAATTTAGTCAGTCAAATTAATCATAACCAACACACTATAGGAGTGTTCAGAAGGCATCCATGCTATGTAATCACTTTTCCAGGTTTTTCCTCCTAGGGGTACAGGAGCTCATGTACGCAGCATTCTGTAGTCACTAATGGTGACATCGCCAGCACTAGTGCACATACTATGTGGCCTTAAGTAAACAGGAGCCTGGGCTCTTCCTGGACTATTCCTCTTTTCTAACCCTTTGCCTGGAGTGCAGACTCTGCTTAGACACCTGCTCTGATGTGGCCATTTCTGGTTTCAGCTAACCATTATTTCTTTATCTCTTCCCTTTGTTCCTTCTCTCTCTTTCTTGCTCCTCCCACTCACTCATACAATGTTTTTTAAAAAACATTTGATTTATTTTTATGCTATGTATGTGAGTGTTTTGCTAACATGTCGGTATGTGGACCATGTGTCTGCAGTGCCCAGAAAGGCCAGAAGAGGGTGGTAGAGCCCTTGGAACTGAAATTAACTAACGCTCAAGCCGCTGGCGCCCTCTAAGAGTGGGAGATTTTCTTTCTTTCTTTTAAATGTTCTTTATTCCCCTTCACTTTACAGCCGGATCCCAGCCCTCCCTGTCCTCTCCTCCCAGTCTCACCCTCATGCCCCTTTCCCCCATTCCCTCTCTCCCCTTCTTTTCAGAGAAGGGGAGGACCGCAAAGGGTACCAGCCCACCCGGGCATCTCCAGTGTTAGCAGCACTAACCTCTTCCAGACAAGGCAGGCCAGGTAGGGGGAAGGGATCCAAAGGTAGGCAACAGAGTCAGCTACTCTGTTGGTAGGTCCCACTTTTAGAGGACCTACATGTTGACCAAGCTGCACATGTGCTACATATGTGCAGAAGGCCTAGGTAGCGCCCATGCATACTGTTTGGTTGGTGATTCAGTCTCTGTGAGTCCCCATGGGCCCAGGTTAGTTTACTCTGTAGTCTTCTTGTGGTGTCCTTGACCCTTTCTTCTCTTTATATCCTTCCTCCCACTCCTCTACAAGACTCCCCAAGCTTGGCCTAAGGTTTGCCTGTGGGTCTCTGTATCTGTTTCCATCGGTGGCTGGATAAAGCCTCTCAGAACACAACTATGCTAGGCTCCTTATTGCAAGCATAGCAGAGTGTCATTAATAGTGATTCTCTTGATCAGATTATTTGAAGCAAGAAGACCAGCTTCAAAAGAGTGTGCCGTCGGTGTGGACAGCATCCTCTGGTGGCAGCCAGGATGAAAGGCCAAGGAAGAAGGGAACTTTGCCAAGTTGGTCTCACTCTCGCTGCAGACCTTCTAGTCTGCGGCTACAGTGTCATTTCGCTGTTGTTACTTCTTCCGGCTTCCACTGTAGACTGAGACCAGCGTTTTTCCAGGTGTCGCCTAGGTCTTCCAGGACTGCTGAGACATCCAGCCGCACATTTAGTGTCACCTGGGTTCTTGGTCTCTTCAATGTGAGAAAGCTCTTACTGTAAGTCATCCCAGTAAATCCCCTTTCAGTACATGTATCTAGTCAGTCAGCTCTGTGCCTGCAGAGCCACCATGCAAGCGGAGCCCAGGTCCTCTGAGAGAGCAGGAAGTGCTCTTCAATGCTAAGTCATCTCTCCAACCCTCCTACAACATTTTTTGAAGACTCGCACTTTTTGCACTTTTCTCGTGGGCAGGCACTTTTCTAGTGCTCCAGTCCTCAAGGGCAGTGCTCATCAGTGTTAACCCTTTCCGCTTCTTTTCATTGCACAGGGCCACTACAGTTTTTCTATCCGTGTCTTTCCTTTGGTTACTGTGGTGCATGAAACACGGGTGGGTTAGTACTGATACGCGTTTACTTAACTAATAGTATTTCTTGATTGGTTTGATAATTACAAGTTCCTATAGCAGCGCACAGTTCCTGGACTGGACTGTATACAAAGGAGTACCACCTACAAGATTTCTTTTCATCTTCCCACTTTCAGTCATTGAGAAGCATCCTCCGGAGGGAGGGCTTTTTTAATTTTTAGTTTCTCCCAGTGATTTTTATACCAGACAACCCAGTAATTATACACGTTAGATACCATGAAGGTGGTAGAGAAAGGAAGGGTTCCTGCAAGTTAAATGAGTCAGAAATTTTTTTTAAAAAATCTTGTTATTTCTCAAGATAAACTTTTACACCAAAACATGTTGCTTGGGTGTGTAAAGAGCCCGTCCCATTTGATCATGAGTCACGGAGGGCAGAGACCACAACACCATCGCCCTGTTCATGCAGCTTCCTCCCCCTTAACCATTCAGCCACCGGGAGTTGCTGCGTTTAGCACGGTCTCTATTTATTGAATTGTACATGAAAGTTGAAAGCTGGTTTTACCAGCCAGAGTTAACAGCCTTGTAGAGAGGTCAAGTCCTATAAAACAGGGAACCGGAGCTATACTTCCCAGTACTGTGATTATCTTCTGTTGTGGCCTGAAAGAAATCACCCAGTCTCAATGGGGCCCAAGTCTTTGAAAAATGGGAAAATAATAAGATTGCTTCAAGGTGTCTCGGCAGCTGCCAAACTCCTAGAACTCGCCTGTTGCGACTGATTGTAAATCTTTACTTTGGGTCTTAAATAAAGGCAGCCTTGTGTGATTTTATTTCAGTTTTTGAAAAAGACATCATCGGTAGGCTGCCACATATACTCTGAAGCTTCAGATGAGAAATTACGCAGTTGGACGCGTGAGTTTTTGGCTTACTGTAGACAGTTTTCTTAGCTTTTGCACAGATCTAGTTCCCTCTGCGCTGCTGAGACTATCTTACACCGCTGCTCATGAGCTGTTGTCACTGCATTTTAGAGCTTTTCGGTCTCCACAGTCATCAAGCTCACACAGAGTTGGTAGACATGAGCCCATGGCTTGTGATGGGAGGGGGGGAGGTCCTTAGGGAAGTATATGACCCTGCTTTCAAGGCGCTTAGGCCCAGTGTGTGTGTGTGTGTGTGTGTGTGTGTGTGTGTGTGTGTACCTTGACCCTGTAGTCAGAAATCAGGCCAGAACATGTTGGGTGTACAGATGCCGTCTTAATTTCTCCCTTCCAACTGCATCTGTGTTCTGATAATTTCATGTGAAGATGGTTTCCTGTCATTTTTTAAAGGGTTTCACTGTGTAGACCCCCATTGACCGCCAACCCACTGTATAGATGAAGCTGGCCTCAAAGTCACTGTAAGCAGGTTTGCTTCACGTGTCTTCCGAGTGTCAGACTTTCAGTCAGTGACATGATACCTGGCTTTCATGAAATTTTTTTGTTGTTATTGTTTGTTTGTTTTCCCAAGACAGGGTTTCTCTGTGTAGCCCTGGCTGTCCTGGACTTGCTTTGTAGACCATGCCGACCTCAAACTCACAGCCATCTGTCTGCCTCTACCTCCCAGAGTGCTGGGATTACAGTCCTGTGCCACTGCACTGGGTTTGGTGAAGTTTTGTTCATATTTTTGAGACAGGTTTTCACTAGGTAACCCAAGAACTTTGGACTTTTGATCTTCCTGCCTCAGTTTCCCTCCTACCATAACTGCCCCCCAACCCCCCCCCCCCAAGGGATCACAGGTATGTGCCATTGTACCTGAATCTAACACTTTTTAAGTACCTATTTGTTTGTTTTGTTAATGAGAGAGAGAGTGCAGGCATGCTTGTGGGGATCAGGGTCCGCTTTGGGGAGTCTTTCTCTCCTGCTACATGTGGAAACTAGGAATGGGCATCAGGGCACCTGGCTTGTGAATTAGTGCTTTTAATCTTTCAGCTCTAGTGGGAATTCTTTTTTTTTTTTTTTGGTGGGGGGTGGGGGTGGAGAGGGGACAAAGTTTCTCTGTGTAGCCCTGGCTGTCCTGGAATTTTCTCTGTAGATCTGGCCTCAAACTCAGAACTCAGCGATCTACCTGCCTCTGCCTCTGCTTCCCAAGTTCCCCACCACTGCCCAGAGTCCTAGTAGGAACTCTTAACTGCGCACATCTTAATGCTTCTGAGTCCTGCCCCCCATATCAGACCGTGTTCATAAAAATCCTGTGCCCAGGGTCTTGTATGAGACGGTTTCTACAATCAAGGACCATGTGTGGATGTGGCCTGGAACCCCCGCTCAGATGGGGCCCATGATAGCTCCTTGTCGGACTGAAGACCCTAGTGAGGGAAACAGGGACTGTTTCAGTCAAGATCTTGATGGCTGACTCTTTGATCCTCCCCCATACAAGCCGGGGAGTGACAGACTGGCTAGATCCCAGGGGAGGGCATTGCAGCCAGCCCTGAGGAGACAGGATGAGCTGGGGTTGGATGGAAGGGGAGGAGGTCCTCCCCTGTTGGTGGACTTGGAGGGGGTGGGGAGGAGGGAGATGAGGGAGGGAGTGGGGTTGGGAGGGAATGAGGGAGGAGGCTATGCCTGGGATGCAAAGTACCTAACCTGTGATTGATATAAAAATAAATAAATTAAAAAAAAATCCTGTGCCCAGAAAGTGAACCTAGGAGAGAACAATGACTGACCCTTCGATCCACCGGCACCACAGCGTAGTAGTCTTCACACCTGAGTACAGCCTCTGACTTTGAGGGTGCCTGTTCCACTTGCTTGGTGTTATGTTAAGAGGCCTCTAGTGAAATGGTGATTAGAGCCACAAGCAGTTTGCCAGTTAGTTGGTTGTTGTTACAACTGCTAGAGTCATGTTCCCTCTTGGCCAGGTGCAAGTTGCTCAATCATCTGAGTTTCCCAGGTCCAGTCCTGGAGCCGCCACTGCGTTACAGAAATGGCTGTGTC
>CM053752.1:42866760-42944426 GCA_028658305.1 Pachyuromys duprasi
AAGCCTTTGGCAGAGGGCTGGGAATAATAATGAAAATAGGGGAAGTTAGTAAGACTTGGGGAGAACAAGAGCTTCACAAAGACCAAATTGAGCAGGGCACAGGGGTCTTTTACGAGACAGTTTCTCCAACCAAGGACCATATATGGATATGGCCTAGAACCCCCGCTCAGATGTGGCCCATGGTAGCTCGGTGTCCAACTGAAGACCCTAGTAAGGGGAACAGGGACTGTTTCTGTCATGAACTCGATGTCTGGCTCTTTGACCCTCCCCCATACACACCTGGAAGTAACAGCCTGGCTAGATCCCAGGGGAGGACATTGCAGCCAGCCCTGAGGAGACAAGATGAGCTGGGGTTGGATGGAAGGGGAGGAGGTCCTCCCCCATTGGTGGACTTGGAGGGGGCGGGGGGAGATGAGGGAGGGAGAGGGAGGGTGGGAGGGAATGAGGGAGGGGGCTACGCATGGGATGCAAAAAACCTAACCTGTGATTGATATAAAAATAAATAAATTACATTAAAAAAAAAGAATTCACCTCCTGTCGCAGTAGGGCAGGATTGGTGGCCCTGGTTCGCTGATTTCTAGCTTAGCGACTTATCACTGAAAGATACTCTCTTACATTGTTTGCACACACATATTTGTCTGTCCACATCTACTCATCTCGGGCTATTAAATATAAAGAAAAGCTGTCCGCTTACTAGTCTGTGACTGAAAAAGTGGACCAGCATTCTATATTAGGCTTTTCAGATATTTAGAGTTACTCTTTAAAGGTCCATCAGAACTCAATCACTTCTAGTCTTTTAGAGGGTAGATACAATGTGGTATCTGAAGTTCCACCAGCAAACTACTTGTGCCCAGAGAAAATGAATAGGAAAGAAAGCAATTTCGATTTCCCAGACCTCTGAAGGGGCACCAGAAGCTGTCGTTTGAGAACCATCGTCTTGGAACATCATAAGTGGTAGAAGAGTGGGTGAGGAGCATAAGTAGAACTTACAGCTTGTGATGAAGACTGAATATTCAAGTGAAGTGGGAAGTTGCATTTGAGCCAGAGAAGCGAGATAACGGACACTAGCAGGGTTACTTTCTGCTTGGGAAGGATGAGAGAGGATGAAGGAGCAGAGATAAGCAGAGGCGAGAAGGCATCTTGGACCACAGAAGATACAGTGGAAGCATTCTAGCTTGACAGACAGTCTCCCATCGAAACGATAGAAATGGAAGCCTATCTTGGCCCGTGATGGGTTAACCATATATCAAGATGGTTAAATGGAACTTAGGCAAAGGCCTTCATTTTTTCCTAGGGTGGATTTAATTGTCTATAAAGGTTTTTGCTCTCTCAAAAAACCAAAGTGTCCCCCAAGTACCAAGGAACCTTTAAGAACTTGACTATTATCTTAAATTTTTTTTCAGGATCCATAGATATCTCTGAAGGAATGCCAGGGTTTATAGCATATTAGAGGATGGTAACAGGTGACATTCCTAGTTCCTTATCTCTGTTTCAACCATAGCAACTCCCAAATGCCTTCTTCTTAAGAATTTGTAATATTTTATTGCTAAGAACCTTGTGATATTTCTACACTAAAAGTAAAAAAAAAAAAAACCTATCTCATTTATAGAGAGAAGCAACTAGCTGTCACTTTTTTTCCCTGGATTATATTACACATATACATGTATGTGTTTTCTTCTTTCTCCATTTATATATGAATGTCCCTTACTTCATAATGCTATCAAAACCCAGATTTGTAGGCCATCTTTCTATTAAGGAGCTCTTTATAAACTGTTGTTCATGGATAGAGTTCAGAGGCTAAAAGTATATTGCAAATAGATCTTTAAACAATATATTATTTTTGTTTTGTGGTGCTGGGCACTCAGTCTAGGGCCCTGTGCATGCTTCCAGTGAGCCCATGACTCATTCTCACTCATTTCCTCTGCTGTGTCCGGATGCCACCTCAGAAGCCTTCTCAACACACCGCTCTACTCTCCTGCTAACCGAGGCTCTGAATTGGTACCTCATGTAAAATGGCGTCTTTCACTCTTCATGTCAGCCCCACTGGTAGGGCTTCACAAAGCTGTCAGTTAGTTTCAACATTACTTCCTCTGACCTTCCTACTTTATTCCTGCCCTGCTTTCATAACTGTTTACATAGCTTTAGGCTATGGAGAGATTATAGGTTAAGCAGAATATTCTCTAAGTGTTCATGGTTTGAGCCCAAATGCCTTTAGGGGTCAAGTGGATAGAAGAATGGGACAAAAACAAGCTTACAGTGGGAAGGCGAGGAGGACATTCAACAAGGGCAGTCCAGTCCAAACAATGTCTATAATTGACAGATAATTATAACTCAAGGATATAAATATTTTACAATGCTGTGGGCTCTCCTTTGTTAGTCTGAAATCACCAACTTTGTCCTGCATACCCATTACAGATGAGCATCTTAAAGGAGCCATGATGGAGAGTGTATTAGTTTCTTTTCTGTTGCTGTCTTGAAACACTATGACCAAGAAAACTTATCTAAAAGAAGCATTTAACTGGGCATTGATTGCAGTGGTTCTCAGCCTGTGGGTCATAACCCCCTTGGGGTTCAGATATCAGATGTTTACACTATAGTTCATAACAGTGGCAAAATTTCAGTTAGGAAGTAGCAATGAAATTTTTTGGGGGGGGAGGAGCCACCACACCATGAAGAACTGTATTAAAGTGTAGCATCTTTAGGAAGATTGAGAACCACTATCCTAGAGTCCATAATCGTGAAGCAAAGCCATATTGAAAGGAACAGTTGAGAACTCACATCTGGAACTGAGAGCAGGAAACAGAGCTAACTTGAAATGGTTCAAGTGCTTTGAAACCTCAAACAAGGCCACATACCTCCTAGTCCTCCCCAGAGATCTACCCTGGGAATCAGGTATTCTAATGCCTGAAACTTATGGGGTACATTTTAGTCAAACTACCATGAAGAGGTTGTTGAGTGTGAGATTTAGATCCTGGGATTTAGAGTCAGATTGACCTAGTTTTGACACGAGACCACCACTGGCCAGTTGCCTGATCTTAAACATATGAACTACAGTGGTTCTCCTAGTCAGTCTCAGGGGCCAACTTGACACAGCCTAGAATTATCTGAGGGAGTCTCAACTGGGGGATTGTCTCAATCAGATTGGCCTGTGGGAATTAATGTCTGTGATGCCATTTTCTTCATTGTTAATTGAGGTAGGAGGGCCAGGCCCACCGTGGGTGGTACAGTCTTTGGGCACAGGGACCCGAGCTATAAAAGAAAGGTAGTAAGCCAGTAAATAACATTCTTCCATGATCTCTACTCCACTTCCTACATCCAGGTTCCTGCCTTGTCTCCTCAATGAAAGACAGTCACTTGGAAATGTAAGGCGAAATAAACCCTTTTCCTCACACAAGTAGTTTTGAGTAAAAGAAAAAAAATGAAATAAAAAACTAGGACAACAATATCTTCCACCCCCCACAGCTACACATCTCAAGGAACCACTTGTCTCAGGTACGTGTGCATTTAGCACACTGAGCCAGCTGCACTTACAGTGTGCATTCACACACTGAGCAGGTATCTGTGCTTCTGTTGCTTGAGTCATACACAGACAGGTGGCTGCAGAACTAGTACCCTTATCATCCTGAGATGTGATGGTAGGGAAGCCTCCCATAGCACTTCCGATCCCTAAATTCATGCATGTGCCTGGGTGTGCTTCTACATGTGGAAAAGAAGATTGGAGCCATGATCAGGAGGGGGTGGGTGGTGGTGGTGGTTTGATTTAGGGGATGGTTTGCAGTAAGGCACAAGCTTTCCTTCAGCCTGATACTGTTTCTTGGAGCAGCTGTTTTGCCTTAAGTGAGGGGTCCCTTTAGGGAATAGTTTAAAAGGAAGCTATTATTTTCCCTTAATTCTGCCATGTGGTTCAGCAGAGGCTAGTGGCAATGGTTTGTGTGCAGGCATAGTGTCTCTCGGGAGCACCAATTTACCAAGAATGAGCACGGATGTCCAATGGCTGTCAGGAGGGAACGGCTTTCTGTCAAGTCAAGTTCAGAACAAATTTGAATGAATGGCCTGGAATTAAAAGGCCATCCTGTTTCAGAAAGGAAACAGAAGTTTCCTTTGCAGTATAGAATATGTTGCCTGGATATGACTTACATTGCAGCATACCCTTCTCTGGACACAGAATGGTCTCTCTGTCTCTGCCTCTCCCTCCCCCCTCTCTCTGTGGTGTGTGTGTGTGTGTGTGTGTGTGTATTCACATGGAAGCCAGAACACCACCTCTGGTGTTGTGCCTCAGGAGCCATTTATCTTGTTCTTTGGACAGTGTTTCTCATTGACCAGAGGCTCACCAATCACAGGCTAGGCTGCCTGGCCAGCAAACTCCAAGGATGATCTCGTCTCTGCCTCTTCATCACCACATCACCATGCCTGGCTCTTTATGTGCTTTCTCAAGTCCTGATGCATGGATAGCAAGCACCCTACTGACCAAGATCCCCCTATAATATAGTTTAGATTAAGTTAGATTCACAATCCAACATTGCTCTTGACATATTCATACAGTTTGGGCTTTGGGCATGTACAAAGACATGCTTTTGTAGGCTGTTCAATAAAGTTTATTTAGGTCAGGGGGGCAAGACAGGTTCATAAATTAATCCTTCTAATTAAGTAATTATTAATATGCTTAATAGTAGAGGCCTTATGTTGTCATCAATAATAAGAATGTGAGCATTGAAGTTAGAGGGGTACAGTCTCACTGTTTTTGGAGTGTGAAACTTTAACAAGTTCCTTCAGTCTCTCCAAATCTGCTGAATGCTTATGATCACAGGCTCCCAAACTTACACTTCCTAGTGGGTGTCAAAGATCTCACCAACAAGTTGAACTCATCAACTGTTTTCAACAACTCCTATATTCTACTCTCCAATGCAACAATAAGCAAAAATAACAAATCACACATGTGAACACTGAGTCAGCAATTCCCGAGTTTAGTTCCAAGGGACAATTTCTATGAATGTTTCTATAATAGTAGGAGGGCTGGAAAACATCCAGCAGACAAGAGAGAATCTCACCTTTCTAACCGATGAGGGGTTTCCAGTGATCAGCATTACTTACTATTGAAAGAATAAAAAATAGAAACAAATACTGGGAAAGAACTGATAACTGGTGATACCAGAAAGGTTAGACTTGACTCACAGTGTTATGAGGGCGCGTCAGGTGTGAGACAGTGTCAAGGAGGCTAAAATCTTAGCGAGAATCAAGAAAAGGAAGATGAAAATAGGCAGAAATGCCACGCTGCCAGGGTTGCTGGTTGGATGTTTCCCCAACTCCTGAACTCAGGCTCATGCTGTCCTTCTCCTCACCCCCACCCCCCGCGCCTCCTTTTTTTTTTAAATTGAATTTTTATTTTTTTTTATATTAATTACAGTTTGTTTTGTATCCCAGCTGTAGTCCCCTTCCTCATTCCCTCCCAATCCCACCCTCCCTCCCATGCCCCTCCCCTAGTCCACTGATAGGGGAGGTCCTCCACTCCTTTCATCTGACCCTAGCCTATCAGGTCTCTTCAGGACTGGCTGCATTGTCCTCCTCTGTGGCCTGGTAAGGCTGCTCCCCCCTCAGGGGGAGGTGATCAAAGAGCCAGCCACTGAGTTTATGTCAGAGACAGTCCCTGTTCCTCTTACTAGGGAACCCACTTGGATACTGAGTTGCCGTAGGCTACATCATTGCCACCTCGTTCACCTGTATTAAGATAAATACATGTCTTGTGGGTACACAAGTTTCCTGATTATTACCTTCTCTACTCTATCTTACTTCTGTCTTCTGGTTCCACCCGAGGATGACTGCTAAGACAGAGGACTAGCTCTTCAGTCTTGAATAAGAGTCATCTGGGCTAAGAGTGTGGTTCATCAAAGGGCACAAGGGCCTGGTTTTCCTCCCATCCACAGTACCTCTGAAACAAGATCCAAGCTCTAAAAGCACAATTTAGTATACTATCTAGTCAAGTTCTTGAGTGTCACTTCTGTTTTGCCTAACCAATTTCCAAAGATGCAAGGAGATCTGGGCATTTGCTCTTCTAGCAATCAATATAAAAGTAATCTTGAGGGCTAGGGAGATGGCCCAGTGGTTAGAGCACCAGCTGCTCTTCCAGAGGGCCCGGGTTCAATCGCCAGCACCCACATGTCAGCCATGTGTGTAACAGTTCCAGGGGATCCTAAACCAACACAAATAAAATAAAAGTAAATTATTAAAAGGAGTAATCTTGAGGGTCCTTGGTATGGGGCTCTGGGGTGAGCAGTGGGCAGTATGGTGCATTCGTTTGTGCACTGGCTGCCTCCAAAGGCAAAGTGCATCTATTGTACTTTTTCATTTCAATAGAGACATCTCAAAGGCCACTAGGTGAGGAGCACCTGCTGTCTGAAAGGGGAAGACACAGCAAAGCTTGGACACCCTTTCCTTCTCCACCTACTCTTTTTCTGCCCTCACAAAGCCATGGATACTCAACAGAAGCATGCATAAGATTTGATTCCAGTTGTGTTTGAGAGATCTCCACTGTGCGTACTTCTGCCGCAGTTCCTTTGGCATTCAAAGAGATGGGGAGGGGGCATTCAACAGCTTCTATAAGTTCATCAGGAGAGGGCAACAGACCCTCTGGCCCAAGCATTGACATGGACACTCATTTAAACCTCTTTCAAATTTTGGTTTTCAGACTTTCCCCTCAGTCCTCTTTCTAACTTTGTAAGCATAGCTTATGTATTCTCAAAGATATGCAGCAACATCCTGTTTTGTTTTGTTTGGGCAGAGCTGAAGAAAACTACAATGGAGGTAGTTTTTGGTACTTTTACTATAAACTTTTAATTAGCCACCAGGAAAGAAAAAGAGTAGTACATTGAATGCTCTCTTCCGAGAGATACATCCTAGGGGAAGGAAATGCCAAAATTCCTTGATGATGTCATTGGACAAGGTCCTTAAACACAGTCAGAAGTACCAGTCAGACTTGCTGAAGGAAGCAATTGATTCCTGGTTTTGTTTGAAAATTGTAAGGGCATCAAAATAATGAATAGCCAATTGTACCTTAAAGCTTGTCTTCAAACCTTTAAGTACCCAGAAGTATTTTCGGAAAGATTTAACATAGGGACATCACTAGTGCATCTCATTTTTACAATTACACACACACACACACACACGATATGCATATAATGTTTATTGAAAACAGATCCTTCTCATATAATCAATCCTGACC
Source organism: Pachyuromys duprasi (assembly GCA_028658305.1). Classification (NCBI taxonomy): domain Eukaryota; kingdom Metazoa; phylum Chordata; class Mammalia; order Rodentia; family Muridae; genus Pachyuromys; species Pachyuromys duprasi. The sequence continues at coordinate 42,873,977 of CM053752.1, forward strand.
ATAGTTTTCCCCTTACTTCACTCCTCCCAGCTCCTTCATTTTCCCTCTCCCCCAAACCCACTCCTGTCCATCTCACATCAGTAAAGAGCAGGCCTCCAAGAGACAACAACCAAACACAACTCAAGATATAATAAGACAAGGCAAGAGCCCACTCCTCCTAAGCTAGACAAGACAATCTCACAGGAGGAAAAGAATCTTGAGAGCAGGCAAAAGAATCAGAGAAAAACATGCTTCCACTGTTAGGAGTCTCACAAAACAGCAAACTAATAGCCATGATGTATATGCAGAGGACCTGGTGCAGACCCATGAAGGCCCCATGCCTGCCACTTAGGTCTCTGTGAGCCCCTAGTTGATTCAGAGAGCCATGTTCTCCTCTCTCCATTCTGGCTCCTAGAATTCTCCCACCCTCTCTTCTGCAGGGTTCCCCAGTCTCTGATGGGAGGAACCTGATAGAGGTCTGTGATTTAGAATCTCTTTCTCTGTATAATCTGCCATTTACTTTCAAATCATCTTAGTTTTTACTTTTCTCTAGTTCTTCCACCAGCTGTGTGTTGTCATGGTCAATTAACCATGTCTTTCACTCAGTTTTCTCATTCATAAAAGATGCAAATGGATTAAGTGATCATTAAATCCCTCCAGTTTCTAGAATTCTGTACATACATATGGCTCCTACAGTCAAGAAGTCTCTGGTCTCTCAGCAGATGTAATAGTACACAAGGCAAGTTGCAAACTCAAGGAGTGATTGCACCAACTTAGGATGGTCTTTGAGTAATTGTCAAGTGAGTGTGAACTGTAGGGAAGACACAGCACATCAGTTCCTGCAGGAAAGACTTACCCACAGGCATCACTGCACAGTAAGGTCTAGGTGGACTCAGGAGCCAGATGTTGGGGGGAAAGCCTATTAGCTCAGAGAGGCAGAGAAAGCACCCAGCTGACCTTCCTTCTCAGCTGACAACCCAGAAGGAAAAAGCTCCTTTTCCTTTTCCGGGCTGTCTTAGAAAAGCTTTTCAAACTGCATGTTCCTCCTTTCTACTTCTTGTTCATCTCTACCCATCCGCTGGACTTCCTCTCACTCTGTATGTTTTTTTTTTTTTTTCCTATGTTCACTCCCTGTCAACTGGTTACTTGCTCTGCCTCTTGACCTTTGGTTAACTTTATTTAGTCCTGTTCACAGAAAGCTCTTGAATTAAAGGTGTGTGCCAGGAATGAGCCACATCACAACTAAAAATGAGGTTCCCCCCCCACCCCCGTACACAATCTCAGGGTTCACAGTGTGAACAAATATTCTGCAACAGTCAACTTTAAAAATTCTCATGATGAATTCATGCTTTTCATAATAAGCCCGGTATTAAACAATGAAGGAAAGCAAAAGTTTGCAGAGGACGTCTTGCCCTGGAACAGAGGTGTTTCTTCATGTTGCTATGTCACTATGTAGTATTTTACATAAATTATGTACAAAGTCTCATCACGTCATCACTATATCATCATTTGTAGTCTTTCCTTTGGACCCCGGTCAACACTTAAACCTCCATATTTAACGGTATGCCTGCATCGATGGCGCACTTAATAAACAATTGGTTGAATATAATTTCTATAGTTTGAAGATGTTCGATCATTCATTACCGAGAACACAGGGCATCTCTATTGAATTCTTTGTGGACCAGGTACCACATACAATGATTAAAATGATGTTTCTGTTTCCCCCCCCCCCCCCCCCACATTGCCACATTGGTCAATTTATGAATAGCTTACATGCAAAGGAAGAAGAATGCTTCAAGAATTTTTTTTCTGTTTTTCCTTTTTCTTTTTCTTATTCTTTTTTTCTAAGTAAGACAGGGTCTCCCTGTGTAGCCTTGGCTGTCCGGGACTCACTTTGTATAAACCAGACTGGCCTTGAACTCACAGAAATCTTCCTGCCTTTGCCTCCCTGAGTGCTGGGATTAAAGACCTATGCCATGATGTTGTCTGCCTTTTTGATATAGGGTTTTTCTGTGGAGCCCTGTGTGTCCTCTTGCTCTGTAGACCAGGATGGCCTCAAACTTAGAGATTCACCTGCCTTGCTAAAGGTGCGCGCCACAACTGCCGGGCAAGAAGTTTTAAAACTGAGTCTCTGTCAAATTAGAAGAACCAGGAAAATAATTCAAATAACTTTTCAACTCCATGAAAAGAAGACAGAATGAACAAGTATTGCCTCAAATGCTGTGGGGGGAGGGCTGTTTATTTATTTGTTTGGAACCACTAACCTCCCCCAGTTCTTAGTGTGGACCAGTTTCCTTGGGCCCTAGATGTTGTCTCTTAGTTTTCTCGATTGTTATAGCATCTCATAAAGCTGTATTCAAGAGACTAAAATTGCTTCTTGATTTATAGGTAAAAGCATGGTGTGTTTTTAAGGTTGGAGAACATTAGTTCACATTACAAATCTCTTGTCAAAAAATAAGGGGGAGAGTGATAGAGCAGAGTTGTTTAGCATCAAACTGCAGCTTGCACAAACACACATGTCAACCCCAAGGCAATTCAATATATGGATCCTGTGTGCTAAGGCATGAATTCAGTCTATAATTCAAGCTTCAGATTTCTAGTCTTGATTCACAAAGGGGAAATGTTCAGAGGTTCTTTATTAAAATGTTTTTCCCTTCTTCTAGATTTAAAAGGTAAATAAACGTTGTAACAAATTAAAAATCAACTAAAATATCACAAACTATTATTTTTTTTTCTATTCATTCAGGATTTTGTTGTTTGATAAGGACAGTGATTATCCTTCCAATTTTTTGGCACTAAGCTGTACTAACCAGCCCTGACTGTTTTGTTTACTAAGTCCTTAGTTACAGCCTGCTGTTGACGTAGGCTGTCTTGCTCTAAAATGTGCACACATTGTACAAGATCTTAAAGAAGGAAAAACACAATATTTTATTGGCCTTAGGGCTGAGATTTATTATAGTGAGGATTTCAAGGGTATTAAAAAAGGGATGGGTAATCTTGACCAATTTTCTTGTAATGAACATAGATGAATTGCTTGGACTCGAATAAAAGGAAACAATGTGATTTGGGGTCAAGGGGAACATTAAGCTTATTGGCTGTGTTTATCAACAGGAAATGACAAGCTTGTTGAAGCTACTTCTGTTTCCACAGAGGGCATTTTCATTTCTGACCTTAGGCTTGACCTATATAAACCCTTGTTCATGATGAAAGAGAAAGCTAAATTCCATTTATGTGCCAATTTTGGCATTACCACAGGATGATGATTTCTTTTTCAAACAATCTTGGTTTAAAGGTTTGGGAATGGAGCTCAATGGTAAAGTACTTGCCTACTGTGCATGCAGCCCTTGGTTAGATCCCTAGCATTGCAGGATGAGGATGATGGTGCCTGAGTTAGACCCCTTGCATTGTGAAATAGTGGTAATGATGATGGTGGCGGTGGCAGAGGTGATGGTGCCGGCGGCGGGGGTGAGAATACACATGTAGATATTTTTGGTTTGTCTGTGTAACACTGGGTTGTTTAGTGGCAAAACTCTTACTTTAGATCTAATAACACTAACTTCATTTTTTCTCACCAGAAATAATTTTTCATAAAACATCATTGTGGTTTGAATAAAAATGGCCCCATAGGGCTGGAGAGATGACTCAGAGGTTTAGAGCACTGGCTGCTTTTCCAGAGGTTCAATTCCCAAAAACAACATGGTGGCTTATGACCATCTAGACTATCTGACGCCCTCTTCTGACCTGCAGACATGCATGCAAGCAGAGCACTGTATACACAATTAATAAATAAATCTTTTTAAAAAATGGTCCCCGTAGGCTTATACATTTGCATGCTTTGTCACCTGGGAGTGACTAGGAGGTGTGATCTTATTGGAATAGGTGTGGACTTGTTGGAAGAAGAATGTCACCTCTCTCTCTCTCACTGTTTCTCTCTCTCTGCACCCCACCATGGACCAGGATGTAGCTTTTTAGCTAGTTCTATACCACACCTGCTTGCCACCATGCTCCCTGTCATGATGATAATAGACTACACTCCTGGAACTGTAAGCAAGCCCCAATCAAATGTTTTTGTGTGTAAGAGTTGCCTTGGTCATGTTGTCTGTTCACAGTTACAGAACAGTGACTAAGGCAGAAGCTGGTAAAAAGGGAGCAGAGAGCATTGCTGTGCTGGGCCTGACCATGCTACTTGTTGGCAGAATGTGAACCTTGGGACTTTGGATTAGGAAAGCAGTTAAATGCTTTAAACAGAGCTTAATGGGCCATACTACTAGGAGCATGGAAATGCTGCTGAGGGCAATTTGAACGGTGGGAGCCACAGTTCAGTAAGTTTCAGAGGGGAAGAATATTAACAAGTGGCCTAGAGACCATGTTTGTGATATTTTGACAAAGGATGTGTCTCGGTGTTACCCTTGTCCTAAAAATCTGCCTGAGGCTAAATTGGTGAGTTTTGGATTAATGACAGTGGAAGATTACAAGACAACCTAGTATTGGCTTTGCCATGTGGCTATTAGTGATTACTCAGTTATCTATAATGAGAAGAAGCAAGCTGAGCAAGGAAAAATACAAAATATACTGTTGTCATACTTAAAAAAACTTTTATTTCTATTTCTTATACCTCTTTCTCCCTACTCCATCCCAATGCCTTCTAACACCCCAACACTAAGTAGAAGAGAGAAAGGGTTAGTGGGAGAAAGGGCATAGTTCTTTGAGCTGCTTCCTGATGGTTAGGGTCTTTGGGTTCCTTGGAGCCAGTCCAATTCTCCTTTCAGGAGATCTCCAACATCTTGTCTCACTGCAACATCAGCAACCAGGAGGCACAGTGGGGAAGCAGCAGCAGCCTTGTTCTTTCTGAGAGCTCCCCAACACTCTCTGGGCTCTGGCATTTATTCTCTCTCCAGAGTCCTCAGATTTAAACTATCTGCAGCTGGCAAAGAACTACTCTTAGAGCCCACATGAGGCAAATAGTTTGTTGCTGTGGACTATGTGAATCAGTCCCACATCCTACACCTGGGATTCAAACAAAAACATGTTTATATCCACAACAACGTACAGTTTGAGAAGAAAATGAGTACCAGGAAGCATAATGGCACTAAGTCCAGTGCTCAAGGAGATAAAAAGTTTAATGAAAAGCCTGAGGCTAAGTGGAATAAAAACAGTGGAGACCTCAGGGAAAGACCACATCCAACTAAGTTTCAATTTGTGCAAAGGAATTAAAGGAAAGTTTAAGCAGTAATGGAAGCCACCAACAATAGAAAGCTGGTACAGATGTGTTTCAATGAGGGGAATGTATTCCAGCCCTATCAAGCAGCAGAACATGGAAGCTTTGGCCACATGCTTTTGGTTTTAAAGTCAAGGATAACAAGAAAGGAGTTGTGGAATCTCCTTCCATGGCTAAAGAAAGCTGCTAAGGCGATGTGTGTGTCAGAGGTGTTTGTCCCTGCAAGAAAGCCCAGAGAGGACATTGCAAGAAGCGGTGAAAGTGAAGCCTGGATTGTGTTGGAGACCACAAGATTTGGGAGATACCACTGTCACAGGGTAACCTGCCAGGAAGAGCTATTAAACAGGATGGGAAAACAGCCTGAGAGAGAGAAGTATGTTGAACTCAACAAAGCTAAAATGAGTTGGAGATCTGAAGAGTACTTTTATATCAGACATGGAAATGCAGAATTTGGAGTTTTCCCTGCTGGTTTTCAGTTTTACTTTGGTTTAGCATTTCTTCACTACATTTTCTTTCCTCAAATTTAAACTGGTAATGTGTATTCTGTGCCATTGTATGCTGGAAGTTTGTAATCTGCTTTTTTATTTTGATTATACCAGTTATTCCTTGGTATCTGAGAGAACCCTCTGGCTTTTCCAGAATGCTAGTGGGTTGAGAATTGTAAGGCCCCTTAAGGTACACTAGTGATCAGGACCCTTTCCTGAGGACCTCCAACTGCCAGGTTCCCCCCCACAGAACACTCCAAAACTATCCCAAAGCCGGACCAAGCCTTCAACCTACAGAATAAGAAGCCCAAGCTTTGGACTTGAAATCCCACTAATTTCCTGGAAATCTCTACCACCAAGAATCTTTATATAAACCTTGTCTTCTGCTCAGCTCTCTGCTGTTTCTCTCCTGAGCAGAGGCAGCCGCCCTCCTGGGTTTTTCCCTCCCAACCAATCTCTTGTGTGGGGTTTGTTGTGTGCCGTGACTTTGTGATCTTCCTTGGCTCACAACTGCCAGGATATCTTTCACTTCACTAGTCCCCTCTCACAAAGCTTGGGGAACATCATTGAAGTGGGGGACAGAAAGCCTATAGAGCCAGAGGTTGATGAGGGAAATTGTAGAATAATGTCCTCCGGATATGACATGGCCATTACACTCATGAACTCCCTGCAGCTGTAGCTACATGCATAAGACCCATATAAGACTGAGATTCTGTCATCCATAGGACAGGGCCTCATGAGGCCTCATTACTCATTAAGCATCTATGGGCAGTTGGTAGATACTGGAGAGGAAATGTCATTTTCCTCAGTGGTCTATCTCCCATCATCATGCTCATGAAGACAACCTCTGTTGAACTCAGTGGGTCAAGAATGGAAAAAAGAATTCAACAAAGCAGGAGGGAGTCTGTTGGGAAGAAGAGTGTTGGTTGGGATGAGGGAGATGAGAAAGGGCTTTGGGGATGAAAATGCCCTACATCCAGTATTTACAATTATAAAATATTGTATATACTGACATGAGATTGTCAAAGAATCACAAAATAAATTAAGGTGATAAATGATAGAGAAACACACCTTGCATCAACCTCTGACCTCCATGCCTGGTGTATGTGCCAGCCTACAGACATGTGCTCCCCGGCCCACCCCCCATCCCCTGCCAGACACACATGCAAAACCAATTCAACTCATCCAGTAGTTACTCCCTTTGCTGGAATCTTGTTTGTATGTTTCTTTCCCTCTTCTAAATGAAACTTCCTTTAAGACAGATTGTATTTGATTCCATTGCTGTTTGATTTCGTTTTCTGAAACAGGGTCTCACAGGGTGGTACAGCTCTCCTATAGCGCCCACCTTGGAAGGGCCAAGGCTACAAATGTGAGCCACGGCATTGGCTCTAGTTTGTCTGTTCTACATTGGTTTTCTTTTGAGATAGGATCTTATGTTTTCAGACTTGAACTTTTTACTTGAACTTCTCATTTTCCTGCTTCAGCTTTTCAATTGTCGACATCACACACATGCACCCCAACATCTGGCAATCTTAGTTCTGTGTGCATGTGCGCATGTAGGTCAGAGGTTGATGCAAGATGTCTTTCTCTATGATTTTTTTCACCTTAGTTTATTTTGTAATGCATTTTCCATGCTTGTCCCAAAACATATCATTATTGTCTTTGATATCTCTCCAGCTTAATTTTTTAATATTAATTACAGTTTATTCACTTTGTGTCCCAGCTGTAGCCCCGTCCCTCACTCCCTCTCAACCCCACTCTCCCTCCTTCATCTTCCCCCATGCCCCTCTCCAAGTCCACTGATAGGGGAGGTCCTTTTCCCCTTCCATCTGAGCCTAGCCTATCAGGTCTCAACAGGACTGGCTGCATTGTCTTCCTCTGTGCCCTGGTAAGGCTGCTCCCCCTTCAGGGGGAGGTGATCAAAGAGCCAGCCACTGAGTCCAGCTTAATTTCGGAGACAAGGGCTTTCACTGAACCTAGGGCATTAATTGGGATAGAGTAGATGCCAATGAGCTCACGCACTGTCTCTGTCCCTCAGCTCTGGCATTTAAAAATGTACCATGATGCCTTCCTTCACTTTTACATGCCTGCTGTCGATCTAAATGCAGGTCCCCAAGCCATTTCTCCCCTATCCCTCTCTTAATCATTATGTCTTTAGCGCGTAAGGCCCCCAATATCACTCTGATAATTTATGAAACTCACTATCAACAACCAAGTCATCTTAAGACTCCCATAATTTTAGAATCAAAATATGTGGGAAACATAAGTAAACAGCAGGAGGAGAAATGATGTCCACCACACTCGTGACGTTCATACGTGGTTGTTAGTGCCACAAGTGGCCTGGATACTGTCTCGCTTGTTGCCTTGCCAAATGTGGCTTCTGCTGTGGCTTCAGTGTGCCTCCTCAAAATTCATGTACCGGACACCTACTTTGGTGTTTGAAGACAAGGTCTAATTAAATCTGGGGTCTAATTAAAGTTAAATAAGGTTATGAAGAAAATGCCCCGTGATCAGATTAGTGACTTCATAGTTAAAAAAAGACCTGAAAGTGTAATTTTTAGCAGTCTCATTTTGAGGGCCTGTGTCATGTTGTGACAAGGTAAGCAAGCCCTCCCTAGATATGAGCAACTTGAAGTTAGCTTCCTCAGCCTCCAGAACTTGAAAAATAAGTTTTTGCCTATATTTATTTGTCTGTTTTTGTTTGTTTGTTTGTTTGTTTTTAAGACAGGTTCTCATGGAGCCTAGCCTAGACTCAAAATTACTGTATAGCTAAGTATGACCTCAAATCTCTGCCCCTCCTGCCAGTACCACACTATGAATTATAGGCACGTACCACTACAGGAGGAATATATAACTATGCATACTGAACGTAGAGCTTCGCAACCTAAGCAAGCAGTCTGCCAGCTGAGCTACATCCTCAGGTCTTATTTATTTATTTATTTATTTATTTATTTATTTATTTATTTATATTTATTATAAGAAATTGGCTATTTAGGAGTATGCTGTTATACTAAGGGAACTAAGATAGCTTTTAGAGCGAAATGTCCACTACAAAAAGTAGTAACATGTACATTCTAGCCATTAAAGGGAGCATGGGGTGGCTCGTGGCTGTAATCCAAGCACTCAGGAGGTGGAGGCAAGTTCAAGGCCTTCATCTTCAGCTACACAGCAGGTTTAAGATCCCCTGAAGAATAATTCCCAGAGAGCCAGGCATGCTGGTACCTGCCTGTCACCTCAGCACCTGGGAGGCAGAAGTGGGAGGAGTAAGAGTTCAAGGCCAGACTCACCTGTCCAGTGAGTTTGAGGCTAGCCTGGCTTACATGACACTGTATCTCAAAAAATTAAACAACAAAAAGAATAATAGATTCCAGAAATTACATATTCCCCTTACATTTATATCCCATTTGTTAAAAGTTACTCACGCTTATAACTACCTGCCAAGAAATCTGGGAAATATTGTCTTATCCTGGGAGGCCACATGCCCTTCTAAATATCTTTAAATTACCAAGAGAGAGGGTAGGTCAGAGACAAAACTGGCAGGGTCTGGCATGCTAAGTTCCTAAAGGAAATGTTTCACTATTGACATTTCAGCTTTTCCTTTGTAATTAGAGGGAAGTACACCAGCCTCTAGTGTTACGACTATGCTCACAGGGTGAATAACAAACAGACTTCATTCTCTTGAGAATTCACCATGTGTGACTTTGGTTAATTTCCTTAACACATATGATCATTGGAAAGTTTAGCCATGGTCCTCAGCTCACGTGCAGTGTTCAATAATTAATGGTATTCATTATTCCTTTTTCTCATTCCTAATTTCCCTGTTGGAAAGGTTTATGCCCTGAAACATATCTACTGAAAGATGAATCGTACAGTTAGCTGCAGGGTACGTGCTTACACTGCAGTCACTATAGAGCCCAAGTAAGGCCCTACTCTTTTTCTTCTGGTTAAGCCAGTATCCCCAGTGCAGCCAACATCACAGAGTTCCAATTAGTTATCCTGGTCTTGGTGTGGTTTTAGCATATTTATTTTATAGGCAAAATGCTTATAGCACCACTTGCAGTGACTTTAGCCTGGAAAGAGGCATCCGGGTAGAATACATACTCACAGTACACTTGTGGTAGACTGGCACAGACTCACACTGATAACTTATGGGAAACACAAAAAGAAGACTATGTTCAGTCTAATATGCTGGCACATGCCTCCCATCCCAGCATTCCAGAGACAGAAGGAACCTGAGCCCGAGAAGTTTCTATATTCAGCTCTCTCCAACTTAGTTGCAGATGAATAGGCAACTTGGCATGGGGATTTGCCTGTTAAATAACATGCACTGTATATGTATATGAAAAGGTCATAATGAAACCCATTGTTATGATTAATGAATGCATGCTAATGAAAACATTTGAAAAATAGCATTCAAGGGAATTCTAAAATGGTCTATACAATTGTCTTTTTTGCCACTGGCATTGTTATCTGGGTTAATTTAGCTGAATTTTACATTTATTGAATGGCACAGGAACATCAACATACTGAAAAAGTTAGCTCTTGCCCCGTTTGCTACATTAAAACAAAACAAACAAAACAAAACAAAACCAAACCCAACAAATCTCAGTTAATCAGTGGCCACCTGTCATCATGTAACTGCTCTCTTTTTTCTTTCAATGCCACCTTTTCAAAGTCCACTTGGCTGTTTGGCTTTTCTTCATCCCCAAGCTTGTCCTTATGAGGTTTGCCCATCTGCCCTCCCCTTGATGCCACACAGGCCTCCTAGTGCCTTTCTGCCTCCATCTTTCCCTGCTTTTAAGCCTTCAGTGAAAATCCCAAACCAATCCATTCTCTCCTGTTCAACTTTCTTAGATGGAGAAATTCTGGGGAAAACTCACTTCTGTTTCAACTTTATTTTTCAAAACCAACTGCAAAGAAGGACATTAAACCTTAAAGAATTTAGGGGTCACGGCATCCCCAATTACTGAAGAATGTTTGTTAGCATGGTAATATTTGGGCTCCAACTAGAGGAACATACTGAGAGCAAACCTATATAGTGCTAGACATCTCCAATAGGAGACAACGCATCACTGAGAAAATGGTGCTAATACCAGCAACTGACAAGGTGTTCACCCATGGTCCTGCTCCACACCATGGCCATGGTGTTCCCACGTGCATGGGAAGGGCAGCAAAAGGGAAATCCTGAGCACGTGTGCTCTGCCTAGAAACTGTCAGCGCTGGCGTCTGTCGGGGTTAGTGGGGCACTTCAGAGGCCACCGAGAAAGTTGTGCTGGCACCACACATAAATATGCAGGCATATCAGACTGCTGTGCCTCAGGCAGACCTCTTCGCCTTTCACCTAACAGATCACTGTGAAGGAAAGAGAAAAGAAAGGCAGACATATGAAAGAAGATGAACACAGATTGTAAGCTGAAAATAAGAAAATAAGGGAAGTTTTAAACAAAAAAATAGGAGAGAATTGCAGCAAACATAGCATGTTAAAAAATTTTACTGGGAATAAAATAATTTCTCAAAAGGAAAAGCCTAATCATAAATTGGAACCTGTATTGCATACAATACATAAAAAAGGAATTGTTGGTATATTGAAAACCTAGACATTATAGATGTTAAATAGCTTAATTTATAAAATGTTAATAGGACACATGAGTGGATTTAAAAAAAATATTGGCGTGCGGCCAATGAGATGGCTGCCAATCCCGATGACCTGAATTCACCCCTGGCACTCACATGGTATGAGAGAATAGACGTCTCAGAGTCGTCCCCTGATTTCCATATGGATATATGGGGATCAGTGCCCCTCTCCCACATACAAACATACACAGACAGCAGGCAAAGGTAATAAAAATTTTGGTGTGGAAGAGACTTTTATGAACTTGAACCCACATACCATAAACTAAATAGTGGTCAATATGTTCATTTCTGTAATGTACTAAGGAAAAGGATCCAAAGGGATAGAGACATTGGCAAGGAAATTGTTATTCTCAGAGGAGGAAAAAGTGCACGTGGTGGATAAACACGTGAGCACTCCATCTTCACACAGTTAAAGCCATGAAAGGCAGAGCAAGGAGATGAACTGTGTTTACTTATTGGATCAGCCAAGTTTTAAAAGCATGATAACAAAATGATGTAAAGGGTCTGTGGAAATGCATGCAATCATACTGGGGTTGGAGTACAAATAGATAATTTCTTAATGGGGAAATTGAAAATAACACTCAGATTTTAAAAGCACGTAGTCTTTGATCCAACAAGTCTGGATTTAGTAGGTTCTCCTGCAGGGACACTTCAAAGTCCAAATAATAAACAAAGGAGAACAACCTAAAAAGAAATCTACCAACTGAAAGCTAGCAAAGCGTAAGATGAACAGTCTCATGTGGGAGAGCCATCCAAGTATTTAAAATAATGGGGTGAAATTATATATATTTATATGCAATATATAAAATATTGTATGCGTATACTATTATACATGGAGACACAGAAAGATTTAATTACGTATTGCAATGTGAAAAAGAAGTACAGCAAAGGGTATACATTTTCCATAAGAGAAAGACTTTTAAGTCTTTACACATTATACTTTTGAGATTTTATACATGAGAGGAAAGAATTTTACTAGAATTTTGCCATAACCTGTTGAGCTCGTGACAAACTATCCCAGGTACCATGCCAGCCCAATTTCTCAGCATGTCTCCTCTGTCTCTTCTGTAGCCATGCTTAACCAGCTTTGCAAGCATATTCTGACCTCAGAATATTTATTAATCTACTTAAAAAATATATATGCTTGATGCCCAAGGCCAGAAGAGGTTGTCAGATCCCTTGGGTCGGAAGTTACAAATGTTTGTGAGCTGCCATGTGAGTGCTGGGAATGAAACCCAGGTCCTAGGGAAGAAGAACAAGTGCCCTTAACTGCTAAGCTGTATTTCTACTCCCACCAAAAAATGCTTCTGGGCTATGAGGTTTGATTGATTATTTCATCCCTCTTCCTTTTATGGCACATTAACAGGAGGATTGGCTGTCACCTAAGTCACTCTCACACTAAGAGGGACTGGATGAAACTACAACCTCTAAAATGCACCCTGATTTAATCTCAGGTCCTGGGCCCATTGTATGCTGCCTGTCCCCTGAGCACTTCTGCAGTGGGGTCCTATATTCAGTGACAGTTTGGGCTCCAATGTTCTCAGAAAATACCCCTTTTCACAAGGAAGGCAGGAGAGCTGCTGCACACATTTGTTAGCATCCTTAACCTGTACACATTTCACAAAACTGACCATTCAGTCAACAACCCCTCTTCAATGGAGAGCTTGAAATCCTTGTTTTGTAGGTGAAGAAAACTGTGGTTCAAAGACACTCTGTGGATTCCTCACAGTAAATGGTGTTTTGGACTCAACTTTGTGACTTCCTGTCTCCAAAGCTGGGGTATGTTCCATGCTGGAACTGGTGTTCTGGAAAGAAAGGGGGTCTGATGTAAAGCAACAGTGCCTATAGGGGTCTGTAACTGGGTACTGGGCTGCAGGGGGGACAAGAAGGGCCACCCTGAGAGCAGAGAAGAAGGCGAAGGAGAGCCATGACTGGGCTGTCCCATTTTATATGGAATTCACATGTTTATTCTCTCCCCACAGAAGTCCTGGATCTGTCTAGTGCTTTCTTGACCCCATCTCTGTTCTTTCAAGGGCCAGATGGGGTGATTCTGTTTCCTGGACTAGCACAGGGCAGATGATGATTAATATTTGGCACACGTGGAAATAGAAATGTGAAACACGTGCCTGAGTGCACTTCCTCACATGTTTCTAATCAATCAACCAGATTTCACTCGAATCTTTTATGGTTTCTCTGAATTATTAGTGGCATTGAAATCCAAATGTAGTTTTGGATCACTCTGAGGTTGCTATAGTAGCTGTCCCTTTTTCTAAGTCCCTCATCCACTTGGTGAAAATTATTATTGTAGTAAAACCTCTTAGTCATTCTTTCCAGGGGGTTGACTTTCTTAGTTTGTCACATGGATAAATACTAGTATAGTATAGTTAGAGTATAGTATAGTTAGAGCACTATACTTGGGTGTGGCTTTGCACTGGATTGTATAAAAGAGAAGCCATTAACGTTATGGGCATGTGTTAGTCTGGAGGTACCTATAGCAATTTCCAGGTTCTTGTGCTTAAATAAATAAATAAATAAATAGAACTGGATCAGGGAGGGACACATGGGTAGTGATAGAAATAGTATGAGTGTCCTGATGAGACTTGATAGGTTACAGTCAGAGGGAAGGGGAGGAGGACCTCCCCTATCAGTGGACTGGGGGAGGGGTATGAGAGGAGATGAGGAACGGAGGGCAGGATTGGGAGAGGACAAGGGAGGAAGCTACAGCTGGGATACAAAGTGAATAAACTGTAATTTATAAAATATTAAATAAATTAGAAAAGTAAAAACAAATACCAACAAGAAATAATATGAGTGTGTCAAGAAAAAGAAATGGGATCCGAGGTTATTGTCTCAGCCAGTAACATACCTGGCACATATGTGCATCAAGGGACAATAGGCGGATAACTCCTGACTCTCCCTGGAGCATAAACACGAAGACCTGGGTGTGGACCCTCAGCACTTGTGTAGATGCATGCCTACAGAGGTGCAGGGATGCCTGCCTCTGACCTAGTGTTGGGGTTCAGGGGAAGAGTGTAGCGGTGAGACAGATCCTGGAAGTCAGTAGCCAGATAGACTAACTGAACACAGACGCTCCAGCTTCAACGAGAGACCTTATCTCAAAGCTAATGTGCAGGGCCAGGAAGAAGGCTCAGCGGATGCAGGGGCTTGCTATGCAACCCGACACCTGAGTTCAATCTTCAGAATCCGCATTGAAGCAGAAGAAAAGAATGAGCTACACAAAGCTGTCTTTTGACCTCTGCATACATGCCATGTATGTGTACCTACACATATAGGTCATGTATACATAAACCTGATGATAAATAAAATTCTTTAAATTATTTTTAACAGGTAAAGAATAACTGAGGAAGACACCCAAAGTCATCCTCTATATACATTGGTTCACATAACCACACGAACACATACACTCCTACACACTCAATAACAGTAAAATAAAAATAGAAGTGAAAATGAAAAAGAACGGTGCTCCTGAGGACTGAAGAGGCCCAACGATCTGGGAGAAGTTAGAAGCTCAAATGCACTGGATCATGAGAGTTGGTGAATCTTTGAGTCATTTTGCGTAACACCTGCATTCTTTTATGTTTGTATATGATAACTTTTCGTCCTCCATGATTCCTCCTTACATGTAGCTCTGGCAAGTGTAGGTGTCCTGAGTGTGCTATGCCAGGAACATGTGAACATGTTTGTGTTTTTTCATGCTATCAGGACTTATTAAATAATCATAAATACAGTAACTTTACAAGGTGCAATGGTGTCAATCACAGCGATGCACCCAATAACCCTGCCTACTTTGGTAATGTGATTGAGGCAAATCCATGTTTCTTATAACAACCGCAGTTACTCATACTGATTCTCATATCACACACCACACAGCGAATCTATGCAAGTGTTTATGTGTTTACAAAATAAATACAAGTTAGCACCTATAACAGAGTCTGAGGGTTTCAGAAGTGGGCTGCTAGAAATGCTGTAGAGCCTGTGTTTGTTAAGAAAATAAACCTAAAGCAACTACAGCAGAAGAGGTAACTGCTGTAGAGATCAAGGCAGTAAAGAGCCAGGGTTTTGAGAGAAGATGTAGACAGCTGCAGGGGTGAAAGGGCAGAACTAGACCCAGAGCAGAAACAGCAGGTGTAAGTCCAGCCAGGCAAACAGGTGAGCAGGGAGATGGCCATTGAGTAACCTGCCCGCATCAACTGTGGGGGACTGAACCAAATAAGTAAGCAACATTCCTCCCTGGTTTCTGCTTCAGTTCCTTCTCGAGTTCCTGCCCTGACTTTTCTCAACGATGGACTGTGAACTGAAAGTGTAAGCTGAATAAAGAAGTGAACGAACCGGGAGATTTTGAGTCAGTGACCCAGAACAAAGAATTGGACCAGGGAGACATGGGCAGTGGTAGAGATAAGGACAATTTATTAAAAAAAGAGAATACTCCTGGGTATGGAAACTGGTCAGAGTTGGGAAAGTTCGGAAGCTCCCATGGTCTGGGCCAGGAGAGCCATGTTCTTTTATGAGTCATTTACATGCACTTACTCTTTCCTATGTGCAGCCAGCTTTTCTCTTGTGTGCTCTGCCCTGAACTGCTGGGGACTGGCTTCCAGTCTTTCTTTGCATTGGCTTCTTTCATATGCTGATTTTGATGTTTCTCTCACCCCTCATTCTCTTTTCTTTGTCATAGTCACAGTAGAAATTACATTTATGAAAGTTTACATTTATTACGTCTATGAAAATCCATAACTTAACCTGAACAAACCTCAAAGGAACCCATTGTCTTCTCTCAGTCCTGAGCTCAGCTGGTAGCACCCCGGAGTTCTAGTTGCTGAGTCTGTTGAATTAACTCCGCTTCTTCCCTCGGTAGTAATGTCCTTCCATTCTTAAACATGCAATAGATTTGACTTCCCAAATATTTCTTGATTCTGCATATTTGTAGTCAATGCTGCCCCTCTGTGTTCTGGCCTTTACAATATCTTGCTTGGACCTTTCTAGAAGCTTTTCCTTCAGTTTCAAAGCGTCAAATACTCATATCCTTTACCCTATCATAGAGGTTTAAGGATACACCCAAGATGAATACTGAACAAGGTAAGACAATCAGTGCTGTAGTCTTGGGTGGCATGTTGGCAGAAGCTGGGAAGACATGTGAGTGAAAGCACTGTAAAAAGCCCAGCATCTCTTTATTTATAGACATCAAGAGCAGAGGAAAGAAACTTAACATTTTTAGTCTCTATAATCCAAAAGGTTTTGGGTTATAGTTGTTGGTTTTTGTCATGACAAATAGCCAGGTCCTAGAAACCCATCTTTCAGCATGTTCTAGGAAGACAAATGTTCTAAGAGAAACTCACAGCAGTAGGCAATCAGAAACACAGGCTTTTTTTTTTTTTTTACATATTTAATTGTTTACCTCTTTGTTTCTTTGATCACCAGGTTATCTATTAAATATCTAGACAAAGAGTTTACAAAGTAACCCAATACAACCACTGCTCTCAAGGGCAGACAGATAAGGCTACACTAAGACTCCAGAACAGAAGCTCTGCTCTTAAAAAGCACATCCTGGCTTTTAAAAGAGTGCTGGGAGAACCTAAGCCAATGCAAGAGGGGAGGGAAGGTTGTGTTTGAAAAGAGCCAAAACCTGAAGAAGAAGCCAAAACCTTACTTTGACTAAGAGACTTCGAGCAGAGGGATGCATCGGTTCTAGGTCTGAAGAGAGACAGGATTTCTGTGATGCTAACATTTGTTTGTGGGGTTCTGATGCTTACTTTAAGATGAGCTGGGAACAGGGTCATTAGATATGAAATTGAACAAGAGATAATGAGATAATAGATGCTCACGTTGAGTGGTTCTAGCTCTCACAGGGTCGTAGACAACAGTGGCTGATTCCCTGAACCTCTGCTTGGGCCCTTAAGATAGAGGCCCTTGTCTCTGTGCAGTCACCTTGAGCAAGTTACTGCTAATCTCCTCTGAGAAACGGGGGCCTTGTCTTCAGGACAATGAAAAACCCTGCAGGACAGGAAGCAGTAAATTATGTGATGGAACAGGATTTTAGGGAGCTTTGTGTGATCTCCCTACAGCAAGGAAGGGTTGTCAGAGGCTCACACTGGATTTGAAGAGAGTGAGTAGGAGATGTGGTCAATGGTTAGGATGAGAGAGGATGGTGGCCTGAGATAAGGTAGAGAGTGACATTTATTGAAGCTAGTGCCACGATGGATAATTAAGAGAAGCTCATCGGCGGTCCTTAAGGAGCAAAGGAAGGGTTTCAGTTTAGCTGAAAGCCTGCTTCCTGAGAGACACATAGCAATGTGTTTAGTGGGTTGTGAGGAAGTTGCTGCTTTCTATTCCTAACAGCTTCACGGAGGTGTCAGCATCACATAGAGCTACAGTTTGATGTCTTTGGAGGTACACAAGCAACTGTGAAGTTAATACTGCAGTGGAGAAGTCAAATGTTTCCATCACCTCAGGAAGAAAAACAAGACTTTTAAGAACATAAATTTCACAAAGGACACAAGGAAACATTAGGAGACGTCGTCTGTCCTCAAGCTGGGCAAATGTGAGTGTCCCCTACTTCTCTTACTCGTGTAAGCCTCACCTGAGTCTGATGAGGACATTCCTGATTGTGACAGCTTGTTCCACTTTCCCACCCACTGGAAACATCTTCATGAGGAGGTTGAAGAATCTCATTCACTATCCCGAAGAGCAACTCCAACTTTCAAAGTTGTGCAATCCTGTTGAGTTAAATTTTTACAAGTCCTTGGTCAGCCCAGCGTGGGCGAGACATGATCCAGCCTGGTTGAGGAGAGGGCGGTGCAGAGGGGGAGACGTGTGGCATTAGTCACTTTGCAAACGTGGATGGTGTGAACATCTCCAACCACTAACCTGTGGATGCTTTATGGTTGTTTATGGTTGAGCTGGTGGAGCACGCCTTTAATTCCAGCACTCAGCGAGGGAGAGGCAGGCAGATTCCTGTGAGTTCAAGGCCAGCCTGGTCTACAAAGCAAGTACACGACAGTCAAGGCCACACAGAGAGACTATCTCAAAAAACCAAAACCAAACCAAACCAAAAACCAAATCCGAATGAACAAAACAATCATTTGGATTTTCTCTGGCTTTATATATTTTATTTGGTAGTTTTTGTTTGTTTGGGGGCAGGGTCTCACTATGTAAACCAGGCTAGTCTTAAATTCACAGAAAACTACCTACCAGCCTTAGTGTTGTGAATAAAGGTATGTACCACCATACCCAGCTAAGTCCATGTTATTTTTAACTGAAATAAATATCTTTGTCATAGTACAACAAGATCTGTCACCAGAATGTTCCTTACTCAGACAGTAGGACTCTTGATGTGGCTTTTCTTTCCTTCATTTTATCCTCTCAAAATTCCTTTTAGAGTTCAAATCTTATGTCTCTGTGAAATGTTTGTATTTCACAGTGTTGGCATATTCTAGAGTCTCAATAAATATCTGTCAAACAGACTAATGGGCATTTTAATCCTGAATCCAGAGCAAGAAGATGAATGAAATAGGTTAATCTTCTGCAGTTGTTTGTGGTGTAGTTATGCATGGTGCTGACTAAAACTTAGGCTTAGTGCTCCTGTCTGGGGGCAGCTGAGGAGAGGACAGCAAAAGGGGAGGGTGGAGTGAGTCTGAACAAGGTCCAGTGCATAGGAAAGATAATCCAGTAGGAGCTAGGAGAAGGCTGACCTATGAGGCTGGCATGCAAGAGCAGACGCCAGCTACCCCCGACTCCAACTTTCTGGATATATGCTTGATTTGTTGGCGACAACACCAGTACATCTTTGGCTATTCGACATTCTGTTTGATACAGGGAGATGGTTTTATCCTAACTTTGGGTTGCCTAGAGAGGGTTAACCACCCAAATATTGATTCCTGATATATTTAACAGATGTTCCAGAAACATTAAGCATAAGATGTTATGTACAGGGCTGGTGCCTAGGAATAGTAACAGGAAGATAAAATAATTGTAGGGGAGGAGTCTAGGTGAAAGGTATAATGCAAAGAAGCCAATGCATTCTTTCTACTCATTGGATTGAGGAACACGGAAAGACACATTTCCTTCCACCACATTTAAATTCAGGAAACAGAGCTATCACACCTTAACTCTCCCGCTTTCCATTAAGTTTGCTTGTTTATTTTGTCTTGTTTTGTTTTTGAGACAATGTCTCACTGTGTAGCCCTAGCTGGCCTAGAAATGGTCTCAAATGCATAGAGACCCGTCTCTTTCTTTTTCTTGAGTGCTGGAATTAAAGGTATGCATCACTTCCCCTGGATGTTAAGTCATTTTTAGGCTTCTGATAAATCAGCTCAAGATTTATAACATCTATTAAAATGCAGTGTGACTATTTCCCAATGATAATAGTTGATAATGTGTTTAAATGAGTCACTGTTGTCCTCCTTTCATACCAGCCTACACACAGGACAACCTGTAAAGAACTGTGGCCCATCAAAACAAACACAAACACATACCACGTGTTTATAATGTTCCAAGTCTGTACTATGCACTTCTCCATGCAGCCTCTTATTTCACTGTAATATGACTTTTTAATTCTTTGATGAGGTGCCTAGAAGGTAGGAACGATTTTTATCTTCTTTGTAGCGATGAAGACATGGCATGTGAAGATCAGAAGCTACTGTCCACCTAAACTAGAGTTTGACCCAGGAAGTTTGTTTTCAGAGCGGGTCCTGGTGACATAAGAGATTCTGCTCAAACAGCTTAGCTGTGACACCGCTGGTAAGGCAGTTTACCCAAATTGGATGTCATCCCCTTTCTCCTGTTATTCTGTGGTAACAGATACAGCTAGCCCTCTTGGCCACCCCATTCTCTCTGCCATTCTGGGGTTCAGAAATTTGGACAACTAACCAGCCTGCAGTGCATGATGTACTGCCTGCATTTGCTTTCCAAAATCTCTACCAGAATCCATGTTTCTTCTCGCACATTCCATATAAAATGGAAGTTTGTGACTAAATGCATCGTTTCAAGATGCATTTAGAGATATAGAGATATAACAGTCTCTACCAGTGAGTACCCAGAACTAGGAGGCTGGGTGACGTGAGGAATGACAGATAAGATTGTGGCGTTTCTTTTTGGTGTAATGAAATGTTTTATAGTCAGACATGATCTTGGTTATGCACATATTTGAACATTCCTGAGTCATTCAGTTGCACAATTTAAATCAGTGAATCAGTATGCCTCAGTAAAGCTGTTAAAACAAGTAAATAAAAACTTAAACATAAAGCAGACCATCTCTCTAAAAATTCATTTAATGTGCTGCTTTATTAATTTGTTAATTCAATCATTGGCTAGATAGGCGATACAACGTGGGAAATGCTGAGTCAGGAAACACTGGTACCAGGACCCAGCAGTGGGAAGCAGCCAGCACTGTGAGCAGTGTATAAGCAGAGAAGGGGAACCAGCCTAGCAGAGGAGGCTGTTCTGAGACCAAGTTGATAATGGAGTTGAGAGAGAATCACTGCTCTAGGGTCATGACCTGTGGGTCATGGACCCCATAAATCATTGGAACACACAGATATTTAATTAGGATTCACTGCAGCAACAAAATTACAGTTACAAAGTAGCAAAAATTTTACGGTTGGGTGGTGGGGCTCACCACAACATGAGAAACTGTGTTAGAAGGTTACAGTATTAGGAAGGTTGAGAACCACCCCTCAACAGTTGAGCCAGATATGGGTGTTGGAGGTGTCAATAACAGCTGGTGAAAGCTTGGAGACAAGAGAAAACAGGCCTTTGTTTGCATGCTGGGAAGGTTCATCATGTGTGGAAGGACCAAGAAGAAAATGACTGAAAGCCAAGTAGATGCCAGTGACTCATTTCTCTTTGGCCTTACTTCTGTGTCATGAAGAGGGGAGGCGAATAGTTTTCAAGCATGGCTTTTAGAAGCACTTGGAACTTACTCCAGAGGTAACTGCACTTCGTGCTTTTGGCATCAGGATTTCTCTATTTATTGATTTTCATTTTTAGAGTTACCAATGGTTATTTTAAACGCCTACCTACCAATTTAGGATTTTCTGGCAATTCAGGCTTAGCAGTGTTTTCTTAGGTGCTGCCTATTGGGGGCCTTGGCAGCAGCCATTGCCATCTTCACGGCACCTGCCTAGCCTCTCCTGCTTCACTGGCAGCCACGTTAGCTTGGTCTCCCTTGCGTGGCACCACACACCTGCAATCCCAGTAGTTAGGAGGTGGAGGTAGGAGAACCAGAAATCCAAGAGGTCAGCCTGGGCTACATGTGACCCTGACTCAAAAAGCCTCCAAGGGAAATCCTGGAAACTGTACAGTCCTGGATGTGGTACAGTATTGAGCAGGATAAGAGCCTCAGGGTTCATTAGATTCAGACTAGAGGAAACAACAGAAAACAAGCAAGAACAAAGAGGTTCTCATTACAGCACGAAACAGACGATCTGAAAGCAACAATCAATGTGAACCAGAATCTAGTCACAAAGCTTCCTAGATTGACTGTGAAAGTCTCTTTGAGGAGGTGACAATAAACCATGAAGCTTAAGGAAGAACTGGTTGGGAATCTATGGGAAGAATGTAATTGGTGATGTGTGTGTGTGTGTGTGTGCGCATGTGCATGTACACGTGTGTGTTTGTGTGTATGTGTGTGCATGATGTATGCATGTTCCTAGCAGCATGTGCAAATACACACATGCATTGTTGTTTCAAGGAAGAGTTAGTGGAAACAGTAGAAGATAAGTAAGGAGCCCCTTGTTATGACGTGGAATAAATGATGTGAAGGGGATGACACATTAAGAAAAACTAGTTCAGCATATAGGAAGTACTTAAATGTGCTTCTGTGCAGTGATATTTTATTTACCTCTGTATGTTCAGCATCAAGGATGGTGAATGACATCTAACAGTTGTGCTAAAAATGAAATCAACGGGAGAGAAATTGAAAGGAAGGGGATGGCTGAATGTACTCAAGAAAAGGAATAGTCCACAGCATACAGAAGGAGAGGCCCAGGGGAGTTGGAAACAGAGCCAGGCACAGGCAGGCACGTGGAGCAGAGTGCCCTCCTAGCAGCTGGGGACTTTGCTGTGGAAGAAGAGGCTCTTTGCCGAAGGAAAGCCAGATGCACAGTGCTCAGGCTTGCAATGACCGCAGTGGGTTTGCACACCCAGGCAAGGCTGTATGCTATGCAATCACGGCCAGTGCCCAATGGCCGTGGCTGTGGGACAGTGTAGACTCCTAACAGGTAACCTCCCATGTGGGTGGTTCACAGGTGATATGGTGTGGATAGCTCAAGGAAATGAACTGACGTGGACACCAGGAGGGAGCCCAAAGATAAAGAGAAGGGAGCGAGGCCTCAAATCTCTCATGAGCCTGAAGCTAGCAGCCTGGGAAGAAGTGGTGGAGAGAAGTGCAAGTGGAGGGATTCCTGATTCCTGTATTTCCCACTGTGCCAACTAGAGTTCTTTCCAACACAACGGTAGCTACCTGTTATTTCATAGACTGTCCCTGAAGAAAGGCTAAGGGCTTTACTTACACGGTTTCATTTAATCCTCATAACATCCACCACAATCCCTGTCTTATTGACGAGGAACTTGAGTCTTGCTGAGGTTAAACACACTGCTTACATTTTTCTAATTAGAAAAAAGAAAGAAAGAAAGAAAAAAAAGAAAGACATTGCATCTGGCCAGTAAAGCTTAAGCCCCACACGGATATAAATATTATTCTGGTTGTACAACAACATTCGATTCCTGCATCCTTTTCTTGTGGGCTGACAACCCGGGGCTAGTTCTGTCAACTCATTGGGCATTGCAGGATGAAGTCCAAGTTTCCTACAGTGACTCACGAGGCGGGTCAGAGTCCAAACCCACCATCTCCTCTGTGGACACAGGCTCTCACACCGAGTGCCCCTGCTGGCCTCAACTGTTTTCAGTTCTCTGAATCCAGCCGGGCAGCTTTTGTGCAGTGCTGTCTCGGGTGGCATGCCCTTCCTCCTTTTTTTCTTTCCGCCCGACTTCTTCAAATCTTCAGAGCTGAGGGTCATTAGCAACCAGCTGAGTCCTTCTCCGTGCTGAAGAAAATGAGAATGTGTGGGCATCTCATCTTCGCAGACCTGTATGGCATTTCCTATCATGTTGAATGCTGTGGAGCTGTTAACTGCTTGACAAGGGCTCCTTCCACAAGTCCATAATTCCTGTCTGTCTGGGTTAGTGTTTCTTGTTTGTTTTTGAGACAAGGTCTCACTCTATAACCCAGACTGGCCTCAAACTAGTGGCAATCTTCCATACCTGGCTAAATGAGGAACTGTGCTTCCCTCCCCATTACTTGGAACTACTTGGAATTGAACCTTCTCATGTTTTCATGTGTGACGAAAGTGATCTTTTATTAAGGTATATATCCAGCCCGCACCTTTGAAGGACGAAAGAAAGTGGTTTTGATAGTGTTGTTGCTAGACTTTGGTTTCACCCCCAAGAACTTCCGGCTTCTAACCTCTGAAGCCAGATATTATTCTCAGAGCATCTTTTCAGACTCTGGTAATGAGCAAATGTAGTAGTCAATGCATTCAAGATAACTGTAGTTATTCATGACCCAACTACCATTCTATTAAAACAAATCCTAATCCTTTCATAATCACCAAATTGAAGCAATTTACACAGTTGCTTTATATTAATTATGATATCAAGTTAAGATGAGTCAGTCAGAGCAGAGACCAAGATTTCACCCTGTACTTAGAAGAGTGAACATGCATCATAGCAGCAAGAGGCAGGCTTCCCTATCCTCCAGGGTTGTGAAAATCCCTTTAAAAACTGTGACATGTTCAAGGGGTGGAAATCTGAGGGTCTGCTCGTATTCCCCAGGGTACCGCAGGAACTTTCTAGAATGTGTACCCCGCTGAGTTCACCTGGAAACGCTGGTTTAGGGACCCACCAACATCACAGCAGGAACGTCCTGCAGCAAGATCTTCAGGAAACAGGAACGAATCCTAGAGAAAGAAGGGGAAATGCACACCAAACTTCACAGACTCTGCTTGAAAGATGAAAAATTAACCCGGCGCGGTTGGGGGTGGAAGTGTGAATGGCGGTGCTGAACGCCGGGTCTTCAACGTCCGGACACTTTTCCTTCCCTAAAGCCATTTTAGTCAAAGGTCATGTGTGTGTCCTGTCAAAGGCCAGCTTCCAATGGAATCACTGTCCCCCGGGATAGCGGCCCCCTGACTCCATCTGCCTTGGAGAAATCCCAAAAGCAAACGGCCCAGCACAAACAAGCGCAGTCAGGAGCCACGATCCCGGGCTCAGCTCCCAGGTCCCCGGTCCGCAGCCGAGGCTGTGTCCGCAGCGCCCTGGCTGGAGAGAGGCACCCGGACGCCGCAGCATGAGCCGCCACTCGGATCTGGTAGGGTATGCACCCGTCTTTGCGCGTGCTCCATGGCTAGGGCTCCCGGGTCACGGGGGCTGCACGGTGCAGCAGCGGCAAACCTTGCAAAGGGGCCTCGGCCGGCAGCCGGAAAAAACGTCCCGGGTTGGGCTGGCTTCCCGTACCCTCAGCTGGATCGAGTTCTAGGCTCACAAACGCCGAGCTAATTTTGAGTTGTCGTTGCCAGAGTCTGTTTGGCTTTGCAAATGCGTATCGTATCTCGTTTCTGGAAAACAAGCCAGTGAGGGGCTAGGGACGAGTCTCAGTTCACCGCAGCTCGAGCCTGTGGCAAGGGAGCGAGCACCTTTGGCCAGAGCCAGTCACAGGGGTCTGTTAGCTTTGCCCTCCTGGGACAGCCCGCCTCTCTGGCCTTCTTGTTTATGACTCGTTAGACAAGCGCTTGGCAAGGCTGGGGGACTGTAAAGCAATCTATTTCAGTAGCGTTCTCTGTGCTCCTTCCTACACTTGCCTCAAAGGGACAGATCATTTTTCCGAGTGGGGAAGCCCTTTCCTGCAGCCAGATGCCAGCAGCCAGACTCTGTCCCTTTGTACTTTTTTATTTGAGCGAATCCTTTGGATGGATCTAGCTCCTTTTGGTTAAGAACAGACAGCTCGGTTCCCAACTGATCCTGGGTGCTTTTTGGTTTGGACTCCGAAATCTCCAAGAGCAGAGCAGGTGGGCAGGGAGGACCGCTGATGAAAGGGTTTCAGAGATTGCTTCTGTTTCCACTTTGGTTTCATCTTAACAGGTTAAGCAGGGAGCCATTTCTCACTGATAAAGGGGACGAAAACAAAAGCCTTTGCAGGGCTCACCGGGGCTCAGAAAGAGCCCTTTTCTGGGATTTGTTTGTGCATTTAACACACACTCAAGTCTACTAGACTAGGAGGTTTTCTACACTTCAGGTATTTTCTGAACTTTTGATCCTCTCTGGAGGCCACCTCCATCTGCTATCCGTTTTTTTTTTTTTCCTTCTTGAAAGAGCAGGTGACAAGATCTTCCTGTCCTTAGTCCCTACTTCATACATAACCTTGGTCCACCGCTTTGAAGACTCCCTTTCGTTGAGGTCATCAAAGGCCTCTTTGCATCAAAAACTGCAGAGATTTTTTAAAAATTCTAAAATATAATTGTGGGACAGTCATAGGGCAGTCTTAATGAAAACAGAAAAGGAAATAAAGAGGGGGTGGCATCTTACCAGGTGTTCGAAAGCTGGCAAGGCACGTTTCAATTGATTGCAAATGTTGAGAGTGATCTTTGGTTCAGTGCGCCACCTCCCAGAGCTTCTGGGTGGCAGAACGCTGCAGTCTCTCCAGGACGAGATCCTGTCCTAATGCTTAACTGCAGAGAATGTTAAAGTCCTCCTTCTTCTTTGGGCTCTTGGGGCCATTTTGAATAGTTAGCCATTCCCTCTCTCATGCTTGAACTTTTAGATTCTATAAGACCATCTCTGCCCTGTTCTCTTCTGCCCCTTTAAGTCACTTACTTAATGCCTTAAAGGGCCTCACTTTAGATCTTTTAGTGTGTCCCTCAGGTCTCTCCTTGACTCTCTTCCCTTACCATCCATCCCATCCACTCCAACTGCTTCAGCCACCCCAGACATACATAGCCTTTCTCCTAAAACATCTCCAATGGGATGTTCCACAAAGAATACTAAAGTCAAAATATTTAAAACTGAATCTCTTCACCATTCTTCCACCTCTGCTCTTCCACTGTGCTAAAGACATCCTCATCTTGGTAGACACAGTAGAATCACCATCATGCTTTTCTTTCTGGTCTTTCCACTGGGTGAAGTTCCACATTCAACTTCCTGTTCATATATGTACCATCTCTCCTTCCATGGTTTGAGTTCAGGCATTCTGGTCACAGGTCACAGTCTCATTTGGGGCCAGTGCTGCCCAATCTGTGTCTTTACCTATTTTGGCTACTTTTCTCATTGCCTTAACAAAATACCTGACAACTTAAGGATGGAGGATTTATTTTGGCTCACTGTTAGAGCGGGTAATGCCCATTGGGAAGGCTGATGCTGCAAGCATGATGTTACAGGTCCATCTGTAGTTAGGAAGCCAGGTGAGGGAGGGGGTCATGCTGGAGCTGACTACTGGCACTCAGCTAGATTTTTCTTTTCCCCCTTTTCAGTCTGGGACCCACAGCCTGTGGGATAGTGTCGCTCTTCTTTAGGGTGGGTCTGTGGTTTTTCTGTCCTCTCTGGAGACACACTCACAGACATCCACAGGTGTGTGCCTTTTAGGTGACCCTGAATTCAGTCACATCACCTCATCTCCATATTGTGTCAGCCATCCCTAAAGCACAATATGGTCAGAGACATGCTTCGTGAGACACACTTTAGGGAATTTTTGTATTTTTTAAAGAATGATGTTGATTTTAAAAAATGTGCATTGGTAGTTTTGCTGCACGTATGTCTGTGAAGGTACCAGGGCCCTGGAGTTGGAGTTACAGACAGTTGTGAGCTGTCGTGTGGGTGCTGGGAATTGAATCCAGGTCCTCTAGAAGAGCAGCCAGTCCTCTTAAAACAATGAGCCATCTCTCCAGCCCCCTACAACTAGCTTTTTAACTTACTCATTGCTCTCCCACCTTACCACTTCCTCCCTTTCCACATTTCATGTATGATTTTGCATGTCTTACACTGTGCACAAAGTAGCTATATTAAACTATCTTCTCTCAGGTCAATGTCTAGCATCATATATTTTCAATGACTCAGCTAATAACCACCTTCTTCTTCTTTTTCTTTCTTTCTTTTTGAAACTTCCAAGACCATCTACCCCTCTTCTAGAGGGGTTTAAGCAACCTTGCCATTTTCTCCCAGAGCTTCCTTTTCTTCCACTATCAGTTCTTACCATTCTTTATTGCAGTGGTCTAATCATCTGCCCCCCAGTAGGCAATACACACCTACAGGATACAGAACAACTGCTTTTGTCTCACTATTATTTTTTCCTAGGATCTTTAAAGCCGAGTACCCCATGTCTCACTTAGGATGTTTTATAAATTCTTGGGGTTGATTTTTCTTTCTAGCCTGCTTTTCCTCCCCCTCCCTCCCCCTCCCTCCCCTCCCTCCCCTTCTCTTCCTCCCTCTCCCCTCCCCATTTCCTCTCATTTCCCTTCCCCCCCTCTTCCCTCTCCTTTTTCCTTTCTTCCTCTCCTCTCCTTTCTCCTCCTGTCCTATCCTGTCCTCCTGTCCCCTCCTTCCCTCTCCTCTCTTCTCCCATCCTGTCCTCTCCTTGTCTTTCTTCTCTTCTCTGGGTCTCATTTTCCCAGACTGGCTTCAAACTTGCTATGTAGATGATGAACTTTTGATCTTCCAGTCTCTACTGCCTGATGCCTGACTGCTGGGATTACAGGTGTGCATCACTACAATTAGTTTTATGTAATACTGGGGATTGAATTCAGGGCTTCATGCTTGCTAAGCAAGCACTTTACAAATTAAGACATATTCACCAGCCCCAGAATACTTGTAAATTCTTTTTTGAAAAAAAAAACTGTAAGAAAATGTGTGTGTGACACACGTGCCACAGTGTGTGTGTGCACGAACACGTGTGTGTAAATAAGAGAATGACTTTGTGGAGTCAGTTCTCTCCCTCTATGTTCCCCTGGGATCTGGGGCTTGAACACACATCATCAGGCTTGGACAACAATTACCTTTATCCATGGAGCCATCTTGCCAGCAGCTGTTTTGTGCATTTTTATGCACTGTTTAAGAATGAGTATTCTGTTCAGGCAGTGGATTACATAATGGAGATACAAGAGCTTATGTGAAAATTTTTTGAGCTACAATAGGGTAAAGAATAAAGATTCATCATATTAGCAGGAAAAAAAAATCACACTCTTCCAATTATTTTAAATAGCAAGGGTTTAGAATTTCTGAGTATTTGGGATAATGTTTCCAGTCTCTACTGTATAATCTACATCTGAACTGGGAAGTTTTTCCTATCCCAGCATATAACCTGCACATCTCCAGGCATGAAAGATTTTTAGCATTGCTTCTGTTGACTTTATGAAAGCGAAGAAATCCTCCTTGGGCTACAACCCAGCAGGAAAGAAGTACACTGAAAGAGAAGTTACCTGGGGCTTCCAGTGGCCAGGGAGGAAAATCTCCAAGAGCTGTCTAGAGAATGATGGAGACTTTGGGAGGCTACAAGTGAGAAAATGTGGTTCTGATTTTCCAGTGAGAGAACTATGCATTTGGAAACACTGTGAGGTGACTAGTGATTGCATTCTATAGGGAGTTATTTAAACTTTAAGCTCTTCTTAAGCTCTGTGGGGCCATGGTTCTTTTGAGGTTTGGATGCACACACTACTCTTCTTAGGAAAAAAATGTACAAAAGACTACACACAGCATTTTGCATAAACTTTTAGGTGGGTTCATCCAAGTCTGTCCTTCAATACCCTTCAGTTGTTAAGGACGTCTGGCTAAAATATCTTTAATCAAAGGGCTAATTAATTCAGTGGGTACTTGGGAGAAGGGAGTAGGTGGTGGTTAGAAGCCAGCATAATCAAATTATGCATGTTTTCTGTTTTGAGAGGATCCTGTGTAATGTGTGCTAATGACCATGAACTTGGAGTCATAGGACCTGGGCTCACGTCTCTACTCTGGCAATCACTAGTTGTGTAACTTTCACTCTGAATGGCTATTTTATTATCCAATTTTTAAAAGGACAGTTGGAATTTTAGCTAAAACGAAGCATTTGAAACTATGCGGACTACACTTAAAAATAAGAAGCAAGTGAGGGAGAAGAATAGAGGATTAAGAAGGGGGAAGATAAGGGAGCAGATATGTAGAGAGGGAGAAGTCGGAGAAAGGAACAGATGAGTTCAGGAGAGAAGTTGCTCCCTGTGCTCAATGTTTAGAGATTTAATCTGGCAATTAGAGCAACAGTAAGATGTTGCTTCTAAAATTAAGATTAGGAGTTAGACGTCTAAAGTATCAAATATAGAAGGTGAGTCATTTTACTCTGTATTGTTCAACCTTTAGAACATCACATCTTGATCTGAATGCCACACATTAGGTTTTTAGAAATTATTGTCTGAGCACCCACTGCGTGCCATCCACTGTGTTGTAAAAGACAGACCTGATCACGTGGAGTTTGCAATGGAAAGGCATTCTAGGCAGAGAAAACGCGGCTTTAATTTGACATTATACTTTGACAGAGGAAACTTAAGTCCTGATGGAACTGTATAAGGAGTATGTAATCCAGAATTAATGGACAGGTTAAGTGTAGAATTGGTATCTGTCTACACTGAGACTCAGAAGCTGAGTGGGGACAAGCAAGGTGAAGGTGATAGAGGAGAGAAGTTTTCAAGCGATGTACCTTCAACAGGCTGAGAGCAATGGGGGCAGTCAAGAAAGAATCTAATGAGGTAGAGGATGAGAGACACTAGGCCAGAGGGGTAGCATGGGATGCTCTATAAAGCTACTACACAGCAATTAATGATTAGGAGAATGAGACCCAGTGAAGGCTTTAAGCAAGGCTGCACCAATTGTCGTATTATACTTTGCAAAGTCGACAGAAAGGATGCTAAGCTGAAGGGAGTGAAAGGAAGATGATGATGATGGCAGGGCATGCACATTGGAAGCACTGTAGGATATAATCAAGGAGAGATGGTGACCCCAACCAAGATGGTAGCTGGGAAGATGAAAAGAAGCGGGTCAGATCAAAAGCTCATTTGGAGACACAAAGTGAGTGGTGAAAGACTGCAGGGGCGTTGCAAGGAGGAAGGGTGCCATCCATTTAATGTATAAAAAGAGAAGACTTAGAAGGTCACCATGCCCGTCTTTGTGTCTTTCATTCTGTGTGGAAGGGAGATGGGCATTGCATGTCTTTGAGATGGCGGGACTGGTTCATGTGGTGGGGGTACAGGGGGTGAAATTTCAGTGAATCAAGTAAAGAATTTTCGGACAGGCTTTCCAAGGCAACAAGGTCTTTGCTGCACAACTATTCTGGAAAGAGTTAGAGAATTGGGGTAAGGATAGGGAGGCTGGAGGACACCGATGTTTCTGTTCTTACTCAAGATTCCAAAATTGTGCGTGAAGTTCAAATAGCTGAGCTTGGCATTTACAGCCCACTGTGATCCAGCCTCTGCTGGGTGCCATGTGTCCTGATTTCTTGGTTCTAGGGCATGTCTGTTTCTTCCTGTTGCTAGCATGTACAAGAGAAACTTCATTTCAACCATACATTTTATGATCATCCATCTCCCTGAGATAATTTGTATGCTTGATTCCTTGACATATATTTTCTAGAAAGCCCAAAAGTTACTTCATATTCACTATTTGTTACTCTCAGCGTAGACCCTGCGTTTTAGGTCACCGTGTTTATTTATGTCGTGTCCTCCACCAGGAATAACTAGCCTTTCCGCATCCTACATCCTCAACGAAAAATACACCATTTCCTCAAGTCCTAACCTGAGCCCACCATGACCTTTATCAAGAAACTCTTGTTTGTCTTCCTCCTTTCTGCGTCACACCACCACCTTTTCTTCCTCTTTTTCCTCCTCCTCCACCACTTCTTCCCCCTCCTCCTCTTTTTCTACTCTTCCCCCTCCTTTTACTTAATCTTATGTAAACATAGCCAGTTGCATTATATTGAGTAGTATATAATTATTTTTATACTTATTTAAATTACTTTCTTAAATTTCTATTTTCTAGAACTCCAGTAGAACATTTTGTGATCTCTACCGTAACCCAGTGGAGTGAATAATGCTTTGTCTAAGGCAGTAGCTTTTCATGGAGAAAGGTTTATTTATTAAAAATAGTTATATTTGGCTGGATAGATTACTCAGCATTTAAGAGGACTTGTGGCTCTTACAGAGGACCTGAGTTTGGTTTCTTGCACCCTTATGGCAGCTCATAATCATCAGGTCCCAGCATATCTAGTACCACCTCCTGACCTCCACAGATTCCAGGCACATATGTGGTGTGCACAGATATACACAGACACACATGTGGTGTGCACGTGCATACACACACACACATACACGAAGGCAAAATACTCATGCACATAAAATGACTAAATCTAAAAATAACCATATTTTCTTATATACGTGATACACGCATTGTCTAGAAAGAGTTGAATGAGAGAAAGCATAAAGAAGTAAAGAAAATTATCTGGAATTGCATTACCTAGAGGCGCGCATCACAACACATGGGTGAACAGCCCTTCTATATTGTCTTATGCACTTGTATCTTAAAATTGAAATCATGCTCAATTTTCTGTAATCTGTTCTGTACTTAAAAATCAAACCCATTCTATCACCATCTTGTGATTTCGTTAGTGAATTTCCATAGGTGGGCATTGGACTATTTGTATTTTTTATGCAACATGCAATGCTATGATTAACTCTCTGAAACATTCATCTCTGCAACCATTCTATATGAAACACTGACAGTTTCTAAAATGAGAAACCCATTTAATGACTAAAGCGAGGATGTTGAACGTTAAGGAAACAAAATTTTTTTAAAGGCCCCTTAACTTAGTTTTATCATTTTTATTTTGGAAATTTTAAATTATTTATTTTGTTGTATGTTTCTGTACATATCTAGCTTAATGAAGGCATCTAATCTGGAAACTTGTCAACAACCTATGGGTTTTGGAAGGAAGGTATTAACAACTAATACATCATATGAACAAATAGTTGAGTTTGACGTCTAAGCACTTTGGTGACTAATATGAAATGAATTACTGCTTATAAGCTGAATAGACAAGGAAATGAAGACAGAGCTGCTGTGGAATAAAGGTGATTCTCTGGAAAGATGGACACTGGCCAGCATTCTGGTGTTTGGAGAAGGTGGAAGGCCATGGACTTGGATCCTTATTCTAAAGTAAATAATCAATCATTTTGGACACTCAATAAGCAAGAACATTTCCATTATAAAGTGGAATGCTTTCATCAGAACAGAAAGTAGCCTTATTTGGAAAGTACCGTGAATCTGTGTGGTCACTTTCAACAGACTAAATGAAAGATATTTTTTATGGGATGAATTGTATCCCATGCTCTAAGTTCATGTGTTGGAGTCTTAGGCCTGTAGACCCCACAGTGTGACTTTGGAGATAAGGTTTTTAGGAGGGGTAGTAAGAGTATGTAGTAGGCATGTGTACTGACCCAATATGATGGATATCCAGGGAACAGGAACTAGAGATGTGTACGGAGGGAAGATGATGTGGAGAGGCACAGGGGAAAGCAGGTGATGGTAAGCCAAGGAGGGAGAGCTCAGAGGAAACCCGCCTACTGACTGACACTTTGTGCTTATACTGCTAGATTTCAGGATGTGTGCCAAATGCAAATCTATTGCTTTAGCCACTTTTTATTAATTAATTATTTTGGGGGTCATTTTCATTCCCACTAGCCTCTGTCATCCCTTCTTTTTTCCTACTGAGACTCTTTTGCTCCCCATAAAAAATTGCCTTCTACCTTCATGTCCTCCCCACTTTTCTTGACTCCCTGAGTTTAACTATTACTTGTATGAGCATGAACTGGGTGTGTCCTGGAACATGAACAACTTAGCAATAGCCATGCCACCAAAGAAAATGACAGCCACCCACTGACTGCCCATAGTCCCTCAGTGATGAGGCAGCAGGCGGCCCTCCCCCACGCATAAGAACACAGTGTTGGGCACAGTCTTGTGAAAGTCTTGTGCAGGTAACCTCAGCTGCAGTGAGTTCATGACGGCAATCCCTGTGTCATATCCAGAAGACACCACGCCACAGCACTCTTCCTCAACCTCTGGCTCCTACACCTCTACCCCATTTTTCAGATGTTACCCGAGCCATGGAAGAAATGGTATAGATGTCCTCTTAGGGTCACTCCAATGACACTTTCTTTCCACACCTGGCTCAGTCTCTTCCTGTGGCACTTTGCTCTGATACCTTAATCACCCTACCCTGAGTGTGGTTCGTCTGGTAACACTCAACTCAACATTTGCTTTCAGTCACCAGAGCTTCTGATGTTCAAACATGAGCATAACATGACAGTGTTTTGTGCTTATGGCTTGGAAATAATTTTTATCTCCACAATTCCTTTTGAACATGACAGTGTTTGCAATGGGAATTATTTCTTCTCTATTCAAAGGATTTGGTGATGGACAGAATAGGCTTTCTCAGCATACAATTTGATTGCTGACGATTCCAACTGTACAACTTTAGATATATTAGATATAATTGGGTTTTCCCATCATTAATACTGTCCACATGTTAATTCAACATAGTGACATGAGGAGAGCCTAACAGTTTCCTGGAAGCTGCTTGACTTTAATCAGCAGGAACAAATGCAAGATTATTGCACTTTTTCCTTGGGTGACCTAAGCTTGTTCTTGGCACCCAAGAGTGTGAAACCCTGGGTTGTCTCACAATGTTTCAGTGGCTTCTACCCAGGGGAGTTATTAATTCTGAACCTTGGGGTTAATTCCATAAGAATGCAATTCCTTTCCTTCCTTTGAGAACAAAATGTTGCTTGTGTTGATTTTCCTCATGATGTGATAAAAGCAGAGTTTTCAAAATGGTGAGCCATAGTGATCTATGGATAGGACATCAAATTTTAGTAAAGACTAAATCTCAAGATGCTCAGTTAATTTCAATATAAACAATGAATACTTGTATTGAATATTTTCCATTGTTAAAAATACTAAAAAGTGTATCTAGCAACTGTATTTGAAAGGAACTAGTGAGGAGAGGATAGACTCCTAATACTTCTATGTGTCAATATTTCATGTCTATATAAAAATTATACATTCATTTAGTAACACTTCAGAGACAATTGACAAGATTAAATGTTTTTAAATTAAATTTTTATTTTTTTACATTAATTACATTGTAATTGCTTTCTATCCCAGCTGTAATTCCCTCCCAATCCCACCCTCCCTCATCTCCTCCCATGCCCCTCTCCAAGTCAACTGATAAGGGAGGTTCTCCTCCCCTTCCATCTGACCCTACCCTAGCAGGTCTCATCAGGACTGGCTGCAATGTCCTCCTCTGTGGCCTGGCAAGGCTGCTCCTCCCAGTGTGTGTGTGTGTGTGTGTGCGTGTGCGTGTGCGTGTGTGTGTGTGTGAAAGAGCCAGTCACTGAGTTCATGTCAGAGACAGTCCCTCTTCCCCTTACTAGGAATCCACTTGGATACTGAGCTGCCACGGGCTACATCTGGGCAGGGGTTCTTGGTTATATCCAAGGTAAATGGTGGGATCTAGAAAAGGTCATCCTGAGTGAGGTATCCCAGAAGCAGAAAGACACCCATGGTATATTCTCACTTATGAGTCGATACTAGACCTATAATGTAGGATAACATACTAAAATCTGTACACCTAAAGAAGCTAAACAAGTAGGAGAACCCTGGGTAGGAGAATCAATCCTCACTTAGAAAGACAAATGGGATGGACATTGGAAGAAGGAGAAAACAAGAAACCGGACAGGAGCCTACCACAGATGGCCTCTGAATGACTCTACCCAGCAGTGTATCAAAGCAGATGCTGAGACTCATAACCAAACTCTGGGCAGAGCACAGGGAATCTTATGAAAGAAGGGGGAGTTGATAAGACCTGGAGAGGATAGGAGCTCCACAAGGAGAGCAACAGAACCAAGAAATCTGGTCATAGGGGTCTTTTTTGAGACTGATATTCCAACCAAGGTTTTGGTTGTTTGGGGTTTTATTTTAGTTTTTATACCCAGTTTGAAAGCACTAACTAGCACTACACTTGCGATAGCTATTTTTGATGGCTTGTCTTTTAGGGGTCATGCAAAGTGCTTACATCAGTAATCTCATGGGGTGTTCAAAACCAAGGCTTGGCAGGGCTGGAGAGATGAGTCAATGGTTAAGAGTACTTGCTGCTCTTACAGTGGTCCAGTGTTCCATTTCTAGAGCCCACAAGGTAGCCCACAGCCTCTTGTAATGGCAGTTCCAAGGGATCTAGTACTGTCTTCTGTCCTAAACACACACACACACACATTTTTAAAAGAATTGCTTGTAATATACATATATATATATATAATATACAATACATACATACACACACATATATTTACAACCAAGAGTTGTCAAACTATAGCCTTCAGGCCAAATATAGTCTTACTTATTGGTTTGTTTTGCCTTTTTAAAGTACTAAGTCAATGTTTATTTCACACATGCAAGACAGAAAACTGCAAAAAGAAGGAACTTTTTCACAACATCAATTTGGAAAAAGGGTTCTTTAGAAACAGGGGCTGGGGATGTCTAGTGTGGTGCCCTAGGTTCAATCTTTAGCACCACATAAACTGGCTTATAATCCTAGCCTATCATCTTTGCACTTGAGTGGTAGATGCAACAGAATCAGGAGTTTAAGATCTTCTTCAGGAGCATGAAGAGTTCAAGACCAGCTGTGGACATAAGAGGCCCACCCTGCCTAGTTCAAAGGAAGAAGGAGATTAAAAGAATATATGAAAGACAAGAGAGGGTGATAGGGTATGGATATGTTTGAAATACATTATGCATATGTATGAAATGTTGTTATGAATTATATTATGAATAATTAATATATGCTAATAAAGACATTTAAGAAAGTAATGTCAGGTATGGCATCTCATATCTGTAATCCCATCACTTGGAAGACTGTTGCAGTGGTATTGTCATGAGTCAGTCCAGGATACAGAAAGAGACCCATTTTCAAATAAGAAAAAAAAACATATAAACAAGAAAATAAGCGGGATGGAGAGATGAGTCAATGCTGAAGGACACTGCCTGCTTACTCAGAGGACCCTCATTCAATTCTCAGCACTTAGATGGTAGCTCACACCTATCTGTAAGGCCAGATTCAGGCACCTGGCAAACATAGTGCCCAGACATGCAGGCCAAACAGCCATACGCATACAATAGAGAATAATAAAAATCTAATATGTAAAGAAAATAACATCTAGGGTGGTTAATCTTAACATGTCAGTTGCTTCAGAGTTCCTGAGTGAGAAATTCTACTGCGGGGCGGAGTCTACATTTCTAATTAGTTCCCATACAATCTGTCCCATGCTGTTGATTCGGGGATCTAAACAATGCTGTCTACCTGTCTGTGTACTTATTTATGTACTTTATTTTTTTAAGGTGACAATATTGTTTTCTTTAAAAATATTTTTCTTGTATTTATTGAAGGTGTTATTGCTATTCTCATGTGTAGGATGAACAAAGTGGACACCTAAGAGGATAAGTAATTAATTTTGGGAAGATTCTCAATAATTCTTAGAATTCACAGTAAAGTCTACTGATCTCAAACTGCTCACACTGTCATCATCCAAGAGATAGAGTGCGCGTTTAATCAGTCCTTAGTTTAACAATGAGAAAAGCAGTTTGTGATGTAGGATGAAAAGTGCATCCACCCCTAGGCTATTCCTGATTGGCTGAATGTAGTAGTGGCTGAGAGTTCAAAATCTGCAGCCACACTGTTCCGTAAATCACAGTTCTGTTACTTAATTTTCTGTATCTACTTTCTTCACCTCACTAATTATAGATGATAATAGTACCACCTGTTTGCATGATTAAACAAATCTCAAAAGAAATTACACCATAATAACAGCAATACCTATTTGCATGATTAAACAAGATCACAGTTCAAAAGAAATTATGTGAGCATGGGATGTGCAATACAGAAGAGTTTGCTTTATTTATTTCAGGTCATCATTATTTTTAATTATTGCTTTAACTTTTATGAATTCTATTTTATGTGTATGAATGTTTTGCCTGCATGTGTGAATGTATACCATATGTGTGTGTGATGTGCTCACAGTGGTCAGGAGAGGGCATCAGGTCCCTCTAAGACTGGAGCACCTTCCACAGTTGGCTTTCAGAGCATCTCAACCAGGAAGTTCACAGTGATCTATCAGGTAAGGGATAAGCAAGGGAATGCGCCAGTCTGTGTAAGCTATAACTCTGACTGGTCTGAGTCTTTTAGTCTCTTGGCTGGCTGCAAGTGCATAGAAAAGGTCTGTTGAGAGGCGTTACCAGCATCCATCCACTGATGGCTGGGCCTGGACCTTTTTTTTGCTGTCATCTTTGATAATTATAGTCTCAGTATTCACTCCCAGAGTCTTCAAATTGACTAAACAGTGCCATCAGACAGAGCTGCACGAGGGTAAACTGCCTGCAAAATAAGATAAGTCATTACCCCCAAGCTGTAATTTGGTGATGAGCTACGAAGAGAAAGAGCAATCAGCCTGTCTTAATATTCCTCACCTTCCTGTGTGCTAGGGATAGTAGTGATTGCATGTTGTATATCAAGCTGCTCTACCTTCATTTCTGTTGCTGTGAGAAAATATCCTCACATAAAGCAACTTAGGGAAGAAGGGTTTATTTAGCTTACAATTCCAGATTGCAATCTATTATTATAGAGAAGTAAAGAGGCAGGAGGCTTGAGACATGTGGTCACAACACAGAGAAACAAATGTACACATGCTGCCTGCTTACTTATGTTCTGTGGGCTTTCTTCATGCTCTCTCTTTTAAAGATTATTTTGTTTTATATATGTGAGTATTTTTTTCTGCATTTATTTATGTGTATCAGTTGTGTGCCCACCAGTTGTGTGTCAGAAGAGAGGATCAAGTCCCCTGGATCTGGAGTTACTGGCATGGTGGTTTACAAGTGCATGCTGGAAAGTGACCCCAGTTCTCTGCAAGAACAGTAGTGCTCTTAAGCATTTAGTTGGCTCTCAAGGCCCAGCTTCCTTTTTCTCACCTGACTCAGGACTCAGCATAGGGAATGGTACTGCCCATAGTAGGCTGATTCAATTAAACATCAAATGATCTCCTCCTTTCTCCCACCCAGTTATACCCACAGGCAAACATGATTTAGGCAATTCTTCAGTTGAGACACTCTTCTCAAAGTATTCTAAGTTGTGCAAATTGACATTTCAAGCCAAACATCACAAAAACACAGTGATCTTCTGAGGTGATTAGCAGGCATGGTAGTTCCCAAAGCAGGATGGGCATGGAAGCCTGGAGACATTGCTCTCAAGTGGACAGCTGATATGAAGTGATTCCAGTCCCAGTTCTGATGTCTGGAATCTCTGCTGAAGTGAAGCAGAAGCAGATATTTTGCACGGTTTGGATTCCTAGGAGCAAGAATAAGAAAAAAAAAGCATAATTTTTCTGGGATTTGGCTCAGTATTCCTGTAGAATCTTGAAAATTCTTGAGATCTGTGGGCTTAGAGCAGTTTTATTTCCTTTTCATTGCTGTGATAAACGCCATGACCAAGAGTGACTTCTGCTTCTGGTTCCAGAAGGGTGAGCCCACTGTGGTGGGAAGGCATGGCAGGAGGAGTAGACATGGTTTCTGAAGCAGGAAGCAGAGGGGTCACACTCCCAACTATATCACGAAGCAGAGAGAGAAAACTGAAGATAGAGAAAAGCCTTGGATGGCTCAGAACTGAGGGCTTGGTGAGACAAGAGGTTAAGGAAGAAGTGACTTCCAAACTCAGGCAGTTAGTAAGTGAAGACACTGAAGCTGGAACTTAGATTTACCTGATTCTTCTTTTAATAATTAATTTTTTGTATTTAATTTTTTCACTCAACATAATTTGATCATATTCTTTCCCCTACCCTAACTCCTCTCAGATCCACCCCACCTCCCTACCCATCCAACTTGCAAGCAAAAGAAAACCAACCAAACAGAAAAATACAAATGGAAATCCAAACACGATAAAAACAACCAAACAGGAAACAAAACCCTGTAAGACAAACCCCACAAAAACAAAGCAACAATCATGCAGGAAAACATGGCTTTTGTTTGTGTTGGCTAAGTACTCCTGGACATGGCCCCTGCCCTGGTGTGCAATTGATCTATTCAGTGACACTCCATTGGAGAAAACTGGTTTTCCCTTTCTTAGCAGGTATAAATTACAAGTAGCTTCTTTCTCCAGGGTGGGACTTTGTGTCTACTTCCCCTACTCTATATGGGCATTTTGCCTGCTTTGAACCTGTCCAGGTCCTGTACATGCTGTCACACTCTCTGTGTATGTGACTCTTAAGAACTGCCTACTTTTCATTACATCTTAAAACAATTATTAACACTCTTAACTATTTATATTTAGATGTGCAATAGCTTTAACAATGGAATGAAACAGTTATGTCTTTACTCACCCATTCTGATGCCACACTGCGCATGTAAATGTCAAATCCAAAACCCTTTGTGCAGCTGGGTGCACCGGCCCCAGTCTTGTTGAGAAAAGCATTGTTAGGCTGGAGTTGGCATAATGCAAGAGTGTCCAAGCTCATCAAATTCATCACAATGCCCCCTTAGTCCATAATAGGGCAGCTATCAATTAACATGCAGGGCACACAGATAGCGCTTGTTGATTGCTTTCATTCTTAGACAAACAAAAGCCTAATAAATTAACAGATGTGTGTGCCCAGGTCACAAGTTTGGTTGGAAGCTGAGCTTAAGCTCTGATGCTAGCAGGTTGCCATTGCATTGAGAATGGTATTCATGGCCAATTTTCTCATCTCTCCACTGCCAGGAAGATGAGAAGAGCTGAAAGCTAGAATCAGTTGCCATGTTTTCGTCTATTTGAATTTCTGTCTGGGGAATGAGGCACGAGAAGCTCATTTTTCTCTCTGCCAGGCACTGTAGAACTTTTTGTAAATGATGGAGGTGTCTTGAACGAGCTTTTCAATGTATTATTGCAGTGGAGAAGGCATGGTGGGGACAAGGGATTATGAACTTTGGACCATTCATGCTGGTATCTGATCCTTACTCCACTACCATCTAACTGTGTGGCCTTGGCCAAATGATAACCTCTTTTTGAGTTTTCATTTCCTCACTAATAAAATGTACATGACAATACGTATATACAGCTAACTTACTATGTGGTGCTGTTGTTGCTATTCTCGCATTTCATGTTACTGTTATGCAACCCTGCAATGTCCTGTTCTGTCACTAACTGGGTGACTATGGACAAACTACTCAAACTGTAAATTATAATTATTCTGACAGGCTCACTGGTGCAGCACTAGAGCGGCGCCCAGGCTGTCATCGCTCTTAACACCTTGTTTTATTCTTTAGTCATCACTTTTAATACCAGTTGCTGTACTTATTTATCCAGAGTCCTTTCTCAGCCAGTAAGAGTGGCTGAGAAAGCATCATGAACAGGTATTTGCGGGGTTGTTTGTGACTTGATGTCCTTTGAGCCTAGAACAGTTCTGGGAACACTATTGCCTAGGGTCACACTGAGCATAGTGTTATTATTAAGGTTAGATTATGAGGTATGTCTAAGATCACGCTACACTGAATGAGCACTCTCAGCTCTGACAGTTGGCAACCCTCAATCTTAGCACTGGCATCTCAAACTGTGTCGTAGCTGAGTCAGAAACCAGGGTTATTGTCAATGGTAGGACTTATGTTCTATGGTAGTATCATAGGAGATCGATCGCAAAAATACAAGTGTCACAACATTAATCAATTCTCAGGAAAAAAAAAGGAAGAGGGTTAGAAAAGAAGAAGGGACTGGGAATAGGAGAGAAGCATGACTTTTATCACCAGAGCCCATTGGCTACCAGTCTGTGACCTACGTTTACCCAAGCCTCATACTTAGGAGATGTCCAAAGCCAGCTGCATCAGTCAGATGATATAAAAAGACAGTGCCAGTAGAATGACCCCAAACTGCTATCGGGGCAAAATGAGAAATTACCCCGGACAGAGTCAATTTTCTTTCCAAGTTGTCAAGAGTCCTCACAAACAATTCCTCGTGCTCCCTCCTAATGAAAGGCTGGGGAATTTTGTTAAAGAGAATACAACTGACATGCTGCAGCACCATGTAGCATAGCAAGAGATTCTATTTTTTAATTAAATTTTTATTTTTCTTACATTAATTACATTTTATTCGCTTTGGCATCCCAGCTGTAGTCCCCTTCCTCATTCTCTCCCAATCCCACAGTCTCTCCCTCATCTCCTCCCATGCCCCTCTCTAAATTCACTGATAGGGGAGAGATTCTTATGGCTGGACTCTGGTTAAACAGACCTGAATTTAAATGC
This sequence comes from Pachyuromys duprasi, assembly GCA_028658305.1. Classification (NCBI taxonomy): domain Eukaryota; kingdom Metazoa; phylum Chordata; class Mammalia; order Rodentia; family Muridae; genus Pachyuromys; species Pachyuromys duprasi. The sequence continues at coordinate 42,915,677 of CM053752.1, forward strand.
TGGCTTTGACCCTTGTTGGGTGTGTAAACTTGGGCAAGTGAATTAACTTCTCTATGTGTTAGAAAATAAGTTGAATCCATGATGGACTTTTCAGGGTCATTGAAACTGTTTAGTGAGATGAGTTCTGTTTAGTCTCTGGCACATTCTAGGGGCTTCATTTGTGGCAGCCATTATTATAAGCAGTTGATGCTACACAGATCAATCAGTTTGATTCAGTCTCTACAACAGTATGAAGAAGGCCCTGAGGTTCTTTTCATTTTCATATCGGGAACTGGAGGTCTAGTGAGGTTTCCCAACTCACTGCAGTAAGCATCCAAGTTCTGATCCTGACCAAGGCTGACAGCCCAGGATTTTGGTTATTAGTAAGTTGTATAACATCTCTCCCAAGAACAGCAGAAGCTTAGCTGGACAGAGGAAGGTCCAGAACTTCTGCATCCTCTTTCATAATACTCTGCTGGCAATCTGAAGTTGTTGGATTTAATAAATAGACCGGCTTACTGTTTACAAGGCACAGTAAGAAAGCTATAAGGCTATGCAAGGTCAGCTTGTATTATGCTTGTTTTCTAGATCAGTTCAGAGGACAATGCTTCATCTCTCTATCAAAAGATTTTGTGAAAGGTGTTTCTTTCTCTTGTTTTCTTATACCATGTCCTTTCATGGACATATGTAAATAGATCGTACCAGTTATCTATTGACCCATACATATTCTATTCTCTATAAGGGTTTCTTCCAGGAGATGGATTAGCAAGAACAAGAAGGCACAGGAGTCCTTACTCTCCCCTTACTTACCAAGACAAAGAATTCTGTTTGTTTAGTTTGTTTTGAATACTCCTTTTTGGTTATTACAGAGAGACAAATGGGCTCCTTGAGAGAGTTTTACAGCGAGAGAAAAACAATAGGTACCTAGAGTTGAAAAGGGTCTTAGATGCCATTAAGCCAATTGTCCTCTACATTGAGACACTGTGCTGGAATTCTTGAACAGTCACTGAGGGTCTTTGTTTGCTTGTTTCCGTTTTTGCTATAAGAAGAGCTATCTCACCAGTTATCAGCTCTGTTTCCCATATACTCAACAGGAAATGTAAAGCTCACTTTATAGCATGCAAAGTCTTGCATGGACCAGTGTCCATTGCGACACCAGCTCTTACCGTTTCTCCATTGTACTCTGTCCAGCCACACTGCCCTCCCAGGACATACCAGACTGCTCCTGCAAAAGGGCTTTTGCACTCCATCTCTTTAAAGAAATACTTGGAGCATCTTTTACATCCAGAAGCTGTATCCCCAGAACATTACATATATTAGGCACTCAATGAATGAACACATGATCAAGTGACTTCATGTGTAGAGAAAGGAATAGAAACACACTTAATTCCACCGTATCATGCTTTTCTTAGCATTCCTAGTTTTGGAGTGGTCTCTTAACATAACATTCCCAGAGGTGTCTGGGCAGCACCATGCTCAGCAGAAATAAATGCTACTAGCAGAGCTGGTCACTAATCACCTGTTGAAGGAACTGAAGATCAGTCAGGGTCACTTAGAACTCTAGTCAAGCATGGGCACCCATGGAGCTTGCTTTTCCCAGAACTCCCAGGTGGTTTTGCAAGTCATTGTTGATGTTGGCCTCTCCTTACATGGACACATAAGTACAAATATGCATTTCTCTGTCTTATTTTTAACTTCTTAATTATACTCTGTCAAGAGACATTTACATTTATTATTTTGTTGTTGTTCTTTGAGAGAGGGCCGCATTATGTAGCCCTCACTGACTTGGAGCCCTCTCTGCAATCAGGCTGGCTTCAAAATCAGAAAGATCTGCCTGCCTCTGCCTTCTGCGTGCTAGTATTAAAGACAGACACCACCACACCTGGCCAAGATGTGTTTAAATTTAGTTCAGTCCATAGCAGCTAGCCACCCACCTGAATGTTGATTTCAATGATGTAGTTTAAATTTGTGGTTCAGGAACCAGAAAGCTACCACCTCTCCCCTATAGAAGTTCGCAGGTGAACTTGACCTTCCTTTCATGTGTGGCCACTGGAAGAAGACACTTTTTAATAAAGACCTTGGATTCTAATGAGGACCAGAAGCTGCCTACTAAGGCATTGATTGTGGACCCCAGCTTCTTCTTGTATGCACAAACCAACCACCACTTATTGGTATTTTGTTGCATTGCCCCAAAGTGACTAGTACATTTCCTCTCTTAAAACATCTATCTATCTATCTATCTATCTATCTATCTATCTATCTATCTATCTATCTATCTATCTATCTATCTATCTATCTGACCTTGCTATTCCTGATACCAAGGAATCCTGGTGCCGAGCAAGCTTTCATAAGCGTTAGCTAACCTTGTGAAGGGTGCTTACTACGTCTGTGTTGAATAAGGGTAATATGTGTTTATAAAACTTTGGTTCTCCCAAATGTTGCTTTTCTCCAAAACTTTGGTTCAGAGAAATTGTCTAACACTGGCCAGAATTATTTTCTGATGGCATAGGTGTTTTAAAATGACATGCCAAAGTCCTTGTCACTTGTTCACAGCTAGTTCTGCTTTGGGGTCAACAACAAGGCTAGCCTAGATCAGAGGTTTCTCTATGGTTTCTGTTATGCTCATCACACACTTATCAGTTCCTCTGCTTTGCAGAGACTCAGATCCTTCTCCATGTAGCTGAGAGCCCCATTCTGTGAGAAGTTGCTAATCTTTCTAACCCTCACCGAGAATCCAAGAAAAAGGACGGCTTTCCCACTGAAGATGGACTGGGCCTCAGGATTTGCCTGATGTATTTGATGTTTTCACGCTTGTTGACAGTGATGTTACCAAAAATGTTCATGAACATAAAGCAAGATGATCTGTGTAAATTGGGAAAGCGTAAGCCCCTTCTGAAGACCAGCTGCCACATATGAGGTTTGCTCCATGTCTGTGATGGGACCGTGTCTGCCCTTGTCTGTTATTTTCCACTCTCTGCTTCTGGTTCATATATTTGTCCACTTTGAAAATTCCACCTTTAATGCACTGTATTAAGTCTCGCTCTGCTGCATGAACTGCCTGCATCTTCCAGTCACGGAAGCTTTAGAACTGATGGCTGTATGAAACCCTCTGCTTTAAATCACAGAATGGAGGAAAGTGAGTAATCTTCACTTTCTCATAGGAATTTTATTTTTTAATGTTTGTTTTCAAAATGCAAAGTATTAGTGCTCTTAAATCTCCACAGCTGCCCTTCACGTTATTCGTATTTCATTGCCATTAAGGTTCGAGTTTTATAGGCAAGAACTGGATCCTCTTACGGGCTGTCATCCTTGACAGTAACATGAAACATAAAGCCTGATGAAAGAGTTGAAAGGGCTCAGACAGAGTCTCAAGACGTTCACTCACAGAGAGGACCTAAGTATAGAGGTGCACAGCACAGCTGAAATGCTGTGCTCCTCCTGTGTGCCGTTATGTATGTGTGGTATTGGGACTCTGGAGATGGCTTTGAACATGCAGGCTTCAAAGCTAGGATCAAAGTGAATGCTGTTTCTCTGTGGATTGAATGCTTAGAACTTTTCTTTCTACAGTTGTAATCTCAGTGGCTTACCTGTGTGTTTGTGCGTGTATATGTGGTGTGTGTATTTGTCTATGTAACCTATGCTGACTTGGTATTTGTGATTCTCCGACCTCAGCCTCCCAAATGCTGGGATCATGGATGCTCACCACTAAACCAGGCTGCTAGTAGATTTGTGTGTGTGTGTGTTTTAAAGATACCATCAGTGAAACATACAGATGACAATGTATCCTTTCTAATGTGAAATGTTCAAATATCACCATTACAGGACTCTAGAGCATTTCATTTTATGTGTCCTCACGATCCTGTGTGAAAGCCGTTCCTTCTACATTGTCTCACAGCCCTGAGCCCCCGGACTGTAGATTGTTTCCTACAGGGGATGTTTCTTTTCAATGAGTCAATGCAGCAGGTGGCTTTGTAAAAACTTCTTTCACTTGTGTGGTATTTTCCCAGAGTATGCACACTGGTATGTGCCTGCTTACTTGTTCTGGCAGCAAAATGAGAACAGCATAGAGATGGCAAGAGAGCATATCTTTTCTTTACTCCTAGTCTCACCCAGGCTCTAAGCAGTAGTTACTGTGATGTTAGCAGTGTGGCTTTCCCTCTTCATTGGGAAAGGGAAGTTCCTCTCTGCTTTGACTTTGCTGAATCTCACAAGCTCTTGTTTTGCTTGAAGGAGAAGCACAAGAGTGGCAGCTGTACTTCCTCCTCAGAGAGGCCATTGTGCTGGGAACTCTAGCCTCACCATTCCAGGAACAAGTATAAACTTCCTTCTAGATTCAAGCTCAAAAAGTTGTTTACCAGAAACTCAACTCAATACTTTCCATTAGTATTGACTAGTGAGGTTTGTATCATGTCTTCAAAGCTGTGTTTAGAAACAACCCAGCTTTGCCAAACAGGGACTGCACATTACCTCTTGAGGACTGAGAGAATGGGAGGTTTGCAACATTATAATTTGACTTAATGTCTGTGTAAGTAAAAGCATTTCCTAGAACCTACATTACTTCGAAGCATCTATCTTATGCCCAATACTTGACATTAGGAATATCAGGGAAGGTGATAGAGACCTTATTCTCTTGCATGTGTGCGCGTGCATGTCTTGTTTTAAGGGTTTGGCTACTTACTTAATCTAGGATTTGGTCTTCACATTGACCCTGTATGATAAGAATTATTTATTTTTGTAGATCCGAGTCACTTAGAGATGCTGAGCCTCATCTTAAAGGTTTGGGTTCTGTTGGAATCTAGAATCCAAGCTCTTAGCCTGTTTATCATGCTATTGGTTTCTCCTGTTCTCTGAAAAGTTATACTTTTACTGGCGAGGGGAGAAATACTAAAACAAACAAACAGACAGAAATACTGACTGTCATAGAACTTTGCAGGAAAGATGCCTATCCTGGGTAGGTTCTCTTTGTTCTTGAAGGTGGTACAAAGGGCGCTTCAGCTGTGAGGTGTGTTTTCCTGCGGTTGTGGAGGCTTGGAGAAAGTTGTGGGTTAGAATTTGGATGAGCATCCTGAGAAGAAGACTTTGGGGCTAACAGAACCATATAAGTAGGCACGAACTTGGACTCCTTATAAAAGCTGTTGTCTGGGGTATTTCTGCCACTCATCAACAGAAGGTCTGCCATGGTGGCTGAGAGTGGGCTAGGGTTTGGGACTCAGAATACCTCAAATAAGAGACTGGCTTACACCAGACTTTTAATAATGGAGATAATGCATTGATTTTCTTTGTTTGCTTTTGAAACTCACACTCTTTGCTTGTTCAAAAATCTGAGGAGGTGTCACAGGGTGAAGGAGCTGGATGGGCTGAGGTGAGATCCTGACTCCCCATCCCTCTCAAGTCAGGCAGTTCCTAATTTAACTGTTTTAAGATTTTATCTGGAAAAAAAGTCTAATTGTGTTTTAGAAGGCGAAATATACCATGATAGTCGAACAACCCTGTTTGACAGATGAATAAATGAGAGTTTAATGTGACAGAGCAAGAACTGCAGTTCTAGGCTCCTGGTGCCCAGTGGTTCCTTCAGCATTACTTTGTTATTTGCCTATTACATCCCAGGCAGAGGAGGTGTGTGGGTACCTGATCTCTGTGTGAGAAGTTTCAGAAAATCTGAGAACAGAGCAAAGGGGGCCCATTGCTCTCCACTGGATGAGAAGGTCGGGGGAGGTCATACTGGATAATGTCACGTGACTTAATTTTCATAAATATATTGGGATTTGCCGGGGAGATTAAGTGAAGAGGCCATTCTAGGCCAAAGTAGCAACCTGTATTAAGAAATGGAGGTGTGCAAAAACACAACTTAATCAAGAAATAGCACACATTTTTTCTTATTAAAACTACCATTTATTAAGCATTATTCGGTGACAGGCATTGTGTTTGGTGATTTGCATGGATTATTTCCTATAATACTCTGAAGAATCCTGAGGTGGATACACATGGGAAAACTGCGTCTATGGATAGAGAAGTTGAAGGTCACATAAGGCCTCACAGTTAAACAGGGATAAAGCTTCTAACTGAATCCAGAGCCCACAGTCTTAACAGGTGTCGGGGTGCTGTGAGCCTTGTGAGCAGTTGGGTTTCAGTCCTTAAGTCAGTGGTTCTCAAACTTCCACCAGAGTAGCCAGATGCACCCTCTGCCCTGAGTTTCCTGGTTCAGTTGGTCGATATAGGCTCCAAGGACATGTGTTGCTCATAAGCTTCTAGGCCATTCTGATTCAGCTAGTGCAGGCTTGAAGACCTGCCATGAGGAGAGACAGTCAAAGAAATGTCATCAGATTTATATCATGTCTAGGGCTTTTTGGGTAATTTATAGGGACAATGTTCAGATTGGATCCACGAGGGTTCAATGAAATGGTGTGTGGAGGAAGAAGAATGCAAAAAAAAATTTATAAGAGTAACTTCTCAGGCATGTCTCAAAGAGAATGAAGGATGCTAAAAAATGCCCCCTGGTAAGAAGAGAACTCGATTGCTGACAGCATTCAGCAAGCTCTGAGAAACAACGGAAATGACAGTATTTCATAATTTGAATTTCTAAGCATAGTATCTCATCGGGAACAAGAGAAGAAAGCATTGCAATAGAACAAGTGGTCACATTTTCCACAATGAAAAGGAAGTTGGCGGGGGAAGCTGGTCCTTTAGGTGGCTGTATTTTGGATGTGTTGAGTTGAGGCCCTCGTGTGGTGTAACAGGGGGAAGTCAGGCTCTAGGGGAGGGAAGCTGAGGCTGGTTTAGAAGACCTGGTACTTAGCCCTGGCTTAGTCATTTACTCTACTATTTCAGAGATGTCACATACTCTTTGCACCTCTTTTGTTTTTTTGTTTTTTTTTTTCATCTCCAGGAAGAGAAGATAATAGTACCTTTTTCTACTTAAAGATATTAGAAGGAAATTATCAATCTTATGTTGAAGCAGTTTAAAAAAAACAATTACCTTGAGCTAACAAGATAGCCTATTGTGTAAAGGAGCTTGTTTATACACCCAATAACCTGAATCCAATAACTGGGACCTAACACGTTAAAAAGCAAGAACTGTTTCCCACTTCTTTTTTTCCCCCTGCACTCTGCCCAATGGTTGGCCATAAGTCTCAGCATCTGCTTTGATAGTTGGCAGGGCAGAGCCTTTCAGAGGCCCTCTGTGGCAGGCTCCTAACTTGTTCCCTGTTTTCTCCTTTTTCTGATGTCCATCTTCTTTGACTTTCTTTGTGTGGGTTGAGCATTTTAGCCAGAGTCCTCCCTCTTGATTAGTTTCTTTAGGTGTACAGATTTTAGTAGGTTTATCTTATATTATATGTCTATATGAGCGAGTATATACCATGTGTGTCTTTCTGCTTCTGGGATAGCTCACTCACGATGATCTTTTCCAGTTCCCACCATTTACCTGCAAATTTCATGATTTCGCTATTTTTCATTGTTGAGTAGTATTCCATTGTGTAGATACACCACTATTTCTGTATCCATTCCTCAGTTGAGGGGCATCTGGGTTGTTTCCAACTTCTGGCTATTACAAATAAAGCTGCTACAAACATGGTTGAGCAAATAGTAATATCTGGAGAGGACAGGAGCTCTACAAGTAGAGCAACAGAACCAAAAGATCTGAGCACAGGGGTCTTTTCTGAGACTGATATTCCAACCAAGTACCATGCATGGAGATAACCTAGAACCCCTGCACAGATGTAGCCCACAACAGTTCAGTGTCCAAGTGGGTTCCATAGTAATGGGAACAGGGACTGCCTCTGACATGAACTGATTGGTCTACTCTTTGATCACCTGCCCCTGAGAGGGGAACAGCCTTACCAGGCCACAGAGGAAGACAATACAGCCACTCGTGATGAGACCTGATAGACTAGGATCAGAAGGAAGGAAAAGAAGACCTCCCCTCTCAGTGGACTTTGGGAGGGGCATGCTTGGAGAAGGGGGAGGAAGGTAAGGATTGGGAGGGGAAGAGGGAGGGTGCTACAGGGGAGATACAAAGTGAATAAAGTGTAATTAATAAAAAATTTTTAAAAAGGCAAGAACTGGTTTCTTCAAGTTGTCCTGTAACCTTCACACAGGTGTTGTGGCACACACATGCACACACACACACTACAGCTGGGCATGCTGGTGAATACCTTTAATCCAAGTACTCAGTAGGCAGAAGCAGGCAGATCTCTGTGAGATCTCTGTGAGACCAGCCTGATCCACATAGTGAGTTCTAGGACAGCCAGAGCTACATAGTGAGATCTGTCTCAACAAAAGTGATAACATTGAAATACATATAATTAAAAAGAGAGAGGAGGAATTTAATGAAACAAAAAATTATCTGTAATCATCTTCCCACCCATCCAATGCATATGTGGTGCACAATGCATTACAAAGTCAGTTCCAAGATGGAAGCTTTTCTGAGGGTCTCTGAATGGGAGTGTTCTCTTTGTTTGCTGGACTCTTGGACATACAGTTGAAACTAAATAGTTAAACGGTGTTTTTGACTTTTAAAATGTTTTATTATTAACCAGAGTTAGGAACAAAGTTGACTTATTTCCTGGGACTAATTCTTTCAAAACATCTTTTGTTATGAATTTATTATGTTCAAGGTCTCAGGTCATATTATTCTACATCCACTGCCTTAGACAGGTTTCGAAAATTCTTGATGAATGTTTTAAAAATATCAGTTGTGCCTTTTATTTTAACCGATCCTAAGGGGTTAACAAATAGAAACATATATCATTTTCTCCCCCCTCTCTCCTCTCTCTCTCTGTCTCTTGTGTGTGTGTGTGTAGCTGTGTGTGTTCATGGGTATGACTATGGGTACACATTTGTCAAGCTGCCTGTGTGGAGGTTGGAGGAGAACTTCAGGTGTTGAGGCAGGGTCTCTTCTTTGTTCCCTGCTCTGCACACAAGGTCAGCCCATGACTTTCCGGGAATTCTCCTTTCTCTGCTCGTATGATGGTAATCACAGACACACCACTAAGTTCAACTATTTATGTAGGTCCTCGGGCGCCAAACTTGGTTCCTCACACCTGCGCTGCACATGATTTTCCACTGAGTCATCTCCCCAGCTGTATGTATGTATGTGGAAATGTATTTATTCCATTTAGATATGTTTATATATTCCAATTAACATACAAGAAGAGGCCTTTCTGAGATTGTATGTGGTCATGGTAACTGATAAGTATTTGTTAACTCTAAAGCCATGCTTGCCACACACCAGCCCCTCAGCTCTTGTATCTGGCTTATTTACAGATCTTTCCCCTCGCTCTTAGCCTTTTCTTCCTGCCCATGACAACCAGGACCTCCCTGGTGCAAGCTGAATGCCATCCTTTTAAGCCCAACAACTGTATCCATTATTGATTCCTTGCAAATTGTATGCACACTAGAAAGAGATTAGCTTTAAAATCTGATTAAACCTCTGCTTTCTTAAACCTTCTAAGGGCTCTCCATTGTGCTATGGATAAAGATAATGCCATTAAAGTTACCTTTGAAAGACCACATGACTGGCCTCCCTTAACCTGTACACTCTTTCTTCACTCTCTGCCTGTTCTGCTTCTCCCAACCTTATTAAAGCTGGATGATTTTTAGTCATCATGAATTTTACCTTCACCCTACACAAACATTTTGCACATTATGCTCTGTCTGTCTAGAATTCTTTCTCCCCTCAGAATCGTCTACCCTTCAAATCACAGCTCAACTGACACTACAAAGTCTTCTGAAAGCCCTCCCGATTAGGTCAAAGCCGAATTCTGTGTTCTCAAAACACACTGACTGCTACATGTGTACATTTGCCCCAGCTTTAATTCACAAGTACCTTTGTGTCACGTGGAAGGCATAGATGTTGTCCAATTCAGCTTCGTGTGTACCCAGAACAATGCTTAGCACATATAGTAGCTAGCGAGTATCTGAATAATGAATAGTTATTCACAGATTATTTTGGTGTGGAATTCCTGTTAGATTGTATATGTAATAAATGTAACACATTGACAGTTACAACATAAATTAGACCCACTAAAAAACATTGATTTAAGCTTAAGTTCTGTGATAATTAAGAGAACAAGCTCTCTTGGCATTTGAGCTGAAACTTGCTATTTCTCTACTGGCTAACTCCTGGGAACATATATTACCCACAAAAACCTTGCTTTTGTGCTTTAGCATCTTAAGTCTCATCTGCAGTCCAGAATTGTGGAAGCAATGAGCCAGCTTGTTATGCTTTTAGCTGTCAAAACATTCTGCCCATTAGGTTAGGAAACAAAGGCTGTTGTTCATTTTGGAAATTCTGAATTTTCTAGTAGTCCTCAGCCAAAACAAAATTTAAAGACAAGACATAATGACTTTTCAACTAGATTTGGGAGGATACACACGAGTGCCATTTTCTAATGTTCATGATGTTTTGTTGTAGTTACAGTTGGAGTAATACTAAGCCAACTCAAGTCAACTCAGTTCAGCAAAATGAGAAACAGGACTTAGACAAAGTTTTAGTGTGTTCCTGACAGTTTCGAAATTGGGAGTGAGAATGACAAGTGTCGGTCACATAAAACTCACACTCACCCACCTCAAACCTTCTTATCTTGGTCAGGACTTGAAAACAGGAGTTCATAGACTCCTGTCAATGAAAAGATAGACTGCGCATTTACATAAATGCAACTGCTTTATTGCAATCAAGCAAAACACTGCTGCTTTGTATAAACAGCAAAGTAAATAAATCACAGCTCTGAAGTTCCCAGCATCAAAATGACCGCTCTGCTGGAGCACCCCAGTTTGCCATCATGAGACTAAAACTTAAAATCCAGTGAACAGTGAACATTAATTACTAATAGATTAACATTACATTATGAATTAGGTCAAACCATTTAACATGTGGGTCATTGGTGAATTAAGTTAGTCATTTATTCTATCATGTTTTTGTAAATGTGGTCTTTGTATGACTTGCATCAGAATGACCAATTGTGCCATTCTAGTCTGTCCTCTAAACACTCCCTTTTTTCCCCTCTACCCCTTAGATTTCATGGAGCAGAACCTCTGGGGATAAGGCATAAATATCACACCTTAATACCTGCCCCTCAGGGGAGCCTTATGGGCCATAAAGTTGGAGAACCAGAGAAATTTCTGAGGCTGAGATGGCTAAAAGATGTTTGTAGTGTTAGGTTTTTCTCTGCCAGAGGGCAGTGTTCTCTGAAATATGGCTGGGTTAAAAGACTCCACTGGAAGTTAAGTTTATAGGCTCCTCCACCCCCCACCCCCGCTTATACTCTTTCTGCTGCGCTGAGCCAGTTAGCCATGCATGTCTTTCTACCAAAATCTTAAACCATAGCAGGTGAACTTTATTTCTTATAAAAGATTTTCCACTGTAGTCCAGACATTTTAGACATTTTGACCTATTGTATACGCTACCGGGCTTTGGAGTTTTCTCTGTTTGAGGTGATGGGAGTTAACTGTAATTTACAGTTGATTTGATGCCAAAGTAGGGCTATCCCCTTGACACATAATCTATAAGGATTACCGTGTAGTAAAAATCTGCTTGCCTTGTGTCTTGCCCTGCAAGCCCTGTTGGGGGTAGAGACATGAGGATTGCTGGAGATTTTTGGCTGACAGCCTGGATCTGGCTTCAAGGAGACACACTATCTCAAGGGCATACAAGGGACAGGGTAATAGAGCAGGACACTCACAGCCCTCATCTGGCCCCCACACAAGTACCCATGGAGAGTACATGTACCTTATGTACATATGCACACACAAAACACTGCAATTTGCTTTAAGTATAGCTAGATGGTGTGTACACTGTGTGTGTGTTTATACATGTGCGCATGTTCTTTTATGCGTATGTATGTGTGCACATATGTATGCGCATTGTGCTTGTGCATATATATGTGTGTGTTTGTGTGTGTGTGTATGTGTGTGCACCTGTGTATTTGTGTATATGTAGTATATGTAGCTATGTATATACATATGTATGTATTAACAAGTTCCTGACACACAATGACCTGGTGAAGATACAGTTCTTTGGCAGAATAGTTAACAGGAATAATGGCTGATCATGATCTTTTTGGATAAACGGGTAATCCAATTCTGTACATAATCGTGCATGTACATGTATCAACATGCTATCACACATTGTGACCCCTTTCTCTTGCACAGCTAGTTTACATGCCATATACAAAACAATAAAATACAAAATGATCTTTGATTTCTGAGCAACACCCCCTCCCCTCCCAAGGAGAGCCTATGTTTTCCTAGAGATGGGTTTCTATGTTCTGTGTCAGAGAAAGTCTCAAGTTGCTGGGACCAGTAGGCCCGGGGAGGATAGAGAGAAAAGAAGGCTGTTTGTTTTTAGACCCTTTGTAGCATGCAGCATACAATGAAGAAATAACAGTGTGGAACCGATAATTTCCTCTTGGTTTACAGATTTCCCTGAAAACAGCAGGTTTGCATCTTGCGATTGAATGTACATAGTAGAAAAATCTTACATGGGGTTAACATCTCTTAGAAGCCTAGCTAAATAATAAACTCCAGATCAGTTTAGCTTGGCATACAGACTAAAGCAAGAGGCTTGTAGATAAATTCATAGCCTGCCCCCTCTGTGAGAGTGCAAAGCTAGGAGGATCCGAGAGGAGCAACTGAATGCCTGGCAGTGCCTCCTCTTCTTTTCAATGAGCTGTTTACTAAATTCTAGAGGCTATAATGAAAGCCAGGCTTACTCTGCGACCCACGTAAACAATCACTTGGCTTTTGTGCTCTCAGGTTTTATGTGAGCCGAGCCATGGGGGCTCCTTCAGCAGTTGCTGCATGGAAGGTTTCTGTTTGTTTACGTATGCACATATGTGCTCTGCAAGAATGATTGTCAAGGGGCCTGGCAGGGAAAAGCCAAAAACAAGCCTTCCCTCATTTGAATCCTAAAGGCATATAATATGTAAACGACTTTCTAATTTAGAGACTTCTAAATTTGGTGTGGTTGCCAAGTTGCTAAATTGCTTGAGATAGAAGCTTCAACACACACACCAGCCTCACACCACACAGCCTCTTCAAACTAGATGAGCATTTGATGGGGATTCTTGCAGCCATTGCCATTCCAAGCTAAATTCAAGGCTAATCAAGCTTCCCCCTACTGTCCCTTATGCCTGCTTCCTACCCCCACCCCCAACCGGACAAACAAGCTGACTTTTGTCAGGAATGGGTAGAGCTGTGAATGATGTTGTCTTTCCTCACACTCAGAAGGACTTTATGCAGCTTAGCTGGCAGTATTTTGATAAAAGTTACTAGTGTAAAATATAACAACATGCAGGGAAATAATGCTATCTCTTGTATGAGTTGCAATTTTGGAAGATTCCATTGTAAGAAACTCCCGAGGAATCAGAAGTAGCTGAAAATGCAGTTATACAGAGACAGGGTTATTCGAATTGCCAGAAAAATAAACAAATGTTAAAGACAGAGAGATTTATTTGGTTTATAAATTGTAAGAAATTTTTTTTTCTCGTTAAAAAAAAAACCTGAAGTTGTGAAATTGAGGACATCAAACAACTACATAGCAAAAGCTTCGAGCTGCTGGGAAGTTCTGGGCAGTTCTGTTTCATTTTTATCGGATAAAATACATTTGGTTTCTCTTTTGACAAACCATGTATTTGTGAGGGAAGAAAAACGAACATGCACTGTTATTGGCCACAGCTACATAAGAAGTCCTCCGGTTGCCAAAGGATACCACATGAAAGTGTCTGTGTGAGGGGAGGGGCCGCCTGGGGGGTGGGGCCGAGAAGGATGTTGCCTTAAGCCTCTTAGGCTCAGAGCTGCAATTTGTGAACCAACTGTGATGAAATCGAGCTCTGCACGAATCAGATGAGCCTGTCAACTTCCCAGGTGGGATTGCTTGGAGTTAATAGACTGAACTTAGAGCCCCGAAAGCAGTGCATTCAGGGCAAGCAGAGAACACCCTGCAGAGGCTTTCCAAGAATCCCTCGGCATGGCAAGACAAGGCTGTTTCGGGTCACACCAGGTAGGAGGAGGATGCGGTGACTAGCGAGGTGCTGAATCTCCGGGATTACTTCCATTTGAGTTCTCTCTATTTTTTTCTCCCTTGTTCAAATTCAGACATATCTGAAAATGCCTTTCGGAGTTGGCAGGACTGGGGTTGCTGAAGTCATCTGAACTGCTTTCATGCACTTTGAGGCCATCTAATCCAGCTGTGTTTGACAACCTGGTCTCTTTATTCCCTTAGGTAATATCCTTGTTCACTTTTGCCATCGGTGTCAATATCTGCTTAGGATTCACAGCAAGTCGAATTAAGAGGGCAGAATGGGATGAAGGACCTCCCACAGGTAAGAGTAGCAGTTATCAGCATTTTTGATTCTTAAACAGTGTTGTGCTCATAGGCAATCCTTGTTAACAACTTCAGACATTCATCTTCCTGATGGCCTTGCAGGGTGATTAATTTAGCCCAAGGTTTCTCTGTCACAAAAACTAATTATGTCTCTGATTTAGGTGTAAAGAATGTTGTTTTAATCAAGGACCTTTATTGTCGATTGTTAACAACTGGCTGTTTACATTTTTGTACCCTGAAGTTTGTAAATGTTGAAATAAAATGAGAACCTTTGTTCATAAACAAAGCCAGACTGAGAGCGGCGAGAACAGATCTCGGTTTACTGCTGGAGAGGGATGATACTGACATGTACCATGAGGTGCAGACGGGACAGACTGGTGTGCTGCTGTATGGTGTAAAGTACGTTATTTGCTACCAGAAAGTTCTATCCCGGGAGCGAGAAGAAAGGAAGTTTAAAAAAAGGCAATAAACTTTTTTTTTTTTAACGAAACTAGAAATTTAGAACTTTGGAACTAAGATTTACTGAGAATAGGGGGACCCTCAAGGTGATCTCTTTGCAGAGCTTCAAGAGTAGCTCTGCGCTCTTCTGTGTTCCCTTCTGGAAAAGGCAAGGTGAGTTTTCGGAACTTTCCTGACTTAACTAGCCCAGCTGGCGTGAATGGGGCTCCTTTGCACTGAGCTGCCCTGAGCAGAGTGGGACTTCATAAAGGAACGCTTGTGCAGGCTGAGGGGGCCTAGCTGACCTGGTCGCAAGCAATGGCTTGGTTAATTTCCTGGAAATTGGAGCTGCTGATGGTTTCAGAATTAAAAATTGCATTTGGAATGACAGGTACTCTAGGGGGCAATATTTTCTTCCCTCTCTCTGACATCACAGTATGTTTTCTGCCTTTCTGGGAATTCTGTGTTTGTCTGCATTTCTTGATTGGTGCACTATGGGACCACCACCTGTCTTTACACCACCATAAATGTGTTGTTATTAAACGGGGTGTGATGGATTATTGAATCTTGCACACAGAATGCAGGTTTCTTGAGTTAGGTTTGAGAATATTGAAAGAACAGTAGGAAATGTGGGTGAGTGAGCTGAAGTGAGGTGTGCTTTGGGGGAAGAATGAAAAAAATGGATCTTAAAAAATTGTGGCCCCAGGGAGCCAAATGGACAAAACTGCATTGTGTTTCATTAGGAGAGAGGAGAGAGGTCGCTGGGCCAGAAGAGAATGCTGTTTTTATTAGAGGCAAATGCTGTCTTCAAAGCCCTCTTTTTCACTCCCGCTAAAGCTGATTGCAACTAAAAGACAGGGACCAGGCCCTTGGCATGGCATAGGGCTCTGACAGCCCACTGTCAGGTCATTCCACTGTGCCTAAAAGGAACCCTTTTTCTACTTTCTTTAAATGATATTGACAGGAATAAACATTGGTTCTTTAATGACTGCATTATTTTCAAACTTGAATTTTTTTTTTTTGGAGGGGGGAAGGAGGGGAGTGAGATGGATCAGGAAGGTCCCAGCTTAGGATCTTCTGTCTATATCAGTAAGTGCTACAGTCACAGGCAAGTGACTTGTAATGTCTCAGCCCTCAGCAGTGAGGATTAGTTTAGAAGATTTTTGCTTTATCTTCTGTGGTCTCTAGTGACAGCTCATCTCACCTATGTGAAGTCTTAGGGTGCCACACAATTTACACCTGAGTTTAGGACTTATGTACACTCAGGTGGTTTATATTTTTAAACTTTCTTTTGATGCAGCTTACCTGCTGTCTATGCAGTGGGGTTCATTTCTGCTTAAATAGAAAAGACAAAAGATGCCTTTTTGAAATGGAGGGAAAGCATAGTGCAGACAGTTTTCATAACTGTTTAAACGTAACTATGCTTGGAAGGGGAATCTCCTAAGTAATACACATGATAGGCTGTTCGGACTATTAGGAAAACTTTTGCACCAGAGTGAACTGGGTGCAACTGGGTGAACTTTCCCTACACTTACTAAGATGAGTCAAGAGAGAAAGCACCCCATTTTTTTAAACAACACTCTTTGGCGCCAAAGAAATCCTGCAAATTCAGTGCCCCAAGGAGTTTCACAAACAAGAAACACAGAGACTGTTCATTTATATGTGCCCAGACCATTCAAAAGCATGCAGCTTCTTGTTTAATTCTCAAAGCTCCTTGGGCAACACCAGAGGCTGTGCTGTATGCGTGAATACTCTTACTGCTGTACAGTGGACTGAGGTGTCTGCTCCATGGCTGGGGGCCATACAGAGAAACTTATTAATTAATTAACTAGCACATTTGTTAGCTGTGTTTATTGCTGGGACATGGTGATCTGTTAGAAGCAGGGGGCAGAATAAGAGTTCTCCCAGATCCTGAGATGTGTAGGAGGTGTAGAAAGGCCAGAAAAAGTTATAAAGCTCAGGAAAGGGACGCCAAGGTAAATGAAGGGGAAATCAAATTTCAAAGGAAATATAAGTGCAGTCTAGTTGGATATCTTTGCTTCAAACATCCGGTGTGGTCACCCCATTTATCTTTAAGATGAAAAGGAAATGCGGGTGCTTGCAGTTGTCTGCATGCATGTGGTGTGTCTGGAGTTGTGGAGGATTCTGCTTTATGGAAGGGATACTTCTTTCTCTACTGTTTCAGTCCCCAGGTAGACATGGGCACTTTTTGAAATAGAAGCAATATGACACTTGAATGACAAAACAGGATTTGTAAGCTTCTGAATACATGGCTAATAAAATTTTGATAACTCAGTCCAATTTATCATCATTTTTTGGGGGCTGAATGGAAAGTTTAAAAGCACATGAGTGATGAATTTGTGGGTAAATATGAAATAAGCATAAATAACAATTTTATTAGAAAACAGAAAATGTTGCTAGGGGGCCAGGCGAGGTGGCACACTCCTTTAGTCCTGGCACTCAGGAGGCAGAGACAGGCAGATCTCTGTGAGTTTGAGGCCAGCCTGGCCTACAAAGCAAGTCCAAGACAGCCAGGACTCTGTTACATGGAGAAGCCCTGTCTCAAAAACCAAACAAATAACAACAAAACAACAACAAAAACCAAACCAAACACAAATCAAAGAAAATGTTTCTAAAGATCAGAAGGCTCATGTTCTTGATAATTTTAGGAATCTTATTGTACAGTTGAGAGCAATTTAACTAATGGCCCAGCAGAATGCAGGGGGATCTAAAACTGATGAGGCATCCGTCTGTGAGGAAAGCAGTCAGATGGCTATAATGCACAATGCGACTTGATGGTAGACCGAGCGTAGAAACTGGGGACTTTGAGTCAATGGGACGAAATCATTGAAGTTAGGATTCAGAGACATCATTGCGGTTTTGCAGATCTCTGTTGAGCAGGGCTCAGTGTGGTGATTTTCCCATTTACTTCTATACAGCAGAGAACTCTCTGTCATGTTTCTATATCTGAAATTTCCATGTGCTCTGTTCAACATAGATTTTTTTCTTTTTCCTCATATTTTAAATTGAAAATAGATTTCTTTCGTACAGTATATTCCAATTATGGTTTCCCCTCCCCCAACTCCTCTTAGGCCCTCCCCACATCCCCTCCCATTTGAATCCACAGCATTTCCGTCTCTCCTTAGAAATCAAACAGGCATCTAAAGAATAATAATAAAATAAGATAGCACAAACAAACAAGCATAGGACAAAGCAAACAGATGAGAAAGAGCCAAAGAAAAAGTGCAAAACACACACACACACACACACACATACACACACACACACACATACACGAATCTCACACAAACACAAGAATTTTTTTCACATTTTTATTTTATACTAAACACTGGTTATGTACTTTGTATCCCAGCCATAGCCCCCTCCTGCATTCCCTCCCTATCCCCCCATCCCTCCCTCATCTCCTCCCTGCCCCTTTCCAAGTCCACTGGTAGGGGAGGACCTCCTCCTCTTCCATCTAACTCTAGCTTATCAGGTCTCTTCAGGACTGGCTGCAACGTCCTCTTCTGTGGCCTAGCAAAAAACATAAGAGTTTTAAATAAATAAAAATCAACCAATCTTTCAAAATTGTGATTGGAAAAGAGCACCCAAAATTTGAAGCATGCATATAAAATTCAAAAACTCTTTGGTTAATGATGTAGTACTTAGTCAATGGATGTAGTACTTAATGGTGTAGTACTGAGTCAATGGGTGTGGTATTTAATGCCTATGATCCCAGTATTTGGAAGCCTGAGACAAGAAGGTTGCAAGTTTCAGGCTGTTCTGGGCTACACTGAGAGACCCCATACCAATCAAATCCAAGAAACAATCTTTCTTTGTTACTCAAATAAATATTCGGCTGTGCTAGTCTAAAACCTTAGCTGAACAGCTGCTAGCTGTTTAGTTCTAGAACTGGTTTAGTTCTTCAATTACAAGAAAAAAATGAAAGCAAAATACCGTGATAAGATTGATGAGCATAGTGTATGTCAAAAAAGGTGTATGGGAAAACTTTTAGGTTCTTTCTGTTATAAGGCTCGGTTTACACTTGTAGATGATGGAGTTAGCAGTGTCTGAGATGTTTTTGTTTGCTAGCAGCTTTGCAAATAACTCAGATTTATGTGCACAACTACAGTGTGTGCTGTTTAAATGGTCTAAAAGTTAACTTAAAGTTTTTAAAATTTTCATTTAAATAACATTGTACTCGGTCTTCTTAGTATGCAGTCTTTCTACATATGGATATATTGTGTTTATAGACACAGTGTTTTCAGAGTATAGATGTCTGAAAACTTGCCAGGTGAACCTATCATTCATTTCTGCCTCTGCCTCTGTTTCTCTTCCCCCTACCTGTGAAATCTGGCCTGGCAACTATGAAGAGGAGAGAATCGTGGATTTGTCAAGAAAGTTCTATCCTTAGGAAGCAGTGAAAACTGACACATGGGTCTGTATATAAACTGATGGTGCTTGCTAAGGGATGAGGTGAAAGTCCCCAGAAAAAGTGGGGAGAGGCAGCTCACTCAAGAAAAGATGAAGTTGCTGGGTAGTAGTGACACACACCTTTTAATCCCAGCACTCATGAGGCAGATGCAGGCTGATTTTTGTGAGTTTGAGACCAGCCTGGTCTACAGAGTGAGTTCCAGGACAGCCAAAGCTATACAGAGAAACCTTGTCTTACACAAGAGATAGATTGTAGATAGACAGACAGACAGACAGACAGATAGATAGATACATAGATACATAGATAGGTAGATAGAAAATTAATGCATTACATACTCCAGAAGAGAGGCGGGGACAGCATTCCAGATCTTGAATGCTGTCCACATGTCCCATGCCTTTGCTTGCAGTTTACGCTTGAGACAAAACAGCAAACAGAAAAGAATCTGCTGTTTTTATGCTTTTGAGAGAAAAGGTCAGTATAAGAACAGCCCCCGATCCATTTCAGGACTTTGTTTTCAGCAGACACCTGGGCTGAGCACCAAGAACAGGAGGCACTGATAGGGAAGAGAGTGCAACCCTGCCAATAGGACCAACTTGTTAAAAGAAACTTACGTCCATCCAGCTCTAGGCTAGGCTAAAACACTTGAAAATTTAAATATCACCACCCTACTGGCCATTTTCCAGATCTGAATTTTCCGCTTAACAAGAAGATGTAGAAGGAAATCTGATTGAGAGTATAGGACGGAGTCAGCTTTGATGACAGCCCTTGTCATCAGTTAGACTCTTCCCAGTGGCCCAATTAAATTGTCAGTTTGTGGTTTTTATATGTCTGCAGAATAAACAATACCAGAGGCTTATAGCTTTATCTCTGTGTGTGTCTCTCTCTCTGTGTGTGTACACTGAAGTAAAATAGCCTAGAAAGGGGTTTTTACTTAATAATTTAAAATAATCTTGCCTGTTCCTCTTTGAAAGAAAGAAAATGTAATTTACATTTGCGTTCTGTTAAACCATGAAATTATACTTTGGTGAGGCGGAATACAGAGCCTTGGATCAGTTGCGTAGTACAGTTGTGTGTATACATTTTAAGATGCAATGTCTCCAAGGACTGACATACCCACATAAGTAACATTATATACTTATCTATATAAGTAATCTGTAACATTTGCTTTTCAAATTACAGAGCAGCCTAAATCTTTGAAAGGAAAGGGCATCGTTTGAAGATGTAGCTTAAAGGAAGCTTGTAATTGGAATGCCGTAGGATTACTGGCAAGTGCTTCCATCACACATTCTCCTGTTCTCACTCAGTACTTGCGAGTGCTTTTTGTTGGCTTGCTTTTTCATCTTCCTTATTCTGTGATTTTTATGGCTGTCTCAGTCATGATGGAAACTATCAGGATGGCAACAGTTCACTGCCATGTCATTTTTCTCTTCTCAATGAGTTACAGAACTGAAGTGTTTATGCTTGCTCCTGTTTGAGATCAAATAAAGGAGGGTCTACATTGAAAATCTCAGGTATGCCATAGAAGGCCCTGTCCGTACTTGGCATTGGATCAGTTCTAATAAAAAGGCAAGCTCTCAAAAGGTCTAAGGCTAGTGAGATGCCTCAGAGCAGAAAGGTGCTTTTCACTTAAGCCCAAAGGACTAGTGCTCATGGTATCCATGTAAAGTTGCAAGGAGAGAACTAACTTCATGATGGTTTTATTTAACTTCCACATGTGTGCCACAACATGTGTACTTTCATACATGCACATCACCCACATGGATAGAAACTACCCCCAAACAAAACAAAACAAAACAAAACAAATTCCATCCTTAGGCTGGATGTAGGGAGAAGGACCACAGACCTTGGGCAAGGAATCTTTTTTTTTTTTTTTTAAGTCCGTGTACAGAGGATGACTAATAGAATGAATAGGACTGTGCTTGCTATGGCAGCAAAGAGATGGGATGGAACAGAGTCTGGAAAGGCCAAGTGAACTCTCAATTCAAGCACTTTTTTTTTTAAATTTACTGACTTTATTATTTTGAGACAGGATCTCACAAAGTAGCTCTGGCTATCCTTGAACTCACTATGTAGATCAGGCTGGCCTTAAACTCAAAGAGATCTGCCTGCCTCTGACTTCTAAGCGCTGGGATTAAAGGCATGCACCACCATGTTTGATTCTCTCTCTCTCTTACATGGCTCAGATTATCTTTCCCTTTTTCTTTCTGTCATTCTCAGCTTAACTTGCCGTTGTTATCCAAGAATGAATTTTCCCCATTTCTGTATTTCTCCTAATTTACAAAGGAACTCACTC
Source organism: Pachyuromys duprasi (assembly GCA_028658305.1). Lineage (NCBI taxonomy): Eukaryota > Metazoa > Chordata > Mammalia > Rodentia > Muridae > Pachyuromys > Pachyuromys duprasi. The sequence continues at coordinate 42,937,145 of CM053752.1, forward strand.
CTAACTGAAGCTGCTGATAGTTGGATCTTGCACATTTTTGCTGAGATATGTCTCTGCAATAGAAATGCAGCTCTGACCACTGTCTTCAGTGGTGATCTTGGTAAGAAGGACCATAGCTGATAAGGCAAGCTGTTAAGTGGGATTCAGTTCTTTCCGAAGACAGCAAGGGGCAAGTTAAGAGAATGACTAATACCATAAGAAAATATTTACAAAATCACCTTGTTAGGATAGGCAAAGAATTATCACAACCCAAGGTGTGTACAGGTATTTGAGAAGTGAAGAATCTAGGGTATTTGAAGAAGAATACAAACACGGGGCATAGACAAGAATAATGTTTCAAATACTGGCAGCGACTCCACCAAGAAGATGAGACAGGGTGAGCAAATGCCTTCAGACTTCTTTTCATCATCTCAGCTAATAGAATAGTGGGCATACTTACAGACACAGCTCAATGGGAATGATCGCTACTTGAATTTATCAGGCAGCGGTTGGAATGATTCTATCCAAGTATTACCCTTAAACAAAGAACATGCAATTATAAGTTTTTCATTATTTTCCCTTTTACTGTGGGTTTTTTTTTCCTATTTTTCCTTCTTGCCTGCCATAGTTTATGTCTCAGCCTGTACGATTGATAGGTTGGCCAAAATCAACAGAAAAATGTGGTTTGTGGAGCAGAGGTAAGACATTGCATTGCAAACAGACACGTTTTTTTAAAATGAACTGATGTGGTTTGTATTTATTTCGACATGCCCAAATCAACTGTGAGAAAGTGTTTCACATCTCACGGTCTAGTGAGTTTGTTTGCTTAATGTCAATTGATCCAATGCCATAAAGGCTAGGATTGGAGACTCTGATTCTGAATGGAACAGTTGACTAAGAGATGAACTACATGTTCAAATAAATGGCATGGGTGCATCTAGAACTGTCATGTTCTTTTACATCTTGCTTTTTCTTGATTTTAAAAGTGATATATATATATATATGTATTGTAAAAATGGTAAATTTCTAAATATAGAAGTTACAAACATATTTAAAAATAACATTTGCTAAGGTTTTGTTACATATATATATCATATATATATGTCATATATATATATATCATCCACTTGTGTGTGTGGAAAATAGAAGACAATGAACTAAAAGGGCAGACAATTCTCTGTGAGTTCATAAAATGTTGCAAATTTCAAGCTGGAGGATTTTTTGAAATGCAAGTTTTACATAAAATAAACTTATGTATTTGGCTTTATTTCTGTGCCTTATCCACAATACTGATGAATTTATTTTCTAACGCCAACCTTAACTATTTACGTCCAGAATATACGTTTTTATCCTGCCACCAAATTACTTTTTCCTTTCAACCTCTTTCTATTTTTGTATGTTTATTTCTCAGTAAGTTTTTCTATCCTTTCAACTTTCTGGAATTCTGAATATTTATCACTGTGAGTATACTGAATATTTAGGTTTAGGATGAATCAGTATTTTTTTTTTATGGCATTGATATTTTTGTCTTTAAAATTGGGTGCCCTATGATTTAACTAGATTTTTCTAGGATTGTCTTTTTCATAAAGCTTTAGTATATTCTTTTTAAAAAGGATTGCAATTTAAATTGTGTGTACATGTGAATACAGTGTCTATGGAGGCCAGAGAAGGAGTCAGAGCCAGATCCCCTGGGCTGGAGTTATATGTGCTCCAATTACACATGTTCATATGTGTTCAGACTGTTTTAAACACACTTATGCTCACATTTCCTTATGATTTTGGTGGTGATGACAACTTTTCACACAAAATCTTGCTATGCAGCCCAGGCTAGCCCTGAATCCTCTTGTCTCTCCTTAGTGCTTGATCATAGGCATACTGTGAAGCTCGGCTAGCTGTGTGGTTTTCAAAATAGGAAATGAACTCTTATTCCAATAGGGGCAGGCACCATTACATATGTATAGTACTAATTATTGTAATCACGAGTAGAGCCAACATTTGTGTATTCTTGGTATTCTGATGAATGTTTCACACAGGTTGTTTCATTCTTTTCTCATTTCAGTCTGGAATTACTTTTATGAGCCTCCCATTTTACAGATAGGGAATTGTGGTTTATGGAAGATGGTCAGCATGCTTGAGGTACCCACGTAGCAGGCACTGAAGACAGGCTTCTCATCCAGAGTTTGGCTGCATTCCACTCCAATTGCTCCCAAGTACCACTCTTGCATTGGTCACATGGCCACTCCCTAATCTCTTGTCTTTGCCTGTTCAAATGACAGTGTTATCTGACTCTCCATGGACCAACACATCTGGATCCTGCAAGGGTAGATGCTTTGAGCTTCAAGAAGTTGGTCCTCCTGATTGTCGGTGTGACAACCTATGCAAGAGCTATAGCAGCTGCTGCCATGACTTTGATGAGCTCTGCTTGAAAACAGGTATGTGACTTCTGGATGCCTCTCCCTTCCAGGTAAGACCTAGTGATACCTAGCTGTTATACACCTCTGCTTTGGCCTATTCACATAGTGGATTTTGGTTTGTTTCTTGATGGTTGTATGAATAATGCACTTTGTATGAATAACTTGGCTCAGCCGTTCTTGGCACAGCCACAGAAGGCACTTTCCAACTGCAAGCACTGTAGACTGGTTTTAAAAGCATTTGTGGCCAGGCCTTTGTCCATCTTCTTCACCCCCCATTCACTACTAAGATTTGTAGCTTATAATTGTGCACATTTTGAAAGTAATAGGTTTAAAACTAGTTCCCTGTATTCTGTGCAAATGGAAACCACTTATGGAATCAATCTGGGGTCTTATGCTCTGGGCAGCTCTGAAATCTTCTAAATTTTCTCGATTTTATTTATCCTGCAGTGGAATGTCCATTAGAACATATGCACTATTGAATGGATGCACATGAGTCAAGGAAAAAGCAGCTTTGGGGACTCTTGATATTATACTTACTCTGTTTTCAAAGCCAAACATTTTTAGATAGGCCTTTTGAAGTAGCTTGCAGGCTCACTACCATGTCTCTGTCCCTGGGCAAAACCTCATGCAATCCACCTAAGAAAAATGGTAAGAATCCTTGCTTTGGATACTGGAAATTGATTTCTCAGCTTCCTCGACACATTCTTACCTCTGTGCATTGGGGGTATTTCAGAAAGCCCAGCTTAACCATTGCTATTTGTCTGATCTTTTAAATGAGACATTATTGCCTTTCCTTAAACCTTAGTTCCTGACTTATTTGAAAATTAAAATAAAGTCCCTTACTAATTGGGACTTATGTCCTCCACAACCTGTGAAATATAAGGGTTTCATTAGCTTAATTTTGCATGATGAGTTTTCTAAGTAGGCAGATGCATTTTTGTGGCTTTCCCATAGTTCTTCAACTGTGACTTCTCAAGCTTAAGACCTCAGGCTCTTGTATACTGAGTGTATGGGTAGAATAGACATTCCACAGAGCTCTTTGACCCTAAAACATAAGTGCAAACCAGAAATCTGTGTCTGATTTGCACTGAGGATTTTAGAACATTTTATGTTCCTGACTTACCTTGAGCATCTTTTCTCCAATAAGTTATGCCAACCTTCCAACATTCTGGTCTTAAAACTCCTTGCAAAGATTAATGAACCCCTGATTCTAGCTTAGTTCTCTTTGAATGTAACTCATGACATTCTTCATAGTTTAATACAGACTATAACAACATCCTGTAAAGCACTTTATTCTCTGGTGTCTTAAGCCAACAGGTACTGAATGCGGAAGAATCAAATGTCAAATAACAATAAAAAGTTGAAAGGAGAAAAGAAAAGTTCTTAAGGCTCTGCTATGCCAACACAGGAAGCAAGCCTAAGATGTCAGTATAAACTCTTTCTGTGTTTAGTGTGTCTGGACAGTGTATGTATATCTATGTGTGCATTTATATATACAGTCATGTGGGAGGCATTATCTGTATCTATAGTCTTTTAAACACTGTCTTTTCAAATGGCAGGGTAGCATTCCACCAAATGGAACATAATTCTTTGGCTATTCCACCTCTGTCTATTCAATTACCTAGCAAGGGCTCCTCTTTGGTAGAATGTCACGAAGGAGCAGCCTTGATGTAGAAGAATGTCATTGCTTTCTACTGCCTACACATCTTAAAGGAAAAAGGCTTTCAGTGTCCAAGTGTGCTTTACTTGGACTCCCCATGAAAGCTCTTTATGTCATGGTCCTCAGTTCATAATTCATTTTCTTGACCACTCTTTTGGTAGCCCTTCTGCTGCCCCATTCATGCCTTTTTCTTCCCTTCCCATGGCTGATGGTGGTGTCTGTTGGTTGCATGCATGTGGTCTGTCTTTCTGTCTTGGATATGAACACCAGGAAGATGGAGCTCTTGTCTTTCAAACTTCACTATACTCTCAGCACACAGAGGATGGAAAACAACGAGGCAGACAGATTATGGGAAATGGAAAAACTAAATACTTGGATTCCCCATGAAAGCTCTTTATGTCATGGTCCTCAATTTCAAGAATCATAGTTCATTTCCACCACCATTCTAAAGATATTCATTGAATATTCATTGAAAAGCTAGAGTGTAGTGGTTAGTTTGACAGTCTTATCTCTGAGATGAAATATAATAGTGAACAATATGGTTTCTTAGAAAAAAATCTTTCCTTAAGACAGTTTATTTCTAAAACAAAATCAATTAAAAGATGATACTAGCACTCTAATTAAAATAAAAAGTTACTCACCCCCCCCCCCCCGTTTCCCTGAATAACTGAATCCTAAGCTATCACTCAGTCAGGATGTTGTAGCCTGTTTACTGACCTCTGTAGGAGCAGGGAACTTCATTTTGTAGACAGCCATTTTGGCCAGTTGGGATTTGGAAGACACCAACGCCTCTTTATGTTCTTTCTCCTTTTGTGGTACTCAGGGCCATTCTGGAAGGGTGGGGATACTCTGTTTGACTTTCTGGGTTTTGTTTTTCTGTGAGAGCTCAGCTCTGCTGTGAGCGTGCCCTGTGCTTTGAAAAATTAGAAATTCATCCTATCTGTAAGTTCTCCAAATATCTTCTTGGCCTCTGGCTGACTCAAGTTTTACAAACAGATTAAGTGATATGAGCTTCTGGCTCTTTTTGTTGGAACCCCTTGTAAGCAACTGCGGCCTCTTTCATTTGGTTTGTGTGCAGCAGTGAGAGTGTTTCATTGTGATGATTTCAGCTCGTGGCTGGGAGTGCACCAAGGACAGATGTGGAGAAGTACGGAATGAGGAAAATGCCTGTCACTGCTCAGAAGACTGCTTGTCCCGAGGAGACTGCTGTACCAATTACCAAGTGGTCTGTAAAGGTGCGTGCTCTCAGACTGCCCCGAGACAATAAACCCTGGGCAGTCACCAAGGTATATAACAACTAAGTGTGGGGTTTGGAGATGGGAAAGAATCATATTTTTAAAATATCCTTTTTTATGTGTATGAGTGTTTTGCCTGCATGAATGTACATGCATCAGGTGTGTGCAGTGCCTGTGGATGTCAGAAGAAGGGGTCAAATTGCTTGGAACTGGAGTTATAGATGGTTATAAGTTATAGATGTAGGTGCTGGGAGCCAATCTTGGGTCCTCTGAAAGGGCAGCACGTGTTCTTAACCACTGAGCCATCTCTCCAGCCTCAGAATTACACTTAAAAATTTTTTACACTCCTTCTTAGCTGTCATCTTTTGTATTTCATTGATTTGATACAGCAAAAAGGTAACCAAACATCTCAATATTAGACAAAACCGTAATATTTAAGATATTTGTGAGCTTTCTGCGTTGGTTAATATCAGGTTTCCTAGCACCGGAGCCTGTAATTGGGTCCATGAAGTTTATTGAGAAAATACACTATAGGAAAACCATGTGTGAAGGTCAGGGAAGTGGGATTGGGAAGGGACTTGGCAAAGCAAGCCTTAGTGAGTCTTGCCTTGGCTTGTGTGATGGCTAACCTGGTAGGGTATAGAATTAACTGGGACATGGACCTCTTCAAATATCTGTAGTAGGAAATATTTTGATTACTTAATTGCATTAATTGATGTAGAAAGACTATATTTACAAAAAATTTAGATTTTAAAATTTCATTTTATGTGTATGAGGGGTTTGGCCGACTGCATTCTGTGAGCCACATGCATACCTGGTTGTCAGCAGAGGGTGTTCGATCCCATGTAATTGGAATTATGGATGGTTGTAAAGAGGGGCTAGAGACTGAACCCTGATCCTCTGCAAGAATAATACAAGCTTATAACTATGGAGCAGTCTCTCCAGTCCCCACGTTATATTTTTGGAATACCTTTTATATAATTTGTTCTTTGATAATTTCTTGTACTGTATATATACTGTTTTCTATTTGCTAGAGTCCCCTACCCCCCCTTTTTTTTTTACCTCCCTTCTACTCTCATTTCCCCCCTCCCTATAAATATATTTCCCATATGTATGTCATTTTGTTTTGTTTTGAGTTCCACTGAATGTAACCACATCCAACTCTGTGACTTAGGTTTAACTGCCCCTCCTCTTCAAGTCAGCAGCAGTCAGAAGGTTCCCATGGTTCCCTCCAGGGCTGATGCCCAGTTGTTGCCAGCCTTGTTCTTGTACAGGCCCATTGCAGACATCTGCAGCTGCCGTGGGCCTGTGGCTGTGCTGACTACGCCGTGCTCAGAAGGCAGCAGCTTACAACTCTTCTCCCTACCTTCGCGCTCTCATGTTCTTTCCACCCAATGTTTCCTGAGCTCTAGAGAGGGTAGTATAAATGTCCTATCTAGGGTGGAGCATTTACCCATCTTACCAGTGGGCAGGTCCATTCTCTGGGCAGGGGCTAGGACTGTACACAATGGAGCCGAGCACTAGCATGCAGTTTTTTGTTTTTGTTTTTGTTTTTGTTTTCCCTCTGTGCTATGAAGAATTGTGAACCAGATGAGACAGACTGTCCCGAACCCCTGCTGCTTTCCTTCACTTCCATGGTGCACTGTCCCTTGATTCATGAGCTGAAATAAACTCTTTCTGCTTGGAGTTGGTTTTTTTCAGGCTGTTTTATCATAGCAACAGGAAGAGAGACTGTGGTAAAGAGTAAATCCCCAAGTCGTTTGAAGCATTGGGGCGTGACTTTTGTTCCTAGTAGATGTAAGCTGTGTGCCAAGGCCCCAGCAGCGGCCTAGGACTGGGGTGCTTGCTGACGAAGGACGGTAGAGCATCAGTGGACCCAGCTGCAGCCATATTTGTACAATGTGCCTGTGTGTGTGTGTCGATGACAGAATAGGATGCTTTTATGATATTAATGGTCAGTGGCCTACAGAAAATATATACGTTTTTTGGATATA
>CM053752.1:42944526-42997635 GCA_028658305.1 Pachyuromys duprasi
ATTATTACTTCCCGCCCTCTGCCAAGGGCTTAGTTGTGAGTCTTAATATCTGCTTTGATACATTGCTATACTGATTCTTTCGTAGGTCCTCTTTGCTATGCTCCTGTCCTGTTGCTTGTTTTCTCCTCCATTCAATGTCCCTCCTATTAGTTCATCTAAATGAGCATTGATCATACCAACCTGGGTCCTCCTTCCTGTATATCTTCCCTAGGTGTGTAGATTTCAGCATGACCTTCCTATCCTATAGGTCTATATAAGTGAGTATATACCATATGTTTCTTTCTGCTTTTGGGATACCTCACTTAGGATGATTGTTTCCAGGTCCCACCATTTGTCTGCGAATTTCATGATTTCCTCCTTTTTAATTGCTGAGTAGTATTCCATTGTGTAAAAGTACCACAATTTCTGTATCCATTCCTCAAGTGAGGGACATCTGGGTTGTTTCCAGGTTCTGGTTATTACAAATAAAGCATAGCTGGATCTCGAGGTAGCACTATTCCTACTTTTCTGAGAAAGCAGCAGATTGATTTTCAAAGTGGTTGTACAAGGTTACAACAAAGATGCTTGCTCAGCCATGCTCATAGCAGCTCTATTTGTAATAGCCAGAAGCTGGAAACAAGATATCCATCAATGGAGGAATGGATACAGAAAATTGTGGTACATTTACACAATGGAATACTACTCAGCTATTAAAAACAAGGAAATTATGAAATTTGTAGGCAAATGGTGGGATCTAGAAAAGATCATCCTGAGTGAGGTATCCCAGAAGCAGAAAGACACACATGGTCTATACTCACTTATAAGTGTATACTAGACCTATAAGATAGGATAAACATACTAAAATCTGTACTCCTAAAGAAGCTAAATAACAAGGAAGACCTTAGGAAAGATGCTCAATCCTCATTCAGAAGATCAAATGTGATAGACATTGGAAGCAGGAGAAGACAGGGAATAGGAGCCTATCACAGAGGGCTTCTGGAAGATTCTACTGATAGAGGTATCAAAGCAGAGACTAAGACTCAGACAAACTTTGGGCAGAGTTCAGGGAATCTTATGAAAAGAGTGAGATAGAAAGACCTGGAGGGGATAGAACCTCAAAAAGGAGACCAACAGAGCCATAAAAACTGAGCCCTTGGGGCCCTGAAGAGAATGTTACCCCAACCAAGGACAATGCATGGAGAGGACCTAAAACCCCAACTCAAATGTAGCCCATAGACTCAGTCCAAGTGGGGTCCCTAGTAAGGGGAACAGGGGCTTTCTCTAGCATGAACTCAGTGACAGGCTCTCTGATCACCTCCCCTTGGGGGTGCAGCCTTGCCAGGCCACAGAGGAAGACAATACAACCAATCCTGATGAGACCTGATAGGCTAGGGTCAGAGGGAAGGAGCGGAGGACCTCCCCTATCATTGGACTAGCACAGGGGTATAAGGGAAGAAGAGGGGGGAAGGGTGGGATTGGAAGGAGATGAGGGAGGGGGACCACAGCCGGGATACAAATTGAATAAAACTGTAATAAGTGATAATAATACTAAAATTTTTTAAATAAAAAAAGACATAACTTCTTAAATGAGGACATTTCAAGAACCACACCAGGCACTTACAGATGTTTAAGCAAAAATCCATGACCTTTTGTCTATAGGTTACGCCACCTCTTATTTCTTAAATTAAATCCTTTCCTCTATTTGGCACAGAATGTTTATAAAGCATTTCTGTTAAGTGACTTCAGATACTGGCTAGGACATAGCATGTGCAAGACCTTGGATTAAATCCCTTGTTAGGAAAAGGAAAGAAAGCTGGGTGCCATGGTGTATGCCTGTAATCCCAGTACTTGGAAGGCAGATATCTGTAAGTTTGAGGTCAGCCTTGGTCTACAAAGTGAGTCCAGGAGAGCAAAAGCTACACAGAGAAATCCTGTCTTAAAAAACAAAAAAAAAGAAAAGAAAAGGAAAGAGATTTTAGAAAAAAAGGAAATCATTTCTGTGAGGTATAAACAGATCTGGAAACCTTCCTTTACTGCTATTGTGTTGTGAAGTTCCTTCTACTCTAAGAGTTATGCTTTTATTTTGAAGTGTAGCGTTCATCTAGAATTTATTTCTTCTTTCCTTTTAATCTTGAAGACACAAAGGCTACAAGGGGAAAAGCCCTGGATATCATTAGTCACTGAATCATGACAGGTTAAGGCCATTTTTGGTGGTTTGAATTCTGATTTCAGTACTTTACTGAGCCTCACGTGGCTGTCCTGAGTTACTCCTGCTTGATAAAGCTAATTCAGTTTATTTACTATCTTGCTGGGTCATCCAATAGCTAAATGGTTCTGGGCCATGGGAGACTTCCAGTGTTCTTTATATGGGAGAAATTTCTGTGAGATATTGGTGACAAGTTTCATGTCTGTTCAAGACATAATTTTTGCCTGTCTTAGAGAAACCTAAGGTAAATTCCTATTGTCATTGATATTTTTTTTCCCAAAGAATTTCATCCCTATATCTTTTGTGTTGTGAAATCGAAATATCTGAGGCTGGTTTTTTTTGTTTGTTTTTGTTTTTGTTTTTTTGTTTTTTTTAATGAGACAGGGTTTCTCTGCATAACTGCGTTCCTGGAACTCAGTTTGTAGACCAGGCTCATCCTGAACTCACAGCGATCTGGGGGCTGGGCCTTTTTATGGATAAGATCACTCACAGTTTAGAGGCTGTAAGTCTGTTTGACCTCTGATGATGACTGTTGGGCTACCTCACAGCAGATCCTGTCACGATGAAGGGAACCTGCTCCCTTAAGACTTTTCTTTCTTGTGGGAACTAATGAGGTCCCAAGAGACATGCATTAATCGCTTGTGAGGATGGTCCTCCCCCACTCAACCCCATTTCTTTACACTAGGCTCTGCCTCCTAAAGGTTCTGTCACTTCAAGCACTGTCACGTTGGAGATAGCACTGGCATCTGGGATATAAACCACAGGAAAAGCCTAATTATGGAACAACTCTGGGCTGAGTAAACGATGGTTTCGTGGAGGTATGAGGAAGTGTGGAAGAATTCAGGTCGCCAGAATCCATGTAAGAAGCTAGGCAAGGTGATAGATGGAGACAGTCAGATCCTGGGATCTCATTGGCCAGACAGCCCAGTCAATCTGTGAGCTTCCGGTTAATCGAAAGACCATGTCTCAGAAAATCAGAGAGACGGTGACAAAGAAAGATACTTAACATAAGCCTGTGGCCTCCACACAAGCAGGACTTAATGTTCTCAGATCTTGATGCAAGATAAAAGGGAAAGGCAGCTTGGGTTTTGATTTATAAATTCAGCACTATACACGCGCTCATCAGGAAATGCTCTCTGGCAATATTTTTATGTGTTATTCTTGAATATTATTATAACAACATAAGCTTTTTCTCCATCTGAAGGGAAGTCACACTATGCTTTCTATGGCTTTGAGATCTTTAGTGGCAGGGGAGGGAATGTTCCATCTAATGACCAAACCGTTTATTTTTGGAGGGGAACAAACATGAAATCTTGTCCACTGACGCCACTGTTTTTTTTTTTTTTTTTTAAATCTACAAACCGTTTAGGCTCTGAAAGCTGAAATAAACACCATTTGAGGTTATTAAATCTTAGCTTTCCCACCATGTATGGGTGTACTTTAAAAGCCAAAGCAGACACTAGACTTTATTTCAGAATTTCTTTTTAGATGGTGTCCCGTAAACAAGTACCAAACAGGACACAGATTCTGGCGTTGTGCTTCTGCTCTCTGGATGGCGTCTATAAATAGATTTCACAATAAACATCCCCATTTTTCTTTGTAGGAGAATCACATTGGGTAGATGATGATTGTGAAGAGATAAAAGTCCCCGAATGCCCTGCAGGGTGAGTGTATTTTTTCTTATGGATATTATGCCACGTTCCTTGATAAGCCATCACAGAAATAGATGGGTCCATAACTGCAGATATTTTAAGATGAAAATCCCCTTGTGTGAGTTCTTATAAATGTGTTGCCAGTTAAGCTATCTCAAGGCTTTTAAAAAATAAAAACAAAACTCAGTTATGCATTGTTGGGTGTGTGCAGGTTGTGTGTGTGTGTGTGTGTGTGTGTGGAGGTCAAAGGACAACCTTCTTGTGTTGTCAGGATTCCCTCCTGACTTTAAGTGGCTTCCTGGGATCCAACTCAGATCAGCAGGCTTGCAGGCAGGCGCTTCGGCTGCTGAGCATGTCGCTAGCCAGTCCTATCTCGAAGCTTTGATGTTCTCTTTCCTTTTCAACTTTCTCCTATCACTGCTGTGAACAGTGGAATCTCAGTGTCTGCCGTGGTCCACCAAAGAGCATCTGTGTACCACGAGAGGATGCATTTCCTGCAGTGATTTCCTGCTGTACTGCTGTGTCTCCCCTTCAGTAGTTTTCCTTGAGTTCTGTTTTTACCTTTGTTAGTGTGTGAGGGAAGGGAAAGAAAGAAGCAGACTCTAGAACATCTAAAGCTGTCATCCAAGAAGGAAACTCCTGCCAGATTCAGCAGAAATTCGCTTCTCTGCCAAAGGGCTGTCTTACTGGGGAACAGCCAAATGAGAGACACCTAACATCTCAGGTGTGACTGGAATCAGACATTTATACCTTCCAGGAAACTGTGGAGACTTCATGGGCCTTTACAATGCTTGGCAGAAAATACATTCTCAATAAATACACTTTTATAATGTATTTAGTCTTTTAGGTATTTATGTATTGCAGCCTGGAATGCAGAATTTAAGTGTTTGGATATCTTTGTCCCCTACCCACCTTTAAAAAGTCTTACTTAGGCATAAAAGGAAAAATAAATGAAGACATTTCAATACTTTGGATGTACGGAAAGGGATGAAACAATTTCTGATTGTTTATGGACGGCCCCCCTTAAAATGTGTTTTACTTGTAACATGACCTCTAATAGCCACAAGTTAAGAGTTGCTCAGTTAGCTTCAAGTTACTGGAAAGAACACTGCACATAGTTCAATATTCTCTGACGACTGACTAACTACACCTTTAGGGTAATAACATAGCATTTCATCTGTTCCTGGCCTGGATCAATGAATCCTTTGCTGATAGACTTTTTAAATTGTCATCATTTAAATCACCTTGGAATCAAGTCTATAAGAAAATTGAAGGAATGCCTTTATGATGCTTAGCAGAAAGAGTGTTACTGTTGTTAATTTTACTTTACTAGTGTAGTAATTAATTCACTAATGTCTCGGATAAGTATTTATTGCAATTGGATATGGTGGTCCATGCCTTTAATCCCAGCACTAAAACTGAAGCCTCAGTGAAGGCTGAAGCAGGAGATTCATGAGTTTGAAGCTAGCTTAGTCTCCATAGCAAGTTCCAGAGCAGTGTGAAACTCTAGAAGGGAAGCCTGTTAACAGATAACTGTAAGCTGTACAATAATGTATATATGAATGCAAAGGAAGTATGTCTTAACATCATGCAGGAATTTGGAAGCATGGGCAACTAACATCATAGAAAAGGAAACTTAGAGCTGACTTTTAAAGAATAAATATAACTTTCCAGGTTAAATATTGGAGAAAATACGTACTTTTGGCACATGACACTGCTCATTTTTTTTTTAATTTAACTATTGCATAAGGCCCTTGTTTGTAATGTAAGAAACACCAGTAGAGTCAACTACTTTCTCTTGGCCAGGTAACTTTGCCCACTTAACTCTGAATCAGTTGCCTCAAATATTATGTGGTTGGGGGCCCGGGCTTGACTAAGTTCCTCCCTCCCTGGGTCTTCCTGGTGTTGACTGGTCCCAGTCACTGAGTATGACCAGACACTGTGAAATGTCTGTGGTAGTAGTTTCCCCGAGACTTACTCTGTTACTATTTAAGGTTTGTCCGCCCTCCATTAATCATCTTCTCTGTGGATGGGTTTCGTGCATCATATATGAAGAAAGGCAGCAAGGTCATGCCCAACATTGAGAAACTGCGTAAGTCATTTTCATGTTCTTATCTGTTTTCCAGAATAGTCATAGTCATTGCTCTGTTGTAGGCTTCCAGATCCATAGAGACATGGCCATTCTTTCTCTCTCATCCTTCTTTCTTACCTTCCTTTCTCTTTTTAAAAATTTCATTATTGGCAATAAAAAAGAAAAATAACGTGCTTTTTATAGCTGAGAAAATGAATTTCATACATGAAGTTGTTCTGGATGGTTTTCTTGTTCTGATAACTCATTTTCTACTTCCAGGATCCTGTGGCACTCATGCGCCTTACATGAGGCCTGTGTACCCCACAAAAACCTTCCCTAACTTATATACTCTGGCCACTGTAAGTATTTGTTTTCAAGTAATCTATATTCAAAGGTCTGCTTTACCCTGGAATGACTTGAAAGGGGATATTTTAAAAAATATAACATGCTTTAATTTTTAAAAAGATATTTTTGATATATTATTTGAGAATTTATTTTTATTATTTGAGAATATATTTTTATTGTAGCCTTTCTTGTCTCCTGACTCTTCCCAGACCATTCCCTCTCCCCTACTCACCCAACTTCATGTTTTGTTTCTCTTAAAGAAAGCAAAAATAAAAACAGAAACAAAAGAAAGAAGTCACTTAAAAATATAGAGTCTGACTTGTGTTAGCCAAATCTATCTATTTAGTCTGTGCATGCATGTGTATGTGTGCGTGCATATGTGTGTGTGTAAGTCAGGGAAGAAGTTTGGGGACTCAGTTTTATCCTCCCTCCATGTAGGGACCAAATTCAGATTTGTAGGCCTGGTGATGAAGGCTTTTGCTGACTAATGCAACTGGCTGGCCTGAAGGGAAGCTTGAGAACATTTCCTCCAGTTTCCCTCCATTTCCCTCTGTTAATCACAGCAAGTACTTCCCAGAGCTTTGTGGGTTTCTGAACTGAACTGCAAAATTAAAACTAAAGCCCTTTCAAGCACTGTTGTAGCCAGGTTTCCCATTAAACTCTCAGCATCAGAGGGATCTATCATTTATCTTCTGAACTCTCAAATAAAAATGTTGGCTTCAGGGTCTCCATGTATTATTTTCTGACATTCCAAACTACCTTATTTTCTTATTTTAAACAAAATTTTTATTAGTATTATTCTTTAAGTTGTTGATCTGAAGAATAAGTAAAATCATAAATTGAATCTTTTTTGGAGATGTGTACATCTCAAATAAAGTAATAAAGATGTCCATTTTGTTAAATTCCAGTAGTCAAAAAGCCAAATATTACATTCTCGTCATCATCTTACATTTCTAAAATCGCTTAAAGTTAGTTATGACTCATATGTAAAAACGGATTCAAAGGCTATATATATCTATCCTACTTGATTGGTTAATATTGTTATAAAACCCCTTGATGATAAAGTTGAAAATAGAACTTATATATATAAATTATTACATTTTTTATTTTAATAATAAAATTGTTCTTATACAAAGGGTTTATATCCAGAATCCCATGGAATTGTTGGCAATTCAATGTATGATCCTGTATTTGATGCTACTTTCCATCTTCGAGGGCGAGAGAAGTTTAATCATAGATGGTGGGGAGGCCAGCCGGTAAGAGTTGAACTCTCTGTGTTTGTGTGTCTGTGTGCATTGAAATATTTTGTCTAAAATGGGAGTGCTTTCATCCTTTGATATTTCATGTGTATGTTCACCTATGTGTCCGTTTTATATGTGTATGTGTGGATATATATGGTATATTTGTATTATATGTATATATTTATGTACATGCATATGCAGACATATACGTATGCATGAATCTATATGTGTACATGTGCGAACATAAGTCATGATGATAAAAGTATAAGATGATAAATTTCTTTTCTGGGATGATAGTGGTGGAAATGTGTCGTGGGTTGAACACCTAGATGAAAGAATAATCAAATGTTATTGTTTATTAAATTTGGGGATACTATGCAAAAGAAAAAGAACTATGATTTCTCAGATATTTTGACCCCAAGTGACATTATAAGAAGAAATAATAATGGTTCCTGGAGAAAAGGAGTAGATTAAAAGTCAAAGGGAATTCATAGATTATTTCATTTAAGCATGTCAATCACAGAAGGTAGGTGTAATAAGTGGACTCCTACCTTGGTTCTGAGGTGGAGACTGACAATTTGAAGAAGATCCTGTTGTGTACCTCAGACACTTGGGCAAAAAATCAAAAGCCTTCAGGTGGCTTCCACCGGTGATTTTCCTGTGACTGTGTGCAAACTACGTTGGTCAGACGTGAGAAAAGCAGTGACATATGCTATGGTTGTTGACTGTCTGGAGCTCCAGGCCAGAAGGCTCAGAATTACCGCAGGAACAGAGCCCAGGGCACAGTCAATCAGAGATGTGAAGAGGGAGAATGGAAAACTGCTCCGTCTCAGGTTCTCTGGAGCACTGGCCAGGGAGGAAGCTTCTGAGTCTTCTGTGCCCAAGTGTGAGAGTGAGGCAGTGTCCTCACCCATCCTGCACAGCCACCATGCTGAGACATCCTTGAGTTTGATCATTCACTGCTATAGATGGACAGAACAAGGTATTCCTTATTCTGAGAGATGTGGCCATAAGGTATCACTTTCTGAGAGAAGGTCAGCTGCCATCAAAATATTCATCTTGATTAATAGGTAAATCACTATGCAAGGATAAATGTGGGCTTCTTTTTCCCCTCCCTTTTAAAGTAAACACTGACAGCCTTCCTGTATGCCTGTACAAAAGCCTCTTTATGATAGACATTCTGATTTTGCTGTTTTTGTTCAGGCCGGATTCCCAGAAGTCTATGATGACTTAGTTTGCGAGCCCAGGGAAGTTTGTTGACAGGGTGGATCTCACAAGTTTATGATAGAGGAATATTTTATGAGTAAATAAAATGATGGAAATGTGAATTTTATTTGACTATCTCTAGTTGGGCTTTGGTGATAAGTTGACTATGAAAACCAGCTCGCCTGAGGAACCTCAAGGGATATGTGGAGATAAGTGGTAATCTGATCTAATTGGATCATCGAATACTTGGTGTTGACATTGAGTTTCCTCTGGGTTAGCATGACTCAGCAGCAGAAAAGGCCACACATTCATTACCTTCTGCAGATGCCCTGCAGAGAGAATCTATTAACCTGTCCCATGAAGTCAGTTCTCTGTTCTACTGTTGGCCTGCTTCCTCACTAGCTCTCAGAGTTGACACATTTGACCAAGTCTCCTTATGTTCCCCAAGATTTGTGGTGAAACTGATTCGTGTTTCTGTCTAACATGTTGATCAAGACAGGCACCGAGAATGCTAAGAATCATCATAGCTATATTTTAAAACCTTATTGTGTTGAAATCTGACCTATTTGAAAAGCATACAGACACAAACTATAAGTAACTATAGGGGAAGCATTCCAGCATATAGAGCACTAAGCACTCTAAAGAATAATATTATATGTTTCTAAAGCATATATACAAACCTCTTAGACTTGCGCATTTTATAAGGTCCCCAGTGAAAAAAATAATTTGGGCAGAAAAATTATTCATGAAAATCTTAAACTGGTAATTCAATTTAATTCCACTCATTTCTTTCTGAATGATGAAACTATGTAGGACATAAATAACACCAGGGTCAGATGCAATGCTGAATAAGAGCACTTCTTGTTCCTGTTTAAAAGCTAGCAGATAGAATGAAGATTTGGGGAGTTGTCCATGTGAAAATCTGAATCTCCACAGTAAGTTAAAAAAATAATTTCTACAACTTAATTTCATCTTTAAAAGCAATTGGATATGCTCACTCTCACTATGGAGACTTGCTTGTCTCTGCAATGTTCTATCGGAAGTTGCCATGTACTTCCCCATGACCCTGTTTGTCTCACATGTGTTTTAATGGAGTCCCCTAGAGTTTACATCTCTGATAATGCTTTGACACAGTCCTGTACCTCAGATGAAGCGGTCAGTGGGGTACTTCTGTGTTTAGGTTAGATCCGGACTCTCAGACACATGTATGTAATGTATCTTCAAAGCACTGACTGGATCTGCAGATTGGAGAGGCAAATCAAGTCCTAACTCAGGTCCTTTCAAGCCAAAGCTCCTGGCTGTGTTTAAGGCGAGCAGATGTGTTCCTACTCTTCTCAAGCAGTCTGGCCTTGAATCGCGTCCCACCCTATTGGTAGGGCAGTGCCCACCCTCATGAATGAACTGAAGTCTAAAATGAGGGAAGCTGGCACGTTCCAAAAACAGATGGCAAAAGGCCCTACAGCAATGTTGGAATGAATTTCCAGGCCAGAAGGATGAGCCTGATGGGAAGTACATAGCATTGTCTGTTTTTCTTATGTCTTTCCCTTCTGCCTCTTTTCCATACACTGTTACAGATCTACAGAACCCCCACCCACTTGTGTTTATTTTCGTTCTTGTTGCTGGATATTGAACCAAGGGCCTCGTGCATGCAAAGTGTGTGATATTATTGAACACACCCCAGTTGCTTTTTATCTTAGCTCTTAATGCAGTGGTTCTCATCCTGTGGGTTGTGACCCCCACAGAGGTCACATATCAGATCTCTTGCTTATCAGATATTTACACAATGATTGATAACAGTAACAAAGGTACAGTTATGAAGTAGCAACAAAAATCATTTTATGGTTGGGGATCACTGCAACATGAGGAGCTATGTTGAAGGGTTGCAGCGATAGAAGAGTTGAGAACCACTGACTTAAGGAACTTAATCAGAATGAGCTCTCTTCTCCTGTTCCCCTTGGGGTCGTTAGGCAGGAAGTGTTCCTTTGCAAACCAGGCACTGGCCTCTTAATTCTATTCCAAATTTCAGTTGAACCAGCTGTAGGATTTCTGTTGCTGTGATGAAATTTCATGACCAAAAAGCAAGTTGGGTAGGGAAGAGTTTATTTGGCTTACACCATATTGCTGTTCATGACTGAAGAAAGTTAGGGCAGGAACTCAAACTGGGAAGGAGCCAGGAGGCAGGAGTTGATGCAGAAGCCATGGAGGGTACTGTTTACTGGCTTGCTCCTCATGGCTTGCCTGCTCAGCCTGCTTTCTTATGGAACCCAGGACCATCTGACCATGAGTGGCCCCACCCACAATGGGCTGAACCTACCCACATCAATCATTAATTAAGAAAATGCTCCATAGGCTTACCCCTATCCGATTAGGGAGGCATTTCCCCAGCTGAGGCTTCCTCCTCTCAGATGACTCTAGGTTGTGTCAAGTTGACATAAGACTAGCCAGGACAGTATCTATACTCAGGAGGCCTGCTTTAGCAAAGCTAGGTGACTCAGCTTTAGCTTTCTTTCTCTATTACAGGTTAGACCAATGACTTTTGAAATTGTTACTTGATTGTCTACTTTGGTCTGTCAGTTGTATGGGGATAAATTGGCCTATTCATTTCTAGTCATAAGACTGAATCAAAAGCCTGGTTCAGTTGATACCCCATAGACTGTACCTGGCGCTGACCTGCTCTGTACTTCGGTTGATGCAGGTTTTATCTATGCTTCTATGGAGTGTTTGTCCTTCGGACCAGGATGCCAGAGCTTGGGGATTTAGCTCAGTGGTAGAGCATTTACCTAGCAATCACAGGTCTTGGGTTCAGCCTTCATCTACCTGTAGCTGGGTGGTTGTGTGTGAGGGTAGGACTCTAAAAGGACCTGTAATCTTAGCTACTTGGGAGGCTGAGGTTAAAAGGATCACAAGTTCAAAGTTAGCCTGAGCAACTTAGTGAGACCCTGTCTCAACATAGAAGAGAAAAGAGAGGGTTGGAGGTGTAGCTCTGTGATAGAGCACTTTCCTGTGTTCTCTTTATTATGGAAAATAAAAAGAAGAACAGAAAACAAAACAAAAACAAAATTAAAAATAACAATAAACGAACAAGCAAGTAGGGTTCCATCTTCTTAGAGGTGGGAGTGCCAGGCCTGTGTGTCCCCAGCTCTGTGCCTGCTATTGGCTGTAAGTACCTAGAAAGCACACTGTCTATTTACTGTTCTCTTGTCTTCCTCCCTTCACAGTCTCACCGTGTTCTCTTGTCTTCCTCCCTTCACAGTCTCACCGTCTCCTGCTTTTCAGCATCTGATCTATTTCCACTGGAGATAGGGGTAGAGGACAAGAGAGTGATGGGGGACAATCTGATCAAAATACAACAGATATGTGTGGGAAATTGTAAAAAAAAAAACCCTACAGTATATTCATATATGGGATTGGTAGTTCCATCTGTCCCTGTGCTCACTCAAAACTCTCACCTATCCAGTTCCATGACTTTGAATGTAAAGGACAATTTCTTTACAAATGAATTGCCAAAAGGTTGGTCAAGGTGGCTCACGTCTATAATCCCAGTACTCAGGGAGGCAGAGGCATGTGGATCGCTGTGAGTTCAAGGCCAGCCTAGTCTACAAAGTAAGTCCAGGACAGCCAAGGCTACACATAGAAACCCTGTCTGGAAAAAACGGAAAAATGCTAGAAAGATTATGGTTGTTTGCTTATATTTTTGATTTTTTTGTTTTATTTTAAAGATCCATTGTCTTTTATTATGAATGTACTTGATTGCTTGGCTTCAAAAAATTTAAAATCAATACCCTAATATCTGTATGCTAGTACAAAACAAACTGTTTTACAAATTAAATACCTAAAAACTTAACAAAGTATTAAAATTTGATGAAAAACAGTTCTAAAAATTCTTTATCTAGCTCTGCAAGAAAGGAGGCTGTCTTTCTAGATCTATTATACAATGATAATAGTATTCAGCATTTAGAACAGGTAGTTAAATTATATTGTTTATGTTAGAATTAAAAAAAATCTCTTTAACTAATGAATTTTATTTGTATGTGCTCCAGTTAACTTTCTGAGTACTATCTGATGGCAATATAACCAACTATATTTAATTAAATTCCAATTTATACCTATTTAATAATTTTCATCGCTTGAAAGGGATAAAGTTTATTCTACTACTAATTAACATAGAGTATTACAGTGCTATTTCTCAAGGCATAAATATTTACTCCCAAAAGAAATTATCTGTCTCTTTTCAGCAGGGGTTAAAATCACTAGCACCTTTTTCTAATACCTGAAAAATAAAACAATCAAACTGGAATAATTATCCATCTCTAGATAAAAGCATAAAACCAAAAAATTGATAGACTTTCCCTTTTGATTTTAAGCCTTGCATGGTACTAGTAAGTGAGACTTACATGTTCTTTTATATTTCCTATTGGTTTTGGTTCCTACTTTCCATGGCTTCTGAGAAGCTGGAAAAGTCTGTTTTCCCCCACTGCTTTGTTTTTTTTCTTCCCATTTGGCAAATATTCATCTACCTCTGATGTGTGTCTAGTAGAGGAAAAGCCAACATGGCTTTTCTATGAACTTGTATTTTTGAAAAAAAAATTTCTAGTTTATCTTCATTTAAAAAACTTCCATATTCCCATACCTATATATTTTACTTAATTACAGAGAATGTTGATTTTTCACATTTAACACCATAGTTCCAGTGGGGAAAGCTTTATTGATTCTTAGCATTCCCGGCAACAGAGCAAGAAGATACCTTCATATTTTCACCTGTAGTTTTCAAACTACAGTCTGTTGGGCACCAATAGTGAGAGTTGGGCTTCTAGATAATAAGCAACAGGGTTACGAGGGTTAAGGTTAGGAGGTCCACACTCAGTATCTTCTCAGTTTATTTGTTTTAAAATTTTAATCCTCTCTAAGAAAAAATATGTTTGCATTCAAGGTCAGAAAGATCATAACCTCCATTTCTATGAATTAATAAGGAACCAGGGAACTTTTCTTTCTCCTCTACTTTAATAAAATATTACTAGAGGGTTCTTTCTGTTTTTTAGGCCAACATTTTAGTGCCCGCAGTTTTGATAATTACCATACTTTGAGTCTGTGAAATGTAAGACATACATATGGCTATTACAGAAGTTTTCTGGCAGCTAAGGACTTAAGAAAGCCCTTCAGGCTCCCAGAATTTGCTGAACTTCGATTGTGCTACTAGATTATTAAGTGGTTTTTAGCCCTTTAATTTGACAATATATAAAAAAAAATTGGGACATGTTATGTGAAAATGTACTCAAAAAAAGCTAGTTCTAACATGGAACACTTTTTCAATAAAATGTTGGCACATATCTTATAAACAATAAAAACAAACTTATATCTTTGGTATGTATAATTTTATATATCATCTTTGATAGAGTATTGTAGCCCATGTTTCCCCCTGCAATTTTTTCTCTTGTCTTTCATTACTCATTAACCTTTTTCTACTTTCCAACTAGTCTTTTCTTCTTATTTCTTTGAGCATGTGTGGGTGTACTCCACTGTATTTAATTAGTGTTGCTTATATGAGTAAATATGTATTTAATTTCATATATTCTGTATATTCACTTTTTGTTCTCTTCCTATCAGGCCCCTCATTTTCTTTTAGAAATACAGCCAGTGTGGTAGCTAATAATAAGGAGGGACAATTTTCTTGCTCCTTTTTTCAGCAGAAAGGCACCCTTTTGTTTTGATATTTGACCTCGAATTTGTAAGCCCCCTGTCTCAACCTCCCTACTGCTGGGATTACAGATGGACAATGCCGTGTCTGGCTAGAAACATACTTCCTGATCTTCAGAGTGTCTTAATAGTTTATATTTTGTTTTTTTCAGATATAAACATGATTCCAACGGATAATTTATGTAAAGCACAGAAAACTGAGTCTAATGGCATGCACATGTGCTTGAGAGGCAGAGGCCAGCAGAACTAGGATTGTCAGTTATGTAACATGTGTGAAGCCAGTCTAGTCTGTAAAAGACCCTGTGTGAAAAGATAGATTCTGATTTTTATCGTCAGTGTAAGGGATGCAATTCAAACTCTTTGATATCATTAACAGGCTTGCCAGTTCACTCAGGTGGGCCATGGATTGGGATGGGGGCTAGGACCTTCCTGGAAGTGTAGCATGTGAAGCCCTCTGATGCCCTATCTTGGTCATCCTTAGCAGAGTGGAGCTGTTACAGGCCAGATAACTGAGCAACTCCTTTGCCTAGTCCACCAAGGGGCTCTTGCATCTTCATTCTTGATCTCCACGAGGACTGCCAGAGTGACTTTGCCATTGGTACTTGTCAACTTCACACTGTGTTTGCATCCTTCTATCACAGCAAAACCTTTTTCTGGTGATCTTGTACATGAGCTAAAAGTTATCCCCAGGACTTCCCATTGTCGAGATAATGTCAACATCAGCATGAGCTCTACGCTATAATTTTTGAAAATGTAGGTCATTGGAGAAGTTCATGTTTTGATTTTTTTTTCTTTAGCAAGCCCCAGGTTGACCTTATATTTCTTATATATCAAATGATGCCTGGTATGGTACGGTTTCCTTGGAAACAGCAAAGCAGTTGCTTTTCCAGGAAGTTGTTTGGATATGAATGCAGTGAGCTTGTGTCACTGGAAATAAAGTAAGTACAAACATTGGTCCCATATTATGAAAAACAGGCCTCTTTAAGATCTGGCACAGTTTTTGAGGCTGGGATAAGGTGGCTTAGTTTGAGTCATCTCTTCTTGGTAGGAGTGCTGAGGGTAATTTAGAGACTAGGATGCATTATGAAACCTGGGTGGAACATGCCAGAGGTTATCTATAAGGTGAAAGGGTGTTTCCTAGTGCTGGACCAGATTAAGAGGAGACACTTAGAGCAATTTGAGACTGTTAAATATTTTAGCCATCCCAGAGAACCAGATGTCCTGGGTCAGGCAGAGCCATGGGAATGAGGCGAGGCCCTCCTCCTTCCAGGTCACTCAAACCCACAGATCTACAGGTGCTTGGTACCCTCCTACTTCATGGTTCACTTGTCAGCTGCAATAGCTATAAATCTTTAGGGTGTAGATTTCTAGATACTCCAAGGGGCTCTGAGATCTTTTCAGAAGTTTTCAAGCTAGGCATTTTGAAATGGTTAACCTAGATTCCCTATGCTTTCCAATTACATATTTTTACAAGAAGCAAACAAATAAATAAAATAAAGATTTCTATCACACTCCCAAAGTCTGGATGCAAACGAGAAAAGGATCACGTTTGCTTTAGTCTTGGACTACAATCCTGCTCATGTATTTCTCTTTTCCTTTGAGAGGGTTTCTTCCCACAGACTTCTAGTGGGACACTTGCCACCGTAAGCTGTTTTTAATGCTCCTGAAGTAAATGGATTCCATTGATTTCCACTATTGTGTAATAAAAGACTGCAACAAACTGTTTACCCAATGCTAAAACACTGGCTCAAAAATTTTAAGTGAGTTAACTCATTAAAATGGAGCATCATCACATGTGCTAGAAAAGTACATCTGCCTTTTGAAGGAAACCAAAGCACAAAAAGATGAAGTAACTTTCCCGAGGTCTACGCAGTTGTTAAGTTACAGAAGAGCAGGGGTCAAGGTTCAGGCTGCAAAGGTTCAGGCTGCTTGTCTCCTGAACACCTTCATCCTCCACTTCTCATCAGCATGAGCTAGAAAGAATTTAAAAAACAAATCTCATTGTGTATCCTAGGCTTTCCTCTGGCTTCAGATTCCTCTAGTATTGGGATTACAGGCATACATCAATGGCTGGTTTATAGAGAATATTTAAAAAATATTCTTCTTGAAATGTTTCATTAACCCAGCTTATCCTAAGGACTTTCCCCTAGAACCCCATGTACTAAAAAGAAAAAAAAAGCTAAAGGAACAATATAGAAAAAATAGATTAAAAAGTAGTCTTTTAGTTCTTTTTTTCTCCTCATTCATCTAGTTTAAAGTCAAGCATGACAAGCAAGATTTAAGGATTCTGACATCTGGGTTCCAAATTGGGACTCTGTTCCATAAGGCCGACAGTCGTAAAAGAAACATATGGTCCTATCCCTGCATCCTTTGATGAACAGAATTCTGCCACATAAGTAATGTTTAAAACAATTATCAGAAAAGACAGGTATAGAAAAGAGAGACTTTGGGAATGAAATATATTTTTCAAAAGTCAGTAGCATTGCAGTAAAGCTTTTGAGAACGTTTGCAGAATATGTATTGAATAACATTTATGGAAATAATGAGTCTGACTTCCAGATGTGAAAAAAAATGGTTGGAAATATTGGGAATTTTATGGTGGGCATGGGTAGAGTATAACATATCAGATATGATGTATTTTAGTCTTTTTCTTCTTTGACCAGCACTCAGAGCATATTAAAAGCCTCTTATATTTTCCTCATTAGCTATGGATTACAGCCACCAAGCAAGGGGTGAGAGCTGGAACATTCTTCTGGTCTGTGTAAGTCACCTTTATCTTGTCAGTGTTTATAAAATTACAGTCATGGTTTAATTTGTGAAACATCAATTTAGCCAACTTCATTTTAGCTAAACGTAAACATGTCAAATTTACGAGAATTTATTGATTCAAAAATAACTTTCCAGGCATTTTTTTTTTCCTCAAAGGTTCTTTGTCTCTCTTTTCACTTCCTTTGCTTACTCTCTCTCCCTTCTTCATCACTCCTCTCTTGTCCCATCCTTCAGTTAAGGCAGCTTTCTCTTTGACCTTCTCTTTAAATTTTTTATCTTCTTAACCTTTATTTTGACTACTTTCCATCCAAGTATGTGTAATTCTTTTAAACTGTTGCTGTAGCTTCTGTTACCATCATTTATTAAATATATTGTGACCTATGGTGGTTTTTTTTTATATGTGTTTATTTCTTTTGGTTCCCAACATTAAACGCATAGTGTAATCTTATGCACCTGGCAAGCTGATGAGGTAGTCTAGATTTGGAAGTTCTACGCAGTAGACCAGGGTTGAGGAAACCTCCATTTTTCTCCCCATTTCCCACCAAACTTCTCAAATTTCCCCAGTATGAGTATGGGGCTGCGCATCCCTTCAGAACTGGGGACTAATTCATGCTTCCAGGTTTGCAAATGAAACTTACGTGATAAATTGTCAACGTGTTGATTATTGTATGGCTCCTTAAACAAGAAAAGGAATGTTTCTACTTTCATGGGGATTTTATTCCCACTGTGATGTTCTTTTGTTTCTATTTTTTTCCAACTACCTAAAGCTGTTTCTGTGTTTGCTTTTTATGCTTTAACAACAAAACCTGACTATTCTATTAGCAGAAATGTGCTGAGATCAACCATGGGTTCAGATTCATCTAGAATGATGATGTCTCTTGACTCTAAATTCAGGAATAGAGGGTAGCCTCTTCAGACTCAGAGGGTTCAGCTGAAGTTATTTTTCTGGCATTCTGAAAGTAAGTGGGGTGCCTCATTAGAAGTAGTTTTTCTTTCCTCAAAAAGAGGTTCCCTAGTTGAGAAGTAAGTATGCCTATATTAGAATGGATGCTTCTCAATGTGAGTGGCTTGCTATTTACCAAGTTAATCTTCCATGGCTGAGATTTTAACCCTTGGCTCCCACAGATGCACGTAGGAATTCTGCTCTGCGACTCATTCGCCTAGCAGAATGGAGAGGAGCCAGCAACATAATTAATACTTAGTCCGCACCCTTACCCCCCGTGGAACTGCTGCAAAGTTTCCTTGAAAAGGCCCAGTGTTCTGGCTTTGAGTGACAATTTTCTCCACCCATTTGAAACCACTTATAAGAAGGTGGCTTTTGTGTGCTCCCAAGATGTCTTTCCTGCCCCAGATATTCTTTTATGTCCATGTCCTGGAAGTGAGCAGGCTCATTTACTTCCAACCCCCACCCCTTTGAAGCTTTTTATAACTTTAGAAAATATGATCAGGCTTCTCATTTTTACAGGGAATATATATCAAGGGAATCTACATATAGTCCATTTTGAAAAATTTCAAAATTTAAATAAAACCAGATTCAAACCATAGGCTTCGACTTTAAAGGCAATCTTTTAAACATGGTTCTGTATTGCAGTTTAGAATTTTATTCTTGCTTCTTAAATGATAGCATTTCATTTCAAAATCATCCCCAGCTGACACTGTATTGCATGTTTTAGTTTCAATTCATTCTCAGAGGCAGTAATTCCATTGTATATAAGTGTTTAGATTGAATACAGTCTTACTTCTGCTACTGACCTTGGGCATATGATTGACTATCTCAACAAATCAATGTTCTCATCTTTAAATAGGAATCATAATAAGGGTACTGTGAAGACAGAATGAGCTAACTTTAATTTTTAATTTTTAAATTTGAGACAGGGTTTCTCTGTGTAAACTTGTTGTCCTGGACTCACTTTGTCGACCAGGCTGGCCTTGAACTCACAAGCCACACCTGCCTTAGCCTCCCAGTGTGCTGGGATTACAGGTGTGTACCACCATGCCGGGCTTCAAGTTTTTTAGAGGGCTTTATTAGGTTCTTTAATGTAGAGAGAACAACCAAGAACCAGTAATTGCTTTTTTATTCTCATTATCTCTTTAAACACTGACTAGACAAAGTAGCCCCTCACACTAAGCACTTCATTTTTTTCATTTATTTTATTACATTTTATTCAATTTGCATCCCGGCTGTGGCCCCCTCCCTGGTCTAAGCACTTCATTTAGTCCTTCCTTTTCTAGTTTTTTGTTTGTGACTCTGTCTTATGTACTTGGTTTCAAGATTAATTCTTTTCAATCAGTGGTGCTGGAGACAATGACACACATTGTTTTCCTTGTTACTTAGACACTAGCTGCCCATCGTCAGCTTGCTTGCAATTCTGTGCCCTTATTTGAGATAATGGCTAAGGGCTATACCTTTTTTTTTTTTAAACCTGTGAGGTTATTTCCAAAACACATAGAAAATTTTACAGACAACCTTGTCCAACTCCTTGCTTAAGGGATAAGAACATTAAGACTTCAGATTGTTAAGTGTTGTATTCAAGGCCACACTCTGGACTCCAGACTCTTCATTGCTATATACACAACACTAGAGATGGGGCATGAGGGAAGCTTTTACTTAAGAAATGATAAAATATTTTTTTATTTTCCATCTCATTTAGAAGATCACAGTCTTCTTCATGGGAGAATCCTGTATCTTTGTGTTTATAGAAGGGCCTTAATCATAATGGACCTTTAATAATGTACTTTTATAAACTCGAATTTTTCTTTTTTAACATGTTATTAACTCCTTTAGCAATTTTGTATATTTTTATAATATTCACTCTCTGTCCCTTCCCCTAATTCCTTCCAGAGCCACCCCACCTCTCCACCTGCCCATCTTCATGTCTTTTAAAAAAAATTTTATTAAAAAAACCCCACCCACCAAGTCTACTTGATGCTGTTGATGCTGCCTCTGTACTCATGGATTTGGGGCCATCCATTCCAGCACAGCTGGCCTACCAGAGAGAACTGATTCTCCCTTAGAGGCCATCAACCTTCAGCTGCTCCTCAGGAGTGGAGGCTGGCAAGCCCCTGCCCGTCCATGCTAGAACATCAAGTGGCTTGATTTTATGCAACTAGCATTTTCCTAAACCCTTTCTATGAGCCAGAAACACTGTTAAAGAACTTCACATATATTATCTCTTTGAATCCTTCCAATAACCTTAGGAATAGGTACTGCTACTAGCCTTTCGTAGAGGCATCAAAAGACAGGTGCCTTGTCAAAGTCTCATTGACAGTGTTTATAGGAGTTGGGATTCAGACCCAGGCATTCTGCCTTGCAGGCTGGTGTCTTTGATTCTCTAGTGTTGTTCATGCAGCAAGGATGGTAAAGGGTGAGCATGCTGAGCTTAACTTGTTCTGTTACCTTTTATTTCTCTATTGAAGTCAGGAGTGGTATGACACCATACACACACACATACACATACACACACACAGAGCAGCCTTCAGATAGGCAGAGGAATAAAGTAGCATGAATAGGCTGAACCATTGGCTTTTTTTTTATTTCTAAGTCAGGAAAGAATTCAAAATATGCAATTAAACTTATTTTGTTTAGATACAACGGATTTCTAAGGCTAAAGGATTCCTTAAGTGATTAACCTGGCTTTGCTTAGTTAATAAGCAGGGCCACTTTTATTCAATGCTGGTGGAATATGTTTATGGCAGGATTTATTTTATATATAAGCATGATTTTCTGGTGTTGGAGGACATCTTTAGACAGAGAGGATTTTAGGGTGGTGTCAGATCCTGAGAGGAGAGCTAAGCAGAGCTGGTGGGATGGTTGATGATGGCAGGCACAGAAAGAGGGTTTCCAGCCCTAGTCATTTATCATGTTGGTGAGGATTTATCTGTTTCCCAGCCCTGTTGTTGATGTTCCCTGAGAGCAAATGTTTCAATGGTCTACCCAATAATTTTCCTCACCACGATGAAACTAGTATAAGCTTGGATTCATCATGAATTAGCCTGTACAGTCTGATCTTAGAGCAAAAGAACTTTTTGTGTTCCTTGTTGGGGAAAAAAAAGTGATTCTTTCACAAGTCATGATATTGCTTAGCTTGCTAGCATCCTAACAGAACTCAGCCCAGGATATGGTCCTGTGTTAGCCAAGAGGTCCCAATGTTATTGCCAGGCCTGGGATCATTATGTTCAACAGAGAAATGGTAATTTAAACACAAAAGCCATTGTGGATGAAGATTATACCCCTCTTGTCAGTCTTGTAATTACATGTGCCTGAGCTTGACGAATTTATAAAGCTAGAAGAAAATGTCAGGCGTAGCTTCACTAACCCATTATTTTATAGAGGAGGAACTTAAAGTTCGGGTAAGATAACGTTTTCAAAATCATAACTATTTGAAGACTGACGGATATCTAACTGTGATCATTAATAAAATAAGATTATTTTTAATTTTGAAAATAAATTTATTTAGCACTTGTTATATGTTAGGCACAGTGTGTGCCCCTTCTTTGATTTATTTCATTTTACTTTACAACTCAGTTTTGTCTTTATCGTTCTGATGGGCACTCTAAAGCTGAGAGAGGTCCAGGAGCTTAGGGCTCCACAGAAGTCATAGTGCCAGGAAGAGACGGACGATGGAAGACTTTCACAGCCAAGGGCTTGACTCACTTTAAAAACAAACGAACAAGCCGAAAACAAAACAAAAACAAACAAAAAACTTCACTGGTTTCTTTTTGCTTGTAGCAGTTTCAGATCAGCAAGATAAGGTTCTTTACTTTGGTCATGAATTCAGTTTCCAATCCAATCATTCATAGAAGGGGTTGAGCAATAAAATAGGTTGGGGGTGGAAACACTAATTCCAAAGAGGGCCCTTCACTGTAGTGAAGTGGAAACAGATGGTGAGGAAGAGAGAGTGAGCGTTGGCCTGAGTGATAAGAGCAAGCACTTTTGGGGCTTGAGTTTGTGGAAATGCAACCGAAGGATTTGCTTTTATCCCCCTCTCCCCCTCCACAGGACCATCCCTCATGAGAGGAGGATCCTCACCATTCTACAGTGGCTTTCACTGCCAGATAATGAGAGGTATTTGTTCTCGTCAGTCCTTTTCTCTTTCACCTTCAGTACATTTCCGTCTTAGGCTAGGTCTGGACAAAGCCCTGCATGGTCTGTGACTTGGAAGCG
Source organism: Pachyuromys duprasi (assembly GCA_028658305.1). Taxonomy (NCBI): domain Eukaryota; kingdom Metazoa; phylum Chordata; class Mammalia; order Rodentia; family Muridae; genus Pachyuromys; species Pachyuromys duprasi. The sequence goes on from CM053752.1 coordinate 42,966,854, forward strand.
CAGTCAAGGATTGGTGTTATTAAAAGTTTTGTGCTTATTAGCTTTAAGCACGGTTTCCTTAAGAAGGTTCGAGTTGCTGAGACTATTTAATTACTCCAGCTTTTAATCCTGGTGACTTCAACGGACCTGGGGCAAGTTGTAGGCATTGAATCAGTCATCAGCATCCCAAGGACTGAAAGGCACTACAGCTGAGTCTCCCCTTGAGTACAGTCGCTTCTTTCAGGCTGCCCACTGCACAGCCAGTGGTGCTGATCACTGTGCTCCTGTTATTTAAAGATCAGAGTCCCCAGCGACGGTCAACTGTTTTCATTGTGACTTTTAGTGCTTTGATGTGGCACCTGCCAGTTACCACAGTGGGCAGTGATGTGTGTGGGCATGTAGAGTCATGGGTGAGGAAGTAATAGAAAGTAAACGTTTTCCATCTGTAATAGTAATAGTAAGAGTGGGTGGGGGACTAATTAAACTTGAAGGTTTTTAAATTAATTTTTTTAGGTTAATGTTCAAAGCAATGGGTTTCATTATGGCATTTGCATGTACACATGTTACTTTGCTTTGATTTCTCTTATTTCCTTCCTATTACCTTCCTGTGTGCCCCCTGGCCCCTTTGAAGGTTTTTTTTCCCTTTGTTAATGTGTGATATGAATTGGTCTGTGTAGCCCCACATTGACTCTGGTTCTGATTTTCCCCGCAGGCCTTCAGTTTATGCCTTCTATTCAGAGCAGCCTGATTTCTCTGGACACAAATATGGACCCTTTGGCTCTGAGGTTAGTAGTTTATCATCTGCCTGAGGAGAACCTGTGTTCCTGGGCCACCTAGTTTTAGGATTTGTGCAAAATCTGGGAGTTTTCAAATCCAAAAGGCATGAACATTGTCAAATAATTTGTAAAACCTACACTATAAACTTAAAAAAAGAAAAAAAATCCTTAAATGTACTTTTTCCTCTTACAGAAACTTTATTTCAGATTATCTTGTGGTGAATAGGGGAAATTGTAGCCCTGAAGGAAGGCATGAGTTAGAAGAAGGTTAAGGTTTGGCTACCAGTGGGACAGGGCAGAAGGAATCTATAAAACCTCTGATACACAAGACAGCATAACTGAATGTTAACTCCTGTAGCATGATGCACAGTTCTCAGAGGGAAAGTCATTTCTTCAGCACACGTAGCGTTAGCATGATTAACCTGACATATGGCACAGTAGAGATACAACATATGTGGGTATCTGGACATCGTTGTTCAGACTGTAATACTGTGAACACTCCCAAAGGTAAAGTGAGTTCTTAAACGAGAGCGATGCTCCACTGGGGGCCTGTGGCTAGTGGAGCTCATGACACCCAGCCATCTCAGTGGAAGACGATGTTTGTAAGGTTCAATTCGCTGAAACTAACTTCATGGTTACATATTATTGTTTTTCGTTTACTCAGGATGGGATTCTTCCTAATGTGTCAGTGTAGGTCACTTGAAATATGATAAAGTCTACAAGTCAAACTTTTAAAATATCCCAAATGCTTTTCATTTTTCTTCATGGGACATGACGGTCACTGCAACAATGCAAACATTAACTTGAGCCGAAAATTATTTTAAAAAGCCTTTGCTGCTGGGTACTGTCTCTGATTCTCTGGAAGCCGAGGATGGCAGAGTTGCTCTAAGTTCACTGTGTTCAGCCTGAGGATATGTTGGAGATGCAGATAAACGTGTCTTGATTGAAGCAGTCCCAAACAAATTGTCCCATGTCTAAACAAAGGCATCGAATACCAAAAAGCCTTAAGAATTTCTGAGTGCTTTAACATCAATTCGGTGGCTGGTGAATTTCTTTTAAGCACTAGGAACTAATAACTATGTGAAACCATTCATAGTTTGCCTTGAATCACGGAAGTCCTATAAATCTGAGGCTCTTTTATCCTTTTGGTGGTTAAGCATTATTGCGTGATTATGAAATAAAAATGATAAAATAAGATAAACATCTGCATACATGAAACACGGAAAGCAAGGATGGCTGTTTTATCTTTGGGAAGACTTTCTCTGAGATTAATCTAAGAATGAACTGAAGGAACCAGATTTTATTAAAATGTTAAAAAAATCCACCCCACTAAACACCTAACTAGTTCCATGTGCTCTATTAAAAAGTCCAACTTTGTCTGAATAATATCCTTTAAAAGAAAAAAAAACAGGAACTGGTTTTGTTATAGCCATCTTTTGAACGTTGAGGCTGGTACGTGAAGAGGTTTGAATTCCTTGGTAAGTGGAGGGTTTGCGCTAGACTCTCAGTCCACGAACCTTCCCACAGGACAGGGGATCAGAGGAGCTACCATCGATAACTATATTCAAATTATAGGATCCATCATCTATGTGGCAAGAGCTGGCTCTTAACAGCTCATGAGTTATAGCACATTTGATACCTTAAGTCCTATGGCTTAGCAGTAAGTGCTCTTTTCCAGGGACATCTCTGGGTTTGTGATACCTGTGGTTTCGTTATAGCTAGTTTGTGAAAGTAGATGTATTTTGATTAAGAACCAACCCAGTTGTTTTGAAATGCTGAGTAATGACTAAATGAAGCAAGGTGTTGAATGCTTTAGTTTGGTATAATGATGGTTTCTATGTTCATAATTGCTTATAAACATACAAGCCTTCCCCCTCATAGTATTTTTTAATAAGAATTCTAAGTATTCTCATTATGTTCTCTTCAGTATTAATACTTCTTGCAGCTGGAGTTTGTTCCCTAGATGCTGGGTAAACATTAACTATATACCTTAGGGAATCTCATAGCATGTCCACATCCTTCATAAAGAAAAGGATGTTTTCAGATTTCAATATTTCTCATATGGTTCTCTAAGAAACTTCTGCTGAAACCAAGACAAAATAGAAGTAGAACCAATGGAAGCCAGCGAAACTTTTCTTGTGTGTAAAGCGTGATTGGCTCACACACCTGTTTATCAGAAGCACTTATCTGTACGTGTGAACATCCATGTATCATCACAGACCTTAAGTGCTCACGAGAGCACTGTATACACCAGGCGAAAGGTTATTTTTAAAATATATAACTTTTTATAGATAACAAGAAAAGAACTTGAGTTTGAAATTTAATTGAAATGATTCTAACTAGGAAAAAGCTATATGGCACAGTAAGATGAATTCAACTGAAGTTTGTGGTTTATTTGTTTAATATTTGAGTACACTTCTTTTTCAGGGTGAGTCTCAAAAGCTATTAACTGAGATGGCCAAACACGGGGCTAACAGTTTCGAGAAATGGTGTACTGCTCCTGGTTTCATAGTGTAATGGTGAATGTTCAAAAATATGCTTGCTTTTGATTATTGGCACAATCTTTTTTTTCTCTTTGAACTATGCTTTCTCTGTGACCTTTTGTTCGGCTGCTCTTCTGGGCCTAGAGGCAGAGCTTTGGCTGGCTAGTCCCTACCTTCAGATGGTAAAGAATCCTTCTGAAAAGCAGGAACATACATTTGCAACCTGTCCCCTCCCATTCTCTGAATAACCTCAGGCTAAAATTTCTAAATTCAGGCTGAAGTATGGCTGGACAGTGAAAACTTAGCTTTCATCTACCTCTAACATCTGAAGAAGGAAAACATGCCTTTGTAATGACGATGTTAAAACTCGGTCTGCTTAAACTCCATTTCTTCCGCTCTTCTAACCTGCTGCAATTGAAAGGGTTCTCTTTGGGTGTCTTTGGAATGTTGGAGTCTCTTGCAAATGGCCTAGAGTTTGATGGGCAGATTTGAGTGCTCGCAGAATGTACTCGGTGACCATGACATGGAAAAACCCTCTTTCTTTTCCTGCTCTTCTCATGGAGATTTGCCTAAACTAGAAGCATTAAAACCAAAGCAAACCAAACTGAAGTCTACAGGGCTGTGACTTTTGACTGCTCTGCCAGAGAGAAAGGATGAGACAAAGACAGTAGTGCTCTTGCAGCCGCTTGCCCTGGGAACAGAGCAACTGCATGGCAGACGTTCCCCTTGGTTACACTAACACCATTACTCTTCCTGCCCCTGCCTGCATCCCAATGGCTCTTGGAACGGTCCTGCCAACCGATGAGATAGCTAGGTAGACAGCAGGGCCTGCTGCTTTAATTCACCTTTGCACCATCAGCAAATCAGGGGCTGGTTTTCTCCAGTACTGGGGGCTCTTCCTTCGGTTGATGGTTAGCTGTTACTGCTCTCTGGATTTCCAGACAACACTTATAGAACTGCTGTTGCCTCCAACAGGGAGCCAGCTTCCCATAGCAAGTGTCTGAGTGACGCCTTCATCTTTCTACCTCAATGAAGAAATCCATGACTTTTCATATTTTATATAATTTTCAGAGAGGATTTCTAAATACAGTCTTGTGTTCCTCTTTCCTGCTGAAAGTCCTGATGTGTACGAGTTTATTCAGGACCAATGGGGACTGTTTATTATTTCTGTTTCATTTTGTCCTTGGTTGACCATGCAAGGTGAGAGCCCTCTGATATATTTGGTGGTGTGATCAAATATCTATTCATGAGTTGCTGAATTGGAACCACCTACTTGAAGCTCATTCTCATCTTGAAGCGACCAAGTGACTTTGACTCGTTTGGTTACAAGCTAGTACTTTATATACAGGGCTTTTTGTAACCAAGAAACAGTCTGTCCTCAGTGCAGGAATCATGGAGCTTGCCTAATGTCACTTTCAGGTGTATCCATACACTGGCTCCTCAACCAAAAGCAGCCCACATGACCAGATCCTCTTACATCATAACCTTGTGTCAGCAATAAAGCTGTGATCACATTGAGACACAGGTCAGAGGCCTCTCTCTATAGAGGGCCCTGAATCACCTCTCTTCCCAATGTGTTCTCCCTTAAGGAGAACTTAGTTTTCCTAACTTGGACTCTGCTGACCCCGGATGGGAAAGTCTGAGCTTTACTCTCTGGCCCAGAGGGACAGACGAGCTCTGAGTGCAGACATCTCTATCCGCCAGTACAGGAGAGTAGTTATGGCTCACCTCTTACTCCGGCTAAAAGACCTAAGAGGAAAGTTACCCCTAAGAGGAGACAGGAAAGACCAGTTGCTCCTCCAAAGAAAAGAAGAAGAAAATTACATAGGATGGATCAGTATGCAGCGGAAACTCGTCAGGACAAAGTAAGTTTATCTACTGTTCCAAACCTCTGTGGCGGGCAGGTCTGGCTTGAAGGCTGCCTTTGGTGCCTTGGTTTGAAAATAGCCTGGGTAAGGCTTAGGAGAGAGAACTAGTGTGCTTTCCTTGGCATTGAATCCAGGCCCATCTGGTACTTCAGAGGTTAACAAGGATGTGAAGACACCTTGCACTCTCAGTATCCCAGAGAGGAAAATGAGTCTTTTATCTTCTTTAACGTTAGTTGACCCCCACCTAGATGTTGCTGTTTAGGTTGGAATGACAACTTGGTTTTGCTTGAAAAAAAAAGTCACCATGATTTTTGTTGCTGCCTCTCGAAAAGCATCTCAGAAGTTAACAGGGCAAGTCTTTTAAAGCAAGGTAGATTAGAACTCAGTGAACACGCTGACTTCCATTAGTGGTGTGTATTTTTCTGAGCTCAGCAGACGTCTTGTGTGGACAAGAGAAAACAGGCAGACAGAACTGCGTATTTTTCTCATAATGATGGTAAGAAATTTTACTCCTAGCATTTACATACAAAAGAATGTCTGCTTATTCATTTTTTAAAACCTTCAGATTCCTCAGAAGTGGATTTTTTTCATTGTGAACCTGATTGCTAAGATGCAAGTTCTGGATTTTACCTGAATTGTCCCACTGAATTAATGGAAATTGACTCTGTGCCAAGGATAGACATGTGTTATGCATTTCACGTTTCTGTGTCTAGACACAGATCTTGGAGGACAGTATGTTTTTCAGACAAATACCACTTAGTCTCACATCTGTTAGTCCCTTCAGGTTTTGGTGGCCCAACTCATTCTGCAACTTTCAGTTGTGATTTGAAACACCGACTCCTGTCACGAAGAAAAAAGGATGAAATGATACAAGGAAAGGTCTTGAATCGTCCAAGAAGATTCAGATGGCAGAGGCCATAATGCATTTGATTGGAAGTAATGCTCCAGTCTCTTGTTTCTGTCTTGGCTAATTTTGATGTATGTGTGTGGTTGTTAGCTGCACTGGAAAATGCATCTGCACTAGTGGTGCAGTGTTTGTGTGATGTGAGGTTTCTTGAAATCTTTCTACTTCATACTCAGATGAGAAAAGGAAGGCAGTCCTCTGTATGCATAAGCTCTCATGACTCCCTTTGAAGCTGCAGTGAGAGATGGTGGATTGAGTTTCTTGGGTTTTGGAAATGTTCCTCAGAGAAGAATTGGGAGTTTGCATTTCATTAGTCTAACTAGAACAAATTCTGTAGCTCATTTCTGTTTGTTAGGATTCTTGTCGATTCTTATTTAATCTGTTTGAAAGCATTGAAGTTGAGAAGCAACAGTTTGTCCTTAGGACAGCTTCATTTGCAGGCAATTGGTTTGTCTCTGGGGTTGGCAGTTCGTGTCTTTGGAACAAGGGATGAATCCTGTCTTATTAATGATGTTCTAATTCATTTCCCAAAAGAAAGTGATGGTTTTAACCTTTAGTCTTTATGCTTTTGATTCCCTTGGCCTCTCTGTCTGTCTGTCTGTGTGTCCCTCTCTCTCTCTGTAGTTCAAAGTATAGTAATTTTACACAGGGAACAAAGGCTTTCCACTCTTTGTCTGACTTTTTTCTATTCACTCTTAAAACTCTTGGATTTACAGAATACGGTTACATTTTAGAAAAACCATTTTGCGCCTCAGAAAGAAATTACCTCAGTAATTTGTGATATTTTCATATCAAAATATTTCAAAAGGGATGGGAAAAGGAGAACCTTTTATTCTCTCATGAGACTGTACTGAGTACTTAGACCTTATTATCATTAAAAAAAAGAAAAAGGAAAATGGTGGGAAAATATTCTCTTAGACAAAATTCTGCCTCTGGACCAGGCGTTTTCTTTCCAGAATGCTCTAAGGGTAGAAGATCTATGGAAATTGAAAGGTAAAAATACATACATAAATATATGAGGACTAACTTGCTTTTTACAGATGACCAATCCTCTGAGGGAGATTGACAAAACCGTGGGGCAGTTAATGGACGGACTGAAACAACTCAAGCTGCACCGGTGTGTGAATGTGATCTTTGTTGGAGACCATGGTAAGGCTTCATTCCTTTTTTTTTTTTCACTATTAAGACAGAGGTTTCACAAGGCAGTGGTGGCACACACCTTTAATTCCAGCACTCGGGAGGCAGAGGCAGGATATCTGCAAGTTTGAGGCTCCTTTGGTCTATCGAGTGAGTTCCAAGACAGATAGAGCTACACAGTGAGAAACTGTCTCAAAAAACCAAAAACCAACCAAACAAAATAACTGAAAAGATAGGAATTTCCCAAGGTGTTGTAAAAAGGAGCCACTGCTCTCTGAAGCTAAAATTCTGTTCTTAGTTGCTTCTTCTTCTTTATTTATTTATTTTTAATTCAGGATAGGGAAAGAAATTAGACCATGATACAAAAGTTTGAGGACTCAGGGATTTCTTCAATCGCATGTTCTTTGTAGGGGAGGCCTTGCTGCAGAAATCTGTCTCCTGTGTTGCAGACAGTTAACACACCATATGAATGTGACTTCTGTACCACAGGTGATAGTCTCTGGCCTCTGTAAACTACATCTCCAAAAGAAGTCCACAGAATATGTATAGGTAAAATAATAATAATTCTAAATATGTAAAGGAGGTAGAGACATAGGTTCTTGTCAAAGATTTGGTATTTAAGTCAAATGGTTTCCTGGTGCTCTCAGGGGAGACTCAAGGCTCAGATCAAGGCCTAACACAGAAGACTCTTATGAAGAGGAAGGGTCAGTGTAGGCAGTGCCCTGTTCTCTCTCCCTCCTCCCCTCTTTCTCCTCCACTTCCTCCTCCTCCTTCCTTTCTTTTCTTTCTTTCTTTCTTTCTTTCTTTCTTTCTTTCTTTCTTTCTTTCTTTCTTTCTTTCTTCCTTTCTTCCTGTCACTATGTATCTCAAGACATCTCAAATTTAATGATTCTACTTAGCTTCCCAGGTGCTGGGACTGTAGGTGTATATATACCACCATGCCATTGTAGGAATGGTTTCTCTGAAATACTTCCTAAAATAGAAAAACATTCTTTTTCCTTTTTCCTCATGAGCATTTTTTGAGGCTATTAAGAGATCATAAACACCATAATATTATAGAGCTAAGGGCCTCAGGGTACATTTTAAATAAATATTTTTACTCAGCCCTTCCCCTAACTCCTTCTAGATCCAACCCAACCTTCCCACCTCCTTCCAGCCTTGTGTCCTCTTTTTTATTTTTTTAATAGCCCTCTAAGTGAAATTTGTGCTCTCCGTATATTCAAGACTGTGGGGCCATCTATTGGAACTGGGTAGACTTACCGGGGGAAACATCATTAAAGAAAACTGATTTCCCTAGAATTCATCAACTGTCAATAGCTCTTCAGGGTTAACGATCCCTTTCTTCCCCACTCATAATGGAATTGCCTGTCTTGATCTCGTGCAGGCAACCACAGGCGCTCTGAGTTCATGAGTACAGTGATCCTGTTATGTCCAGAAAACACAGTTTCTCTTTTGCCCTGACGCCAATCTCCAGCTTTCATGCTTTTTTTCATGCCGTCTTCTACAATGGTTACTGACATTTGGGAGGGGTTGTGATACAGATGTTCCATTTGTTGCTGAGCACTCCCCCTATACCTATTTCCTGCACTTTGACAAGTTGTGAGTTTCTGCATTAACTGTTGTCCATTACGCAAATAAAATACCCTGATGAGCTAACAGCTGCACTAATCTGTGGATACAGAAATACAAACTTAGAGGGCAGTTGGATACTGTATCCTCTTTGCTAAATGATAATAGTAGGTTTACACCTGGGGCTTGTAAGTTAATCAATCATGTTTTTTGTTCTTTTGGCCATGTTCATAGTACCAGACATATGCTTTCTACTCTACAGCAGGCCTGAACTCCAAGCAGAGAGTGACTGATTACCCTAATAACACTCATACTGCTGTTCCATCTGTGGGCCATCTTACCATACCCGTTATTGTAGTTTACAGAATTCACAGTTGAGTAGGACTGTTACTGGCTTTTTTTTTTTTTAATCCCAGCAGCCTACATAGCACCTTCTGATACTATGAAATCTAGCTAGCAGTCTGGGAGCTTCACATTCAGTGCCAACTTAGTTTTCAGGGAGCATTTTTATCCCCAGACATGCAGACTGAGTTCTAGAGAGTACCACCCATGTAGTAAACTGTCAAACTGTATACTATAATAATGACCTTAGAATTTGGGGCCTTTTTATACTCTAGCAGAGTATAAAAAATGAAAATTGATTGACTTGTTGTCTGTTCTGTTAATAATAGTTCTATGTTGGCCCCTGACATTTTATTCCAAGGACATTCTAGAAGATCTGAGACATTAGAGTAAGGGGTGGGTTTTTTGGATGCTAACTTGCTTCCCTGAGAGGATTAAATGATACCCTCTGCAATATCATTCTCTACTAGTCTGGCTTGGTAGAAAGTTGCAGACAGGGTGGAAACTGTGAGCCTGTGACACACTAATTCAATTTAAGTTGCCCAGAAGTGTGGAGAGCATTTGTTCACATGCTAGAGGCAGACATCTAAGAAGTAGATGGTCCCAGTGAGTCATATGTCAGAGAACCATATATGCCATATGCAGATTTCTCTATGTGAAGATTGCTGAAATGAATGGGTCCATTTGTTTTTGAAAGCCAGGGTACCTGTTTATTGAAAGGTAGCTTGCCTACTTTTGCAAGCCAGAGCTTTGACAGAATGAATTTCAGTGGAGCTTAGATCACATGGTGATTCTTAGAACCTTTGGTGCTGTATGCAGCCTGCCCCAGGAAATATCAGCTCCCTCATTTGCAGAGTGAAAACACTGAATCCACACAGGTGAAGTCAGCCTTGAGGAGGGACGGATGGGGGAGTGGAGTTATTAGAGAAACACAGGACACATTCCCCAGATGGTCTCTAAAAGCAATGGTGGTGTCTCAATGTTGGAACTGCAGAAGTAAATGTGTTAAAATGTAACAAATAGAAGATTTTTTCCATCTTCCATTCATCTTTTTTTGGAGATGTTTTTTCCCCTTTCTGAGGTAATGTTTTACTAGAACACATAGCTGTTCATTATTCTAACTTTTTCATCTGGAAAGTTTCCATGTTAAAAGAAAAGACATATGATTGTGTTATGTTAAAATGTTTTGATCTTTCTTCATGCTAATTGATATGAAGAAATAAAAAAGGGGGTATAGGAGAAAGAGGGTGGGAGGGACTAGGGAAAGAAGAGGGAGGGGGCTATGATCAGGATGTAAAATGAATATGTAAATTAAAAATAAGTTAAAAAATAAAAAAGAGGACCACTGGAATGTTTCAGTGATTAAAGATGCTTGCCATGTGAGCCTGGTGAAATGAGTTCAACTCAGAATTGTTGAGAAAGTACAAAGAGAGAACTGACTCCATCTCTGACCTCCACATCTACACTGTGGCTCTTTTTATTATGAGTACATATAACAAATTAACTTTTAGAAAGAAAAGAATATTATGATCTGGGATGTCTAGAAGTGATCATTTGAATTTTACCAGATCTGGACCACTATGGATCACACCTTAAGACCCTTTACAGAATTATTTATTGTCCCTCTTAGAGAATATTAATATACTAGATTGTGTAAGGCAATTCAGTGGTCTCTCTTGATCCAAGGAGAATATGCTCTAAGACTCTTAGTAGTTTCCTGAGACTACAGATAGTCATTAACCCCGTATGTCTATCCTTTCTTTTTCTTTTTTTTACGATTTTTTAATTAATTCATTATTTTTTACATCAATTGCATTTTATTCACTTTGCATCCCAGCTGTAGCTCCCTCCTTAATTCTCTCCCAATCTCACCCTCCCTCCCTCATCTCCTCCCTGCCCCTCTCTAAGTCCACCGATAGGGGTGGTCCTCCTTCCCTTCCATCTGATCCTAGTTTATCAGGTCTCATCAGGACTGGCTGCAATGTCCTCCTCTGTGGTCTGCCAAGGCTACTCCTCCCTTGAGGGAGGGTTGGTCAAAGAGCCAGCCATTGAGTTCATGTCAGAGATAGTCCCTCTTCCCCTTACTAGGGTACCCACTTGGTTACTGAGCTGCTATGGGCTACATCTGAGCAGGGGTTCTGGGTTATATCCATGAATGTACCTTGGTTGGAGTATCAGTCTCAGAAAATAACTCTGAGCCCAGATATTTTGGTTCTGTTGCTCTCCTTGTGGTGCTCCTGTACTCTCCAGGTCTTACTAACTACCTCTTCTTTCATAAGATTCCCTGCACTCTGCCCAAAGTTTGGTTATGAGTCTCAGCATCTGCTTTGATACACTGCTAGGTAGAGTCTTTCAGAGACCCTCAGTGGTAGGTTCCTGTCCTGTTTCTTGTTTTCTCCTTCTTCCAATGTTCTTCCCCTTTGTCTTTCTAAGTGAGGATCTTCTTACCCATGGCCTTCCTTCTTGTTTATCTTCTTTAGGTGTACAGATTTTAGTATGTTTATCCTATATTGTATGCCTAATATCCACTTATAAGTGAGTATATACCATGTGTGTCTTTCTGCTTCTGGAATACCTCAGAGGATGATCTTTTCTAGATCCCACCATTTGCCTGCAAATTTCATGATTTCCTTGTTTTTAATTGCTGAGTAGTATTCCATTTTGTAAATGTACCACAATTTCTGTATCTATTCCTCCGTTGATGAACATCTGCATTGTTTCCATTGTCCTTTCTGATACACTTGTAATTATGATAAGTTATAATTTATAAATTAGACATAGTAAGAAGTTAATAACAATTACTAGTGATAAAAACCACGTAAATTCAAACATGCTGTATAAAGAGATATGGCTGCTCTTAGCTATTGTGTAGCTCCATTTTCTCAAAAGATGACTTACATATTCAGCACAATGGGACAGGATAGCAATCAATTTCATTATGCTATTTAGAATGGCAATTTAAAATTTGTAAGTTACTTGCATTTGGAATCTTATATTAATTCATTTTGGGTTGTTATTTACCATAGATAACTTCAGAGAGTGAAACCATAGGTGTGGGGTGAACCCGGGATGTGCGGGGATGGGGGGGCCAGGGAACCTATGGACTGGAAATGTTTATTGTTCTGGGTCAACTTGTGAATTCTAAAAAATGTCAGTAAAGGTCTCAATGAGATCTAGATCTATAGAGCTTCTAGTGTCTATAATATTTTTTATTTTTACATTAATTGCAGTTTATTCACTTTGAATCCCAGCTGTAGTCCCCACCGTCCTCCCCTCCCAATCCCACCCTCCCTCCTTCAGCTCCTCCCATGCCCCTCTCCAAGTCCACTGATAGGGTAGGTCCTCCTCCCCTTCCATGTGACCATAGCATATCTGGTGTCATCCGAACTGGCTGCATTGTCTAGAGTCTATAATCTTAAGGTTTAAATTAGTTTTCAAAATACTGAAAATTTCCCCTGCTCTAGAAGGCAGAAAAAAATTTGGGGGGTGGGAAAGAATATTGATTGGTTAAAAAAATTCCCTTATTAAACCTTTTTTGTGTGGTAGATGATAATTTCCAGTTCCAATTATGTTGTTTACAACTTGTTTTTGCACATTATTTTATTTTACAGTTTGGGTGGTCATTTGAAGTGACTTTGTTTTTCTTTCCCTCATTTCTTGTTGGCAGCATTGTTTTGTCAGTAACACCCAAGGCCACCAGTGAAGATAGAATGAGGACTTGGGATTATATCCTAAAGAGAGGAGACATACTAGAAAGAAAGAGAGCAGGAAATGGCATCATTTAAATGTGTGTGTGTGTGTGTGTGTGTGTGTTGGCAGAAACCAGAGGTGTCAGATCCCCCTTAAGCTGTAGTTACAGGCAGTTGAAATCTGCCTGACATGGGTTCTGGGAATTGAACGCTGATCCCCTGCAAGAATGGTATGTGCTTTTACCCACTGAGCCATCTTTCTAGCTCCAGAAATGACATTTTGCAAAAGAAATGTAGGGATGCATGTTCCAGTCATTTATGCCACCTTTCCCTTACCTTGCTGGATACAGATTCAAGCAATGGGGTCTATTTTCAAAGAATAATCTTCATAAGGACTGTTAATAATTTGTGTTTTTCAAACATTCATATGTATATAGGTATGTATGTATGCATTTATTTATTGAGTCAGAGAGAGAAAGAGAGAGAAGCACTCATGTAGAGGCCAGAATGTAATTTGTGGGAGTCAGTTATTTCCCTGTACCGTATGGGCTTCAAGGATAAAGCTCAGGTAGTCAGGCTTGGGGATACAAGCACCATTATTCACTGCACTATCTCACTGGCCCCCAAATTGTGTTGTTCTTGCTCAATACCTCAAAGTAACAATTGAGGTAACACATTTTCAACCTTGACTGCATGTAAGGTAATATGGTTAAGAGAACATTGGGAGAAAAATTATATGGATACAATTTCACTATATCATATCAGAACAATCTCAAAGGTGAAGTGTTTTCTAATTAAGTTGCTGAAATCTAATTAAAGAGATGTTACAATGCCATCTTTCAGGTCTGTGTGAATGGTTTTTTTTCAGATTTTGATTTTAATACTGCCTGACACTACTTGTGTGTATTTTTTCATTCCCATAGGAATGGAAGATGTGACATGTGAGAGAACTGAGTTCTTGAGCAACTATCTGACTAACGTGGATGATATTACTTTAGTTCCTGGAACTCTAGGACGAATTCGATCCAAATTTAGCAATAATCCTAAATGTAAGTTGGTTCTTAAATTATTTAGTAGTGCAACTAATGATCAGTGGAAGAGATAAAGACTTACTCTCTGCAGCTAGAATGCTTGGGCAAGAAATCCTAGTTGAACTTGAGTTTTCTCATCTGATGATAAAAGACTTGTTATCTATGAGGCCTCTGTGTACATTAACCCATGTGTGTTGCTTACAGCAGTTCCTGTCATAGAACAGCTTCAACTAGACATTTATTCTTGTTTTTATCATGTGGAAACTGCACTTGATTTGAAGCATGTTTACAATATAAACATCTATTTATAGGAGAGTGTTTCTCGGGTCAAGGACAGACAGGCTGGTCCCTTTGCAGAACCAACACTAGTACCCTCAAAGTTCCTATGTGCCTCCTGGAAGGAGGCTCTTTCCTTTTGTCATGGAATGGACTAGAGAAAAATAATAGACTGTTGACTATTCTGAAAAGTTAGAAACTGAAAAAAAAAACTGGAAAAGTTATGAATCTTTGTTTTAACTTGTTTAGTATATTCAGGGTGTTAGATGCCATTTGAAAACCATATAGATCCTCATTTTAGTACTTAAAGATATTTTTTGTTGTGTACATTAAATATATTTGTAATTAGGTCACAAAGGGCATTGTCATATGAGCCTATGTTGTATACTTATAAGCATATATAGTTTTACTTGAGACATGCTGTATTAAAACAGAACCTTTGGAACAATAAACCATCGACATCAAGCTCAAAGCTTTGGAAACGTAAGTTTTTTCCTTAGTGGAAATAAATGGGACACATTCCAGGGCCAACATTGTGCAATCAACATAATATTGGTCTTTCTTCGTTTTTTTTCTGTGAGTTTTCTGTCCCTTGTGGCCTCAGTACCTTTGCTCCCTTGGACTGGATGTGAGCCTTTATAACGGATAACTCTTTATTTTAGCGTTTTCATTTTAAGATGTATGCAAGAATTTGCATATCTATTTCAAAAAATACTTCTGACATCAGTAAGTATAATGGGGAGATTGAATAGATGAGGAACTTTATTGGGGAACTATTGAATCGTACTACCAATCATGAAATATTTATGCTCACCATTCATTTTGGGAGAGACAGTGAAGTGTGTAATGAAAAGCATAGTCGTGACAATATACTGTTGTTCACACTGCAGCTCTTCCAGGCTCTCACTGAGACACTGGACAAGCCTTTTCAACACACCGTGCCTCAGGTTCTTCATGCATAGAAGAAGGATTATGGGGATGACTGAATAAGAGATTGTATAAATGTAATTACATTGTATTTAATCTGTAGTCAGAGCTATATGATGAGTGCAAAAATGAGGTCTTGGCCTTATTACTGTTTCAGCTGAATATGGACATAATCTTATTTAATCCCTCTGGTATCCTTGTGTGATATATGTTGCCATTATCTAAATAGACAGTAGAAGTTAAGGGCAGAGAGAGGGTTGAAGGAGCTGGCTCAGAGGGTGACACAAGGTGGTAGAGGTAGGATTAGAACCCTCATTTGCTGATTCTTTAAAAAATTAAATTGCATTTATTTATGGTGTTCGTATGTAAGCACAGATGCACAACAGTGCCGTGTGTGTGAAGTGAAAGAACAGCAGGTAGGAGCTAGTTTCTTTCTTCCACTGTGTCCATCCTGGAATTGAAACTCCAATTGTCAGGCATGGTGGCTGAGCCCATCTGGCCAGGTCAAATTTTTGCTGAGTCTTAATCAGCACCTTTTCTTTGTTGACAGTGGGCTCGATAGCATGAAAAGATGAGTTCACACTTGAAGGACTGCGATCTAAAACAGATGCCTTTGGAATTTCCTAAGAATTTTCTGGGATGTGTCTGAAGATGAGGTTTCCCCATGTTGTTGATTTCTCAAAACCTTTGGGTCACAACCCCTTCGGCAAACATCTAATTCCAAAAAATATTTATATTATGATTCATAACAGTAGCAAAATTGCACTTGTGAAGTAGCAATGAAAATAATTTCATGGTTGGGGTCACCACAATATGAAGAGCTGTATTAAGGGTTGCATGATTAGGGAGGTTGAGAACCACTGATCTAAACTATTGAAAAGACATGAATCCATTCTGTTTATTCACTGTGGAGACTGCGATCCACCAGGCCAGGGGGTGTAAAGGTTGGGAGGATGGCAAGTTCAGTACAACTGTGTGCTGCGCTGTAGTATGCAAGCTTCCTTGCCTTCTAAAGCTAATTATCTGAGTGAGGACTCTGGCTGCTGGCTTCATTATGAATGATCAGAGAGGAGGTGCTGCAAAGCTCTTAGAGAGACATAGGTGAGAGGCGTGGACTCAGTTTTCATTGCCGTGGTCACTTGCTTGCTTTCCATTAAACACAGCTGTTAAAGTAGAATGAAATTTACCTTTTACCTTTGGGTTTTGAAGCTTTAGAACTAAGTTTCTGAAGATGGCATTTAGAGTGTACATGTGTGTAGTCTCTGGGAACCCACATTTTCCATAAATACGAACAAGTGCTTTTCATTGTGAACAGGTGTTTATTTAGTGCTTACTAAGCACCTTATTCTGGGGATCACAGCAGTGAATGACATACACCAAGCCAGCTCCGCTGATGTTTCTGTCCCCCAGAGAACTGCAACGGGGAACCTAGGTCTCCTCGGAATACTAGGTTCTCCTGATTCTATAATGACATAATTGAAGTGCACATTCATTTTGAAAAACAAAATCCAAGCAGCCTACAATCTTTTCCCACATAATCCCCACAGAGGGGCATCTTGACAATACAGTCCAGTATACACACAGCCATCATTCACATTGTTGGGCTTTAAGCTTGTTCTAAGTGTAGGCTGAAACTTTGTCTCCTAGTAGGAAACAAACAAACAAACAAACAAACAAACAAGACAGTCCAGACATGTGAGCATCCGGCTGGAGAGGAATGCTCACCTGTGTAATTAGACCTATGATATCACCAGAGAAACTACTCCCTTGCTGCCTTAGGAAACACATCTCTCAGTGAATGGTGGCTTGTTCCAAAGCATTGCAGAGAAACAGGATGATAAGAGACCCCTAAAAATGACCAGCTGAGTTCCTGACATGAAATTGCAAATCACTTCATGTGTGTGATCCACAGGAATCTGTCGGGAAAGCTTGAAGCAAGTTACCCAGCAATACTCTTGTGCTAGGGAGAAGGACTTTCTGTCTAGACCTTTGTGGGGCAGATTGCTGCAGGATGTGTCACTTGTGCAGTTGCCTTTCTGTTACTGAAATACTAGCTACCTACACCCAATTACACATCTGTTCAAAGCTGACATTAAAGGGATGGAAGCATTGAGTCTCTTTCTGTGAAAATCACTTCTCTCTGTGGTTATGTTCTGAAATCTTTCTCTCTTTCTCTGCACAGATGATCCTAAAGCCATTATTGCTAATCTCACGGTAAGTGTTGCAAGCCACCAGGCCTCTGCCCTAGGAGCAGCTTTGTGCTCGCCTTCTCATGTTTGCTTTCCCAGTGGGTGGTTAGAAACATTTTTTTCCCCCAATAACCTGCGCTCCTGTGTATTTGTTTCCCTCAAGCTTTCAAAACTTCTGGCCCGTGGTCAACTGTAGTCTCCTCAGTGGTCTTGGTGATGGTACAAACTGAGGCTTTGTCCTCATAAAGCTGAGAAGTATTTGTTCATGATTAATCAGGTCTTACTCTCGAACAGATCTGTCCCCATCTTCTGTTTTGCCCTGGACTTGGATAGAGACTTCAAAGCACTTGAGAGTACCATCAGATAGGCTTGCACATGTCTACTCATCTCCTCCAACACTGCCTCCCCCTCCTTAACTTGAAGCAGTTGGGAAAGACCTTGAGTTTTACACTGTCATCAGTTTTGAATTTATCTTAAAAATCACTCATCCCCTCTGTAGCCTATGTTTTATCTCTAAAGCTGTCTAACTCTTTAACTCCCTGCGAATCTATTTGCTTTTAAAATGCACTATTTAATGGGGCAAAGCAAATTCAGTTTTTTTCACTAACCATCTTCTTTTGTGGGGTGCACACTGCCTTCAACTTTCAAAAGACAGACTATCTACGACTTTTTTTGTTGGTAGAGAACATATCTCCATAAGACCAATATTCACTTATATTTCAGTGTAAAAAAGCAGATCAGCACTTTAAGCCTTACATGAAACAGCACCTTCCTAAGCGTTTGCACTATGCCAACAACAGGAGAATTGAGGATATCCATTTATTGGTGGATCGCAGATGGCATGTTGCAAGGTAACATGGGGATCCTGTCTCTGTCTTTGCAAGCACATCTTTGGAAATCCTTTAAGTTTCTTGGTCATCAAGAAGATAAATCTGGGCTGGAAATATCATTATTTAAAATGTTTTATGTAGTAGATTAAATTATGAGAATAGAAATAACGCATCTCTAGTTCCTGAGTCCTTTTTCAGTTTCTCATGCATCACCATGCTCAAGTTTAATGGAGACATTCTAGTCTTTATTTTTTATCCCTTGAACAACTGAAATACAAATAGGGTCTTGCTGATGTGGTCTCCATTGACATGATTTTGTAAGCAGTGTTTGTAGAAGGTTCCTGGAAATGTTAATCTTGAAACCTCTGTTGCTGCAAACATGCTTTACATTGCCCAGAACACATGATGATTGCCGTCTGAACTACAAAAGCCTCTCCTAGATCAAGCAGACCACTCTTTCCTTTGGAATACGCTGTAGAGCATGTCTGGGGACTCTGCCACTTCTAAGGAGACAACCACCACAGTTTAGTCATTGTTCCATAGACCTGGAAATAGTGTTTTCTCACTCATTCTTGTTTGACTTTGTCTATACGACAAGTGTGATGAATATGCTTATAGTATTAGCTGAGTAACTATGACATGTATCGAGCTGAGCAATAGTTTATAATAGTTAATAGTGAAACATGAGAAGGTAATGAAAACCACTGGTCTTCTAGAAACCTTTCTCAATATTAAACACACACACATGCAACATGTAATCCCCTCCTTTAACTCTTAAGTAACCAAATAGATTTCAATACATAGAATTATTCAAAGAAAGATATGAAACCCAGATATTATTAGAACCATGTAGAATAGACGGGAATTAACGTGGAAATGTTACAGAGATATGGCCAAAATAGGTTGGCTGACTATGTCCCAGGGACTTTTAATGTTGCAGGTGTCTAGGGAGAGAAGAAACTTGATGCAGTTGTCTAGTTTATGTGAAAAAAAAATGTGCCTTGGAGTAGCAGTTAAGTGAGAGATGACATTAGCTGAGTGAGTTAGTGAAGAGCAAAGGCATGTGTGAAATCTTTGAAGTTCACTCTTGCATTGTTTGGTTATTATACATATACATTACTATCCTAAGTCCAAGTTACTCTCGGGTGGAAACCCATTTGTTAGATTTCTTTGTTTTCCACAAGCATTATTCTTCACTGACCTGTGCCCAGCCTGTTCTTAGGCAATACTTACATTAATAAGTATCAACATTTTTGATGGTAGAGAAATCATAAAACACTTATGCAAAAGGCGTCTCTCTGTCACAAAGGTAAAATTAAATGATCATGGTGACTTGAAAGCAATATTTTCATTCCCTCCCTGCTTTTAAATACATTTTCTAGGTGTGGCCAGGCTTTTTAGTAACTGTGTCATGTTTAATATTAAATTAACCACCTCGTGGACTCTGGTTTTATTATCCTACTAGGTAAGTTTGTTTACAAATGAAGTTATAGAATGCAGATCCACAAATTGATTCAATATCATAAATTTAAAAATGCCTCCTGTGTCTTGGGACTGAGCCTGGGGAGCACAGAGCAAGGAGAGATGTCCTGTTCAGTTCACACAGAAGGCATGAGAATACGTTGATTTCTTTTCAAAATTTCCCTTTTAATCTAGGGTGATATGCAAAGCAATGCCACTAGAGAAAGGAAAAGAAGTATCTTGCCATTGCCCTAGGAATGACATAATTAAAACAGACAGTTGGCTTTAGATAGTCCTTTTTGGGGATCCTATGTAGCCCCAAATTTGCTTTCTATCAGCATGATTTGGAGCAGAATCCTAACTGATCATAAAATTGTTTCAATGTAGGAAACCTTTGGACGTTTATAAGAAGCCATCAGGAAAATGTTTTTTCCAGGGCGACCATGGCTTTGATAACAAGGTCAACAGCATGCAGGTATGACTACAAAATTGAATTGAAACTGAGTTTCAGAGTTTCAGAATTTTTTGGGGGGGATCGGACTCAGGGCTATTAAAGCTGCAGGGAATTCAGGCACAGAAGAAACATTGTTAGTGGAAGCAGAAATGGTTAACTGTTTTTCTTTTCTTCTTTTCTTTTGGAAGACTGTTTTTGTAGGTTATGGCCCAACTTTTAAGTACAGGACTAAAGTGCCTCCATTTGAAAACATTGAACTTTACAATGTTATGTGCGGTAAGTCACTTGTTCAATAAAACCCAGTGAAACAATCTTTGGTCAGTGAATTTCCTCACTGCTAGAGAAAGAAATGAGGTGTCTATTTTCTGAGACCTCTCCCTGAAAAAAAAACTTGTCCATTGGTAAAGGACAGAATGTCACCCCCTTCTAAGGCTTCTTTGTGTCCCTTCAACAGTTGACTAACGGAGAGTTTTCATAGTGTTGCTGTTGGCAGCCTTTAGCTGATCCAACATAGCATTACAGTTTGACACCGTTGGTCAGAGACCCGATGAAGCAAGAGTTCCACGCAGACAGAGCACACTCTCCCAGCTCCCCCTCTCACATTGCAGCCCAGCGAAAAATTTGCCAGCTTGCATCCCAGCCAGCCATTTATGTGCTCTTAATTATTTTTCTTCCTTCAGCTTCTCATTGCTGAATGAGGACAGCTTTTCCTATTTAGTAAGGGAGTGCCAGTCTAGTGGTTAGAGGCGGAGTCTGAAAGTCGGGTCCCCTGGGTTCTTTTCCCAGGTTGGCTGCTAGCTCTTCACTGTCCTGCCTTTCAGCTTAGGCAAGTCACTGTATGCCACTTGGCAACCATTCACCCATGAACGAAATCAGTCTGTTCATCCCTTGGTGGCCCAACAATGCACATAGCCAAAGTCTCCTCTCCTCACCACACTTTTGTGGAGCATCAGAAGGCAGGCTGTGGGTAGTTATTGATTATGTCTTATTTCAAAATTTGGTTTTAAAATGTGCTGGAGAAGTTTAAGAGGGTGATGGTACCAACATTGTCACACACATGGGCAATGGCTGAGTGAACTATTCTTCCACTGAGACTTTTTGGGAATGTCATATTCCCACTCTAGCAATGAACAACACCATCTCAAGAAGTGTTAGCAAGGCATTGTGAGGTCTGAATGGCTCAGAATATATGAAAGGAATGGCTGACATGGTAATTTAGTTTGTTCACTTGTGATTTGTGCTCAATATTTATAGACTCCTGGAAGGTGAAAGGTTTTGATTCTTACCATATCTCATCGGAGAACTAATAAGAAACACTGTATCCTTTTCTTTCTTTTCATCAGATCTCCTAGGCTTGAAGCCAGCTCCCAATAATGGAACACATGGAAGTTTGAATCACCTGCTGCGTACAAATACCTTTAGGCCAACCATACCAGAGGAAGTTACCAGACCCAATTACCCAGGGATTATGTACCTTCAGTCTGATTTTGACCTGGGCTGCACCTGTGATGATAAGGTAGAGCCAAAGGTAGAAATGATCTTTATGCTTTATCGTGGAATTGTTTGTTTGGTTAATAAAGCATTGTCCAGTAGAACTTTCCGTGATAATAGGATTGATTTCTGACTCCGCTACCCAAAATGGAGCCTGGGACTGCTTATGACTGAGGGGTGAAATTTTAAATTTTATTGTTTTAAATTTAAGTTTAATATGCTGAATATGGCCTATGACTACCATCTTAGACAGGTCTGGAGAATGAAGGGTAAAAAATGTTACAATTCTGAATTCACAATCTCCAGTCAAAAGCTGGCTTTTTTATTCAATTGTGGGTCACCAATGATTCATGGACCTCAGAGATAACAGGCAGCTATGCCAAAATGGTTTTGAAAGACACTTGAAATTTTTTGATATAATTTTTTGTATTAATAACAGTTTATTTACTTTGTATCCCAACTGTAGTTCCCTCCCTCATTCCCTTCCCATCCCACCCTTCCTTTCTCATCTCCTCCTTGCCCCTCTATAAGTCCACTTATAGGGGAGGACCTCCTCCTCTTCCATCCTAGCTTATCAGGTCTCACCAGGACTGGCTGCAATGTCCTCCTCTGTGGCCTAGCTGGGCTGCTCCTCCCACGGGTGGCAGGGGAGGTCAAGAAGCTAGCCACTGAGTTCATGCCAGAGAGAATTCCTATTCCCCTTACTAGGGAAGCCACTTGGGTACTGAGCTACCATGGGCTATGTCCACATAGGGGTTCTAGGTTATATCCATACATGGTCCCTGATTGGAGAATCAGTCTCAGACAAGCCCCTGTGCCAGATATATTTGGTCCTTGTGGAGCTCCTGTTCTCTCCAGGTCTTACTAACTCTTCCTTCATGTGCTTCCCTGCACTCTGCCCAAAGTTTAGTTATGAGTCTCAGCATCTGCTTTGATACACTGCTAGGCAGAGTCTTCAGAGGCCCTCTATGGTAGACTCCTGTCCTGCTTCTCGTTTTCTCCTACTTCCAATATGCATTCTATTTGTCTAAGTACGGACTGATCTTCTTACCCTGGGTCCTCCTTCTTGTTTAGCTTTTTTAGGTATACAGATTTTAGTATGTTTATGCTGTCTTATCTTATAGGTCTATTATCCACTTATAAGTGAGTATATACCATGTGTGTCTTTCTGCTTCTGGGATACCTCACTCAGGATGATCTTTTCTAGGTCCCACCATTTGCCTGCAAATTTCATGATTTCCTTGTTTTTAATTGCTGAGTGGTATTCCATTGTATAAATGTACCACAATTTCTGTATCCGTTCCTCTGTTGTTCCATCTGGGTTGTTTCCAGGTTCTGGCTATTAAGAATAAAGCTGCTACAAACGTGGTTGAACAAATGTCCTTGTTGTGTATTTGAGCAAATTTTGGATATATGCCTAGGGGTGGTATAGCTGGGTCTTGAGGAAGTGCTATTCCTAATTGTCTGAGAAAGTGCCAGATTGATTTCCAAAGTGGTTGTACCAGTTTACATTCCCACCAGCAGTGGAGGAGGGTTCCCCTTTCTCCATAACCTCTCTAGCATGTGTTGTCACTTGAGGTTTTGATCTTAGCCATTCTGATGGGTGTAAGGTGAAATCTTAGGGTCATTTTTATTTGCATCTCTCTGATGGCTAAGGATGTTGAGCATCTCTTTAAGTGTTTCTCTGCCATTCTACAATCCTCTACAGAGAGTTCTCTGTTTAGCTCTGTACCTCATTTTTAATTTTTTATTTCTTTTTCTTTTTATTATTAGTTACATTTTATTAACTCTGTATCCAAGCTGTATCCCCCTTCCTCATTCCCTCCCAATCCCACCCTCCCTTGTCTACTCCCTGCCTCTTTCCAAGTCCACTGATAGGGGAGGACCTCCTCCCCTTTTATCTGACCCTGTTTTATCAGGTACCTTCAGGACTGGCTGCAAAGTCCTCCTCTGTGGCCTAGCAGGGCTGCTCCTCCCTTTCAGGGTGGGGAGGTCAAAGAGCCCGCCATTGAGTTCATGTCAGAAATAGTCCCTGTTTCCCTTACTAGGGTGCCCATTTGGATACTGAACTACCATGGTCTACATCCGAGCAGAGGTTCTAAGTTATATCCATACATGGTCCTTGGTTGGAGAAATAGTCTCATAAAAGACCCCTGTGCCCAGCTATATTTGGTCCTTGTGGATCTCCTATCCTCTCTAGATCATATTAACTCCCCCTTCTCTCATATGATTCCCTGCACTCTGCCGAAGGTTTGGTTATGAGTCTCAGTATCCGCTTTGATACACTGCTAGGTAGAGTCTTTCAGAAGACTCTGTGGTAGGACCCTGTCCTGTTACTTGTTTTCTCCTACATCCAATGCCCATCCTATTTGTCTTTCTAAGTGAGGATTGATCATCTTACCCGGGTCTTCTTTCTTGTTTATCTTCTTTAAGTGTATAGATTTCATTATGTTTATCATATCTTATAGGTCTAAATAAGTGAGTGTATACCATGTGTGTCTTTCTGCTTCTGGGATACCTCACTCAGAATGATCTTTTCTAGATCCCACTATTTGCCTGCAAATTCCATGATTTCTCATTTTTAATTGCTGAGTAGTATTCCATTGTGTAAAAATACCACAATTTCTGTATCCATTCCTCTGTTGATGGACCTCTGGGTTGTTTCCAGGTTCTGGCTATTAAGAATAAAGCTGCTACAAACGGGGTTGAACAAATGTCCTGTGTACTTGAGCAACTTTTGGATATATGCCTAGGGGTGGTATAGCTGGATCTTGAGGAAGCACTATTCCTAATTGTCTGAGAAAGTGCCAAATTGATTCCAAAGTGGTTGTACCAGTTTACATTCCCACCAGCAATGGAGGAGGGTTCCCCTTTCTCCCAAACCTCTCCAGCATGTGTTGTCACTTGAGTTTTTGATCTTAGCCATTTTGATGGGTATAAGGTGAAATCTGAAGGTTGTTTTGATTTGCATCTCTCTGATGGCTGAGGATGTTGAGCATCTCTTTAAGTGTTTCTCTGCAATTCTATATTCCTCTACAGAGAATTATCTGTTTAGCTCCATACCCCATTTTTAAATTAGATTGCATGATTTATTGCTTTTTAACTTTTTTATATATTCTGGACATATATCTGACAGCCCTCTGTCAGATATAGGGTTGGTGAAGATCCTTTCCCAGTCTGTAGACATTCATTTTGTTCTGACAACAGTGTATTTTGCTTTACAGAAGCTTTTCAGTTTTTCCATTTTTTGATTGTTGCTCTTAGAGTCTGTGCTGTTGGTGTTCTGTTCGGGACGTAGTCTCCTGTGTCAATGAGTTCTAGGGTCTTCCCCACTTTTTCTTCTAACTGATTTAGAGTATCTGGTTTTATGTTGAGGTCTTTGATCCACTTGGACTTTAGCTTTGTGCACGGTGATAAATATGGATCTATTTTCATTTTTCTGTATATAGACATCCAGTTGAACGAGTATCATTTGTTGAAGATGCTGTCTTTTTTTCCATTGAATGGTTTTGGCTTCTTTGTCAAAAATCAAGTATTCATAGATGTGTAGGTTTATTTCTGGGACTTCTATTCGGTTCCATTTATCCTCCTTTCTGTTTCTATGCCAATACCATGCAGTTTTTATTACTATTGCTCTGTAGTAGAGTTTGAGGTCAGGGATGGAGATGCCTCCAGATGATATGTTGTTGTACAGGATTGTTTTGGAGATTCTGGGTTTTGCGTTTCTCCCTATGAAGTTGAGAATCTTTCTTTCAAGGTCTGTAGAGAATTGTGTTGGTATTTTGATGGGAATTGCATTGAATCTGTAGATTGCTCTTGGCAGGATGACCATTCTCACTATGCTAATCCTACCAATCCTTGAGCACGGGAGATCCTTCCATCTTCTGATATCTTCTTCAATTTCTCTCTTCAGAGATTTGAAGTTTTTTCAAACAGGTCTTTCACTTGCTTGGTTAGAGTCACCCCAAGGTACTTTATGTTATTAGTGGCTATTGTGAAGGGTGTTGTTTCCCTGATTTCTTTCTTGGCCCTTTTGTCTTTGGTATACAGGAGGGCTTCTGATATTTTTGAGTTGATTTTATATCCAGCCACTTCGCTGTAGGTGTTTATCAGCTGAAGGAGTTCTCTGGTTTAATATTTGGGGTTATTCATGTATACTATCATATCATCTGCACGTACCCCATTTTTTAATTGGATTACTTGATTTGTTGCTTTTTAACTCCTTGAGTTCTTTATATATGCTGGATATTAGCCTTCTGTCAGATGTAGGGTTGGTGAAGATCCTTTCCCAGTCACTTGAAATTTTAAGGAATTCAAGAGTACTGTTTATAAAACCTGAGCTGGTGGACCGAAGTCACTGGGAAATGATAATTATTCTGGAGCTAACAGAATACCTCCCAAGGCCTGAAAGGTGAGGGCAGATAGAAAATTTACTAGGGCAATTGTCAGGAGACAAGGAGGGAGGGGGGATTAAAGGAGGGAAGAAGAATGGGTTCGGGGGAGAATATTGTGTTTATTAGAAGTCTGAAGCCCAAAGGCTGTGGCCTATGACCTGGAACTATAATACCCTAGGCTCTATTGACTCTACTCTACAGGTGTCTTCCACGGTAGAGCCTAACTATAAGCCAAAGGACAAGTTTATTCTTTACTTTAGTCCCTAAAACTCACCCTTCTAGGACACAGAGCAGGAGGAGGAAGACACAGCATGAATGGGGTGTCATTGAAAACATACCAGTTGTCACACCATGTTGAAACAGTTTTTAGATACCAAAACCCAAGCAAAACCAACAACAACATAAAAACAAACAAAAATAAAAAACCAAAACTCTACCCCAATTAATAAGCATTAATTTGCTTATTGAATTTTTCAGTTAAGATTTTTGTATCTACCAACAGGTGGTTCTATTAGCAGAAATGAACCAGTGCTTCCACAGAGCTGAGAAGATGTTTACACAAAGCAAGGGTGTTGCTTCATTTTATATGCTGTTTAATTATAAGTAAAAGTGTGAGTTTTTCTATTAGACTCAGAAAAAAAACAGACAATAATTTTCACATTGCATAATCTCTTTCCCTTACCATTTGTCTTCTCCCAGCATTCCTGGAGGTGTAGGAACCACAGTTTGGTAGGCTCTGCCGTAAGAGGAATACATCTTGTCCTTCCTCCCCTTCCCTGCATTTACCTCCTTCCCACCTTTGCTCTTGATGAGAATCTGGAAGGCTAATGTGTGAAGGGGAGGCAATGCTCACAAGTAGGGGGCGGGGGTGAGACTGCCAAAGACATTAGGAATCAGCTTATCAAGAGGACCACAAATATGTTAAGAGGGCTCCATGGTTACATTTGTTATATGTATGACCTCTAGTTTAGAAGCCTTTTGGTTATATTGACCTAAACTATATTACATACATTTTTGCATTGTCTTTATTTAAAGAATTTCTCAAAACATCTATCTCTTTCCTTCTCTTTCTTTCTTTCTTTCTTTCTTTCTTTCTTTCTTTCTTTCTTTCTTTCTTTCTTTCTTTCTTGACTTCTTGACTTCTTGACTTCTTGACTTCTTGACTTCTTCTACAATACAGCATTCACTGGGATCCTGGAAGTACTGTGTAATCATGCTTGACTCTGTACTTTTACTTTTCATATATGTATGTATGTAAGATATGTGTATATATCTTAAATATGAGTTACCTTAATACATCTCAAAAAACCCCTATGGTATAATTTTGCATATGGAAATTTTAATGTGGCTGCTGTTGTAGGCTCTGAATCCTGTGATTGTTTGATTCATAATTATTTCTGAGATATATTTATGTGTATTAGCCTATGAACCTTTAGCCAATCTATTTTTTATGTCACTTATTACATTTAATATATAGATAGATTGTACTGTTTTTATTCATTTTATTGTCTAGAAACATCTGGGAATTTTCAAATATTAGCTTTAGAGTAAGTCAGTGGACATTATTGTAAATGGGGTTTCACAGTTAGTGCTTGAAAATCTCAACCATAGGTGACAGGTGCAGATGCTGAGCAATGACTTTTCAGGGTTGCTCAGTCATTATTCTCCAGAAGTGGTGACTCATCACTGTTTGGATTTGAAAACAAAACAAAACAAAACAAAAAGTTTTATACACGAGTTTGGTCAGTCATTTTTGTGTAGACAGGAATTAATCCGAGATACGAGGCACTACTGTTGCTCCTTAACATGTGCCCAAATAACCACCCTGACCACGCTGGGAAGCTTCCATGATTGCACAGTTTTAGGGGAAAGGAAGACACTGAGTCACCGGGAGATGACTGAAGGTGTGCACAGACACAGAGGTCAAGCTTAGAATGCAAAGGTGAAATTAAGAAAGGCTCTCCAGGAGAATTTTCCACACCGACACCAACAGACTTTGGGGGCTTTTTGGGGGGATTTAGCAATATGCTAAGTAGAAAAAAGGGAAAGGGAGAAAGAAAGAATACTCCTGATTTGTTTTCCTCTTTCCTATTTTGGTTTTTACATGTGAAGAACAAATTGGAAGAACTCAATAAACGCCTTCACACCAAAGGATCTACAGAAGGTAAGAACAGGTTCAAAAACCGACAAAATGCTTGACTTCCAGTTTTTAAAAACCCAAGACTGGAGCTCCAGAGACAGCTGGCTGTTCTTCCTGAAGATCTGCGTCCGATCCTCAGCACCCACATGGCAACTCACAACCAGCTGTAACTCTCGTTCTAGGGAATCTGATGGCCTTTTTGGCCTTTGTGGTCACCAAGCACACACAAGGTTGGAAGACATACATGCAGGCAAAACACGCGTACAGATAAAACAACAACAGGCAAACACATCAAAGACTTCCTATTTCCTAGGATAAACACACTATTTTTAAAACTTTCTATTCGTACTGCAAACTGTTCTTTACATTTAGGAACACAATGCGAAGGCTGTCTAATGAGGGAAATTCTATTAGCCTTTTGATTTCTTTTAACATCTTTTAAGCTCTAAGAAAAGGGAAGCAAACCTCCTGGGTGTCTGATGGGACACGGTGAAGATGCTAACAGTGCTTCTATGATCAGAATGGTAGTCATAGTGATAAATATTAGCTCAACTTCTTGAAGCATCAGTGGGTAATGGAAAGAGGTTCCTAGAAGAAATCAGACTTCCGTCATCACACACAGGGTCATCTCCACCCCTGACCTGTTCTCTTCTTATTTCATATGTGATGATAGCAAGCACATGATAGTAAACTTCTAGAAACTTGTGATATGACAAAAACCAAACACAAGACAAACAAACCAAGAACCCAAGTGATATATATCAAGGGAGAAAGACACATGTCTTATGTACATTTTAGTATGGAGAGTGTAGGCTAACTGGGCTTTCTAATACTTACTGCGGACTCTAAGCTGAAAGAGTTGTCCCTCTTGAGACATACCACATTCACAGCAATACACAGAGCTATGTACTGGATATCAGCATCTCTAGTTTTATCATGTGATCTCACTTCTACTTGCAGTTTACCAGCCCAAGGCAGACTCATGGTAGCAGTGATATAGAGAGTATATTCTTTCCACTGGGACTCTATCCAGCAGGTCAAATGGCTGCAGATTAGGACGGAAAATAATTAGGAACAATAAAACAACCTATCAGACAAATTCTTTTTCTAAAATTTAGTTTTGTGTGTTTGTTTTGTTTTTTGAGATAGGATATCACTAGGTAGCTTTGGCTGTTCTGGAACTCACTGTGTAGACCAGGCTGACCTCGAATATACATAGATCCACCTGCCTCTGCCTCTTGAGTGCTGGAACTAAAGATGCATAAAGCCCAGCTCTTCCTTTTGATTTTGAAGTTCTGGAAAATTAGAAGAAGAGAGTTGGGAGATACTCTGAAGGTTTCCTATAGCAGATGGTATGACTTTCTGAGTCAAAAGGGGGTAGACTGAAGAAGCAGATAGAATAGTACAGCATCTCCACATCATGTGCTAAAGAGGCACACATACTTCGCAGGGCTATCCCTTGATCCATCAGGATCCTTGTGGCCCTATTTGTCGTATGTGTGGTTTCCCATCTGATGAAGCAGAGGTTGAGGAAGGCAGCAGCAGGTTTTATTTACTTGCCTTGCTTCCTTTTCTGTGAAGGATCTTCAGCTTTCTTCCTTTTCTGCATTGCTGCTCTCCCCCTTTCCATTTGAACATGGAACACATAGGCTTTCTGTCCTGTAATTGGCTAGCACCGTATTCAGGGCTTTGCTAGCGGAAGCTTTACATATCCCCCACAAACTCTACAAATGGCTTCAAAGTTTGGCCATCTAACTTTTAGTGTACTGTAGTGTCCTTATAAATGAACAACAGCAACAACAAACATGCAAGTTTCCAGGGAGGTGGTGTAAGGAGTCCCCTCATGATTTTCAAAGAATCAATTACCAAAGACACAGCATCAAGATGTTCCTTAAAAATGGCAGCATTCTGACTGCTCTCAGAGGACTCTTGTACTTTTTGCTGATTTTATTTCCGGCTGTTCTTGCTCCTAAAATATTTCTGCCTGATTCACAATTTCTGCATCTAGTCTGCTGGTGAGATGACATTGTGTTCATGTGACAAAAGCCATTCCTGTAACCTAGCACAGACCTCCCAGCATGAAAGAGGCCTTGTCCTGGTGAACCTGTGGCTGTCACGAGGGAGCTGTAGTTACTGATATTGCTTCTCTGCAGCTTTGTTCAGAATGTCTTACATGTTATCACTGAAGAGTCTTTCTATACCACAGAGCCTTAGAGCTTGCCTCTTTTTTTCGTACAGGCAAACCACATGTCTTTTATTTTTTCAGAAAGTAAAATTAATAATTTTTTTAATTTATTTATTTTTATATCAATCACAGGTTAGGTACTTTGCATCCCAGGCATAGCCCCTTCCCTAATTCCCTCACACCCTCCCACTCCCTCTCTCATCTCCCTCCTCCCCGCCCACTCCAAGTCCACCAACAGGGGAGGACCTCCTCCCCTTCTGTCCAACCCCAGGTCATCCTGTCTCCTCAGGGCTGGCTACAATGTTCTTCCCTGGGATCTAGCCAGTCTGTCACTTCCCGGCTTGTATGGGGGAGGGTCAAAGAGTCAGCCATCAAGTTCATGACTGAAACAGTCCCTGTTTCCCTCACTAGGGTCTTCAGTCTGACAACAAGCTATCATGGGCCCCATCTGAGTGGGAGGTTCCAGGCCACATCAACACATGGTCCTTGATTGTAGAAACCGTCTCATACAAGACCCCTGTGCCCTGCTCAGTTTGGTCTTTGTGGAGCTCTTGTTCTCCCCAAGTCTCACCAACCTCCCCCAGATCTATCATTACTTCTTGCCCTCTGCCAAAGGCTTGATCGTGAGTCTTAATATCTGCTCTGATACATCGCTAC
>CM053752.1:42998135-43014090 GCA_028658305.1 Pachyuromys duprasi
ATTACAAATAAAGCAGCTACGAACATGGTTGAGCAAATGTCCTTGTTGTGTACTTGAGCATCTTTTGGATATATGCCTAACACTGGGTCTTGAGGAATCACTATTCCTAATTGTCTAAGAAAGCGCCAAATTGATTTCCAGAGTCAAACCACATGTCTTAACTCACTCTTTGCTGGGCCTTACCTGGGGCTGTCTATGCTGTGTCTAAACGTGTACCCTTGGCAGTTTCTTAACGTGGGGCTTCAAAAGAATGGCGTAAAACATTAGGGGGTAATCACGGCAGCTGCATTCGTTACTTTTTTGTCACTGTGAAGAATGCCTGTCAGATCCAATCTGAGGCGGGAAAGATTTATCCTGGCTCATGGTTTCAGTCCATCGCCAGGGAGAAGGCATAGCAGAACAGCTCAGTTCATGGCAGTGGCTGGGGCATGTGGCAGAGAGGCAGTGAGCCTTGGGGGGAAGGTACTGGCTCTCACCTTCAAAGGCCTGAATCCAGGTGTCCACCTCCTACAGGTTCCTAGTCCCCCTAATACAGTGCCACCGGTAAGGGAGAGCATTCGAAAACCAGCCTGTGGGGGACATTTCAGACTCAGTTCATGACAGTAACATTTATTTGCCTTTGGCCTGTTCATGGCCTGTGGAACCAACCTTTAAGAATATGAGAGATCTGAAATAAAGTCAACTGTCTGCCACTGTTGCATTATGTGAAAACCACTTCCTTGGATAGACACTGGAGTTTGTGTAAATCTCAGTGCTCCCTCTTCTATGTCTCTTGAATTTCATCGCCATAACCTTAGCAGTTTTATCTCATTCATTTCTACAACAGCAAGGCAGGTTCTTCTGGGTCTGAGTATCTCAAATATCATAATCCAGGCTCCTAATCAAAATACTCAGTGTTTGCTACAGTAGAACCTTGTGAATACAATTGTGTGTGTTTGTGTATGTGTACCTGCATTATATTCAGAGTAACTACTTTGACTTTCTGACTTTAGGTATGTATTAAGACTTATAAAGCAGTTTATAAATCTAATATTCTGTATGTAAGGTACTTCTGGTTTTGGCTATTAGTTTATAGTAGATTCATGTTATTAATATTTTATAGAATGAGTCACATATAATATCACAGCATTTCTATGTCACTGTTTTAATATCATACATTATGAAATAGGTTGGATTTCTATGCAGAGCACATGTAAAAGCTGTATATTCCAATCATGAAACAGCCTGGAGTCTCTATGAGCTTAAAATGTATTAAGTTAGTCTTATGTGATGTTTTGTTACCAGTGTTTAGATTGTTATACAGTCAAGGCCTTTATAAAATAAACAGGAGGAAAACCACAGTCTTGAAAAAATATTTTGCTGAAGTCATACTATTTCTAGGTAGGTGGCAAATTCTAGATCTGTGTTGCATAATGGATGTTGTTTTTCCAGTCACAAATAACTAGTATAGTGGCTGACTTGCTGTGCAATGAAAAACCCATTTCCTTGTGACACTGAGTCAGCGGATGAATAAATGAATGACATGGAAAATGTAAGCTCCCTTCACAGGCAATTCTGGCATTGTATCCAGAAAAGGAAGAACAATACTAGTTACTTTCATCTTAGTCTTTTCTCCATTGCTACAAAATGCTTTGCATTTTCTTAAGCAAGGACTCATGGCCACCTTTGTACAAAAAGGAACTCATATCATTTTAATGCTTGTGTATGTTTGGCACTTTATATGGCATAGTAATTTATATAGAAAAAATGATATAGTATTTTTTTGCTAACTGGGTAGAAGAATCCTGACTATTGTCAGAAGATGCCTGAGGCCTTTCTGAATCCTGAAATGCTTCCTGTTTCTATTGGTTTTTGAAGACTCTACTGTGGTAAAGAAGGAACGCGGCATACTTGCTTTACTCACTATACGTGTGTCTGTGTATGTGCAATGGAAAGCTTTGGAATGTAACCAACACTGCAATTGCTTGTGCTGTATAGTAGGATTCAAGATATTGATGGTAGACACTAAATTTTAATAACATTTAGCTACCAGTATTCTTTGCTGATATTGAAGTTGAGCATGGGCCCTCTTCTGACCTGTTATCACTAGAACCATGAATGCTTTGGGTGAAGACTGAACTTGGCATCTTATGTTTTTGCTTCTCAATAATGATGTAACATTTCTAAGAAATCTCAGGCACTGGGAGGTTAAGTGGTGGGAGTGACAGAGCTAGGAAGAGCTAAACTGAGACTTGACTCAAGCCTGTGTGTTTCTGTCTGAGAACGCCCCAGAGAGATAGTTAGGAGACACTTTGATGCAAACACTTGTCCTCACTGGAGATACGCAATGTTATCTTGGCACTAGTTGGGCAGAGCTTATGTTCAGGAAGAGTAGACCCTTCATCCAATACAACCTTCAGTAGAATAGTTTAGCAGGTTACCTCTGACTGGAGATTACCCAAAAGAGTAGGGAGGAGAATAAGAAACCTAGAAGTCGGGGCCTAGATTTTGGGAGGGCCATTTATCCAAATCATCTTGTGTAAATTTACCTCATCAATAAAGCAGAGGTGGTCCTGATGAGCCCGTTCTAACTCAAGATTTTATTAGGCAGGCTATGTAAAATACCAGATTAAAAAAAATTCCTTTGTCAACTGATTACCAAGTAGACATGTGATTGGTATCATTGGAGACAGAGTATCTAACACAGATTAAGCCCCTGTCTTCATAATGCTACTGTTCTGCTGCAAGGTTTAACCAGCAGATGAATTACAACAGAATGCCTTAGTGGTGGAATAGGAAAGCAGAGGCAGAGGCTGAAATGGCGGTGAGTGACTACCGGCGCTCGCAAATCAAAGAAGAAGGGAGGACACAGGAAAAGGTGTTGTAATTTTAAAAGTACATGCTAATAATGCTTTATTAGCCCTGTAATTATTAAAGTGGTATTATCTAACCCACTATCATAATCAATAAATACACAGACACCTGTTAGATTTTAGCTTTGCCTTATTTCACCTTGGGCTGGGCCGATAATTCCACCTGCACTATCTCATCTCCCAGCTACCATCCCATGCCATTTGTTTTAACCATTTCTATCTGGATTACTTTCCATCCATAATCCCCAAATACTTGCTTATATTCTTCATTTAAACCATGCCTTTCCACGCCATTCTCAAGAGTTCTTCCTTCTGGCACATGTGGTTCTTTTTCTATCCCACAGCAACTGAGCTTTCTTCTTTTTCCTCCACCTTTCTTCTCCCGTGATCTTCCTGTGTGTCCCCCACTATTCCCCAGCCCAGGTGGGTCGGCATTTTATTGGTCAAATAGGGAAGCAAGGTTTACAATATCATTTGGGGAACATGAGTGCCTGCTCATAAAAAATAGCAAGCAGACTCAGGGGAGAAAACAATTAGCATCAAATACAAAGCATCAGACCATGGTGTTATAAAAATGAAAGGATTTTTTTTTTTGGTAGAGATTTTGTGGTAACATTTAAGGATATGTTATTGTGGGAGTGAATGTTTAAGAAAACAAAGAGGGAGAAGGATTTTCATGTGGCTCCAAATCCATCCCCTGGAGTATGAATCAGGAAGCAGAAAAGAGAGAAGAAATACAAACTGAGTCTGCATGACTAAACTTTGGAAGACAAAAAGAGTAAATTCTGGGGAACTCCACACCACTTAAAAAGATTCGTCTCACAGTCTTTTGCCAAATGTGGTATCTGGAGGGGAACTCTGGAATGAGCTAAAATGCCATAGACACTACTGTAAACATGGAGCTTGGGTGTGGAAGGAAGGCTGTGTCTGGAACTCTGTGTAGTAGGAACTCAGGCTGGAAGGCATGGGCTACCCTAGACCCACATCAGGAAATCACAGGAGGGATCTAGAGAGATGGCTCACTGGTCTGCCATGCAAGCATGAGGATACCCAGCAGCCATGTTAAGAAACCAGGCCTGGCATGCTCTTGTAACCTCAGCCCTTGATGAGAGGATATAGGTGCATCTCTAGACCTTACTGGCAGCCAGTGTAGCCAATCAGCGAGCTACAGATTCTGTGAGAGACCCTGTCTCAAAAAACAAGGTGAGAGTGACCAGAGATACCTGATATCAGCCATTGGCCTCCACATGTACATGCTCATAAGTATGAACGTGCACGTATTTATTTTAGACAGGCAGGCAGGCATACAGAGATGTAGACAGACAGGCAGGCAGTTAGACAGCCACAAAGTGAATCATGGGAGAGAAGATGATTAAGGGAAGGCTAAGGTATAGTTTGAAAGGAGAAATTACTTCAAAAGTTGTAAGACATAGTAGGGTAGTTAAAGTTGGCCAAATTTATTAATCGTGAATTTCGGTACTACTAATAGAGAAGATTTTGAGTCACCACAAAGAAATCATACATATTTAAGCTGCCTACTACACCAATTAGATTGACCATACCATTACAATTTTTATACTGGAATTGGGCCACATAGTATTTACAACAACTGTGCCCATTAAAATTTTCTAAAAAAATTTCATGTTAAATATTCAATATTTCAGTGTTTTAACATAGATTAGAAATGAAAATAGGGAAAATTAAAAATGAAGCCGGGAGAATAAGTTGTAGAAACAGAGCTTGCAGGTTGGTCTTATCACAAATATCTTAGCGGGTGTAAAGATGGAGAGTCAAGTCCACTTTGTGATATGAGAGGGAGCATTTCGTTAAAGAGAGAAATGCAACATGAGGTTCTCCCGAGATTTCCAGGACTGACAGAGCTGGGCCGTGACTGGATTTGCGATTCACAGACACAGTTAAAAAGTAAAACCTAAGTCTTGATTCTGAATTTCAAAATTTAGTTTTCTTACTGCAAAGATAATTTCTCTTTTTATTTTTTTGCGTGAATTATTAAGCTATAAAGACAGCTAGGTAGATTTCTGGAGAGCCAGGTGATGATTTATGTTGGACTTTTGGGAGGTTGTTGATATCGCTGTATTTTTTCCCCTTTGTTTCCTTAAGCTCAGTAACAGCTGAAAAAAAAAAAAAACCAACCCAATACATGAGACAATGATATGTTTATGCTATGGCTGTGTTCTAAAAGCTGCAGTCATGTTAGTAGCTTGAAGCTGTGGAGTTATTTTCTTTTTATTTTATTTTTATTAATTACAGTTTACTTTGTATTCCAGCTGTAGCCCCTTCCCTAGTCCCTACCAATCTCACCCACCCTCCCTTTTCTTCTCCTATGTCCCTCCCCTCGTCCACTGATAGGGGTGGTTCTGCTCCCCTTCCCTCTGACCCTAGTCTATCAGGTCTCATCAGGACTGACTGCATTGTCTGCCTCTGTGGACTGGTAATGCTGCTCTCCCCTCAAGTGGAGGTGATCAAAGAGCCAGCCCATGAGTTCATGCCAGAGACAGTCCCTGTTCCCATTACGATGGAGCCCTCTTGGACATTGAACTGCCATGGGCTACATCTGTGCAGGGGTTCTAAGTTATCTCCACGCAGGGTCCTTGTTTGGAATATCAGTCTCAGAAAAGACTCCTGTGCTCAGATTTTTGGATCTGTTGCTCTCCTTGTGTAGCTCCTGTTCCCTCCAGGTCTTTCTATCTCTCCCATCTTTAATAAGATTCCCTGTACTCTGCCCAGAGTTTGACTATGAATCTCAGCATATGTTTTGATACCCTGCCGGGTAGACTCTTTCTAAAGCAAACTCAATGTTCTGTGCCAAGCAGAAGAGCTGATAAAGATGGGGAGGCCTCTCAGGAAACTCCTCAGGCTGTCCTACCAATCTTGTGCCTCATCTGCCATTTTCCTTGTGTCTCTTCCATTTTGTTTGAGCTTTGTGACTATATTGTTTGTCAAGAATTTTTGGTTGCTTTGCAAGTTATCTAAGGGAAAACATATGCAAACTGGCATATAGATTAATTACACTGGTTTAATATTTTATGCCCTATCAAGGCCTTTTCTCATGGCAGCTTATGCCTTTTTGTAACATGTCTCATCTGTTACCATAGCCCTGCGTGGATACCAGAGACATTATAAAGTATGCTGCCTCTTGGTAATCGACGACAGGATTGTCATTGGACTGTGAGCTCTTTGACAATGAGAGCTCTAAGCCATCAGTAGCTCCAGGCCTGGCACAAAGAAGGATCTTGAATGTTCATTAGAGGCATATGCAAACAGATAAGTGACAGAATTGGGGCTGGAGAGATAGCTCAGTTAGCAAAGTGCCTGCCAGAAAAGCATGAGGATGTAAGTTTGCATCCCCAGTACCCATGTAAAATATGGACATGGCATGCATGCATATAATCCCAGAACGGGGGAGGCAGAAATAGGGGATGCTTAGGTCTCATTGGTCAGCCATTCTAGCCAAAATCAGCGAATTCCAGGTTTAGTGAGAGAACCTATACTAAAAAATAAGGTGAGGAGAGACAGAGACATTTGGTGTTGACCTCTTCACATGACAGCACACACACACACACACACACACCATGAACACATACTCTACGTGACAAGGGTGATGAGGAAGCATAAATTATCACTAATAGAGAGAAAAGAAATCACAGATACATAGAATTGTTTACAACAGTCATGAGAAGGATGCTGCAAGCAAACTAGCCCATGGGGAAAGGAAAGTGATGGTGGGAAAACGCCAAGAAATTCAGGAGGTCTGGAGGAAGGAAAAGCCAGGGGTTTAGACGATGGGCGCTCCGAGGAGGGTACCCCCCACATGTGAAAAGATGGCTGCTCATTGCTGACCTCTTAGTGGAACAGGCTTCAGTGTGAGTCTGGAGAAATACACTGGTGTCTTAGTCACTGTTCTATTGTGTGAAGAGACACCATGTTGAAGGCAACCATTATAAAAGAAACATTTAATTAGGGCTTGCTTATGGTTTCAGAGGTTTAGTCCATCATCAACACCACAGGAAATGTATGTGGCAGTAGGCATGACAGGCATGGTGCTGGAGAAGTGATTGAGAGCTTCATCCTGATCTGTAGGGGAGAGAGAGAGAGAGAGAGAGAGAGAGAGAGAGAGAGAGAGAGAGAGAGAGAGAGAGAGAGAGAGAGAGAGAGAGAGAGAGAGAGGAAGAGCCTGGCATGGGCTTTCTGAAAACTCAAAGTACACCCCCAGTCACATTCAAGATCCTTCTTTGTGCCAGGCCTTGAGCTGGAGAATGGAAGCTACTGAATACTGATGGCTTAGAGCTCTCATTATCAAAGAGCTCACAATCCAATGACAATCCTGCCGTCGATTACCAAGAGGCAGCACCTCCGTTAAGACCAAAACTTCTACCCTTCTAATCATTTCAAATAATTCTCTTCCCTGGTGACTAAACATTCAAATATATGAGTTTGTGGGAGCATTCTTGTTCAAACCACCACACTTGGTAGACGTTAAGACTTAAGTGATAAAAGGAGAACAGCTTCTCAAAGACTGTTGCTGCTTCTGCTTCCAGCTGAAACCAGGAAATTCAGAGGCACCAAAAATGAAAACAAGAAAACCCTTAACGGAAATTTTGAACCTAGAAAAGGTTTGGTCTGAGTTTGGAAGGAAAATCTGGCTCGGTTTACGTCCCCCCCCCCCCGCCAAGTACTATTGCTGGGATTTGCTGGCTTTTAATTTGTTTATTAGATTTAATTTATTTAATAACATTATAGTACATTCTGATTCTTAGGGACGGACCCCCAAGTTTGGCAGCTTAAATGAGGCTTCTACATTTATTCAAGGCTCAGGAAGCCAGACTGCCCAGAAGTTGCTTGCGTTTAGATAGTGTGCGTCACTCTGCCGCAAATCAGCAGTTTTACTTGGGAGGGTTCTGTGAAATATTGTGTGAACTTTTTTTCCCCACTACTTGCATAGAAGGGTTGCACTTTAATTAAAGCAACATGTATATATAATTTAATAAGTGCTTGCCAGATTCTCTCTAATAAAAACTATAGTAAAAGCAGCTTTTATTCTAAACCATTTAGGGAATTGTGAATTTACTAAGCCTCAATCTCTAAATATGTGGGCATGCATGGACCCAGTTTCCATGAATTTATGGCAGTTTATCCTCTCCCAAGTGGGCAAGCCAAGCTTCAGGCTTTTATTGTGGGTTGAAATAAAGGTCTTAATACTGAACTCTCATCCTTCACCTCAAGAATAGTAAGGCTTCATTGACTACCTTGTTAAGGAGTCCAACTCTGCCTTCTGGGCTCTTATGTGAGTTCTTTGTTAATAAATAAGCTTCTTGCCTGTATTTGAGGGACCGTCTTGAATGCCTGCTATGTTATCTATACATGTTCCTTTAAGTCCATGCCTAAAGACAAAGCTGCTAACTATTCTCTTTTTATGCTGAAATAACACATATTTCAGATGTAGTTTGCAAATAACGGTTAAGAGAAAGCCTTCTTCTTAATTGAGCCCTCAACCAATCTGATAAGCCTGTTCAGGGGTCATATCATTTAATTAGGTAAAATTCAGTCCTATTGGTTTTCCATTCAGCTGACTCACCTCAGAAGTTACTGGATGTTTTCTTTCTATATAGACTTTCAAATCTGACAATTTCGAAAAGCACCTTCATAGTTCTAGCATTTATATTATGGTTTTGACCCTTGGTAAGGTTATCAGATAAACCACAGAAGTGTTAGGAAAACTAACTTGAGATCAAATTAAGGAGAAGCTGCTGTCCTATTAATCAGTAGGCTAGCAAACTGTAGGCAACTTGACTCTTCCTCCAATATTTTACATTTGATATAAAGTTGACTATGCATTAAATATAGTTTTTTTCTTTCTTTCTTTCCTAGAGCGACATCTCCTGTATGGACGGCCTGCAGTGCTTTATCGGACTAGATATGATATCTTATACCACACGGACTTTGAAAGTGGTTATAGTGAAATACTATTAATGCCTCTCTGGACGTCATATACCATTTCTAAGCAGGTTATTGAGAAAACTGGGGCTTATGCTCTTTATTTGTTATAATCAGGGTTTTGATTAATAGAATTTTACCTTAATTTTTCATAATGGAAGAAACTTTCTTTTGCATCTATGGTAACATTATTTTTTGTGTGTACACACGTGCTATGCCATGCCTTTAGAGTTCAAAGGTAGTTTAGGGAGTTGGTTCTCTCTATCCACTCTGTGGGTGTAGGGAATGAACCCTAGTGTCAGTCCTGGAGGAAATGCTTCTTCCTGCTTCACTGCAAGATATTTTTAACTATGCTCTTCATTCGGTGTTCTGAGCAGTCTCCTGTAATAAGTGTTCAAGGGAACATACTAAAGCTTTTAGATTCTTTTTTCTTACTTTACATTTTGTTTACATTTTGTCCAATAGCTGCAGAAGCCATCAAGGTTTGTTTGCTTGTTTTAGTAGATTACTAACTTTCAGGGCAGTTTTTAGTTAGCAGTCAGATCTAGGGAAAAGTAGAAAGAGTCCCCATATATATCAGTGCTCAGCCTGACCTTGCTATCAGCATCTTCTTTTTATTTTATTCAACATTTTAAAAGTTGATAAGAATTAAAAATAATTATTAGATTGACTTATTTTAGTTTATGTGTGAGTGGTTTTCCTGCATGTATGTATGTGTTCCACATGCCTCAGAAACCAAAGGGCATACGATCCCCTCGAACTTGTTTTGTGGATGGTTAAGAATCACCATGTGGGGGCTGGAGAGATGGCTCAGCCGTTAAAGGCTAGGCTCACAACCATAAATATAAGAATCACCATGTGGGTTCTGGGAACGGAACCCTGGTCCTCTGTAAGAGCAGCCAGTGCTCTAAACTGTGGAGATATCCCACTAGCCTTCCATTTATATTTTAATAAAAAAGGTTTTATTTGGAGTTCCAGCTCACAAGGATGAGATACAAAGCTATAGATCAAAAATTAGAATAATTTTTTTGTAATTGAAACATATTTCATGTATGTCACATACATATATCAAAATATATATATTAGAAATATATGTAAGTGACAAGAATACTGCTTCCCCAACTATCTTAAATTTCTGTGTGTGCATACATGCAATATGCACAGAGGGAGAGAAAGAGAGAGAGAGAGACGCCTTTTAAAGAAGGGATATATATGTGTGTGTATACATGAATAGGAACATATATGTGTAGGAATATATATGTATGTGTTTGTATCTATGTATGTGTATATTTCCTCAGGAATGCCATCCACCTCTTTTTTTTTTCTTTTTTGAGACAGGTTCTCATACTAGCTTGGAGTTTGACAAGTAGGCTAGGCTAGGTGGTCAACAAACAGCCTACATCAGCCTGTCTATGCTTTCTTGTCATTTTAACAGTAGGAGTTCCAATTTATGTATTGTTTAACTTCAGACTTTGTTTAAAAAGATTCTACTGCAGGGAACTAAGAGTTTGAAAATTATTGGCTTATTGTATTTAAAACAAAGTGCCTTCAGAAAGGAGTTAGATTATGACTACCGTAAGCCAACAAGTTTGCATTTGATGTTCACAATGGAGGCTGTAGCTATGCCCATGTCATTTGGTCTGACCACGGAGTGTCTCTGACTGCCCATGCAGGCTGAGGTTTCTGGCATCCCAGAGCAGCTGACCAACTGTGTTCGCCCTGATGTACGCGTGTCTCCAGGATTCAGTCAGAACTGTTTGGCCTATAAAAATGATAAACAGATGTCATATGGATTCCTTTTTCCTCCCTGTAAGTTGCATGTTGGGCTCTGATTACTCTGTGTGTGTGTGTGTGTGTGTGTGTGTGTGTGTGTGTAGTTGGAAGCTTGTTTGTTAGGATTTCAGTGGTTCAGGATTTCTACCTGGGGAAGCACTTGTGAGACTGAGATTCTTCCAAAATGAGCCTGAAAATGACCAGCTTTCAAACATCCTGCTCTCCTGGGAAAATCTAAAGTTTCACACAGGAGAAAATTATTCTCCTTCACATTGTTTTTTTTTCTTTCCATTATTTTTTTATTAATTACAGTTTATTCACTTTGTATCCCACCTGTAGCTCCCTCCCTCCTCCCCTCCCAAGCCCACCCTCTCTCCTTCTATCCCACTCATACCCCTCCCCCAGTACACTGATAGGGGAGGTCTTCCTCCCCTTTCTTCTGATCCCAGTCTATCAGGTCTCATTAGGAGTGGCTGCATTGTCTTCCTCTGTAGCCTGGTAAGGCTGCTCCCCCCTTTGAGGTGATCAAAGAGCAGACCAATCAGTTCATTTCAGAGACAGTCCCTGTTCCCATTACTATGGAACCCACTAGGACACTGAACTGCCATGGGCTACATCTGTGCAGGGTTATCTCCATGAGTGGTCCTTGGTTGGGGTATCAGTCTCAGTAAAGACCCAGATTTTTTGGTTCTGTTGCTCTCCTTGTGGAGCTCCTGTCCTTTCCAGGTTCTTGCTATTTCCCACTTTTTTCATAAGATTCCCTGCACTCTGCCCAAAGTTTGGCTATAGGTCTCAGCATCTGCTTTGATACCCTGTTGGGTAGAGATTTTCAGAGGCCCTCTGTGGTAGGCTCCTGTCCTGTTCCCTGTTTTCTCCCTCTTCTGATGTCTATCCTCTTTGCCTTTCTGAATGAGGATTGAGCATCTTACCCAGAGTCCTCCTTCTTGATTAGTTTCTGTAGGTGTACATATTTTTAGTATGTTTATCCTATATTATATGTCTGATATCCACTTAAGAGTGAGTATATACCCTGTGTGTCTTTCTGTTTCTGGGATACCTCACTCAGGATGATCTTTTTCAGATCTCACCATTTGCATGCAAATTTCATGATTTCCTTATTTTTAATTGCTGAGTAGTATTCCATTGTGTAAATGTACTAC
This sequence comes from Pachyuromys duprasi, assembly GCA_028658305.1. Taxonomy (NCBI): domain Eukaryota; kingdom Metazoa; phylum Chordata; class Mammalia; order Rodentia; family Muridae; genus Pachyuromys; species Pachyuromys duprasi. Next base: position 43,009,876 of record CM053752.1, read on the forward strand.
AATTTCTGTATCCATTCCTCAACTGAGGGGCATCTGGGCTGTTTCCAGCTTCTGGCTATTACAAATAAAGCTGCTACAAACATGGTTGAGCAAATTAAACTTGTACAACCACTTTGGAAATCAATCTGGTGCTTTCTCAGACAATTAGGAAGAGTACTACCTCAAGATCCAGCGATACCACTCCTAGACATATATCCAAATTGTGCTCAAGTATACAAAGCCATTTGCTCAACCATGTTTGTAGCAGCTCTACTTGTAACCTCCTTCACATTGTTAAAGGGGAATCTGAGAGAAGTAGTAGGTCATTAGGACGTTAGCTCTTTGTTAAGGGTTTTTTGTTTCACAGTTCCATATATTTATAGGATGAGCGTCTGTCACTTTTATCCCCCATTGGCCTCTCGCTGGAACCCTTCTTCTCACCAAGGTCCCCTCCGATTTCCGTGTCCTCTTTGTGTGTGTGGCCACTGAGTTTAATAAGAGTCATTTGCCTGAGGGTGGGCGGGATGCTATTAAGTGGCCCAGTCCTGCAGAGGTGATTTCCTAAAAACAATTATGTCTCATTATCTTAACAACATTGTTAAGAGTCTAAGTTACAATAATGAAATTATATAACTAGTTACGGAGAAAGGGGCTGTAAATACTTTCAGAGAGGTAAGCGTAACGACTGAGTGGGAGTGAAGTCAGAAATGTCTAATGGAGGTGGTAAGTGGAAATAAAAGACGATATGCTGGCTTTGAGCTCTTTAGGTTGGCCTGGAAGACTAGGATTCCAGTTGGTAAGCAATGGATTCTGTTTGCTCTCCTGATGTTTAGATCTGAGCTCTTCCCCAGAAGCTAAATATGATGCATTCCTTGTAACCAACATGGTTCCAATATATCCTGCTTTCAAACGTAAGTACAATATTTACCCAATAAACTTACTTAGAAAATAAATATTTTACATTTACCACTTACCTTTTCTACCTCCATGCTGATTTTAATAACACTTTGCAACTGTTAAGCTTTCATAATTTTTGAAGACATTTCATAAAAATCCTCTATAGTTGACCTGTCTGGGAGGAAAGCTGGTAAGTTGTCTAGCCATTGCCTATACTTAGGAAATTAACATCATCGGAAGTGACCTAGGTCATGAGTGGTAGAATCGAACTAAAACCATATTTTTCTTCTCACCTGCAGCTTTTTCTATTTAAATGATTGTTCTTTTGATGGTGGAGTCTTACTGAATTTTAAAAGTCACTTGCTACTTCATAGCATCTATATTCATTTATTGAACATGGCTGCAAAGGCCATGGGCACCCTTCTTTTTTAGGGTGTGTATGTTTTCTGAATGTTGACACTAAAACCCAGAAGAAGATTATGAATATTTTACTTTGTTAGAATAATAATTTAGATGATTTTAAGGTCATTAAAATTATTTTAACATCTTTGAACATATAATTTATTTGTTCACAAGATAAGGATTATTAGATGATAATGATTCTGTGAATGCAGTAAGAACCATAAACCCTGGTCCTCAAAACCAAGTTCTAGTCCCTAGAGTGTGACCATTGTCTATGCAATCATTAAAATTCCATTTTTTCCACAACTGTGCACTGAACTCGGATCCTTACACACATTAGACACACCTTCCACCACTTAGCCATACTCTCAGCCTATTACCCCTTTTCAGATAGTATTCCCTGCAGCCCATGCTGACTTTGAACTTACTAGGGATCTGAGAGTGATCTCTAGATCCTTCTGTCTTTACCTCCTGGCTCCTAGGTACAGTCCTTTGCTATCACATGCAGCTGATGTAGTGCTGACTTTGTGTATGCTAGAAAAACACTGTGCCAACTGAACTACATTCCCTAGCCTTCAAACCTAAGAAACTGACCGATAAAGGATTTCATTTTTTAAGAATTGTTTTTTGAATTTTGCTTAATGGCTAAAATACTTCCTCTTCTGCTCCCACTGTATCTGTGTCTATCCGGCATGCTCTGCCCCCACTTCCTTGCTTGGGACTTACCCTGCACATTTAGCTTTTAGATCTCGACACTTTAACCTTCATTGGGAACTTAGGCTTAATGCCTCCAGAGCCTTGCCTCCTATCTCTTATCCTGCCTTTTGCAAGTTCATAGTGAATAACACAGATAACACCCTGGAAGCGGTTCTGGTGAGTCACAGCAGCAGCTCTTGGCTCTTGACACTGCACTTGAAGAAAGGCACCCTGCAGAGAGCTTGTCTGAAACAAGTGTATTTATGCATGATAATTGATTTGTGTCTTTGCACAGGTATTTGGACTTACTTCCAAAGGGTTTTAGTGAAGAAATATGCTTCAGAAAGGAATGGAGTCAATGTGATAAGTGGACCAATATTTGACTACAATTACGATGGGTTACGTGACACTGAGGATGAAATCAAACAGTGAGCTTTTGTTGTTGTTCTGTGTGAGATGCCTAAATTCTAAAACACCAGTCAAGGATATTCATATCCTTAGTTAGAAAAATGTTTTTTCTTTGAATTTCTTAAAATTTGTTAAAATCCTTAATTGTTTTTGATCTTTAATTAAATATTAGTAGTTAGAATGAAATTTTGGATTTTTTTGATAGGCACATTTTTCCATTCCATGATAGAAAAATGTAGCAATAATATTTTTGGAATTATCATTTATTCTTCAGAAACTGTAAGTAGAAAATTATGATTGTAACTTAGCTTCATTATTTTTGGAGACTCTGAGCCAGTAAGTTTTATTAGAAAGTTGCATATAGCCAGGCATGGTGGCACATGCCTTTAATCCCAACACACAGGAGGCAGAGGCAGGCAGATCTCTATAAGTTTGAGACCAGCCTGGTCTACAAAGTGATTCTAGTATAGCCAGAGTCCTGATACACAAAAAGAAGGAAGAAAGAAAGAGAAAGAAAGAAATTAAGTTACATATAGACTTTGGTTGAATCCTATTATCTCTCTCTTATCTCTCTCTCCCTTTCATGCTATTGGGGATAGAAATAGATAAGGTAAATACTGCTGACAAGGAATATGTAGCCGCGTGTATTTATATGTGCACAAATAATCAGAAATAAGCACAGAGTATACAAATAATAAAGCTAGTTATTGGATAAAATGCTTTTTTGAATCACAGGTAATTAATAGTATAGAAGTTAACTTTTTCAGTAATTCAGTAGAAATTTTTCTTAATTACATGCTTATTGTTGGTCATTTTGATACTCTTTAAGCAAAATTAAGTTTACTCATAATTTCAAGATTTAGGAAATGATTAATGACAGCAAACCCTGTGAGGGATTTAAATGTGCATACTTTGCTTTGCTGGAGAACGCTTATTTAACAGCACTGGGCTCATCTCCTGCACCTGACTGTTTGTTACTGCTTCCTTTGTACCAAGTTCAGGATCAGTGTAGACTAAAGGTGCTGGTATTTCTCTACACCCAGTGTCTTGTGATTCTCAGCCATTTCCTGTATCTATGAAAGTTATCTTTCTAAAACATAAATCTAATATTGACACTCCATAACCCCCAAACCTTCAATGGGATATTGCAACTTAAACCATAGTGCCCAAATTCTATATTCTGGAAATCACAAATCATCATGATTTGTCTCTTTTTCAGTTCTTTGTTCTACTTTACTAGTCTAGTCACTGTTTAAAAATTCCAGCTCTTCAATCCAGCCACCTTATTTCCTTGGAATATCTTTTTCTTTTCACCAGGTAGAGGCCAGTAGACAATTCCAGACAGCGAGAACAACAACCGTGTTTAAAGATCTATCAGTGGGCTAGTAGAGTGTCTTAGAGAACAGTTATGGGAAAGCATTTTTAGGAGAAAGTTTTGATGTGTCTTGTAATTGTCTCTTCTTTCCTGATTCAGGTATGTGGAAGGCAGCTCTATTCCTGTCCCCACTCACTACTACAGTATCATCACCAGCTGCCTGGACTTCACGCAGCCTGCTGACAAGTGTGATGGTCCCCTCTCGGTGTCTTCTTTTATCCTTCCTCATCGACCCGACAATGATGAGAGTTGCAATGTGAGTTCAGAAACAAGGTCCTCCAATTGTGCTTTCATACTTTGTTTTGTTTCTTTTTTTTTTTTTTAATTTATTTATTTTTATCTCAATCACAGGTTGGGTACTTTGAATCCCAGGCGTAGCCCCCTCCCCCATTCCCTCCCACCCCCCCACTCCCTCCCTCATCTCCTTCTTCCCCGCCCCCTCCAAGTCCACCAACAGG
>CM053752.1:43014590-43034723 GCA_028658305.1 Pachyuromys duprasi
GATCTGTTCACGCCCGCTGCACACCCGTGGGTTGGTGCAGAACTCGGGATCCTCCCAGATCCGCGGGCGGACTCACACACTGACTGTGATTTTGCTGGCGGGGCGTTAGAGTTGCGCCCTGGCAATGTGCGGACTGGTCAAAATGGTCCCGGAATCCACTCAGTCTGGTGTGGTTCCGATGATCGGACCGAACCCGCCGCATACCTGCGGGTCGAAGCAGAACCCGGGTGCAGTGTGCGCTCATAGGGCGCAGTTCAGTGAAAACGGCTCCTGGTTCCTCCCGAGACTGCCCGGGAGTCTGTGCGATCCAGTCTACAATGGCTGGTGTGGGTGCCCAGCGCAGCCGCTCGTCCGGATCAGAGCTGTGTGCCGCTGGTCACAGGGGAAATTCTCCAGGTAATAACTGGGTGTCCCTAGGGTTTTCCCACTTGATTTTCTCACCGTAGGAGTTCCGCTCACCTGGCACTCACAATGCTGGCGTTTTAGGTCCCAGAGTTCAGTCTCCTGGTCGCTGCGTTGTTTCTGCTCTCCTACTCCTCAGACACAGTGTTCTCTCGTGGCAGCCATCTTGGATCCTCTCTTGTTTCTTTTTTTAATTTTATTTTTCTTAATTACAGTTTATTCACTTTGTATGCCAGCTGTAGCCCCCTCCCCTCTTCCTTCCCAATCCTATCCTTCCTCCCTCTTCTTCTCCTATGCCCCTCCCGCAGGCCAATGATAGGAGAGGTCCTCCTTACCTTCCATCTGACCCTAGTGTATCAGGTCTCATCAGGGCTGGCTGCATTGTCTTCCTCTGTAGACTGGCAAGGCTGCTCCCCCCTCAGGTGGAGGTGATCAAAGAGCCAGCCCATGAGTTCATGTCAGAGATGGTCTCTGTTCCTACTATTGGGGAATCCTCTTGGACACTGAGCTGCCATGGGCTACTTCTGTACAGTTATCTCCATGCATAGTCCTTGTTTGGAGTATCAGTCTCAGAAATGACCTCTGTGCCTAGATATTTTGGTTCTGTTGCTCTTCAGCACAGACTGTATTAGAGAACATTTGGCTCATCTAACCAAATGGAAAGGGAAAATGACCCACGTATAACTTTATTGACTATATAGGGATCTGGTATTCTATAACAATAGCTTTGTGTTTTTCACTTTGTGTGTACACATGTGTGCACATGTGTGTATATTTAATACAGTTCTATTTATCTATCCAATTTTGACAAATGATGAAGTCCTCAAATGTTTTTACCTTCAGAAAAGGATATACCAGAAAGGAAACAGTAAAATTTTGATAATAGTTAGGGTAGCATAAGAGTCCAAATGAATTTAGTGGATTAATCTCTTCTTTTGTGGATGCTTGAAAATATTCATAGTAAAAACATGTAACAGTTACTAGTCAGGTTATCTTTTGCTACTAGTTATTGGAAGTGTAACAGCCATTCTGTAGCATAGAAGACCCCTGTATCATTTATTCTCAAGTGGAGAGAGCTGGGAGGCAGAATGCATAATGAAAAGGCCTTTGCAGGGGCTAAAGAGGTGGATCAGTGGTTATGAACATTGGTTGCTTTTCCAGAGGAACAGAATTCAATTCCCAGCACCCACATAATTGCTCACAATAATCTGAAACTTTAATCCCAGGGATTCCAATGTCCTTCTCTGGCCTCTGTGGACACCAGACATACACATGGTACACAGATATCCATGCAAGCAAGCTCATACTCATAAAATAAATAAAATATATTAAAATTTTAAAAAGCCCTCAGCAGGAAGACAGGAGCCCTGCTGTATATACAGAGTTAAACCTCAGGGACAAATCACATAGACTCTTCATGTACCTTTATTGTGATGGAAACTCTTTGCTCCAAGTTTGATTCTATAAATAATAGCTGATATCCTTTTATTTCACTTAATAGAAGGAACAGGGATGCAATATGTTGAATGGGGTTGCTAGTCAATAAATGACACTCAAATCCCCAAATTGTGTAAAGTGTTCTAAAAGAAAAAGCACTGTTGTACACATAGTCATAAACTCAGGCAGCCTACCATATAAGGCTGCAAATAAAACGAACAGAAGTAACTACATTGAGAAACAAAAGGCCATAACAATTGGTCCAGTCAAGAACGTTATCTCCATGGCAGTGGGACTCTTGAACATGGCTTCAATTAAGGAATGAAGAGTTTAGGCCATGAGTGTTCAAAGCAAAATAAAGACTTCAGAAAATAGTAGAAATGTGAACTCTGGCATAGGAAGCTTAGTTACATTCATCTTAAATACTGGATTTGATGGGAGATAACTTTTACACTTGATTTGAATCAGAAGGCTAAGAAGTGATGAGTGATGTTTTAAAATTGCTTTTAATAAAAAATTTAAACCTATAGTGATCATCATATTAATATTAGTTGCAGAGGTAGTTGCTACCATTCAGTGGGCATGGTGTTAGGATCCAAGCACTGTTTAGGTTCCTGTCATCTGACCAGTCTCAAAAGTCCTGTTCTTTCTCCTGCCCTTGTATTAAGTGCTGAAGAACTTATATTTAATAAAAGATGATGCTTACTTGGTAGGATGGGGAACTTTACATTTCTCAGATAATTAGCAGATATCTGTAGAGAGCTTTGGGAGTTTTTCTTATTGTGCAATTAGGTCATCCGGAAAAATATTTCATCAAGAGCAACATTTTAGGATTTGCTTTAATGAGATAAATTAACTTGGAGGAGGTTGAGCATGGTGTTCAAAAGGTATTGGCAAGATTCAGAGGAGTGAGGTCATAGAATTTGACCTGAGGTGTGGTCTTAAAAAGGAGAGTGAAAGGCTGAAGTATTGTGGTGAGAGGACTTCTGGAGCCCTGAATGTGGCTGGAAAGGAGGAAGAGGGGCTGCCATCAGTTTACTGGTTGATTTTTGTTTGTTTGTTTTGTGGGGTTTTTTTGTTTGCTTTTGTTTTGTGTGTTTGTTTTTGTGTTTTTTGAGACAGGGTTTCTTTGTGAAACAGTCCTGGCTGTTCTGGACTGGCTTAGTAGACCAGGCTGGCGTCAGACTCACAGAAGTCTGCCTGCCTCTGCTTCCCCAGTGCTGGGATTAAAGGCATGAGCCACCATACCTAGCCTGGCTTGATGTTTTAGTCATGGTTGCTCACAGGGGAATGTAAATACCCTTGCAAAGTTGCTATACTTCCCTTGAGAAAACCTCAGTTCTACTAAAAACCTGTTGAGAGGTAGCATGAACACAGATGAAATGAAATTCACAATTGCTCTGAATTTTAAAGATAAAGTAAAAGTTATGTAGACATTTATACATATGGTAGGCTGTTTAAAGTACATCTGAGTTTCTTGGGAATCCTCCAATCAGTGCAGAAATGTAGCAGTGGTGAGTTTGAAAGGCTTGTTCCAAATTTAATGGCCAGACAGTTTCCTAGGTGACACAAGTTTTTCGCCTTAGAGGAAAAAAAAATCCATATCACTGTCTCCAGGAGTCTTCCTCTGCCCACTGGTTCCTGGACCTACAGGAAGTTTGGAAGATCTTCCAGAGAGCTCTTGGCCAGTATGCTTCTTAAATAAGAATCCTCTAACCAATAGAAATTTCTCTTATTTGTTAAGTTTACTTTTAAAAGTACTGTTACTTGAATCTATAGACCTGCTTGGGGAAAAGTCAGTGAGAAAGATAGAAGAAAAATAAATACCTATAGTTGTAGGGACAGTTTAGAGCACTGGTTACTCTTTGAGAGTGCTGGGGTTCAAACCTCAGTACACACATGGTAGCTAACAACTGTTTGTGATTTCCAGTTTCAGGGCTTCAGAAGCTTCTTCTGGCTTCTGTGGACACAGCACATAAGTGGTGCTGAAGCACACATGCACACAAAACACTCATACACATGAAAATAAAAAATAATAAATCGAACTTTAAAAGGAATGACTATAGCACAAAAATAATCGTGGATTGTGTTTTTTGTTTCATTAATATTCTGCTATTTATTTTAACATATTTTCTTTCCTACTTACTTTGGTATATATGGACTTGTATATGAACTTTATTAGTTTTGTATCTTGTAGTACCGTGTCCGGCAGTAATAACTTTCATGGATTGTCAGCTACTCAAGGCAAAATGCATTTTCTTTACACGTAATGTATCTTAAATTGCTTTTGGACAAATTAGAGACAAGGTTTTAGCATATGGAAAGCAGGAGAGAATTTTCCTGGCAATTCATGTCTCAAAGAAAGAAGTAGAAAGGGACAGATCTTCACTCTTGAGTTCTTATCATTCTAGCTTGTCATGATTTCAAATTAGAAAAAACTTTTCCAACCCTGCTCACGCATTCACATAACTGCATTTACAAAGGAAATATTATTGGACTCACTGACCATTGAAAAATCCAATAAAGGAGCAAAATATAAAGATTCTCCCAAAAATATAACTTCATGCTTACCCTGAGGGGGTCCTGACCCTTCAGGAGACCTCCTACTTTGTTAATTACATGGTCGTGCTGAGGACTGGTTAGTAGCATTGTGGATAGTACTAAATTTAGGTTTGGCTTTACTGGGAGTTGCAGAAATCTTGGTTGGGTTAGGCAGGAGGTTGTGAAAGGCTTGAATCCTCTCTCTTCTGCCTGCAAAGCCATTTCTACACTTTGCCTGGAATGGCCAGGCATTGGTTTCCTGAACCAACAAACTCAAGGTACATATTTAGACTTGGAACGAGCTCCTGTCATTCTTGGTCCAGGTCAGTGTGGGTAAAGCTTTCTGAGAAAACGTTTGCAGGTTCATGGGCCTCAGTGGCTAGTTCCCTGAGATCACCAGGGGTCAAGAGTTAGGCAAGGGTATGTCTGAATGTTCCTGTTCCTGGGATGTACATTACTCCGTAACTTCTCTAAGAACTCTTGCTGGACATGCAGTTCAGAGGCGTTAGGGTAGTGGTGCTTTTTCCTGTCCTGGCTACTAATGAAGAGACACTACTGATCAATTCATAGGATACTTGGATCTTACTACTCCCCCACCCCATGTTCCCTCCATATTGAATTATTTTTGATATGTGAGGGTTACTTCAACTGAATTATCTTTTAGCTTCAAAGCAGACATGAAATACATGGTTTTGTTGTTCCACATGATTTTAGCCTGGAGTTGTTTTTGTTTGTTTGCCTGTTTTTTTTTGCCAATGAGGCCATTTTAAGACAGAGGAAGATTCCTTTCCTGTCTTTGGTAGTTTACTATATTGCCTCATTTCCCTCTTCCTTCTTCCTCTCCCTTTAACTTTTTTTCCTACTTCCCAGCAAGCAAGCATTAGTTCCCATGTCAATCAATGAAACTTTTGTGTGTGTTTGGGGGTGGGGGTGGTCAGTAGCTTCATCAGGTCACTGAAGCAAGGATATGGTGGATTAGCATTTCCAACTCATATTTTTTGGGACCTGAAGTGCCAAATGTATCAATTGACCTGTTTGCAGCTGAACTCATTATCAGAGAGAAACTCCCTGCCATCTCCTGATGGATATGATGGGTCTTCTGAGCAGGTACCCACACTTCCCTGCTTGTTTTGTGAGACAGAAGAGCATTCCAGGTGAAGGGTGTATTGAGTGCAACCCTACATTTACAAACTCAATACTTTTTCCAATTCTGTTTTGTGTTCTGAGAACCTCATGAGAATCTTTTCACACCCTATTTCTCATTTGCGTGGTATGGCTTGATCCTGCTGAAAATGTTTACAGAAAGATATTTGTGGTGCATTCCTGACAGGAATTCAGTAGAGAGAGGAATGACAGGTGGGTGCATCGCGCTTTGGGTCTCTGTGCAGAAAGTGCAGAAAATGACCATTTAGATAACCTTGTCTAGGAAAATCTGATTGCTTCATTTCCCTTGCAGAGCTCCGAGGATGAGTCCAAATGGGTAGAAGAACTCATGAAGATGCACACAGCTCGGGTGCGGGACATTGAACATCTCACCGGTTTGGATTTCTACCGGAAGACTAGCCGTAGCTATTCGGAAATTCTGACCCTCAAGACATACCTGCATACGTATGAGAGCGAGATATAACTTTCTGGGCATGTGCAGTGTAGTCTTAGCAACTGGTGTATATTTTTATATTGTGTTTGTATTTATTAATTTGAAGCCAGGACATTAAAAAAACACTTAGTATTTTAATCCTGTACCAAATCTGACATATTAAGCCTGAATGACTCTGCTATTTTTTTTCCCTCTAATGCTTGATCTAGACAGAGTTGTGTTCTGGGTAGAGCTTATAGTGAACATGTCAGCTCATGATCCAAGTAGAAGCTTCTACATGGTGCTGCAGGTTGAATATTTGCATCGAGGAAATATTAATTTTCCAGTGCACAGTCACCACATGTAGTCCTGTTCTGTATTGAAAAATGCTGATTTTGTAAAGTTGCATTCATCTGCTGTTAACTTTGACAGACATATTTAAGCCTTATAGACAAATCTTAAATATAATAAATCACTCATTCAGATTTTCCCTGGTTCTCCCTGGACTTTGTTTTGTTTGTAAATCTGGGGGGGGGGTCTACTTCAGGGGTGTGCATGCACATGAGGGACACATTTCTTCCATTGAGTCCTCTTCCCAGATGCTTCCTTGATACTTAACTACATAATGGTATAGGCACATATATCTGGGAAATCAGAAAGGTAGAGAAAAAAATGAGCTAGGACAGGGAAAAACAAAATTGTTATGTAAGGTATTTCAAACTTTAGAAGAAGAGCCACTTTTGGTGGATTCAGTTCAAAGCTTTCAATAGGAGACTTTTGTTCTATGGGTTTAAACATATAGTATTCGTTGGTTGAACAGATACAAAACACTGTGTTCAATTCCCAGACCTACAAAAATAAGAACTGTATTAAACAATATCCTATACAAAACATCCACCTAACAATTATAGAAAAGGTAAAGAGAAGAGGGTAAGTTGAGCTCTAGATGTAAACATGTAATCAACTAACCAAGTTAGAGATGAAAAATGCCAAAGGCAAGACATTAATCACAGCACAGTGTCAGAAAGTGGGAATGGGATCTGGGTGGTTTCAAAGTACATGGTTATGGTACTGTACAAGCACAGAGAGAAAGCGGTCATTAAATATTGTTAATCTTATCATGGAGAAAGATGAAGTTGTCTTGTTAAAAATATTGTCACATTTCCAATAATGGCCACTCTTTTTTGTTTTAATTAGATAGAACCATATGGCTTTATTTCCACTGTGGTGGTGATCACAATTGGTCCTTTGATAGTTGGTGAAATGGCTTTTTAAATTTATTTCCACTCCCGTGATAATCATGATTTGACGTTTGGTAGATAAAATGGATTTTTAAATGTTTATAAATATTCTTTTAAAGCACATTAATTTAAGAAAGAAGAAATAGTGTCAGGTGAAAGAAAAGAAAAACAACATTAGTCAAAAGGTGGTGCTGGGAGTATGTGAAAATTCACAGGGTTGATAGATAAATGGTGACACTGAGACACAGGGCCACGAGTCGGCTTTGGAAGAAGTGGTTATGGTCTTACTAAAAATTAGCTACATTTACAGGGTACTAACTTGCAGGCATGTCTCTGTTATTTTGTATGCCTTGTGTTTAATCACTGAAAAACAGGAAGCCTAGAGAAGATGATTATGGACAGGGAAAGAATGAGGTGTGAGTGGTAAATTGGCTTGGGGTTTGGGATAGAGAACAAGGAACGGCAGAAATGAAGAGGATCCATTCTGTATCCAGTGATTATGTAGTGAGTATCAAATGCCAGCACCTGTATAGGTCAGTAGTGACAAAGACAACGAATAAAAGCGTACATGGTTCCTGACCTCATAAAATTTATTTTTAAGTTAGGGAGAGATGCTATTTCAATGTGCTAAAATTTAGTGACATACATGCAAGGGCAGTATCAAGAGAGTGGATAGGAAATGACCGTGTAGACATGATTCTAGACTAGGTTTAGGATATGAGGAGAGGTGACCTTGAGGAAAACAGAGGCAAGAGAGAAATGCTGATGATAGGAAATGTCTCAGATTTGTGGCAGTCTGAAATAGGTGTCTCTGAGCACATGTCATGGCGCCTAGGTCGGCAGGGACCAGGTCAGGTTCCAGAGGCCTTCTGCTAGGGCTTACAAGGTGTCTTGATCCCATTCACTGTGCACTGAAGAATAACTGAGAAGTCTCATGCAGGGTGTGTTAAGACCTGGCTTAAGATTTTTGTACACTGACCAGAGTAGGTAATAATCACATCATGTGTTCTGGATAGAAATCCACGGGAGAATGAATCCAGTGAAGGGGCCCACTTGGGAGAGCCATGTTTATCTCCCAGAGTATCCCTGCAGGGAAGGAGGGGTAAACGTGCCTTTCAAAGAAGTTGTGAGCTTCTTGTGAGGACATGTTTCTGCATCACCTGAGACTGAACCCAAGATGGGTTAAACCCAAGGCTCCTGGAGAGAGCAGGGTAAATTTACTTGATTCCCACTGCTCTATTTTTGTTCTTGGATCAAGGCTTTCTTTCTTATAAACAAACTTAATGCCCAGAGAGAACTTTACCTCTGTATATTTCAAGTAAATGGCTTTGCAGATAAATACATGCCATTAATTGTGGGGTTATTTATGAAAGTCTCTGAATGGACAGGGACACTATTAAAAATGAGGTCTAGAAGACTATTTTAAGTTGGGATATATTTTTTAAAAAACATACATGGACACCTTAGTCCATTCATGCTCTCACTGAGCAAGCCGCTAGCCACTCACTACCATGGTGGTCCCACCCCAGCGGATGGGCTCAGAAACTGCCTCTCTAAAATGATCTCACTGAAAATGGGGTAAACCAGGAAAGCAGCCATATGCTTTCCCAAGGGAGAAAACACTCCGAATTGTTTATAAGCGGGTTGACTTTTTAAAAAAATCTCTGAACAAAAGCTGTGCTGGGTGCCAACTTGGTTTGCGTAACTGCCCGAGAGCCACGGCCCCCAGCTTCCTGTACCATTGTTCCTTGTGGTGGTTGGGGAGAGGGTAGCTGTGGGAGACCCAGAAGACTTCTCCTGTTTACACTTCTCTCTCTGCGTTCTCTTGTTCTGTTTCCCCGCTGAATTAGGGCAGGGCTGCCCTGTGGGTGGGAAGTAGCGATGGCAATGGGAGATCTCCTGTGGCTTTGAAGCTGGGGATTGTTTGGGACAGTAACAAACACAATTCAGATGTTCAAGTTTATAAGTTGGGGCAGAGAACTCAGCTGGAGGTCTAACCTAGGGTGGTGGTTCCTGTTTGGGCTATATTTCTAGGAAGCCCATGTCCTTGACCTCTCTTGGCAACTGCAGCTGGCTGGAGTGAAATGTGAAAAAACTGAGTTCTGACAGTCATTTTCTTCATCTCTTCTTCTTCACCATTCTCTTTCTCTTTATACTCCTGCCTTCTCCTTCACACTTCTTCCTCTTTTCATTCTCCTCCTCCTTTCTTCCTTTTCTGTTTTCTTCCCATTATTCACCACTCTCTAATTTCAACTCTGTTGAGGTAAAACAGACACAAATAATCTGCACACAAGTAAAGAATACATTCTGATAAATTTTTACACATATGTACATCTGTTATACAATCCCTGATACCAAGTTCGTGAATATACCCATCATACCTGTGCTGGTTACTTATTCATTTACTCAATGTGACACAAACCAGACTCACATGAGAAGAGGGAACCTCAGTTGAGGAATTACTTCCATCAGATTGGCCTGTTGTTGACAAGATTCTGGGGCATTTTCTTGATGCTTGATGTGGAAGGGCACAATCTGTTATGAGTGGTGCTCTCCTGGGAAAGTGGCCCAGGGTTGAATAAAAAAGCAAACTAGTAAGAATTCCTCTGTGGTCTCTGCTTTGGTTCTTGCCTTGACTTCCCTCGAGGATGAACGGTAACCTGTAAGCTGTTGGTCTGGGTTACTGTTTTATCACAAAACAAGCTAGAACAATACCCAAACACTTCGCTGTGTCCCACAGTTACCTTTTACATTCTCAAGCTACCCCACCTTCTCTCATAACCTTTAAGCCTGACCTACAACTATGTTACCATAGAATAATTGGCACTGTAGCATTTTTCACTGTAGTGGAATATCTAAGTAGTCACTGCTCACTGGAAGAATTTATTTAAAAAATAATGTCATGCACACAACAGATTTTATATGAAAGATATTTATAGGCGGGGGGGGGGAGAAAAGTAGAAGAGAGTTAAGGCGTGAGTGAGCCATGAGGGCAGAGAGACTGCTAGACAGAGAGAGGTGAGAGGCAGGGGTCCTTTTATTCAGGGCCCCTGGCAGTGTGACCACCAATGATGACATCACAGGTGCCTAAGCAACCTAGGAGCGGGCTAGTGCATCAACTTGTGAGCTAGCACTCACTGCCTGGCTCAAGGCACTCTAACACTCATTTAGATTACTGTCCAAGCAATAGTCCATTCTTTTTTAATTGTGTAGCATTATATTCTGTAGATGCAACCCATTGGCTTATTCTTCTGTTGGTGTGGACACTTAAATTATATTCAGGTTTCAGTTATTGCAAAATAGCCACATTGTTAAGAACATGTGTGTATAACTTTTTGCATATGGGATTTGTTTTCATTTCTCTTAGTGAAAGCGTAGGTGTGGAGTGCCTTGATCCTATGGTAAATGGATGCAATTTAATTTCTTTATGTAAGTGTCAAATTTATTGCCAAAGTAGTTGAATTTGATATTCCCATGAGCTATGTTTGAAAGTTCCACAAACTCAGGTCTCCAGTTCTTGGTGTGGCTGGTTAAGTTTTGGAAATTCTAATAGAATAATAATACTATATCACTGACTTTTTCTTTTTAGATTTGCCCAGAATTTGCTGTATAGCTTAGGCTGCTCTTGAACTTGCAATGATTCTCCTACTTTTCCCTCCCATGTGCTGGGATTACAGGTATGTACCACCATACCCAGCCATTTTTGCTCTTTCTCAGGACTAGCAGCGGTGTGCATCTTGTGACATGAGCATCCACATGTTTTCAGGAAATTTCTGCTACAGGATTTTAGTCATTTGAAAAATTGAGTTGCTTTTAAAGGCATTTAAGAGGTCTTTAGCTGAAATGTAGGTTTCTTGCACATATTTTGCAGTAATTATTTTTCCAGTCTGGGATTTGCCTTTTTATTGTCTATATTAACGTTGTGAAGATTAAAGTTTTAAAACATATGATGAAGTAATATGTTTTGATTTTGATTAAATTCTAATCTGGTTTAGTATCTAAGAGACATTTGCCTAACACAACACAGCCAACTGTTTCCCCTTTGTTTTATTTTACTTCAGATTTTACTTCATATTTCACTTCAGATTCATGGTTCACCTCATAATAGTTTTATATGTTTGAATCATACAAGATATACACCCAAGTTCTTTTATTTTTTTGTATGTGAATAGCATTTTAAAATTGTTTGAGAGTTTCTTACATTTATTTAATGAATTTTAGTTTTTCTCACAATCCCATCTGACCCTCTCTTACCTCTCCCCTGGAACACTTCTTTTGAACAAGCCTCCCTTACCATTTTTATGTACTCTTTGGATGCGTGACCCGCTGAATTTGATTAGACTTCTTTGCCTGAGTGTGGGTGGGAGTTAGTACCTGGAGTAAGAACATCTTATCAGTGGCTCTCCCACCGAGGAAAATGACACTCTCTCCCATACCATTATCTGCCAATAGTCAGTCCCTTAGGTAGGAGCAGGCCCTATGAGCCGCTCCCCACCCACAGTGAGACATTAAAGGGCTGGATTATACACAAGTGTTGTTCAGATCTACAGAGAGTTAATGAGGGCAACAGCTATGTGCAGAAGACATCCTTTTGCTGCCATCCTCCCATCCCTGGGCTCTTCCATTCTCTCTGCTTCCTCTTCCATCATGGTCCCTGAGCCTTCGAGGGGTACTATTACGATATATAATGATGATTCATTGGTGGTGTTGGGAGTAGCACCATGGCCGGCCTATGTCAAAGTGTACCCCCTTGAGGAATTATGCCATGCAACAGATCTGGTATAAAGGAGGTTTATTGGAGGGTAGGGAGGGGGCCTGGGGAAGAGTAAGAGATGGTTGAGGGGGGCTTAAGGGCAGAGGGAGAGGGGCCAGAGAGGGAGAGAATCAGCTGGAAAGGGGAAGGGAAAGAGGAGGAGGGAAAGAGGGAGAGAGGGGAGAGAGAGAGGAGAGAAAAAGAGGAGAGAGAGACTGGAACAGAGAGAGAGAGAGAGGGCTAGGCTGACAGGGGTCCTTATATTCCGTACACACCTGGTGCACCTGGCAAAAGCAGGTGATGACATAAGCAATTGCTAGGACCCTGAAGGCTGGCCAGCTGAATTGCCTGCCCGCTAACAGCAACAGCTGTCCAAAAGCAATTCATTCTTTTCATCTTGATTTTTTTCCACTCTGGTCATAAACCAGTCATGAGTAGGTGTTGGTCTACTTCCTCACTCACTCTATTCTACAATCTATCGGCCTGTTGTTTACACCAACACATTCTATTTGAACTGCTGTGATTTCATAATAACTTTAAACTGAAGCATTGTTAGCTTTCCAACTTTCTTCTTTCCTATAAATCCGTCTGCTATAGTTCTGTGTGCTTCCATGCAAATTTTAAAATCAGCTTATCTTTTCTTTTTTTGTTTTTTAGAAAATGATACTGGGGTAGAAAAATCTACAGGAATTTTTGTTGACCCTGTCCATCAATTTATTTATAGTTAACATGTTAAGTAATCTGGAGCTTCCTGACCTATGAACAAAACGTATTTCTCTACTTGTGGTTGGCCTTTTTCTGACTAAAAGGTCTTTATTTCGCTTTTGACTTTTAAAGACATTTTCAGTGGGTGAAGAACTCTAGGTCGACAATTTTTTCTTTCAGCGCCTGAGACATACCGCCTCATTGTCCTCCAGCACACATTGTTTCTGAAGGGAACACTGTCACTCTTTTGTTTAAGTTTTTGAGTAACTTGATTTTGATGGGCCTTCATTTTCCTATTTATTTTTATTTCTTGTGCTTAGGATACACGAGTTCAGTTTTCATCAACATTAGAAAACATATGGCAATTACTTTTTCCAATGTTTTGAATTATTTCTGGGGCTTAAATTGTACATGTATGTGGTTTATTAATGAGCATGTGCTCATTTTTTTCAGGCTTTTGTTAGATTCATCTCAGGTAGTTTATTTTCCTATGACTTCAGGCTCACCATTCCTTACCCCTCCTGCTTTTAAAAGTTAACTTTTTTTTTAAGTTAAAAAGGCTTATAGATCCATTTAGTATTTTTGATCTCAGCATTTGCAAAGTTTTTGCCTGTATATGTGCATATATGGTATCCATGTATATGTGTACACATGTTCACATGTGTGTGGGCACGTGTGCAAGTATGTGGAGGTACACTTGGAGGTCTGATGGTGATGTTGGGTGTCTTTCTCCAGTGATACTCACCTTGCATAATGTGGCCAAGTTTCTCAGTTGACCCAGTAACTTGCCATCTAGGGCTGGTCAGGCTAGCAAGCTTGCTCTGGGGAACCCAGTATCTGTCTCCCTACAATGCACCGTCCAGCCTTTAAATGGGCTCAGTGGCTCTAAACATGTGGCCCTCATACTTATGGAGAAATAATTTCAACCCACTGAGCCATTTTCTCAGAGTCTGTAATTCAGTCCTGGGCTGGTGAAATGGCTTAGGGTGGAAAGGTGCTTGCCTGGCAAGTCTGGTAGGCTGGGCTCGAGCTCCAGCACCTGTGTAAAGGTACAAGGAGAGAACTGACTCAATAAAGCTGTCCTCTGACTTCTGCAAAGGCTCTCCTGCGTGCGTGTGCACACACCCTGAATGTATGAAAATTCCTTCTAGATCATGTACTTGTCTTTCATATCTTAGCATATTTTGTTTCTCGTGGTTTCCTGAGCACAGAGCATATATTTATGGTAATAATTCACTATTAATATTATTCTTTGACATAATTTGTGGTCTTAATACCTTAGTTTATGGATGGCTGGTTATCCTCCATATGGGTCTGGGCAAAATTCAATTGATTGATTTTCTTTTTCCTTTTGGCCTTTATTATGGATTAACTGTTTTTCTGCTTATGTAGTCATTTTTAAGCTACCCTTCAGATATGTGAATTTTACAGTTTTGGGTGCTGGATTCCTGAAGCATTCTTTTAAAAATCCTTGAGCTCTATTTGGTGACACATTATTATTATTAATAATTAAATTATTATGGGGTTTTTAGGGTTTTCCTGTGTGTAGCTGTGGTTGTCCTAGAACTCACTCTGTAGACCAGGCTGGCCTTGAACTCACAGAGATTCACTCACCCCTGTTTCTCAAGTGCTGGGACTGCACCTTCACTGCCCAACTTCAGTGTCACATTTATATTTGGTGGGAGAGGAGGAAAGCTTCGTGAAAAAAATGTACTTAGTGTTTCTCATTAGAAAGTTTAATGACACTCTTTTTTTTCCTGAAAAACTTTAGGGCAGGAGTACTATGTTCATCTAGTTTATCTCTCTTACTGAGGAAAGCTGTTTTTGATTTCAGAGATGAGGGTGTCCTGTGGAATTTTGCATTCTGCTTGTTGGGAATTGGCAAATTCTAATCCTTGGCTGAATGCTGTGCATTGCCCTTGTAGTTATTTTAGGTTTGTCCTCCCAAGCTCAAGTGTTTTCCTCACAGAGAGCCTGAGTTATGAATATTTGTCTGAACACCTGAGAGGGGCTCTTTGTAGCATCCTGGGGGCTGTCTGTGCTCTGTCACCAGAAGTGTGACTCAAATTTAAAGTGGCTCTTCTAAACTCATATGACCTAGATTTTGGGATTAGTCTTTCTAGTTAAAACAACCTAATCAAGAAAAATTCCAGGTGTGCCCAGCTGCTTGAGTTTTAGAAAATTCTAGATATGCTCAACTTGTCAACCAAGGCTAGCCATAACAATGATGAATAAAGATTTTTTCCCCAAACCAAATTTATTTATTAGTAAACTTATCTAACATTTACTAATCCTCAGATTTAGTATATATTGCAAATATGAAAATAGCTTTTTCAAGGCTCATATATTACATTGGGTCATGAACATGTGTTAAAATACATTTCATGTGAACAGAAAGAGCTACCAGGCTTTCAGGAGGAAGTTAAAGATGACCCTAATATGATATAGTGAGCATATAGATACATTTACTGTCACGACTCACAACAATTCTCTGTTTGATAGTAAACGTTCATTCTACAAATGAAAAAAGTTGGGGCTGGAGAGATGGTTCAGTGTTTAAGAGCATTTGCTGCTCTTACAGAGGACCTATGCTCAGTTTCCTGAACCTATGTGAGGTGTGGCTCATAACCATCTGCAACTCTAAGTCAAAGGGGGTCTCTTGTATACACACACACACACACTCCCGGACACACACACAGAGATTGTGTGTTACTGGGGCAAAATGGCTGTCCAAGGTCATGTAGATTAAAAGGAAGCTAGACTGCCTTTCAGTCTAGCTAAAGAAAGCTATAGGTGAGGAAGCATGAGAAGTGAATGTGCATAAGGTAAGAGAAGGATTAAGTGATGTCCTTCCTGGAGAAAAGTGAAGAAGCCAGTACAGCTAATGCTTGCAAATGTTGGAATTCTTTGACTACAGAACACACAGGGAATCCAATTCAGTTTCCTGCAGCATGTTCATGCTGGGTTTGGAACTGGAAGGTTAGCGTTCAAATAGACTGCTTTGGCTGAAATCAAGTAACAACAGAATTCATGGAAAGAATTTAAGCATTATTCTGTCCATTCCGCATTGCTCCTAAGCACTTTAGTGCTGGAGACTGACATGAGTGAGGTTGAAAAGCACTGGGCTCAGTTGAGTCAGCGAAGAAGCTTGCTGTCACTGGATGAAGACTGAAGACCCAGCCCGTGTTATTAGCCTTAGGGATGGAAAGCTCTGAAGTAAAGAAAAGAGTCAGTGACAGAAAGAATAAAGGAATAGGGATAACTCAGAGTCTTTTACCTTGGGTAGTTGGGGAGAGAATGGAGCCTCTAACCAGGAATTCTAAAGAAGCAGAGCTAGAAAGCAGCAAGGAGCTAATCGTTAGATTTAAAAAGCCAGGCTTGGAGTATGAGTAAATCATGCTAGTGAGGATGACAAGGAGACCAGTGAAGAGGACATCCTACACCTGACATCAGTACATGTGAGAGGCATGGGAGACACTGCTCTCAAAGAGCATGAAAAAAAAAAACCAAAACAGGGAAAGAACAATTCACTTCAGGACAGGAGCAAGAGATAGCACTATTAGTCAGGCAGTGGTGAAAAGCTATAGCTATGTAGCCTGGAAACTTTAAGTCCAATTCTTTCCATCTATGAAGTTATGATAATGCCCACTTAGACCTGGCATTACAATTGTGAGAGGTGAGGGGACAATGCAGGTGTGGGGCAAGGAAGAAACCTAATGGAGAGGGGAGAACAAAAAAAGGTACAAGGGGGATAAGGACAAATCTGATGTTTTCTTACATGTTGTTTCTAAATTTAAATCTATATGAAAATAAACAGATAAATAGAAAAAAATTCCAGCCCATAATAAACATTTACACCGTTGTAACCCTTTGTTTCTCTTCTTGTGCCTTCAGCTTAAAAGTCTAAGGGTTTGAATACTGGATTTTTCCTTGTTTGATGCAAGATGATACCTGACAGCAATGTAGCTAAAACCTTAGTTATCAGAGGAGACTTCAGTGAAACACAAATAGAAAAAAGGTCCTTGTGTTTTTGTCTTCACACTATACATACTATAAAAGAAGATACGGCTTTTTGGAAGGTGTGTCTGGCTTTGGGAGTCTTTAATTTTTTTTTCTCAAAGAGGGATGTAAAGAATAAATTCTCTGAAATTCATAGATTCCATATCTTGAATGAAAGCTTAAATCTACTCAGAAGGGTTAAGAAGTAGTTTGTAACTGCAAAAGGAAAGGGAAGATTTCCCTGGACTCCAGAGTTATGTAGGGAGGTATGAGCAGGTGGTTCTTCTGGGATGTAATGAAGAGAGAGAGAGAATAGGCCATGGAGTCCTGCCATGGGTCATAAAAAAGAAGATGGTCATGCTTCAAAGGACCAAGATGCACACATGTCCAGTGCCTTTAACAGGTATCAGATTCTTTTTTTAATTTTAATTTTATTTTTATTACTTACAGTTTATTCACTTCGTAACCTAGCTGTAGCCCCTCCCCTCTCCCTCCTAATCCCTCCCTCCTTCTCTCTTCTTCTCCTATGCCCCTCCCCCAGTCCAATGATAAGAAAGGTCCTCTTCCCCTTCCATCTGGCTCTAGTTTCTTAGGTCTCATCAGGACTGGCTTCATTGTCTTCCTCTGTGGACTGGTGAGGTAGCCATTCCATTGGACCTGTGATGGTCACCTGCATGCGTGCAAGTCGTGCTGACTCGCTATTCTTGTTGTTTTCAGCAGACACCTCCTGTTGCCTAGTTAAGCCTCCTGTTTGCTTAGTTAAGCCTCCTGTTTTGCTTGGTTAATATTCCTGTTTTGCTTGGATATGTTTACTTGGAAACCTGTATAAGTGGTTTACTCTGTAATAAAAATGGCGCCTTGATCAGAATACTGTCTTGGCATCACTTCTTTGTGTTCTCTGTCTCTTTTAATTCCCAGCCCCTTGTGCAGGTGGTTACTATTGGTAGTTGTGGGCGACTACAGGTGGTGCTGGGATTGAACCTGACAACGAGGGACCTGCTGAGGAATGCTATGACTTAGGATGTCCATTGGGCCAAAAGGAAAGCACATCGGTGATCACCCGTCAGCGAGAGTGCAAGGTAAGGGCCAGACAGTGCAATATGGGACAGAGCAATAGCAGGGGAGCGTTTATTGAAATGCTCAAACAATTACTCAAAACATGAGGAGTTGGGTTTGAAAGTTAAACTCTTTAGGACTTTTTAAATCAAGTAGATGTTAATTGTCCCTGGTTTCCTGAAAGTGGGACTTTGAATGTAGTAGTTTGGGAAAGAGCAGGTAAAAACTTAAGATACCAGAATTGGCTTAAAGGGCCTACCATTACCCACCTTCAGAGAATTGGGCATTAGTTCTCAAATGCTCACTTAGAAAGATGAGGAAAAATCAGGAACTGTTGAACCTTTCATCACTGAAGAATTGCCTGTTAATCTATGGGGGAGAGAAACCTGCATATAAGGGACACACAGGGATTTAAAAAATGCTGCACATCCTGGACTAGTCCCTGCATAGATGACACTAATAAACATTTTGTATTCAGATGCCAAAGTTAACTAATTGCAAAGCTGTTTTACTTTTTATTAAGTTCTGTAGAGCTGCTGTTTTAATGTATTTGGAAAAGTAGGTTTCTGGGTAGGAGAGCTAAAATATGTTAGTAGTTTGAATTAAAGGTTTAACAGTCTACTGAACTGTAGTTTCTAAAATACATTGTTTCTTCTTAAATAAAAGTGAGCAATAGCTTGTTAGCAGTGACCATCTTGCAGCTATGCAACTCGGAAAAGTCCAGATTTGCAGGTCTTAGTGCTGGGGCCAAAGTGACTCTGTCCTACTTCATTGTGCTTTGCATTTCCAGACAGTTTTCCCATGTTTGGGTAAAATGTTTAGCAAGTTGTAAACTTAATACCTTATGAAAAGGGTGAAATAAACACTTCTGCAGCGGAACTTGGAGTAATTTGAGGGACATTTTAATTATGTGAAGAGATTGTTTCCCACAGACTAGACATATAAGCAAATAGTTAACAAAATCTCAGTTGCACTTTGCCTTCAGCACATAATGCAGAGGATTGTACCTGTTCAAAAGCAGACTCACTCTCAGGCTTTTTGGTAGTCACCTTAGCTTTTGCAGCCTACAGAGACCAGGGACCAAAGTTTATGTGCCTTCTTCAATCTTCCTATTTGAGATTAGGGTAAGGCAGCTGGACTAGGATGGTAAGGAGCATGGTGACCACCCTTGAGTGTGGAGGGGCAAGCTCCCCCGTGTCTGCTCCTGTAGAGCGAGCAGGAGCAGAGGTGCCCTGCCTGAGCCCAAGTGGCAAGCCAGCTGCAAGACACAAAGGGAGTGTCCCTGCCACCTGGCATGACACCTCCCTCCCCAATGTCCTCATCGAGAGGAAGAGCATGGACCCGTCTGAGGACTGTGCTTCCTGTGACAAGGGTATCCATGTCTATAAGACAAAGTGTATCACCTGGAGTGCTTCAAGTGTGCTGCCTGCCAGAAGTATTTCTGTGTGGGTGACAGATACCTTCTCATCAACTCTGACGAGTAGACTAAGATCAATGGAATAATCTAGGCCAGAATCCCAAGCACCTTCAGGGGGATGTTTAGTGAAGACACTGTCTCAATGAGGTCTTCATTCTTAGGCACTTTGGAAACCTGAGGGTAAGTGAGGCATTTCTTAGGGAAATCTTGACTCTCCCTGGGTACCAAGACATAGCATCCACATGACATAATGCAAAGCCCGAGACTTCAGTGACAACAGGACCAGCCCTTAGAGAGATAAATGGTCACAGACTATCTGTAGTTGCTGACAAGATTAGTGGAGGAAATATTTGGGAACCAGCATGCACTGTGCCATCATGGTAGAATTTCCAGGATAGGCAATGTTGGGTAAAGATTAGGTGTTCATGGACTAGAGATGTGCAATTAATTTCTCCCTAGCTTTGGTAACTACCCTATTCTAATCACTGTCATTCACACTAGGAAAGGAAAGGGAGAAAAGTAGTCATTCTTTTTTTTTTCTTGGTCACCTTCCCATGGTCTAAATCTCTGAAACCAAGGGAAACTGCATGGAGGTACATTTCAGTTGGGAATGAAATACACATCTTCCACCCAAATAAATATTTAAAGCAATGTTGATAAATCAGTGTTTTTAGACACCTTCAGTTTGAGATAAGGCATCTCACAGATTGTTTCTATACATAAAACTGCCATACCCTATAATCCTACAGGTCAAGGTATAGTAGAGACAGCCCATTTGATAAAGTCCCCCAGAGCTCACCTTGACTATGTTTTTTTAATTTTAAACTTCTTACAAGTGGGTAAAGAAGGTAAATCTGCAGTGGAATGTTATTGCCATCTCAAGTCTTCTTCCACATATGCCATGGTTAGATGGAAGGATCCTCTAACCAACCAATGGCATGGACCCGACCCTGTACTTATTTGAGGGAGAGGATATGTTTGTGTTTTCTCACAGGAAAATGATGCT
>CM053752.1:43035223-43080708 GCA_028658305.1 Pachyuromys duprasi
GGAGAGTTCCTCTTTCTCCACAACCTCTCCAGCATGCGTTGTCACTAGAGTTTTTGATCTTAGCCATTCTGGTGGGTGTAAGGTGAAATCTCAGAGTTGTTTTGATTTGCATCTCCCTGATGGCTAAGGACGTTGAGCATATATATATATGATATAGGATATATCCTATATATATGATATAGGATATATGTAGGATATATATATGATATAGGATATATGTATATATCATATATATGACAGAAAGAGAGAAAACGTGTGTACGTATGGATGTAGGCATCAAAATTACATAAACTATTTAATTGCATGAGGAATATGGCTGGCACTTTGGAAAGAGAAATTTGAGCAGTTCTAACATTTGAAGAAGAGAATGATATTTTCTGACACATGCCATAGAGAAGTACAGTAGAATAAGAAAATATATCAGAGATGTGTAAGAATATAAGAATATCATATGAGGTGCTAACAAGAGGGTTCAGTGTCTAAAAGCAATTTCTTCTCTTGCACAGGACTTGGGTTCAGTTCCCAGCACCCACTTGGCAGCTCACAACCATCTGCAACTACATTTCCAAGGGATTCAATGCTTTTTCTAGCTTGTGCAGGCACCAGACATACATATGGTCAACATACATACATGCAGGGAAAATGCTTATGCACATAAAATAAAAATAAAAAAATCTTCTAATAAGAAATATATTTGAGACAGACATAGTAAAAATTGAAGAGAACTATAGAAGAAAGTGGATTTGGAGAAGAAAAACACTGAGGAGGAAGAAATGAATTTGTTTAGTGCCTAAGAAAGGACTGAATTTGGGAATAATTCATTCAAGAAGCATTTTAACACTTATTTTTGAGCCAGATACTATGAAGAATAAAGAATAGAAAGATGAATAGACTAGATTACCAATTTCAAACAATAATTATAGCATACGACGGCATAAGTATTCAAGTCTGTGTGTTTTATGAGGGAAGTTGCAGTATAAAGACAGCAGCTTTTGGCTCTCCTTGGCAGCTGTGAGGAAGTATCACAGAGGAGCTGTGTAACTCTAGACTGGAAGAAAAAAGACAGGTAGATGGGAATCGATACAGAGACTTTACTCATCTTTACGCTTCCCGAGCCCAGAGAACAGACAGATGCTAAAACACTGGGACCTAGCATGAGGTGACCACAAATGGATGAAGAAATTATATGGTGATGACATGAGGAAGAGGGAGGAAATGATGTCAATGTAGGGGCTGAACTTGAAGACTGTACTGTCTTCCACATCCTGCATGATGCCCTCCTAGCCTGAAGAAAAATTGTTTTTTTTTGCACTTGAATTTTACTAGCCAACAATTAGGGGAGTTCGTACTTCAAGAGAATTTGGCTCAATAAGCAGATTTACAAATTTATATTCTAATTGTAATCAGAATCTTTAAAGATATGATTACGTTTTTGTCTGGGGTACAGGGAGCTGATCGAAAGCTTTGGGAGTTTTGATATTCTCTGGAACCTTTTTGCTCATCTTTAATTGACATGATATTTACTTTTCGACTTAGTTTTCAGGTCAACCCAATTAAGCTTCTCTGTGACACATGCTCTCATTTCACCTTGGCAGACTGGTTTCATTAGAAATCATCCACAGTGGGGGTAATGCTAACATAATATTACTTCTAAACTAGGCACAGTTTGATGAAAGATTTGGATGTGCTTGGTGGGTTGCTGTTCCAATTTCAGATATTTTGTTGGCATTCCCTGAGAGTCAGCCAAGAGCGAAGGATGACAGCTAAATGGGCTTTTCATACTCTGAATGTGGTGGTGGAGTTTTAGCCTTGTGATTCTCTTTAAAAACCTTTGGGGCACTGATCATGGAGAGGGCCTGAACTCCGCAGAGAAATGTTATTTCAAATGAGTTCTTGCCAAGTCCAAATCCACCAGTTAAAATTTTAAGATGAATTACATCATCTCTCACATTTATACATTGCTTAATCCAATTTTCAATGCAATAGTCCATGCATTATTCTCTATTGGACTTCATAGTAACCTCAGGCTATCAAGATAGCATTGCTTCATCCACTTTATGGATTTTATAGATGAGGGCTATGTTTAAAGAAAGTAACTTATTTGTCCATAATTACACAGATAATTAAATGTTTTATGAGGTCTGGGAATCAAGTTGGTCCACCCATTCCCAGTTAAGTGCTTGAACTAAATCATGAAGTCTTACTGGTAAAACTCTTAAATGCACTTTTCAAATGAGTCACATTTCAGTCTTTGCAATAGACAATGTCCACACCACAGATTTAGGCTGGCCAACATAATAAATATAGAAAAGGTAGAAATTCAGTGTTTTTGCTTTTCAAGAATTGAATTTGGAGAACTTTTCTGTTAACATGATGGTGGCTTTATGGACCCACAGACTTCAGTTTTGGATATCTCCTAATAACATGTGAATGGATCTCTTCCTAGGACATTTGTAAGGAGCTTCCTCCTTCAGTAGATGGGAACTAGCACAGAGACCCACAGCTGGACGATTTACAGAGAGTTAGAGGGCTTGGAGCACTCAGTCCTAAATGGCGTGTCTTTATCGAATCCCTCCCTTCCAGGCTCAGGGAACTAACTACGTAGACGAGGAAGTAGAAAGATCATAGGAACCAGAGGGGACAGATGATACCAAGGAAACTGTGTCTTTCATACATGACAAGAATGACTGACAGAGGAACTCATGGAGACTGTGGCATCATGCATAGGGTCTACACAAGTACAAGCCAGACAGGGTCCGAGCACCGAGAGAGGGAAGTAGACACAGCCCCCCCCCCACCTCCCCGCCCCATGACTACCTCTATCCAACTAAGAAGCCATCTCCAAGTGACAATCACTTGCAAAGAAAGATTAGTTTTTTCCAATGGAGTTTCACTGGGCATATAAACCACACTTAAGGGCAGTGCCCACTCCAGTAGTAGAAAGCCAACAGAAAGCAAACTCTATGGTGTGTTTGTACGTTTTTTTTTTAATCTCATATTTCCTTTTTTGGACACTTTTTGTCTTACTGGTCTTTTTGCTTGTGTATTATAGTTGATTTTGTCTTTTTACGAATGTGTATGTGTGTGTCTGTCCGTCTGTTTCTCTCACATTTTCTGTGTGTTTTTTTTTTTTAATTTGCCTATTTCTTTTTTAAAGACAGATAAAGAGAAAGGCATGGAAATGGATGTGTGGGGAAGTGGGAGAGGATCTAGGAAGAGTTAGGAAAGAGATTTCATGATCAGAATATATTGTATGAAAACATTTATTTTTAATAAAAATAAAAATAGATTAAATCAGAATTAGAAATATACAAATATACAAATACAAATATTTTAGAATTAGATGTTCCATTTATCTAAAATGATGTGTCTTACAAATTTAATGACACACATCTTCTAATGAGTCTGTCTTCAGTTTTCATGATACTCAAGTTCATTGCATGCCAAGTTGCTTTGATAGAATGGCTGGAGAAGATTCCTAGACCTGACACAGTAATTATTCAAGGTAGAGTGCTAATGTCTTCATTGTTTTCTGGGCTCCTATGTGTATCCTGGGTTATCTTTGTAATTATGTCTCCTTAGCTTTTTTCCTTGAAAACATATTATTCTTAACTGTCCATAATGGCCATTGAATCAGGAAGAGCTCTTGAACTCTATGCCCAGTTGGAATGTATCCCTTTCCATTAAATGCTAGACCTTTGAACTTGTCTTCTGTCCATGTTCTATATTTACTCATTATGGACCCCTTTTTTGAATGCAATTGGCAATGTTGTCTATAAGATCACCACAATCCATTAAAATGATGTAACAATGAATATCAGAATGGAAACTGTTGTAGTCACTACCATTTACATTTCCCAAAGTTTCTTAATCTCTACATCAACTTTCTCATCTAGTCCCTGCATTATTTTTGGTATAACAGAAACTTTCAGGAGTGGCAGGTTTCAACTAATGTCCTCAAATTGTTACAATACATGTTCACCTGCCTTCCCTTTATAGGTCTAAGAAAGGTATCTTAAATCATTCTTTTGGGAACTGGGAAGTCAAGAATGAATACATGTCCTTCATATTTCTTACACAGCAAAACTAAGAATAAATGAATGCTTTGCCTATTTAGGTACCTGAACTTACCTGTGTCTTACACTATTGAAAAAAAATGACATAAATGTTCGTAGAATTTCTTTATCTTGACATTTGCCATTTTAAACGGACTAAGAAAGAAGTCAAACAAATTATGAAGGAAGAATGAATTTATTCTTGTACACATGTCTGGCTTTTAAATCCTACCCAAACTGCATTATACCCTGCTTTCAGAGACGAGGAACACTATGAATGGTCTTACAAATGAATGCTTAAAAGCAAAGGCAATGGAAAAAATGAGGGACAGGAAAAAAACATTGGACCTCTGAGTCCAAAGAAGGACAAAGAGCTTGAGCTGCTTGCTGCTGCAGAAATTCCAGGCTTGGCCTGTGACTGATACGAAAATGCTGGGACAAGAGGGCTAGAGAACTAACTTCTATGAGTCTTGAGACAACTGCAGTGAAATTGAGTTCCACTGGCAAGGAAATGATGTCTTAAGTTCAATGATGTGGATCCTGTAGGTTAGGGCATAGACTAGCCTACAGAAATACTAGTGATAATTGTGGTAGTGTTCTGCTAAGTTTGATCTCTTTTTCAGGGATGGAAATCCAGAAATCCAAGGCACACAGTTGGAAATTTTCTAATTACACTAGTTTCTTTGATTGTGCCTCATGTGTATGACTTAGATGGGTAGGATGCATAGATAGTGCTCTAACATAAAACAAATGAGAGCTCCAGGGATATGGAAACAAGAGTGTATTATGTGAGATCTCAGTAGGAAGGAGATGGTAGGCTCCAATGAGGCATTTGAAGAGTTTACTTAAACGTTTGTTCACAACATCATGTGTTCAGAGTTGAAAATCAACAAAGGATGATGAAATATTTTAGGGATTATGCCCTGGAGGGTTAGATCCTGCCTGGCCTTTCCTTGTGTTCTATTTCTAATTTCTAACTGCCATGAAAGGAATTGGCCTCCTCCACCCTGCCATTCTTAGGATTGAGCCATCAAAATTGGTGGACTAAACACAAATAATTCCTTCCTTTAGGTTGTTTTTGGTCATTCATTTTGTCACAACAATAAGAAAAGATAACTAATTACAAGCTTGGGCCAGAACAGACCATCATGGCCATGAGAGAGTGGTAGAAGAGGCTGCTCACCTCTCAGCAGCTGATAAGGGGAGAGAGGTGGCTGAAGAAGAGGAAAGAGGAAGGGGTAGACACAAAGAGAGAACAACCCTCTGACAGCACGTAATGAGAGCTCTTACTCCTGCAAACAGGACCTACCTCCCATCACTTCTTAATACAATCATATCATGAATCCATCAATGGATTAATTGATTTATAAAGTTAGAGCCTTTGTGATCCAATCACTTCCCATAAAGCCCAAGAATTTTTCAATAATAGTAGTGGACTTTGATAAAAGAATCCAACCACTGCTTTAAGGGAGAAAAAAAAATTACTTATTTATGTATATGAGCACTCTAATTGTATGCACTCCTGCACGACAAAAGACAACATCAGACAGAAGAGAGCATCAGATCCCATTATAGATGGTTGTAAACTTCCATGTGGGTGCAGGGAATTGAACTCAGGACCATCTAGAAGAACAACCAGAACTCTTAACCACTGAGCCATTTCTCTAGCCTCCCAGAAAACTAATTCACAACTTGGTAAGCAAGGGCCAGGAAATACATTCGTCAATTGTTTTTCATCAGCTGATTTCCTCTTGGTAAATCTCACTATCTAGACCCAGCCCCAAGGCAAGAAGATGAAATAGTACATCAACACAAGCCTTATGGGGTAAGGAAAAGGTAGAAAAGAATGGCTAGGAGGAGCTGAATGGAAGAAAGAAATGGGGGAGTGGTGTAATTCTATTTCAATTAAAAACCACCAAATCTAGATATTCCTAAAATCATAGGGTTTTTATTTTTTTCATTTAAAAATTTATTTATATTTTATAAATTATGGTTTATTCGCTTTGTATCCTCTTTGTAGCCCCCTCCTTCTTCCCCTCCCAATCCCACTCTCTTTCCCTCATTTCCTCCCATGGCCCTCCGAAAGTCCACTGATAGGGGTAGTCCTCCTCCCATTCCCTCTGACCCTAGCCTATCAGGTCTCATCAGGACTGGCTACATTGTTTTCCTCTGTGGGCTGGTAAGGCTGCCCCCAACCCCACTCAGGGGGAGGTGATCAAAGAGCCAGCCACTGAGTTCATGTCAGAGACAGTTCTGGTTCGCCTTACTAGGAAACCCACTTGGATACTGAGCTGCCATGGCCTACATCTGTGCAGAGGTTCTAGGTTATCTCCATGCATGGCCCTTGATTGGACTATCAGTCTCAGAAAAGACCCCTGTGCCCAGAATTTTTTGATCTGTTGCTCTCGTTGTGTAGCTCCTGTCCCCTCCAGATCTTTCTATTTCCCCCTTCTTTCATAAGATTCCTGCACTCTGCCCAAAGTTTGGCTATGAGTCTCAGCATCTCCTTCGATACCTTGATGGGTAACGTATTTCAGTGGCCCTCTGTGGTAGGCAGGAAGGCTGTTGTAGGTGACAATAGTTACTAATAATTATTTTTTTAGTAACACTGCTGTTAATCCTAAACAGCTATATAACCAAATCACCACACAGAGATTACCATTTATTTAATTAACCTAGAACACAATGCTGGGCAATAGTTACTGCATCTTAAACCTCCAAGCCCTCATAGTTTCCTAACATTTGGATTTCCACATGATGTTTGCTTTTAGTGATATATTAGGTCCAGTCTATCTCTCCACGTCGTTCCAAGATCTCTCCTCCAGCCTTGCTCTCCCAGCTCTCCTGCTCTTTGGCTTCTCCCCTCTCCTTCTCCCTCTGTGTACTCCTTCCTTTCTATTGCTCAACATTGTGGCTGGTTGTTTTATTTTGTCATGTTTACACAAAGTTGAGACAGGTGATGCTTAGAAAAAGTATCACAATGCAATGTCTGGATTGAAATCAGAGAGTGGGGGAGAGAAATCAACATTTGAATGAACAAGTGTAAGGTGTATACATTTCAAAAGAACATTATACCAACAGAAGGCACAGGGGATGAACATCGGAAGAGGGAGAAAACAGACAACAGGACAGGAACATGGGGTGTTTATAATTGATAGTGTCATAGAATTTTATTTTGAAGCATAGTTTTCTATTTTTGTTTTATTTCCCTTTTATTTTTGGCAGTTTTAGAGACTGAACACAGGGCTTCATGTACATGAAGAAAGCCCTTTACCTCTGAGCGCCAACTATGCCTTTCTTTTTGAGGGAAGAGCTGGAGAGACAGGTTCTGCTGGTACCCTCACAGTGAAGTCAAGAAAACCAAGGCACAGAAAGTTAAAGAACTTGTTCAAAGTCCCATTACTAACAAATAATAGACCCATGCAATTGGAAACCAAAATAAATGTGCTAAGTTCCCATTTAAGAAGTTCAAAGAATAAACAATTATTTTGTATTTTAAAATTGGTACAATGACAGGCTTATGGAAACTTTTTAGTTTACACTCAATTTGCCTGTGAATCTAAAACTGTTATAAAGATTGTTAATTGATTTAAAAAGTGATACAAAACTGTATCTATTTAGATAATATCCATCAAAAAAAGTTCATGTCTTCTGAATTAACAATAAAAGACTTCCTCTGCAGTGAGACTATTTTATTTAAAAATCTAAGATTTTAGAGTCTCTTTCTCAATACATCATCAAGCTTATTTATGGGCACATGAATAAGAGGCTGTGACGCCTCTTGCGGTGAAGACTAGGCTTAGGAATGTATCCCATACATAAGCTGGACAACCACTACACCATGGCTAAGCTCGTGACCACTACTGATTACCAAAGTTGTTGGCCTGGGTGACCATTCCTGAGCCCTGATGGAAGTTGAGTAAATGAAACTCTCTTCATAGAAAAGATACTATTTGTTTTCCTTGGACTGGATAAGAGGTGTTTATAAACCTATGAATATATCATACCGTCTTGCGGTCCCCAACCAATAATGCACTTAACTGTAAGGATGTCAGAGAATGGGTCCTCAAGGAATTTTATAGGTCACATCTCCTTATCACTTCAAATAATTACTCTTTATATACTGTTCTATGAGGTCTCAGATATATATAACTGCAAGAAAAAAATAGTGAGACTTTCAACCTAAGATTTTGAGGAATAAAATTTGGGCTGCCTCATTGGATAAACAGTCTCAATAACTGAAGTGCTTGTTGAAGGTAAAAGTAACACAGAAAAGGAAGCAAAAGATAAAAGTACTAGCTCTGCTGGACAGTGAGGGGTGGCATCCAGGTTACTCTTTATTGAAAGAGTTGTTGCCCAGCTGAGGAGTTTCCAGCTTCCTTCAGTTTGCAGTCCTTACACAGATCGGCTTACCTATGGACAGCTGCCTCACTCAGGTTCTTTCCATTTCTTTAGGTTAGCACACATGCAGTAACTGATCAGTGGGGGTTGAAAAGCTTGGACTTGGAAAAACTCCAAAATGTCACTTTATTCCTTTAAGTCCCCTTGGGGACTGACTGATGCTGTTGGGCTAACACTGTTACTTGTGTAATTTTTTTTTTCTGGTTTCTCTTTACCCTCTAAAAGATACTGACTCCAAGAGCTTTTCTTTAGGAAGGTGTTGTGCAAGCTACCATCCATCCCAGAGTCTGCATTCTGATGTACCCAGCCTCCAGCTCAAGCTGCAGCTTCGCCTCAGGAATAGAAGGAAATAAGGAGTTCAGGCTTGAGCCATACTTTTCCTTGGTGAAGGTGGTCAATTCCCTTGCCTTTCTGCTACCTTTCTCTACCATGTGCTTACATATAAATGTGTACCAAGTGCTATTTGGTGCTGGGTTTTCATTTTCTTAAAGTGATAGGGCAACAGGAAAGAGAATGCCATCACAACCTGAACTGATTAGAGTGGCAGATAGGGCCTTGCCTGCCTTCTGCTCCGGGGAGGATTTGAGGGTTATCATATCAAAGAGGAGAAATGTTTTTGACAATGTTAAGGAAAGAAGGAAGATATGGCAGGAAATTAGTATTATGGTCAACAGTGATCAACATTAATCATTTGTACTGCTCAGAAAGATATCTTTGGCATGTTGAAGAAAATTCTAAGACATGTGGAAATATAGAAGCTGAAGGAAAGGGGCCATTCTCAGCCTTGCTCAGATATTCAGTTTGTGGCCCATCAGCATGTTCTGCATGCAGCTAACCAGATTACATAGCAAACTGACTCCTGGAGGAATCTGGCAAGTAAGACAGTATAATTTTATTTCTTAGGGGCTCCAGAGATGGTTCATTTAACACAATGCTTGCCACACAAATGCAAGGAGCTGAGTTTGACCCGCTAGAATCCCTGTGAAAAGCTAAGTGTGTATCTCAGGTCTACAATCTCAGCATCTGGGAGGCAGATTCCTGGAGCTTACTGGCCAGACAGCATAGCTAAATTGGTGATCTCTGAAAACTGATAGATCTTCTCTCAAAATATTAGGTTGAAAGGACTAATAAAGACATAAAATGTTGACTTCTGGCTTCTGTACGCATGCACATGCTTGTCTGTGTCCCTCCCTCCCTGCCCCCACCACGCACACTCAACTTCTAAAGTCTAAAGGAGAGTCACAAAGCAAGTGTTATCATAACAGAAGCCTGGTTGTTTAAGAACAGTGGTGGCATTCTAGGCAGACCATTTCTAGAAAGACCCTGGCTGTGTTTCCCTTGGTCTCTGCAGAGCCTGCTTGTTTTTGCCAGTCCAGGGAGGCATTGGACACCTGTGCAGTCAATTTCTAGGGTCTATTTCTGGATTTTGCTACCACACCCTTGTTTATAGATCTTCTGGGATGTTCACGTCTTAGCTGTACATACACCTAATGGGGTTGACACTTAAACTCAAGTGCAATTCAGTGTAAAGTAGATGAACACCGAGAGGAACAAGAGTCTTTTTGCTGTGGAGACTCCTATATAAAACAGCATTCTTGTTCTTTGCTCTAGGAAGCCCAGGTCTTTGCACTGAGGGCAAGGGCACTGTGACTGCTCAGCAAATACGAACAATTGGTACTTATTGTTCTCTGAGGTCCCAGCTGTGTTTCTTAGAGTCTTTAGTTTTTATTTTCACCTGTGATATCAGGATGTTTTGTCCATTTTATTATGAGTCCAACCTAGATATTTCTCACTCTATGAAGCTGGGCAAAAAAATCTAATTTTAATGGTGAGCAATTCCCAGATGAATCAAGGACTCATCGGAGCATAGACAGTGTAGACTTGGACTGATGATCAGTGTGGTCCAGGCAAATCTCAGAAGCCCTCTTTATAATTCTGCAGTAGAATTATAATAAAAAACAACAGGCACTATATAGAGTGTAGAGCTCTCTATCAGTGCAGTTCCCTGATGCGGTCATTTAGGTGCACTCTCAAAAAGGCACACGAGATCTACAAATACCTTAGCATGGAGAGCAAAGAGGTTGCCTGGCAAACCACAATCTACTGCCAAGACCACTACAAGCTGTTACTTGTTCCTTTTGGCTCTCCCAACATTCTCATTGCGACGAGAAAGTAATAAATCTCTTGTTAGATGTCAGATGTTAGTGAGTTTTTTGTTTGTTTAACTAAGCCCATAAAAGCAGAAGGTTAATGTACAGCATCTGGAAGGCAAGGAATAGACTAACTGCTGAGAAGTCAGGAAGGAGTTGAGAAAAGAAGTCAGAGGTCAAGAGTGTACCAGGGACCAAGAACAAACAGTGGGGCTTTCCTTGCCATCTGCTGTTGAGGTGATGTTGGTCAAATACTAACGTCCCCTTCCAGCTAGGGCCTCTCTTGTTTAGATGGGAAATCACTTATTAAAGGGACACACTTTGAACAATGCCTTTGGGTTTCATACACACCTGAATTGTGCAGCATTGCTACTATAGAACAAACCTCAATCATATCACTACCATGATTTATGAAATACCTACTGTAGGCCAGCCACTGTAGTCTCTACTGCATGTTTTCTGTTCTTTTATTCTTTTATTTTTTTTCTAGTAGTATTGTATCAGGTATGATGCATTCTCATGTTTATATGTGGTACTTTAACTAACTTCCTGTTAGTTATATGTAGCCGTGCGTTCCATTATGGCACTTTCATACATGAATGTAGTGCGTGTTGTCATATCCATGTCCTCCAACATTAATCTCCTGTCCCCCTCCAACTCCTGCTCATCTTCTTTTTCAACTAGTCCTTCCTTCACATTCATGTCTTTTTTGCACATATGTTTTCTTCATCATTCTTAGCCATGCCTTAGTGTAGTTTTTATTCTATTCATTTCAGAGATGAGGAAGTCTTTTCCTCACATGACAGGGGAACTCAGCACCCACCTTTGGTTCTGTAGCCCAGGGTTTTGCAATTACATTCTAGAGGTGGAGTAAGACATCCATCTAACATTTGTACACAAGATAGATGCATTCTTTCTACTCAGGGCTGGTCTTTGTCCTTTTGAGGTTAACAAGAACCAACGTGTTTCTTCACCACAAGTCCCTGGTTACCAAAGTCAGATGCAGAACTGAAATTTGATCTGGCCCACTGTGGGATCTTTCCTATCCTTCTGTTCTTTGGTCTCACAGTTTACAGAAAACACTACATCAATCCAGTTTATGCTGGCTCGAGTTCTAAGAGAAAGTACATTGCCTGACATGCAGAGTGGAGAGAAGATAAGAAAGTTAGGTTAGCAACAAACTTTGTGAGAGCTTTGTTTTGCCATAAGAGCCCTAGCCACATGGTGCCTTAAAAGAACCCAGGTACTGGAAATGAAGAGTGTTTTTAAGGGCGTACAGTATTAATCACCCATATTTTGTAGAGAGGTTGAAAGTAAAGCTGAAAATGGCCTGCATGTTCATCTCTTCCTTTAGGGGTTGGTACAAACACTCCTTGACACAGAGAATACCCAGTGGGATAGGCCAAGTGTCAGGGACTCCACATTTCTCTTCTATGCCAGCCAGTCACCTAGTGGTGCTTCCAAGCTTGGGATTTTCCTGACTCCACGCTAACGTTTTCCTGACTCCAAGCTAACGTTTTTCCATGTTCCATTTTATCTTATTTTTCCTCCTTTATACTCTTGGGTCTCTGACTCATTCCAGCTTTAGAAGTTTCCATTCTTCCAAAAACTCTGGAAGTTTTAGGGACTTTTTCCATTGGAATTTCCCTAGTGTCCATGCTGTTCTGAAAAATCATCAATTCTTCATTTGCTTCTTTTGATGAAGACCTGAGGAATGAAGCCTAGAGTTATGAGCCCAGGTGAGTTTTCCTCATGACTTCCCCTCATAATTAAAATCTCTTGTATGTGTGTGTTTCTGTGTATACAAATACATGTGTTTGTGTATGACAAGGTCAGAAGTCAACTTCAGGCCTTTTCCTAGGCCCCTTTCACCTTTAACTCTGAGTCTTTTATTGGCTTATAACTCACCAGGTGAAGGAGGCTCCTGTCTCCAGTGCCTAGAACTGAAATTACGAGCAGGTGCCAAAAAACCTAGCATTTTTATGTTGGTTGGAGGTGTCACAGTTAACACTTTATTGGCTAACTTATCTGTCCAACTCTTAGTATTTTTTTTCAATGTTGTGATTCACAGGGCTGGGGAGATGACTCAGTGAATAAAGAACTTGCCCCCAAAGCATAAAGACCTTGAACTCAAAACAAAACAAAACAAAACAAAATACAAAAACTGCACAGGCATTGTAGCCATTTGTAATTCTAGATCTTGAGAGAAAGAGATGGGGAATCTTTAGGAAAAGCTGGCCAGCTCAATTAGATGGAACTGGGAAGCTCCCGGGTCAGCAAGAGACTGTGTCTAAGTAAATTCAGTGGGTAGTGACCAGGAAGACATTCAAAGTCAACTCATGTTTCTACATGCACACATTCACACATGTGCGTGCGCACACACACAAAGGTTAAGATAAATATATTCTACTGACAGAGGATTAACACCTATCTCAAGGATTTTCAGGGAAAGCAAAAATGACTCTAGATTTACCTGGCATTATATATTTTGTCCTACCTATTTATAACTTCCTTGAATCTGTGTTAAAAGAGTTCTAATCTCTGAACAATTGAATTACCCCCCACTCTTATTTTACCTGCAATTTCAGCCCTTTAAAAATTCATGTAAAATTACCACTGCGCAATGTACCTTATTCTAACCCTGTCACCTCCTCTACCACCTGACACATTATAATGAGAATGTGTGTCTATTCTAAAAAGTATACCATTCTAAAAAATAGGAAGCAGACCTCAGAATAAGATGAGGGTGAAGGGTCTAGAATGAAGTGAGGGATGAGAGAGGACATAGGTAGTATACACATATGCTCTGGTTTTGTTCTATCTAGAATCTGAATCTAGACCCAGCAGGACTCAACACATGTTATTTAAGATCTTGGGTATTCAGCTTCTGTGGTGGGAAAATGAGGACAACAGATCTCTTTTTGCGGTTTTGAAGTAGTACAGGGTTTAGTACATTGGCACCAGAAAAACCCTGTTGCCTGTCTTTTCCTTTATTTGTAGGAGAGTTCTGGAGGTCATAAAGAAGAAAAGAAAGCTATTTGCTCCTCTTTCTGTGTCATTTATCTTCCCGGCATTGCCTTCTTAGTCACACTTGCTTGCTGGAGCAGGAATGATTTCAACTTCAAGAGTCATCCTCCTCATAGTGTCCATGCTAGTCCTGGCTAAATCATAAGGGTCCTTGGGCAACACTGTGGACAAAACTGCTGGGCATGGGCCATGGACATTTGTTACCCTCTCATCTCCAGCCTTTGACTGGGGCTCCAAGTTTGTTTCCTGAATGAATTCCAATCACTTTGTAGAGACTGGACCCTCCTGGCAATACTGCATCTAGACATCTAGACCCAACATCTGCCTAACTTTCGCTAACCACTTCTTAGGGCAGAAACCAAGTGGTGGTCTGGCCTTTAGAGATTATTCAGCAGCTTCATTATTTTAACCTACTTCTACAGTTTCTTGTTTTGGAAGGCCTTGCCATCTGCACAATTCTGACTAATCACATTCCATGAGTGTGTTTTACTTATGGTGTTGATATAAAATGTCCTTTAAAAGGCTCATGTTCTGAAAGCTTGGGCCTTAGCTGCTGGATCCAGACATTGCCATGTAATTTGATCGTGAGAGCTGTGATATAATCAATGAATGAATCCTTTGATGGATTGTGTGCATTACATGTTGGGAGATGATGAAAACCAGAAGGTAGGGCCTAGTTGAAGAAGGTGTGTCAGGAGAGACATACCTTGTTCCAAAGTTTTCCTGCCTCTCCTTACCTTCTGGTCTTCCATGAGATGACCTACATTGTTCATACTGTGAATATGCTCCATACAATGATGTCCCAGGATCAATACAGCCAAGTGAGTATGGACCAAAATCTACAACCATGAGCCTAGATAAATGCTTTTCACCTGTAAATAATTTCACATGTGTATTTGCATACATAAGTGAGCCAATCTAATATAGCATCAGTGATGAGCCAAGTAAAGTTGATGCTGACTTTTTGATGTCTATATAAATATAGCATCTATGCTTATGTTTATATCACTGTGTCTATATACACAAACACGCACGCACACACACATACACACCAGTGCAGCTTCTGAACTCTTGTCTGAAGATCCTCCTTTACATGATTCAGGTGAGAGACAGTACCTTAATTACCTGCTGCGGAAGCCTGCCAACAAATGCCTTCTGTCACTCAGCCTTGGCTACCTTGGCAGCCTTGCCATCAGATTATTTGGCCTGATTGGAGACACAATGCCACAAGGTCACAGGGGAGTGTTCAGAATTTATTCCTGAAGCACCTAGTTTTTCCAGGTCAAAACAAATCAAACCAGACCAGCAATCCAGACCACTCTTAGTTCTACATCTTAGGTGAGAGTCTAGATGCCACCTGTTTTGCTACCCTTGCCTATTTTTGAGCTTGTTTCTTGTTTCTTCATCACTTTCCAAAGTGAGTACATTCATTTTCCTTCCCATAAATCCTATACTTACATAAGGAGAGGGAGGTTTCTTTTGTATCTAAAGATCCTGACTCAACAGATTCTGCCTAAATTGGTACCCCTCAGCCTCAGTTTGCTGCTGCCAACCACTGGATTAGTTGTTGAATGATGCTTGTGGCCTTGGCCTCCAGGAAGAACTAAGTTGTATTTCAAATGGCTTGGGAAAGAGAAAAACAGCAGGCAGACTAGCTCCACAGTCTTTCTTGAAAGCCTGAGGCATGCCTGCAACTGAGGACTGCTTTCATATTAGGAACAATTTTTTGTCACGGAATCAAATGAACTATTAAGGCAGGAACAAGAAGAGCAAGTAACAGTGCAAAGGTGTTCCACCTCTACTGATGTTAGTGTTTTTTTTGCTGGGATGTGGCTAAGTTGCTAGAGTGCTAGTCTAATACGCACAAGACCATTGTTTTGCTCCTAGCACTGCAAGCCACGCTGGTGGTGCTTTCCTATAAGCACTCCGTGGGTAGAGGCAGGTAGATCAGAAGTTCAGGGTCATCCTCAGCTATATGGCAGGTTCAAGACCAACCCAGACTATGTAAGACCATCTCCCTCCACCTCACCCCTCACCCCCAAAAAAAAGAAAAGAAAAGAAAAGAAAAGGAAAACACAAAAAACAATAAAAGAGTGATGCTGCTCTCAGCTAGTGATGCATCCCCAGGTCAGAATCATCCACAAAGCAGTCCTCCACACTGAGGCCTTTCGGCTGAGGTGCCTGCAACAGCTTGCTCTGCTTTTCATTTGGAAATAAGCCGTTCTCTCCAGTTTTCCAAGCCTGTATGTCTGGCCACGTTCTTGGCGCACTATTTGATCACAGCTTAGAAATTTTAACCTGCCTGAAAAACACTGTGGATGGATTTTCCAGGAATCCTAACCTAGACTTAAAACAATGTTTGATCTTGAGTAATACTTTCTTTTCTCCTTTTGCTCACTGTCATGCACAAAAGATATGGTAGTATGCTGGTGTGTGTGTGTCTGCGTGTGTGTGTGTGTGTGTGTGTGTTTATGGCATTTGGAGACTGGAAAAGCCATTTCAATTGATTCGTGGTGGGGGCAGGAAAGTGCCTGCGTCTTTGGCTGGAAAGTTTTGCCCTTGGTCTGATTGTTCCCAGATGTGATGGGCAAACTCATTATTGATAATGTGGAAAAATTGGCAAAGTATTAGACAATGCAGTAGCGTGGACCCCTTATGGGGGCTAAATGTGGTTCCCAAGCATCTGTGTTTCCTGCTTCCTTGTCAGTCATTCATGTTTTTAACCGATTTCTTACAACTTTATAGGTAATTGCTCCCAAGGCACTGCTAAAATGATTTCTGGACATCATTTAGCCAACGTGCTAGAGTGCTAAGGTGGGTAGTAATTGTCATTTCCATTTTAAAGAGAATGGTGTTAGAGAATGCGCAGGTGTCCATTGTTCTGGACTTGATGGGAACGAATTCATTGATGCCAGAGATGGCATTTACACTCAATAAATTAAATGTCTTCACCTTAATGTTGTTGAAGGTCTCTGCTTACTGTCTAGAGGTTGCAGCTATCCAGCCACAGTTCTAAACCCTTCTAGGAGCACTTGACAGGTACCCACATGCTTTTAGACCAAATCGCGCTGAGACTGAGGGACAGTGTAGAGTTTAGTGAGCGTACATCTCCCAGTTCTCAATGATGCGGACCACCATCTTGTTTCCATCTTTACACCATCTTGTTTACTAGCAGCGGAGACAAGGATATGCTGTGCTGAAAACAGTTTTATGACACGAAAAAAACAATTGCGCCTGTGGCTCTTCCTATTGCTGAGAGAAGCGAATGCCAAGGAACAGGTATGGGTCAACGAAATGTAAAATCCAACGTTAAGCACGTTCTAGTCTAATATCTTTTACTAGTCTTTTAAAATTTTATTTAATATGCATAGTACTTTTAAAAATATGTTTTTTAGTCTGTTTGGTAATGCACAGGTATAATCTAAGCAGGTTGAAGGCTGAGTCCCAAAATTTGTATGTTCAAGGCCAACTTTGGCTACATAGTGAAATCAAGGCCAGCTTGGGATATAAAATTAAAACCTTAATTCAAATACTATTTAATTGCCATATAAAATTATATGTGCTGTACTAGTTAATACTATTTAAATTTAATGCTATTTAAATACTATAATTGTCATATAAAATTACATATACAAGCATGTATTGACTCACATACTTACTTTTGTAATGTGAATAATAAAGGTCTGTTCTTGTGCAATTCTCAAGAGCATGTCATGGCACATGCCTATAATCTGGCATGAGGCAGGTAGGTCTCTAAGTTTCTAGGCCATCCTGGTTTGTATAGGGAGTTGCAGCCCAGCCAGGGCTAACTATTAAGTACCGTGCTGCACATTAGTTTTCTAGAATTCCCTTCCCTTCTTCTGTGGGATTTGGGGTCTTTTGATTTACATCGTTCTAATGTCTTCAACATCTAATGTCTTCAACATTTGGCAACTGTTATATCTTGCTTGGCTGCTGGACCATGGAGTCTTCCTTTGCCTTTTTGAATGGATGCTTTCATTATGATAATTTACAAAAGGCTAGTACTTTCTCAGTAGTATATCAGACATAGAAAAATTCATTTTTCTTTTTTTTATTTTTAAGATTTGACTTGAGCTTTAGAAATATTTTGATGGTATATAGCAAAAAAACTTAGCATAAACTGGTATCTTAATGTCCATGATTATAAAGTTCAGTGTTGAGGTGGATCGTAAATCAGTTTTGTGCCCATGGCTCAATATACAACAAAAATAGATCTTTGTTTTTGTTGTTTTTTTTAACATCTCTGAAAAGCTCTTTCTAGTTGATCAAGGTTGTGAATTGAAGCCAAGGGTCTTCTTATTTATATTCAGAAGGAAAGAGAGACTCTCATCTCCACTCTCAAACTGAAATCCTTTGCTTAAGTATGATCAACAAAGATAGAGTACTGACACGAATAAACCTCTTTTTCGTGTGCTGTAGGGGGGATATTGGTTCTGTATGCTTGCAGTATGGCTCATTT
This sequence comes from Pachyuromys duprasi, assembly GCA_028658305.1. Taxonomy (NCBI): domain Eukaryota; kingdom Metazoa; phylum Chordata; class Mammalia; order Rodentia; family Muridae; genus Pachyuromys; species Pachyuromys duprasi. The sequence goes on from CM053752.1 coordinate 43,053,337, forward strand.
ACTTAACCCGGTCAGCATAACTGTGCATACCTTCTCCAACAATCAGCATAAAACTGGACAGATAGGGCAAGCCTACCTCAGACTAGATAGGCCATGCTTGCTGGAATGGTTGTCTACGGTGAATGGGTGCTGGGAGGACTGTTGATGGCCACCCAACGGTGGACTCAAGACCAACATATATTCATCTAGTCAGCAATAAATTTTTTATCACCCAAAGAAATAGTTATATGTAAGAAAATTAAGTATAATACTTAAAAACTTTTCAATTCTGTTTGCATGCTGTCTCTGTTTCGATTTGCCAAACTAGATTAAAATATCTTTATGTTCCATACAGCATCAAGGCAAGTCACATAAACTTTCTGAGTCAAAATTTCTGGTCAAAAGAGGTGAGGAGCACTGTTGACTTAGGGGTATATCTTGTACTTTTTGTCTTTTTTTTTTTTTACATTTTTCCTTACAGAATTTTTCTTTAATATTAAAAAAACTTCATGTCACAATTCACTGCCCTATTGCAGAGACATGTGAATACTAATAAAATTCTTCTTCCCTTGATGACCAAGTGGTTATTGTAAATAATTTAATACCTATTTTTAACAATTTTCCACATTTATACAACATACACAATAGATACATTTTGTTGTTTCTTTTTTACTTATAAAATGACATATCACTCATACGAATCAGAAATATCTTTTCTTACCTAATAATGCACTATTGATCTATATTCCTGTCTGTAGCTGCAGATATAACTTACTTAGTAGACCTCCAATGTGCATACATGGTGAAATGTATCCAGCTGTTCCACTAATGCTGTATAATGAAGTCATTTTAAGTTCGCTAGTGTTTTGAACAGTGCTCTTTAGTCTTACATAACCTAATGTAACCGTCTACCCTTCTGAATTATGCCATGGTGTTTTCATCATAGGTAATGTTATGTTTGTTACTTAGTGGCAGCTAAATAAACATTTGTTCAGTTACTCCCTTATTGTAACATTGACTTAGAGCATGCTACTATGAGCAAAGTACTGAGTAACTTATGAGAGGCATTTATTTATTTACTTATTCATTTATTTTAGATAGGGTCTTACTATGCAGCTCTGGCTGACTTGTAACTCACTGTGTGAAGACCAGGTTGGCCTCCAGTTCATAGGTATCTGCCCACCTCTGCTTCCTGAGTGTCAGAATTAAAGCTGTGTGCCACCCTACTCAATTCTCCCCCCACCTCTCTTTTGAGGAAGGATTGATGTAGCCCCAACTGGCTTAAAACTCACTCATAATCCTCCTGTCTCAGCCTGAGTGCTAAGATTATAGGCATGAGACATATGTCAGACTTAACTTTAAATTCTTTTTCTATTATTATTATTATTATTATTATTATTAGTGTGTGTGTAGTAGAGGCCACAGGACAACTTATAAAAGTCTTTCTCTCTTTGCGTCATGTGGATTCTGGTTCTTTCCTATCATGTGGGTTGAACTTATGTCATCAGACTTGGCAGCAAGTCCCTTTACCTGCTGAGCTAATTTGCTGGCTCCCTGTTTAATTTTTATAAGTTGTGTTAAGATATTTATTTTTTTTATGCCAGTATATAAAACAGTAGCTTCTTTATGGTATTTTTTTTGTGTACATATGTGTCATAAAACTTGCTTCTCAGCCATGGGGCCTAAGTGGGCAGACCATGCTAGAGACCACCCCTGCCCAGGGTCACATGGCATGGGCAGGGCATAGCACTCCTGAGACAGCACTCCAGACACCCCGAGGCCCCAGGTACTACTAAGATGAATAAGTAAGTGATGGAGAGATGGAGGAGAAAGAGAAGCAGAAGGCTGTGTGCACAATGAAGAGAGGCGGGACTGGAGACTCCAGGGTAGTCAGGAACAGCCTGATGCAAGCAGCCGGTGATGCCTGGTGAGGTCCTGGCCCATGTTGGCATCAACGGCCATGTCTGGGTCCATGACCAAGCAGCAGAAGAGGTCTGTTACCACCAAAAGTTAAGCACACATACCTGGTTTGAACTGCTGCCTGGGATCATGTTGAGGTCTGAGGGCTGTGCAGAGCTGACCCTGTCCCCGGCCAGCTGCAGCATTTGGGATAGTAGCCCACACCTCTTCCAGGAAGCTCAGTAGAGCTGGCTCTGGTTTCAGGGGTTTCAGTTGAGTTCAGGTGATCTGTCCCTGCCACCTGTATGCCATGTGGTGGGGTGGGTGAGTGAGAGGTGTCCCACCCTCAGTCACCCCTCACCACCTACAGCAGGCAGTAGAACTGGCCCCGAGGTCATGAGAGCAGCAGAGCTGTCCCTATCCCTCACGTGCTGCAGCAATCAGGAGAGCAGGCTCTACACCTCACCTAGGCAGCACAATAGAGTCCTTCTGGTGTGGGCATGGGTGAGCAGGACAGAAGGCATGAGGGGAGGCTATGCCCCTTACCGGCTGCAGTATTGAGTGAACTAGCCAGGAAAGTGCTGGAACGCTCGCCCTAGTAGTGTGGGTGTGGGAGAGCTGGCAGGCTGATCAGCTCAGCCTGGCCCAGATTCAGAGCTTTGAGTTGGTCCGCCCCAACATCTACTCCATGTTGAACCGCTGGAGCACATGAAAGGGATGATCCTACAGATCCAAAGCTGCAGGATCTCCATGACACAGGGCAACAACAGGATAGCTGAGAGGAGTCCCAGTGAGACTCCGGTATTGATAGTGTAGCAGAAACCAGAGGCCTTGAACCAGACCAACAATGAAATGCTCTTTGCAATGAACATTTACAAACAAAGAAGTGTGGACAAAGGGTATATAACTCTGGGACACAGTGTGACACACTACAGCGTCCACAAGACTTTTCTTCTTCTTCTTTTTTCTTTTGGGAGGGAGAGGGCAGGCATGAAAGAACAGGGAGATTAGTGGGATTAGGGTGCATGATGTGAAATTCACAAAGAATAAAAAAATAAAAATAAATCTTGTTTCTTTTTCATTCCTCCTCCCCTACCTCCCTCATGCTCACTCTTTCTTTCCCCCCGACTGGTTCCCTTTCTCCTTTCAGATACTCCCTATGCCATTTACTTTCTGGTCACATGTATTCACTTATCTTTTCCTTCCCACTTCCCTTGTGATCTCTTTCTTTGCTCTGTAACCCTATCTGTAATTTTATGACTTAGACATGCACACACACACACAAACATATCCATTTATGTATATGCACACATATAATTTTGTTACAGAGTCAGTATATGTGAGAAAACATGCAATATTTGCCTTTTGAATATTTATTTTTAACAATTTCTAGTCGTATCCATTTTCCTAAAAATTAGACTTCAAATGCTTAGGACCTTTTCAGTCAGGCTGTGGCAGGGAACAGACTCAAATCAGGGCTGAATTAAGGAAAGGATTTAGAGAACGCCGATCAGACGTCATGAAAGTGGAAGAAGAGTCTATTAGCTTAAGCTCAAACCAGAAAAGAGAGGGGAGGAGCCATGTGGTTCCATTTCTCCTTCTGATTCTGAGTGTGGCACGGGAAGCACGCAGTTCTCCACAGGAAAGTCCAAGCACTGTTGGCTTCACAGAAACGGATGAAACACGGAGTCCCTGTTCTGCTTTCCTCTAAAACGGCCGGAGTGCATGGATGTGGAAAAGGTTTTCCACCATGTTGTAGTTAGCTCTTTTTAATGAGATTGTCTGTGCCAAATGGAGGTGGAAACTAGGAGTTTCAAGCATGAGGCAGTGGTGATAAGGAAGTGTTACAGCTCTTCGGTTAAATCGCCATTTTAATGACATTGGGTGCTGCAAAGGCAAGTAACTGAGGCGTTGTCTGCTAGAATGCTGGTTCTGGGTCTGCTCCATGCTGCTTAAAGGGGTCTGAGCTGGCCTGAATGAGCTCCAGCAGCAGCTGAGGTGGTTCCACTGTGGCCCGGGTGTCCAGTGGTGACTTCTTTGGGGAGCAGGGGAGTCCTTCTTTCCCCAAAATAAATGATGAATCTCCGACAGTCTTTGACGAAATAGCTGGTGTTCTGTTTATTTCATGTGAGATAGGGACTTAGGATTTTGAGGATGAATGTGTGTCACTGACTGGGACTAGAAATCTGGCAATGCTGTATTTGCATGGGAAAGATAACAGGAGACAAGCTCCTGTGACTGGACCACCTGTGACCTTGAGCGACCACCTGTAACCTTGAGCGACAACCTGTGACCTTGAGAGACCACCTGTAACCTTAAGCGACCACCTGTAACCTTGAGCGACCACCTGTAACCTTGGGGCTGTATCACGTGCTCCTGAGGCGGGCACGGAAAACAGTGGAAGAGCTTTGTCTCACACCTTCTGTTCTCAGGATGAGATTTTAAGGCTCAAGTGTGAGATTTCCGGGGTCTGAACATATTGTACCCCAGCAATTCCATGCCGATTCTCCTGGAGGTATGGTCCACAAGCCCCACAGAGCCACATCAGGAAAAAGATGAACAGCTGAACTGGAGAAGATTCCTGTTCTTGAGAGTGGTTCTGGCAGAGGAGAGGAGCGCCCACCTCCCCATGGCTGATGAGGAAGTCTTGAGATACGAATGCAGCTGGTTCTTTCTCTTCCTGTCTGTTCACTTTCTGCTCTTACTTCTCTTTTGCTGAGAGTAACTGGGAGAAAAGAGAGCCCAACACCCAGGATCCCAGGATGGGATGAGGTATCTTGGCTTTATAGAAATTCAGGGCTATGTTGTAGAATATGACATACAAAGATCAGTGTTAGCATGGTGACTTCATTTAAACAATGGCTCCTTTAGAAAGAAAATTGTTTTTTAAAAATATTTATTAATTATAACAATAATAACCCAGTGGAATAAAATAGCCTTCTGTAAGTCAGTTTTTATTTCTTTCAAGATGTTTTATGTAGGGATATTACAAGGCTTCTAGTACAAGTAGAATGCATTTTTCTTTGGATTAAGACATTAAAGTTACCAAACACTCGCACATATGGTTCTTAAAGTGATCTTCATCTCATCCCTGTTGAAGTACCAATAAGAAAGTGAAGATTCTGGGGGCTGAGTTGCAGGAAATAAACTGACTTTCCAGTGTTGGAGACTCACTGCTCACCTTGGGATCTTGTCTGATACTCATCTGTATGAGATTTAGCACTGCGTGAGGCCACTTTTGAAACTCAGAGAAACCTCATAGGGAATAATAATGACATCATGCCATTTGTGGAAAAATGGATGCAACTGGAGGTCATCACACCAAGTGAATTAGTCCAACCTCAGAAAGACAGAGATAATACGTATTTTTTCTCATTTGTGGTTTCTAGAGTTTTATGTGGTTGAATAAAATAATGTATGCATATATGATGTCAAATAGAAGTGGAAGTGTGTAGGGCTACAGAGGCAACCAAGGGAAACGAAGAGGGAGAAGGAAGAGGTATGAGGGAGAATAGGCTGTATATTATACCTATTTGTAAAAAAAAAAAAACAACAAAAAAACAACTTAAATTTAATTTAAAAAAAGACAATCAGTTTTTGTCATTAGGTAGAGTGACCTGATTCTGAAATTGACAGTCTTTCAGAAGCAAATATTTCCAGACAGACACAGGTATATAGTTCCACTAAACTTTTTTTCTTTTTCTTTTTTTTTTTTCTTCAGTTTGCCTTAAAGCATGTTTTGGAGGCTGGTAAAGACCTCTGTGCGAAAACACTGGGTTTCAAAACTGTTCCATGTGGTTTGAATATGCTTGAGACATTTAGTAGTAGAAGTGTGTACTTAATCATGACAGTGTGATTGGGAAAAGGTTTTTGTCAGCACAAAACTTTGGAGGGTAGCTGGAGACTGGGAGGCATAATCTTGAATAATTACAAGCGAAAACTGCTCTCAACAGATAGCTTCAAAGGAGAAAACAAACTGACTAAAAGCAGGGTGCAGATGGTAGGGAAGTGGTCACAGGAGCATGGCATGTGGGAAAGATTTAGGGTTGTTGTGGACATTTAATAAGGAATCACTTATGGATGGTGTGATGGTTGGCATTAATCATTAGCTTGAAAGGATCTAGAATTACTGGTCTCAAGGCACACCTGTGAGGGGTTACCTAGATTAAAGTTGGCCCTCGAGAATGTCTGCAAGGGATTATCTTGATTGTGTTAATTGATATGGGGGACTCACTGTCATTGTGGCCAGGACCATTTCCTGGGCGGGAAATCGTAAAATGTATGACATGAGAAATTGAGCTGAACACATGTATGCATCTACCCCTCTCTGCTTTCTCATAGCAGATGTGGCATGACCAGCTCCTCAAGCTCTGCTGCCTTGATTTCTCTATCATGTTTGGCTGATCTTTGAACTAAGAGAAACCTTTTCTCCCTTAACTTGATTCTGTCAGAGGGTTTTATCATAGCAGCAGAAAGGGAAAAAGATTAACACAAATGTTGTCAACATTCAGGCTATGTATATTGTAGCAGTCTGGTGGTAGGTACTTCAGTAGGGCCAATTTTATCATTCTTTCATGTATGTGTTCAATGATGCCAAATATTTTTCCTTTTCTGGGAACACAGGTATATAGGACTCAGGAATCTTTTCACACTCAAGGAAGCCTGGATGTTGTATGAATGAAACCTAACCATTTGATTCCGTATAAAGTTTGAATCTGTGTTGCTATAACAAAATAACTGAGACTGGATAAATTATAAAGAAAAATATTTTTTTCTTAGATTAAGAGGTTAGGGAGTCAAAATTAAAAGCATTTACAGGTTTGTAATGAAAGAACTGTTTTCTACCTACAGGTTGGCAACTCTTGCTCTATCCCCATATGGTAAAAGAAAAAAAAAAAGACAAACATTGTGATGTAATATGTCAGACACAAATAGAAGAGGGTGATATTATCTTTCATATCTTTTTATCAATGCCCAGATTCTGAATCTATGAGCTCTTGGCCTTTAGAACTTAATCACCTTCAAAAGTACACCTCCGAGTGCTATCACACAGATTACTGAGATTCAGCTTGCGAACTTTGGGGAACATGTTCAGACCACAGACCTCAACATTCGTTCTGTGTAATGTGGTAGACTTATGTTTAAGGTTTAATAATAACCCACTGTGTGCAGAATCACATTTTATTTATTCATTTATTAGTAAGCAGTTATTTACATCATCTTCATTTATATGAAGTACACACAATTAGGTACTTGTTGAAATAGGAAGTAGAACTGTGGTTGCTAGAGACTGAGAGGAGGAAGTGATCCCTCCCTAACTTCAGTGATGCATGGCTTAAAATAAAGTTGTGCTCCTAGCTAACAGCATTATACTGTACATTTATAATTTTAAAGGAGAAATTATATTATATTATTATATTTATTATATGTTTTAACCACATTTTTAAATATATTGAAATCTAGAGCCACTTGTCAGTTACCTTAGCAGGAAAGAGAAGAGAACATTGAAGAAATAGGGGTTCTTGTACTGCAAGGGAGTAGTGATGTTAGGAGACCAGAAAAGCCAGGAGGAATTAAAATAGGAAAACAGAAGTAGACTGAGCAGCCAAGGGTTACACTGAGAAGAAAATAAAGAGCTGCAAAGATTGGAATTTACTGACAGAGTTGTTTCCCTGACTACATATAAAGTTTAGACAGTCCCAGTGTTTTGTACATGTTGCAGTTCAGAAACTTTCTCTTCTTAAACTAAGAAAGAACGCTGTATGTGTTCAGCATTTTCATCCTTTCCCTACCTCAGGATTCCTGCCCTGGTCAGGAGGCTAATAAATTGTGTTTCTTGTATTTAAAAGTATAGTTAGCAAAATGTTGCTAGTGTAATTAGAAAGATGGGAGGAAAAGTTGGAAGTGTGCGGAAGAATTAAATAGCATCATTTTTAGTCTTTCCTTTGCGGTGAAGATTATGGGCAAGGAATATTAGGGAGTGAAAAAAAAGAGAAATATAGAGGAACAAAGCCTGTACCCTATATATTAAAGAGCTATGAATTGCTGACAGAGCTATAAGTACATATGGGAAGGAGCAGAGAATGCACTGGTGGAGCTGTGGGATAAGGAATAGAAAAGAATAAAAGTGATCTTTAGACCGGGGATCCAAGATGGCAGCGACCAGTGCGCACTGTATTCAGAGGAGCTGAAACTCTGAATTTTGGGCTGTGGAACCCAAAACATCGGTACGAGGAGCCTGGGGAGAAGGGGAACAAAACCTGATCTGAATCCAATAGGACACAGGTCAACCGCAGACATCTCCGGGGACTTCTCCTGGGGAATTGATTCCCGGGCACTTCCCTGTAACAGGCAGAAGCAGCAGCAGACATAGTCAAGCCTGCTGAGGAGGAAGTGGGATGGGGGGGTGGGGGAGAGGTACTGCAACCAGCATTGAAGCAGAGGAGGCACACAGTGCACACAGCAACTTGCAAGGAGCACAGTGCTGCATGCAGCAAGCATAGATCCCCCTTCTTGAGATTTGAGTCTGAGAACACTCAAACCCCCAACATTTTCCCCACAGCCTTGTCTGAGGGGAAAGTGGCTGAGGAAGCAGATAGCACTTCCCAACTCAGGGAGCAGAGTGCAGCCTGCTGGGCTCACAGCTTCTAGCACAGAATGCAGGGATGGACACAGAGAGTCCACAACAGAGTAAGTGTCCCACCCACAGGGTCAGCCACAGACCTCCGGGTCCAGCCTCCTGACCCCACCACAGACTGTAGACCACCAGGTATTCAGGAAACCTGCGCAGGCACTTTGTGTTCACGTCTGCACCTGCTAACTGCACTAGCATCCACATCCCCTCCTGCACTTGTTCCCAACCCATATATCCCAAGCAGCTACACACTCTAGCACTCCCCTTCAAGACACACATCTGTGGACCTGCAAGCATGTACACACACACACACACACACACACACACAAACACACTTACGATCCTGTGCCAGTAACTTTTTCTCCCTCAGGTACAACTGAAGCAACAACAAACACTCTCAAACCGCTGGACCTCCCTGATCTTCCTGAAGAATTCTACAGACACCAGAGTAAGACGGTTCCAGTCCCAAGTTCAGACTCAAGGAACAAACAGTGACGATTATATATAAGCAATATCCAAAGGTCGATGTAAGAACTCACCCAACAAAAATCAGGACACCATTGTCCCACCAGCAACACCCAAACCCAATGGATATTTTAATTCAGCAGAAACACAAGAAAATGAATTTAAAGCTATGATTATTCAGTTACTACAAGAACAAAAAGAGGAAACGAACAGAGCTCTCAAAGAAATTCAGAAGAATATAATGGCCCACGTACAGGAACAATTAGAAACATATAGAGAGGAAACAAATACAAAAATAGGAGCCACTTTCACTCAGATGAAGGACATGGTGCAAAACATGAAAACAAAATTAGAATCTGTAAAGAAATCACAAACAGAGAAAACCCTGGAACTGGAGAACTTAGAGAAAAGATCAGGAACCACAAATATAAGCATCACCAAAAGAATACAAGAGATGGAAGAAAGAATCTTTGGAGCTGAAGATACACTACTGAAATTGATTCCTTACTCAAAGAAAAAGTAAAATCAGAAAAGTCCCAAACACAAAACATTCAAGAAATCAAGGATGCCATGAAAAGATGAAACCTAAGAATAATAGGAATAGATTAAAAAGAAGACTCCAGGCTCCAAGGACTGGAAAATATTTTTTAAGAAAATCATAGAAAAAAATTTTCCTAACTTAAAGAAAGAAATGCCCATAAACATGTAAGAAGCCTATAGAACACCAAATAGACTAGACCAGAAAATAAATACTCTCGTCACATCATAGTCAAAACACTAAACCTACAAAACAAAGAAAAATATTAAAGGCAGCAAGGGAAAAGGGTCAAGTAACATATGAAGGCAGAATCACACCAGACTTCTCATCAGAAACTATGAAAGCCAGAAGGGCCTGGGCAGAGGTCACGCAGTCTTTAAGGAAACACAGATGCCAACCCAGACTACTATACGCAGCAAAGCTTTCAATAAACATAGATGGAAAAAACAAAATATTCCATGACAAAACTAAATTCAAGCAATATCTACACAGCAACCCAGCCCTACAGAAGATACTAGAAGGAAAACTCCAATCCAATGAAAACAACTACACCAAAGAAAATATAGGATACAGATAATCTCCAGGCAAAAATTAAAACAGGAAAAAAAAGCAATGAATCATAGTAAGAGCACCAACTCTACAATAAATGGAACTAACAGTCATTGGTCACTACCAACATCAATGGACTCAACTCTCCAATAAAAAGACACAGACTTGCAGAAACAGGATCCAACATTCTACTGCACTCAAGAAACACACCTGTGCAGTAAAGATGAACAGTACCTAAGAGTAAAGGGCTGGAAAAATGTGTTTCAAGCAAATGGACCCAGAAAACAAGCTGGGGTAGCAATCCTAGTATCTAATAAAATAGACTTTCAACGAAAACTTCTCAGAAAAGATGAGAAGGGGCATTTCCTTCTCATCAAAGGAAAATTCAAACAGGAGGAAATCACAATTCTGAACATCTATGCCCCAAATACAAGACTACCTACATTTGTAAATGAAACATTATTAAAGCTGAAATCTCACATTGATCCCATCACCTTCAACACTCCACTCTCTCCAAGGGACAGATCATCTGGTCAGAAGCAAACAAGGAAACAAGGGTACTCACAGAGACCCTAAATCAAATGGACCTAATAGATGTCTACAGAACTTTTCACCCTAGATCAAAAGAGTATATCTTCTTTTCAGCGCCTCACAGAACCTTCTCCAAAATAGACCATATAGTTGGTCACAAAGCAAGCCTCAGCAGATACAAGAAGATTGAAATAATCCCTTGTATCCTATCTGACCATCACGGTCTAAAGCTGGACCTCAACAACAACAGAAACTGCAAAAAGCCTGCATATACATGGAAACTGAACAACTTGCTGCTCAATGACAGCTTGGTTAGGGAAGAAATGAAGAAAGAAATTAAAGACTTCCTAGAATTCAATGAAAACAAAAGCACAACATACCCAAACCTATGGGACACAATGAAGGCAGTGCTAAGAGGGAAGTTCATAGCACTAAGTGCCTTCAAGAAGAAATTTGAAACATCTCATACAAGCAACTTAATGGCCAACTTAAAGCCCTAGAAAAAAAAAAAGCAGATACACCCAAGAGGAGCAGATGGCTGGAAATAATCAAACTCAGGGCAGAAATCAATCAATTAGAAATAAATAAAACAATTCAAAGATTCAATGAAACCAAGAGCTGGTTCTTTGAGAAAATCAACAAGATAGACAAGCCCTTAGCTAAACTAACAAAAAAGCAGAGATAAACTATCCAAATCAGCAAAATCAGAAATGAAAAAAGGGGACATATCTACAGACAATGAGGAAATCCAAACAAGCATTAGGTCTTACTACAAAAGCCAATATGCCACAAAATTTGAAAATATAAATGAAATGAACAATTTTCTTGATAGATTCCATCTACCTAAATTAAGTCAAGATCAGGTAGAAAGACTGAATAGACCTATATCCCCAAGGAAATAGAAGCAGTCATCAACAGTCTCCCTTCCAAAAAAGCCCTGGGCCAGATGGATTCAGTACAGAATTCTACCAGACCTTCAAAGAAGTTTTAAATCCAATTCTCTCTAAACTATTCCACAAAACAGAAACAGTAGGAACATTACCAAACTCATTCTATGAAGCCAGAGTCACTTTGATACCTAATCCACACAAAGACCCAACAAAAAAAGAGAACTTCAGACCTATCTCTCTTATGAACATTGATGCAAAAATACTCAATAAAATACTTGCGAACTGAATCCAAGAGCACATAAAAGATATCGTCCACCATGACCAAGTAGACTTCATCCCAGGCATGCAGGAGTCGTTCAATATATGGAAATCCATCAATGTGATCCACCATATAAACAAAGGAGAAAAACTACATGATCATCTCCTTAGATGCTGAAAGCTTTCAACAAAGTCCAACATCCATTCATGTTTAAAGTCTTGGAGAGATCAGGGATACAAGGTACATACCTAAACATAGTAAAGACAATATACAGCAAGCCTATAGCCCACATCAAACTCAATGAAACTTAAATCAATCCCACTGAAATCAGTGACAAGGCAAGGCTGCCCACTGTCTCCATATCTCTTCAACATAGTACTTGAAGTCTTAGCTAGAACAATAAGAAAACTAAAGGGGATCAGAGGGTTCAAATCGGAAAGGAAGAGGTCAAAGTATTCCTATTTGCAGATGATATGATAGTATACATGAGTGACCCCCAAAATTCAGCCAGAGAATTCTTTCAACTGATAAACACCTTCAGCAAAGTGGCTGCATACAAAATCAACTCAAAAAAATCATAAGCCCTCCTGTATACCAAAGACAAAAGGGCCAAGAAAGAAATTTGGGAAACAACACCCTTCACTATAGCCACTAATAGTATTAAGTACCTTAGGGTGACTCTAACCAAGCAAGTGAAAGACCTGTTTGAGAAAAACTTCTAATCTCTGAAAAAATAAATTGAAGAAGATATCAGAAGATGGAAAGATCTCCTGTGCTCAAGGATTGGTAGGATTAGCATAGTGAGAATGGTTATCCTGCCAAGAGCAATCTACAGATTCAATGCAATTCCCATCAAAATACCAACACAATTCTTTACAGACCTTGAAAGAAAAAGTCTCAACTTCTTATGGAGAAACAGAAAAACCAGAATTTCCAAAACGATCCTGTACAACAACAGGTCATCTGGAGGTATCTCGATCCCTGATCTCAAGCTGTACTACAGAGCAATAGTTATAAAAACTGTATGGTATTGGCATAGAAAAATAATAGTGGATCAATAGAATTGAATAGAAGACACAGAAATAAAGCCACACACCTATGAAAACTTGATTTTTGATAAAGAAGCCAAAACCATTCAATGGAAATAAGACAGCATCTTTAACAAATGGTGCTGCTCCAATTGGATGTCTATATGCAGAAAAATGAAAATAGAATCATATTTATCACCCTGCACAAAACTAAAGTCCAAGTGGATCAAAGACCTCAACATAACACCAGACATATTAAATTGGTTAGAAGAAAAATTGGGGAAGACCCTAGAACTCATCGGCACAGGAGACTACTTCTTGAACATAACACCAACAGCACAGGCTCTAAGAGCAACAATCAATAAATGGGACCTCATGAAACTGAAAATCTTCTGTAAAGCAAAAGACACTGTCATCAAAACAAAACAACAGCCTACAGACTGGGAAAAGCTCTTCACCAACCCTACAGAGGTGACAGAGGGCTAATCGCCAGTATATATAAAGAACTCAAGAAGTTAAAAAAAAGCAACAAATCAAGTAATCCAATTGAAAAATGGGGTACAGAGCTAAAAAGAGAACTCTCTGTAGAGGATTGTTGAATGGCAGAAAAACACTTAAAGAAATGCTCAACTTCCTTAGCCATCAGGGAGATGCAAATAAAAACAACTCTGAGTTTTCACCTTACACCTGTCAGAATGGCTAAGATCAAAAACTCAAGTGACAACGCATGCTGGAGAGGATGTGAAGAAAGGGGCCCTCCTCCATTGCTGGTGAGAATGTAAACTTGTACAACCACTCTGGAAATCAATTTTGCGCTTTCTTAGACAATTAGGAATAGTGATTCCTCAAGACCCAGCTATACCACTAGTAGGCATATATCCAAAAGATGCTCAAGTACACAACAAGGATATTTGCTCAATGATGTTCGTAGCAGCTTTATTCTTAATAACCAGAACCTGGAAACAACCTAGATGTCCCTCAGTTGAGGAATGGATACAGAAATTGTGGTACTTTTACACAATGGAATACTACTCAGCAATTAAAAATGAGGAAATCATGAAATTTGCAGGCAAATGGTGGGACCTGGAAACGATCATCCTGAGTGAGGTATCCCAAACGCGGAAAGACACACATGGTATATACTCACTTATATAGACCTATAAGATAGTATAAACATACTGAAATCTATACACCTAAAGAAGATAAACAAGAAAGAGGACCTGGGGTAAGAGGATCAATCTTCACTTAGAAAGACATAAGGGCTGAACATTGGATGTAGGAGAAAACAAGTAGCAGGACAAGAATCTACCACAGAGGGCCTCGGAAATACTCTACCTAGGAGTGTATCAAAGCAAATATTAAGACACATAACCAAAACTTTGGCAGAGGGCAGGGAATCATATGAAAGAAGGGGGAGTTAGTAAGACCTGAAGAGGACAGGAGCTCTGCAAGGACCAAATATATCAGGGCACAGGGGTCTTTAATGAGACTGTTTCTCCAACCAAGGACCATATATGGATATAACCTAGAACACCTGCCTGAATGTAGCAAGTGGTAGTTTAATATCCAAGTGGGTACCCTAGTAAGGGGAACAGGGACTATTTCAGACATGAACTCAATGGCTGGCTCTTCGACCCCCACCCTCTGAGGGAGGAGCAGCCTTGCTAGGCCACAGAAGAGGACATTGCAGCCAGTCCTGAAGAGACCTGATAAGCTACAGTTAGATGGAAGAGGAGGAGTTCCTCCTCTATCAGTGGACTTGGAAAGGGGCAGGAAGGAAATGAGAGAGGGAAGCGGGGATAGGGAGGCAATGTGGGAGGTGGCTACGGCTGGGATACAAAGTACATAACCTGTGATTAATATAAAAGAAAAAAGTGATCTTCAAAATTTTAGACACATGATACTTGGGGCTTAAGGGTTAAAATAGGATGTTGTTCAGTGTCTAGGGGAGAGAAAGACATGGCAGTGGGTTAAGCAATAAAAATAATTGTTTAAAAAAAACCTCATGCAAACCTACTCTTTTATAAGTTAGTTGAAAACTATAATCGAAAAGAAAGGGGGTTGAAAACTTATATGGGAAGACCCTATTGCTGAAGACACTTTGGTTTCAGGACATAGGAAAAAAAATCAGTCTGGCACGAGTTAAAAATGTTCTCTATGATAGCTTTCACAGTTCCAGAAGATGCTACGTGGGACATTCATTGATGATGAAAATAAATCAATGTTCTTACGTGGCCCTTTAGGCTACAGTATTACTTTTCCCGATGATGCAATAGCGTCACTGGCTGTTATGGAGGCAACCTACCACTTTCCAGTTGGATTTAACCATGGACGTGATTTCATGCCTCATACTATAAACCTGGTTTAAAAACAAAACAAAAAGTGTCTGGTGTTATAAGTTCTAAGGAGGAGCCTACTATTGTTGTTTCACTAAATAGTCTTCTTGTCAAACTACCTTCTAAATATTTATTTTTATATCCATGGGATTTTTCTTGTCTCCCCCTTTGGCAGAGAAGCTTCCTTTTGTAGTGGGTAGCTGTTAATGAAGAGACCCATAAATGGTTAAAAATCGTAAGAGTAAGTAACTGCTGGATGCTCATCCCTGAAGGGAACATCCTCTGCCAGCCTTTCCAAGGCTCAGGAAACATTGTGGAAGACAGGCCAGAAAGCATGTCAGAGCAGGAGGATGGGGAAGAATGCTGTGAAGTAAGTGCACAAAGGAACCATTTGCCATTTTTGACAGTACATGGCTTGGTGTAATTTTAAGCCTTTAAAGTTTTTTTTTATCTTTTCGTTATTGAAAATCATCATATGGCTTGGTCAGGCTGCTCCCACCTCAGGGGGAGATGATTAAAGAGCAGGCCAATCAGTTCATGTCAGAGACAGTCCCTGTTCCCATTACTATAGAACCCACTTGAACAGTGAACTGTCATGAGTTACATCTGGGCAGGTGTCCTAGGTTATCTCCATGCATGGTACTTGGTTGGAGTATGAGTCTCAGGAAGAGGAAGACAATGCAGCCACTCCTGATGAGACCTAATAGACTAGGATCAAAAGGAAGAGAGAGAAGAACTTCCCTATCAGTGAACTTGGGGAGGGACATGCGTGGAGAAGGGGAATGAAGGGAGGATTGGGATGGGAGGAGGGGGGATACAAAATGGATAAAGTGTAATTAATAAAAAATTTAAATTAAAAAAATTCAGTAAAATGAAAAAAAAATCATCATTTGGGTGCCACAGATTCATTCCTGACTCTTGTTTGCTTAGTGTATAATCATCAGTGAATCGATCTTGGCCATCTGGGATTACTGACCTGTGAAAGTAGACTCGTGGGTATGACATCACCCTGCAGAGGTCATGATGAAGAGTTGTGTGATTTTGATAATGTGAGAAAAAAGATGTTTTCTACTAAAAAAACATTTTGCTATTGTTTGTTTTAATCATAATGAAATACATTTTGTTTGTATAGCATTGTAAATGTTCTTTATATTTGATAGTTCTCATGTTTATTCCAATAGCCAATATTTTCCAAATCCAATTTATCATGATTCACTTCTGATGCATTAAGTGACTTGATTTTGGTCAGCCAGAAAGTGTTGGCACTGAGTTATGAGCATCAAAATATGAACATAGTTCTCCTTGACTTCAAGGTTCACAGCACTAATGGAGTACAGTCTGGGAGTGGAAATGACTGTGCTTTAGATGTCTGAAGTCTCTATCTCTGAACTATAAAAATAATGAATAAAAAGTGAGTGAACCAGCTGGATAAGGCAGGATGGAGAATGAATCTTCTTTATCTGGAAACAGATAAAGATATTATAGTTCTAGATGTAGGAAGTCACTTCTACTTTGTCAAAAAGGGAGACACTAGCTGGAATATGCTAGGGTTGGTGTGAACAGCCATGTGCACACCAAGAGTGTATGGTTGGTGAGGTAGAAGACCTTTGAATAAGCATTTGTTCTTTTCAAATGTAAATTTGTTATTCTTAGGAGTGCTTTTTACTTCTCTTCCAGAAAACCATAGCCTTGAGTATCATCACTCTTGAATAATGCCTAGGACTCATTTGGCAATGAATTAGACAGCTTTTACAGATTCAATATGAAATAGTTACAAAATGAAAAAAAAAGAAAACCTCACAGCTGTTTGAGGAAACTGATCCCTTTATATGTGGTCTTTTCTCCAAAGAGAAAGAAAAAAAAATCCACCTCTCCAGAGTGGGGAAAAGTAGACATATTTTATTTTGGGCCAAGATTTCATTCACCAAAAACCCAATGTTACCAGAGCAGAAGCCAGGGTCACAGTAGCCAGAATTCAGGAGCTGGCTAATTTTCTTTTCCACAATTCCCTCACTGTCTCCAGCTCCACCCTTTTCTACTCAGCCTGTGTTTACAGAGCCTTAGGCACAGTCGCTCTGGTTGGTTTAATGTAATCATGGTTGAAAGGATCCCACATCTAGTTGCCTGGTCAGTCGCTCTTGACTAAAGAGTACTCCGATGGGCTAATCTGTGGCCAGGGAGAGAGAATAACATGACATTACTAAGCTTCATTAGGCACAAAAACATAGATGGCATTCATATTTGAAGGGATCCCGTGGTCTACAAGGCAGGTTACAAAGTCTAGCACATGAGGACATGCAGTCAGGTCATATGGGGACTTAATTGTCAAAGAAAACCTTTAAAGTTTTCACATTGGCGAGTGATTTAAAGTATGAATTTGAATTGTGTTTCTGTAAATAAAAGACGTAGTTATTAGCTTGTACACATAGAAAACCGCTTTGTAAATCCCAAGGGCAGCGAGATGATAGGAACAGCAGACACAATGCAGTTTTGTGAGTGTTTTGATAGAAGTCTGTCTGCTGTGTTGTCCCATTAGCTTAAAGACCAGAATATGATTACTAAACAAAGTGGCCTACAACTGGACCACAGCTGGATGGGTAGAAAGACAGTAGAGTGAGGCAAGCCCCAAAGGCTGATATTGGGGAATTTATGGTTTTCCGGGGGTCGTAGTCCGGGTTTTATTGCAAGTTGGTGAGGAAAGGGTTTATTTGGTTTACACATCTAGATCATAATCTATCATTGGAGGAAGCCAGGGCAGGAACTCAAGCAGGGCTGAAACCTGGAAGCAAGAGCTAATGCAGAGGACATGGAGGGGTGCTGCTTACTGGCTTGCTTCCCCTGGCTTGCTCAGCCTACTTTGTTTTAGAACCCAGGACCACAAGCCCAAGTATGGCCCCACCACAATAGGCTAAGATCCCCCTCATTGATTACTAATTGAGAAAACACCTTTTATCTGGGTTGCATGGAGACATTTCCTCAACTGAGGTTCTCTTTTCTCTGATGACTCTAGCTTGTATCAAGTTGACACACGAAACCAGCCAGCACACAGGGTAGCCTGTAATTTTGTAGGATGAAGTTTACAAGTTAGATTGGTACCAGACTATAAGGATGCTTGAATATTCCGTAAAGATTTCACAGCATATTATGAAGGCAATGAGATTTGTAAAGTGAATTTAAGAAGAGTTATCATTTTCAACATGGTCAAACCAAAACTTTGTCAGTCCTTTTTGATGAAAAAAAATGTCAAATGTAGAAGGCTGTCTGGAGGCTCATCAGGAGTTTGAAAGAGAGATGACAGGTATTCTAATTACAACGGTGACAGTAGAAACAGAGACGGAGCCTCAAGTGATATTTGGCCTCAGAGAAGCTTTCTAGGAGAGGTGAGGGGAATCCAGAAAGACTCCCAGCTTTCTGATAGACTGTATTGTTTGTGATCCAAAGGCGGAGAGCCGTTTAAGGTGAGATTTAGTAATGGATGTTTATGAGTTTGGTTTTGGACATAGGGTGGACCACATGGTGTTTTTTTTGGGGGGGAGGTGTTAGAAGAGCTCTGGGCAGGAGACCCAGATGGAGGCTTTTTGGCTGTTTGTTAAAGGCTGGGATGTGAGTACATGTGATCACTTGCAGAATGAGAAATAAGCTCTAGTATAACCATGGCCTGGATGGTGGAGGTCAGAGCAGAGGTAATGAAAACAGAGCAGTCAGAGAGGTAGGTGGGAAAACCGGGAGAGAGGAATGGCCTGTGGTGCAACAGCAGAGCATCTCAAGTAGGAGGGGACAGTGTAAGAGCCGACACTGTTGGAAGGGCTAATACATACAGACTGACAGATATTGGCCTGTTAGATTTAGCAACAGGATAGTCTTAGTTGATCTTGCTCACGGCTGTTTTTAAGGGTGGTGATGAGGGAATATGACTTGAAACTGGGAAAAATGAATGGGGGAATGAGAATGGAGAAATGGTCAGTGTTGGATACTTTAAGAGAGCAGTTTGGAAGTCAAGGAAGTAAGGTAAAGGTAAGCAAGAAAGGGTCGTATGTAATAAAGGAGGAATTTTTACAGACATGGGTAGAGTGAAAGTGACCCAGGATAGAGGCAGAGTAAGGAGGCTGTCTGCTTCTACGAGGTAAGCAACCATGGAGTGTCAGACTCAACAGAATTGAAATCATAAAAGTCAAGGGGGAAATGGGAAGCAGAGAAATGGTTTCACCAAGAAGGAATTTCAAGAGGTTTCATAACTAAACACAAAAGATGATTTTTTTTTGGTGTCAAGACTATTGTTAACACACTGCAAAAGTTAACTAAAATCTTATGGTCATCGTACATGTCTGTATCCTACTTTTGATGACTGCCTGGTAGTTCTACAAGAGAATGTCCTTGCTTCTGAGGTTTCATACTTAGAAGACTGGTGTATCATGCTTACACTCTAATTTCTTTCTTTTTTCTTCTTCTCATTAATTAATTAATTTATTCACTTTACATCCAGATCAAAACCCCCTCCGTTTCTCCTCCCAGTCTCACTCTCATCTTCTTCTCCAGTTCCTTCCTCTCTTTCTCCTCAGAAAAGGGAGCCCTCTGCTCCCCGCCCCCATACCAACTTGCCCCAACACATCAAGTCACATCAGGACTAATGCATCCTCTTTCACTGAGGATGGCCAGGTAGGACTTCCAGTGGAGGGAGGGGGACACCAAGCCACCCACAAAACCTACAACCCAGAATTCACCCTGCCTACAAGATGTGCAAGGATAAAGATGGAGCAGAGATTGAGGCAATGGCCAACCGGTGACTGACTCAACTTGAGACTCACCCCATGGCAGATCACCAGCCCCTGACACTATTAAGATACTCTGCTACAATGTAATATTACTGTAGCAGGCAGGATGATTGCTTGGGTAAAGGCGCAAGTTATCAAGCCCAAAAACCTGAGTTCTATCCCCAAGACCCACATTGTGGAAGGACAGAAACAGAAATTATTCCCACAAGTTGTTCTCTGATTTCACACACACGTTGTGGCACATACACACCCACAAACACATACACACACACACACACACACACAGAAATGATAAAAAGTCAGAGTTTGAAAACTGAATTCAATATAGAGAAAAAATTACTGAAGACAGTTCAAGCTGAAATGAAGATGGAATCGCAAAACTCCGCAGCCCAATTTGAAACCCAAAGAAAGCCTGACCAGTACACTAGATCAAACAGAAGACAAAGCAGAGGAATTGGAGCACCCAATCAAAGAATATGAAAACACGAACACACAAGAGGAACATGTAGGAATGTAGAAATACCATGAAGAGACCAAAGTAATGAATTTTAGTCACAGAATAAAGGAAAGAACAGCATCTTGATTACATAGACCAGATCTTCAACACTGTACTCGAAGAAAACTCCCCAATTAAGGAAAACATCCAGACACAAGAAGCACACAGAGCAGCAAATATATAGGAGACAGAAAGAATGTTCTTCTGGTGTATTGTGATTAAAACAATAAAAACATAAAACAAAGAAAGAGTATTGAAACCTGAAAGTGAGGTGGGCGATGGCGGCACATGCCTTTAATCCCAGAACTTGAGAGGCAGAGACAGGTGGATCTCTGTGAATCGGAAGCCAGCCTGGTCTACAAAGTGAGTCCAGGACAGCCAAGGCTACACAGAGAAAACCTGTCTCAAAAAACCAAAAAAGAAAACTGAAAGAAAAACCATAAGTCACATATAATGGAAAATCCATCAGAATAACAAATGACTTCTCAGTGAAAAAAAGTGTGTGTGTGCTGTGTGTGTGGCATGTATGTGTGTATGTGTGTGTGGTATGTATGTGTATAGGTGTGTGGTGTGTATAGGTTTGTGTATTGTGTGGTGTGAATATGTGTGTGGTGTATGTGTATAGGTGTGTATAGGTTTGTGTATTGTGTGGTATGAATATGTGTGTGGTGTGTGCATGTGTGTGGGATGTATGTGCATGTGTAGATATGTTTGTGTATGTGTGGTGTGTATGTATGTGTGTTTATGTGTGTGTGGTGTGTGTAAGGGTGTATGTATGTGTTTCTGTGTATGAAGTGTGTAGGTGTGTTTGTGTGGTGTGTAAGGGTGTGTTATGTGTATGTGTGGTGTGAGTATGTAAGTGTGTGTATGTGTGTGTGGTGTGTGTATGAAGTGTGTATGTGTTTATGTGTATGGTGTGTATGTGTGTGTGGTGTGGTATGTGTGGTGTGGGGTGTGTATGTGTTTATGTATATGGTGTGTGTGTGGTGTGGTGTGTGTGGTGTGGGGTATGTGGTGTGGGGTATGTATGTGTTTATGTGTATGGTGTGTATGTGTGTGTGGTGTGGTATGTGTGGTGTGGTGTGTGTGGTGTGGGTGTGTATGTGTTTATGTCTATGGTGTGTATGTGTGTGTGGTGTGGTGTGTGTGGTGTGGGGTGTGTATGTGTTTATGTGTATGGTGTGTATGTGTGTGTGGTGTGGTGTGTGTGGTGTGGGGTGTGTATGTGTTTATGTCTATGGTGTGTATGTGTGTGTGGTGTGGTGTGTGGGGTGTGTATGTGTTTATGTGTATGGTGTGTATGTGTTGTGTTGTGGTGTGTGTGTTGTGTTGTGTTGTGTGTGTGTGCTCAGTGGCACTGGGAATTGAGCCTATTCCCTAGCACACTCGAGACAAGTGCTCTACTAAGTCACATTTCCAGACTGTGGTTTTATATCAGAATCTCATGACATGACTCAGATAAACCTTCAATTTGTTGTATAACACAAGCTGACCTTAAACTTTCAATCCTCCTGTCTCTACCTCCCAAGTCAAAGTGCTGGATTACGGGTGTGCATCATATTTCCCAGCTAGGAAAGTACTTACACACACACACACACACACACACACACACACACACTTGTCCATCTCATCTCCCAAGACTCTTGACCCAGACCCTGGGAAGCTGAGCCTGAATGATCTTACATGATTTCCAGAAGAGTCTGCAAGTCTCAAGGGGGAGAAAACAACGCCCCAGCTCTAAGGGAGGAGAGGGATAAATACTCTAACAAAGAAGCTGTTGACTCTAGTTGAGTGTGCAGGTCACACCCATATATTCAATCACTGAGTCACAACACCTCAAAACATCAACCTTTTGCTTAGCTCCTCTGTATCTTTTCTCTCTTTTAAAATTTTATTTATTACAATTTATTTACTTTATATCTCCTTTGTCCTCCCAATCTTGCCCTCTCTCTCTCTCTCTCTTCTCCTCCTATGCCCCTCCCCTAATCCACTGATAGGGGAGGTCTTTCTACCCATTATCTGACCCTAGCCTACCAGGTCTTATCAGAGCTGGCTGCATTGTCTTCTTCTGTGGCATGGCAAGGCTACTCCCCCATCAGGGGGAGGTGATGAAAGAGCCAGCCACTGAGTTCATGTTAGAAACAGCTCCTGTTCACCTTACGAGGGTACCCAATTGGATACTGAGCTGCCATGGGCTACATCTGTGCAGGAATGGTCCTTAGTTAGAGTATCAGTCTCAGAAAAGACTCCTGTGCCCAGATATTTTGGTTCTGTTGCTCTCCTTATGTAGCTCCTGTTCCCTCCACGTCTATCTCCCCCTTCTTTCCTAAGATTCCCTGCACTCTGCCCAAAGTTTGACTATGAGTCTTAGCATCTGCTTCAATACCCTGCTGGGGAGAGTCTTTCAGAGGCCCTCTGTGGTAGGCCCCTGTCCTGTTCCCTGTTTTCTCCCTCTTCCGATGTCCATCCTGTTTAGCCTGCTGAATGAGGATTGAGCACCATACACACAGTCCTCCTTCTACCTCAAGATCCAGCTACACCACGCCTAGGCATATATCTAAAATATGCTCAAGTATAAAACAAGGACATTTGCTCAACCATGTTCATAGAAGCTTTATTCGTAATAGCCAGAATCTGGACACAACCCAGATGTTCCTTAACTAAGGAATGAATACAGAAACTGCTACGTTTACACAATGGAATACTACTCAGCAATTAAAAACAAGAAAATCATGAAATTTGCAGGCAAATGGTGGAAACTAGAAAAGACCATCCTGAGTGAGGTATCCCAGAAGCAGAAGGACACACATTGTAAATACTCACCTTTAAGTGGATATTAGACATACAATATAGGATAAACATACAGAAATCTCTATCTTTTCTCTTGAGGAGACTGAAATCCACATGGCTTCCATGTATGTGTTTTGTGGATTAGGGATGTGTCTGATACTCAGTGCAGGCTCCCTTGCCCAGGTTCATTAGTTTTCATCTCTTCTTTCCAATGTTTTCTCTCAAACTACCCAACACCCTTGTTTGGGGCTGGATATGTGTGTGGATAGGTTGATACCAGGTTGTATTAAATGAACCCTTAGGTGACCTTGCCAGTCTCATTTGGGGACCAGCTTATCTTTCTTTATTCTTTTTTTTTTAAATATAGCCATCTTTGTCTTCAAGTACTTCCAAGCAGAGGAAAGAAATGACTTGAACTTGAGACAGAGCCCTTGAAGGGTATCATGAGTTCTGATCATTTGTTAGTGCTTTACTGCTGCAAATTAATCTCCAATGTACATGGGGGCCAGAACTAGCTGGAGGTGTAAGAACAGCTCACTCTCACCCCTGGTTTACTGGAAACTTAGAACCTTGCCAAGTTTCAGCACTCAGAGCATTGGAGTTAATTGGGGTGTTGTGGTTATTTTCAAAGCTTTAACAGACCATTGCCTGTTCTTGTGTCCTTCCCTGATCAAGGTAGTGCTGTTTTATTTGTGTCCTGTAAGTTTTACAAACAGTCCTTTCTAAGTTCATTTCTCCACTTCATAATCTTTCTTTAAAAGCAGTTTTTGAGGTGGGATTCACATAAGATGAACTCACCTTTAAAGCAGAGATTTCATGAGATTCTGTGAGTGTAAACACGCATGTCATCATCACCCGTTTTCAGACATGGAATATTCCATTATTCCAAAACATCCCCCCACCCCACCCCGCCTTTTGCTCTCAGACTCTCCCTATGCAGGGACACCACAAGTAAAATTTTGTCATTCTGCTTTTGCCCTTCTAGCAGTTTTTATAACTAGAAACACACACCATGTCCTCTCCAGGGTCAGGTTTCCTGTGTGTAGCATCTTTCTGAAAGCCCTTCACATTTTTGCATCTGTCAAACTTTCATTATTGTCTTCTCCCATCTTAGCATAATTTGTTGAGTTATAAGTATGTGTAATTTACATTTTGAACATTTTGTTTTGAAATAACTTAGACTTACAAGAATATGCAAAGTATCATGTAAAAATTCTTGCATGACTTTATTAGTTTCGAGTTTTAATGAAGTATTCTCTTGACAGGACTGAAGGTTACTAGCTGGGGAGAACATCACAGTGGTACTGAGACAGGCTGTCCAGTGTGAGGAACATCCACGTGTTTATGACATAGACTACTTTGGGTCACTTGTTAAGTTAATGCCTGGTAGATTTCTTAGGTTAAGAATTCCTATTTTGATTTTTTTTGTAGTAATGCATTAAGTTTACAGTCAAAGTACGGACAGCAAAGTTCTGCTGCTGGATGGAGAAATATTAAAGAATTCTGGACACATTAAAATTATTGTAGTAATTAGTAATATAATTTGAGACTGTACCAACAAGCCTACTGATTTTAACATTCGTCAATTCTTTTTTTTTCTACTCAAGATTCTTTATTCTTTTATTTTTAATTAAAAATTATAATTTATTACAATTTATTCACTTTGTATCCTAGCTGTAGCACCCTCCCTTATCCCCTCCTAATCCTGCCCTCCCTCCCTCTTCTCCTCCTATGCCCTTTCCCCAGTCCACTGATAGGGGAGGCCCTCCCTCCCTTTCCATCTAACCCTAACCTATTAGGTCTCATCAGGATTGGCTGCATTGTCTTCCTCTGTGGCCTGGTAAGGCTGCTACCCCCTCAGAGGGAGGTGATCAAAGAGCCAGCCACTGAGTTTCTGTCAGAGACAGTCCCTATTCCCCTTACTAAGAAGCCCATTTGGAGACTGAGCTGCCTTGGGCTACATCTGTGTAGGGGTTCTAGGTTATATCCATGCATGATCCTTGGTTAGAATATCAGTCTCAGAAAAGACCGGGAGGCCCAGATTTTTTGGTTTTGTTGCTCTCCTTGTGGAGCTCCTGAACCCTCCAGGTCTTTCTATCTCCCCTTCCTTTCCTAAGATTCTCTGCATTCTGCCCAAAGTTTGGCTATGAGTCTCAGCATCTGCTTTTATATAATGCTGGGTAGAGTCTTTCAGAGTCCTTCTGTGGTAGGCTCCTGTCTTGTTCCTTGTTTTTGCCCTCTTCTGATGTCTTTCCAGTTTGCATTTCTGAATGAGGATTGAACATCTTACCCAGGGTCCTTCTTCTTGCTTAGCTTCTTTAGGTATACAGATTTTAGTATGATTATCCTATATTGTATGCCTAATATCCACTTATAAGTGAGTATATACCATGTGTGTCTTTCTGCTTCTGGGATACCTCACTCAGGATGGTCTTTTCTAGTTCCCACCATTTGTCTGCAAATTTCATGATATCTTTGTTTTTAGTTACTGAGTAATATTCTATTGTATAAATGTAGCACAATTTCTGTATCCATTCCTCCATTGAGGAACATCTGGGTTGTTTCCAGATTCTGGCTATTATGGATAAAGCTGCTATGAACATGGATGAGCAAAGTCCTTGTTGTGTACTTGAGCATTTTTGGATATATGACTAGGAGTGGTATAGCTGGATCTTGAGGTGGTACTATTTCTAATCTGACAGAGGACTAATATCCAGAATATATAAAAAACTCAAGAAGTTAAAAAACAACAAATCAAGTAATCCAATTAAAAAAATGGGGTACAGCACTAAATAGAAAATTCTCAATAGAGGAATATCGAATGGCAGAGAAACACTTAAAGAAATGCTCAATGTCCTTAGTCATCAAGGAAATGCAAATCAAAACAACCCTGAGATTTCACCTTACACTTATCAGAATGACTAAGATCAAAACTCAAGTGACAACACATGCTGGAGAGGGTGTGGAGAAAGGGGTACCGTCCACCATTGCTGGTGGGAATGTAAAAGGGTACCACCACTTTGGAAATCAGTCTGCTGCTTTCTCTGACAATTAGGAGTAGTGTCAATTCTAATATATGTCAATTCCCTTCAAAAATTACTAATGCTCTAATGATTTTTGCTTTTTCATTTATTAATTAGAATACTGTGAGAAAGCATTTTCTATTCCTCCAACTTATTTATTACTTTATTTATGTAAGACTTGAGTCGTGGTTGTTTGTATGTTATTTTGGGAGTATTGCTATTTGCTGGTCACCCAGTTCCTCTCGCTTTTTTTTGTTTGTTTTTTTTTTGTTTTTTTTTATTAATTTATTTTTTTGTTATCAATCACAGGTTAGGTACTTTGCATCCCAAGCATAGCCCCCTCCCTCATTCCCTCCCACCCTCCCCAACCCTCCCTCATCTCCTCCCTACACCCTCCAAGTCCACTACCAGGGGAGGATCTCCTCCCCTTCCATCCAACCCCAGCTCATCCTGTCTCCTCAGGGCTGGTTGCAATGTCCTCCCCTGGGATCTAGCCAGGCTGTTACTCTCTGGCATGTATGGGGGAGGGTCAAAGAGTCAGCCATCAAGTTCATGACTGAAACAGTCCCTGTTTCCCTCACTAGTGTGTTCAGTCCGACACCGAGCTATCATGGGCCACATCTGTGCGGGGGTTCCAGCCCACATCCACACGTGGTCCTAGGTTGTAAAAACGGTCTCATACAAGACCCCTGTGCCCTGCTCAAATTGGTTTTGTGGAGCTCTTGTTCTCTCCAAGTCTCACCAAACTCCTCCCTTTCTATCATCACTTCTCGCCCTCTGCCAAAGGCTTGATCACGAGTCTTAATATCTGCTCTGATACATTGCTACATTGACCCCCCCAGAGGTCCTCATTGGCATGCTCCTGTCCTGTTGCTTGTTTTCTCGTCCACTCAATGTCCATCCCATTTGTTCATCCAAACCAGCATTGATCATACCAACGTGGGTCCTCCTTCCTGTATATCCTCCCTAGGTGTGTAGATTTCAGTATGACCTTCCTATCCCATAGGTCTATATAAGTGAGTATATACCATATGTTTCTTTCTGCTTTTGGGATGCCTCACTTAGGATGATCGTTTCCAGGTCCCACCATTTGCCTGCAAATTTCATGATTTCCTCCTTTTTAATTGCTGAGTAGTATTCCATTGTGTAAAAGTACCACAATTTCTGTATCCATTCCTCAACT
>CM053752.1:43081208-43132219 GCA_028658305.1 Pachyuromys duprasi
GGGCCTTGTTCATTTCTTCCTTTTGTGCCTCCTTTTGTTCCTCTAATATCTGCATAATTATAGCTTTAATATAATTTTCCTGTGTCTCTGCTGAATTAAAATCTCTATTGCTTTTGGGTGTTTCTGGTGGGGCCATGGTGTCCTGATTATTGTTGGATGAGTTCTTTCGCCGATTTCTGGGCATTTGTTTATATATAATCAAGGAGCTGTTTGTGCTTTAAGGCTGAACTTCAGACTGGAACTGTCAATCTCTTGTGTCAGGAGTATTCTTCAAGAAGATCAGGGAGTTCTAGTGGTTTGATAGTGTGTGTTGTTGCCTCAGTTGAACTCTGTTGTGGGATCTGTGTGCCCGGCTTCGTGTTCTGTGCTAGAGGCTGTGAGCACCACAGGCTGGTCTCCCCTCTGGTCTGGAGGTTTGGCTCCTCACTCTGTGCAGGAGGCTGCGTGTCCCCCTTTGATATGTCCGCTGGGGGCGCTGCTCTGGTCAGGAGGCTCTGAGCTCTGCCATGGGCTTGCTGCTAAGGGCTCTCTTCTGGACTGGAGCCTTGGCGCCTCCTTCTGGGTCAAGGACTGTGCACCAAGGTCTGAGATGGTATTTGGGGGCACCTCGGTCTGGACCTGATACTATGAGTCCCAATCCAGGGTGGTGGCTGGGTGTGCCTAGGGGTGTGGGTCTGATGAGTGTAGCCCGCAGTATCTGGGTGAAACTCAGTCCATCTGGGGTACTGTGTGCCCCCGCCCGAAGTGGCGTCTGCTGGCGAAGAGGATTGTGGGTCCGCACAGTGCCGCCCACTGTATCTGGGTGAAACTCAGTCTGTCCGGGGTACTGTGTGCCACAGACCAAAATTGCGGCTTAGGCGCCCAGCCCAGCTGTGCGCAGCCTGTCACCCTCCAGAGTTTTTCCTGGGAATAGCTGGGTGTCCCTTGGACTTTTCCATTTGATTTCCCCACCGTAGGAATTCCGCTCACCTGGAAGTTGCAAACGCTGGTGTTTTAGGTCTGAGATCTCAGTCTCCCGGTCGCTGTGCCGACACTACTGTCCTGCTCCTCAGACACAGTGTCCTCCTGGGGCAGCCATCTTGGATCTCTCCTTTGTTTTGTTTTTGATGGGGAGGGATCTTGTTGTCTTGCTGAGGTTGGATGCAAACTACTGAGATCAGGCAATCATTTGCTTCAGCCTACCCAGTAAGCTGAGACTACAAGCCCAGGCCATCATGTTCAGAAATGGACACTGGAACCTGGGGTAGATGCTTGGAGGGTGGTGTCCTTGGGGATACAGCTCTGGCTGTTTCTATTCATTCAGTTCCTCTCGCTTTAACAGAGAGCTCCTTTTGGGGGTGTCTTTGATTTTTTTTTGTCACGTTCTTTCTTTTAATGTCACAGTATGTTCTAGGTAAATTACATAAATTATGTTTCCATTGTTTAAGGCCTGGATTGGATAATTCCTGTAAGGAATGTAAGCTCCTTAGATAAGCAAGTGGAATTTAGAACCCAAAATGTGGCCATCAAATAAATGTGTTTGTTGTTATTGATGTGTCACTACATGTAGGCTCTCTGAGGGAACAGACACACACACATATACATATACACACTTAATGTGGATGTTGTTTACATTTTCCTTTTTTTCTCCTTCCTACTTTTATTTTTCTGCTATACACATGCTAGGCCTGAACTATATCTACATACATAGTTCTAATGGGTTATGTGAATGACCTCATGACATATGACTGGTTTCCCCAAAGGCAAATAGTCTAACAGACCACAAAGGAAGCTAGGTAACCTACCTTTTGTGCTCTAGTTATAAAAATATCCCACTGTCTTTTCTGCCATTTGTTGATCTCATAAATGCTTGCCTACTCAAGAAAATCCCCAGGAGACATTATGGTGAGATGGAAAAAATCTTATATTTTCATTAGTGGATCTTCCATTTTTAATTCTGAATTGTTGCTCTACCAGCTTGTCAAAAGTTGGGCTAGTTTCTTCTCAAAATGGTGTACATAGAATCTGTGCTCTTTATTTAAAAGACAGTGTGTTCATACTGGCTGGAAAAATCAATGACTACTAGAGCCTTGTTTGGTCACACAGTGGAATCAGGCTAAAGGTGGCAGAGCCTTGTCTCCAGGTCCCCTTGAGCAGCAGAGCTGTTTAATGACAGGGACTTGTTATTTGCCTTGCTTTTGTGTGTGTGTGTGTGTGTGGTGAAGAATAAAATTTACCTTCCTGAACTCCTTGGAACTTGGAATCAGTTGATGTGCTATCTTAGCTTGCACCTATACATATACAAGGTTCTATACATGTGACATGTCTTAGCTTGTACTCCCCCTAAAATGTAAGGTACTATGTATGTGGCATGTCTTAGCCTGTTCCTTATGTAAGGAAAGGTGTTCTGTGTTTTATATCTTCCTTAGCACATTGTGCCTTCTGATATCTGATACTCACTCAGGTCTTTGGTGAAAATGGGATCAGTCATGGAACATTCTGTTTGCTGTATACTGACTTTGCTTCACCCTGTTCTGCTTTTCAGAATCCTCATTGGGCAGAGGTTGCATATTTCTGTTCTGTATTTGGCATTTTGAAACCTTTCTTTCCTATCTTAACTTTTAAGAACTGTTTACTACATTTTACTTGGGTTAATTTTATCTCAGCTTTAATTTATTCAAACATCTTAAGTCACTTTATATTTTGAGTTTCATGGTTCCAATATCTAAGTTCACAATAGTCTGAGTTGTTGATTTTAATCACTTTTTCTCATGGGTTTTATCTTATATGTTGGGTGATCTTTGATGATGATGTCATATATAGTTGGCTTTAATTGATGGAAACTCCAGGTCACAAAGCAAGAAGCTTTCTTCCAGATGGATGTACATTTGCTTGTACTTGAAGGTAGGGGTGGCTTCCTGCTTTGAGGACCCTGTACTTAATGAGGTCTATATTTAGTCAGGGCTCTCCCTCTCTCTCTGTCTCTGTCTCTCTGTTGCTCTGTCTCTGTCTGTCTATCTATCTTTCTTTCTCTCTCTCTCTTTTCCTTGACAGGGTTTCTCTGTACAACCTTGGCTGACGTAGGCTCGCTTTGTAGATGAGGCTGATCTCAAAATCACAGATATCTACCTGCCTCTGCCTGAATGCTGGGAATACAGGCATGCTGCGCTGTGCCCAGCTTAGTCAGGGTTCTCTAGAGTAACAAAACCTATAACATGAATCTCTCTTTCTAACCCAACAATGGCTGGCTATGAACAGAAGTTCAAGAATCTGGTAGTTGCTCAGTCTACGAGGCTGGACGTCTGAGCTGGTCTTTCAGTGTACAATGGAATTCTGAAGAAGTAGGCTCTAATGCCAGAAAAGAAATGGACTTGCCAGCAAGGTGAAAACAAACAGACAAAGAGCGAAAGTTTCCTTCTTTCAAGTCCTCATTAATCCAGGTAGATCTGGATTAAAGATTTGGATTAAAGGTGTGTCTTCCTACCACAAAGATCTGAATTAGAAGATCTTCCCACTTCAAATTAGTCAGAAATTCCTCACAGGTGGTGCCTTTATTTTGGGAGATTAGTTCCATATTAGTCAGGTTGACAACCAAGAAAGGAATCACAGGGCCTCAGCCTCAGCCTCTCCTAACTTGTCCCTCAATGAGTAAGAGGTCTTTATTCTTTTAGCAGGAAGAACACGGAGGTTTGGTCCAGATCCCCTTTAGTTTAGGGAGTTTACTTTTCACTCAGGACAGGCTACTGTGGAACAGGTGAGGCTTTAATAGCTGATATTTGTGCTGTTTTGAATCTCTCTGTATGCAAGTTTTCTATGGATTCTTCTCCATCTTCAGGCAAGGCCAACTTACACTGGATCCCACCAAGTTGTTTCCATAGTATGCTTTTGCTGATGTCTCCACAATAGAAGAACAATGATATGTGTCGTTTTCAACTGCATTGCTCACCTTTGTAAAATGCACAAAAGGACTCTCTCTTTTTATTTGAGTGTGAATAGAGTGTTGTAGATATTCTCTCTATTTTTACTATCTCGAACCCTTGTACTTCAGAATATGACCCTGCATACATGCTTGCAAATTCTGTCTTCCATATTTTCCATCAAACTAGTTTACAGAGAAACTTGAAGATAATGTTTGATAAATGACAAATGCGTTGGAATGAGGGGTGCTGGAGAATGAGGAATCAAACTTCTTCAGAAATGTCACAGTTATAAGAATCTGAGCAGACTCTGAGCACTGTGAAGATGAATAATGCAGAATAGCGACTTTATTTTCTATTTTGTTTTGATAAATCAGAAAGACTAAACAAATGTTGACATTAGCTACTTCAGAATTTTACCGTAAATTATTGACCATCTATAAAGAAATGTATGTAACATGGGAGCCCTCTAGTGGCTCTTTTCTGTCACAGGAAGCACAAGATCCAGGTCATGCACCAAACAGGTATATCAAGCATTCACCACTGCAGAGTGAAGTGCTTTTGTAATCAAAATCAAAATGCAGATGTTTAGGAAAGCTTCCATCACCCCTGCCCCCAAATTGCTCCTTAAACTACATGACATTGTCTGAAGGAATAAAACATAGTCTTAAAGATGTATAATAAAATCTCTTTTTGTGGTGATCAGAGGTCAACCCCAGAATTGTTTTCTTGTGCTCTTAAATAGTCCTTTCCCAAGGTTGGCTGGAAGCTAGCAGAATAGTCTAGAATGACTGGTCAGCAAGCCCCAGAGATCCACTGGTCTCCCTCCACTTCTCTATGTCCCCAACACTGGGACCGCAAAAGGTTGTGACCGCGCCTGGCTGTTTTATGTGGGCTCTGGGAATCAAGCTCAGGTTTCTGGGCTTGTGAGGCAAGCCCTACCCAGACAATTCTTTTTCCACAAACATACCAACTTTAATTGTTTGACAATGAGAAAGCAAGATTGCTCATTATCTATGTTTAAAAAGAACTTGAAATATTGTGGGGAAACATAGATTCATAAACAAAAACTATTCATAAACAAAAACTGTTGAGATAAATTTAAAATACGAGTTTCTTCCAGACTGAAAAGGAGTGAGGGCAGGTAAGGAAGATCATCAAAGTATGTCCCATCAGTTGCGTGTGGACCATGTGCAGCCAAAGATAGCTATGAATTCAACATAACATAGAATCCTAAACTCGTTGTAGGACCCTGGTGATCCTTTATCCATAAAAAAGACACCAAATCTTCTAATATTTCAAAGCTTTGGCCTTAGTTGGACAGACTCTCAACTAGCTTGTCTAATTTAGCCTCTTTGCCTAGCCCCATCCAGCCAAGTGGCTAGCTATACCTTCTAGGCCCATAGTCACATCCATCTCCTCTCTGTCTCCAGGTGAAAATCCTTTCTCTTTCTTCATCTCAGAGTTTCTTTCTCTCTCTCTGGAAGTCCCATCTTACACTCCTCTCTCTGCCCAACTGTAGGCTGTCAGACAGCCACTTCTATTATCTAATAGGGACAATTTGGGGGGCAACATTCACACAAAGGCATCCTCAATACATGAGACTCTGCCCATAGGACAACAAGGATCCTAAGGTAGGGGCAGGGCAAGCAGCCAACACTTGAACACATAGTAGCTCCAGATCATCCCCAACATCCATTTAAATAATTATGCAATGCTGAGAGAGAGAGAGAGAGAGAGAGAGAGAGAGAGAGAGAGAGAGAGAGAGAGAGAGAGAGAGAGAAGGGGAATAAAATGGCTCCATAGGCCCATAGGAAGTGGCACTACTAAGAGGTGTGATCTTGTTGGAATTGGTGTAGACTTGTTGGAGGAAGTGTGCCATTGGTGTCAGGCTTTGAAGTCTCAGAAGATCAAGCTATACCTGTTGAGAAATTTTAATCCAGCTATATGGCTGCTCTGGCAAGGAATCACATCCAATCACCTTCTAGGTGTGTGTAATCTGACTGGAATGGCATACCTTTAATCCCTCTGTCTGCAATAGAGACACACCCTTAACACACACCTTTAATCCCAAACAATGAAGGGGAATTAGGAATTAGGTTTTAGAAGGAAGCACCCATGTTTGAAAGTGATGTCTAATTGAAAGGCAGAAAAAGTGATGAATCAGAGAAAGATTTGACAGAGTAGGATATACCCAATTCTCATAATAATAGAAAGGAAAGAGATGACATGAGAGAGAGAGAGAGAGAGAGAGAGAGAGAGAGAGAGAGAGAGAGAGAGAGAGAGAGAGAGAGAGAGAGAGGAGACAGTTTTACTGGGAGAATTTTACAGAGACAAGTTGAAGAGAGAACAAGCTAGATATGGTCGAACATAGTATGAGCCAGAGAATTAGGAGCCAGAAAAATAGAACATATTTCTAGAGTTAGTTTGAGGCCAAATAGGGCAATTCAGTCAGAAGCTGAGAAAAGCCACTTTGAATCAGTCAGCTTGGAGAGAAGTTGGACAGCTGAGCTGTACCAGCCATCCAGAGTTCAGGGTGAGTTTATTCAGCAGTAAGTCTCAGAATTTGAAAACGTTCTAGGTCTGGATATGACTGTATGGAGGCTAGAAGCTCCCAAGACTAGGACTAGGTTAGCTGATGGAGGCAATAAGCCTCCAAGATGACAATTTTATCTGGCAGATAAAAGCTACATTTACACATACTCCGTGGCTCATGGTCTCTTCCTTCTGTCTGCAGATCCAGATATAGAACTACTAGCTCCTCTCAGCACCACGTCTGCCTCCATGCTTCCTACTTTGCTGCTGATGGACTAAACCTCTGAACTGTGAGTTAGCCCCAGTTAAATTCTTTCCTTTATAAGAGTTCCTTTGGTTACTTCCCTGGCAATGGGCAAAGAGACACTTTGTTATTCTTGTATCAGTCAGGAGCAGAGCAGATGGGAACCCTTTTTCATCCTAATGATGCCTGGCTTGGTGGCCAAAGCTGTTTTATGTTTAGAACACATAAAAATCAAATCAAAGCAAACCCAGGCAACATAGTACAGAAGGATGAAGACAGACAGAGACTTGTGTATGGCCATGCCACTCACAGACCTTACCTCTGGTGCGTGGCACAGGCAGGTCCAAGACCCACTTGCCACCACACCATGAAGCATGAACAAAGTATGTAATCCAGGGGGCCACCAGCCAGAATCACCACAATGTGAGAGTGTGCGATGGACAGATGGGAGAGAAAGAGAAGTGGAGCAGCTTGAGCACTGTGAAGAGAGACGGAGCTTGACCCTTGAGGGTGGAGAGGCCTGTTGGGAGTGACCATCTTTGCCTCCTAGGCCATGGTGAGGTCCCAGCTGAAGCCGACACCAAGCACCATGCCTGGGCCTGTGGCTGTGTAGCAGCAAAGGTCAGTGTTGATATTCATGGCTCATACTACCTCTAGAGAACATGGGGACATTTCTGGTCAGGGAAGCCACTGTGGACCACCTGGATGTTTAGAGGTTATGGGGAAATGACCCTTCCCCTCATTGGCTAACACACTTTGGAGCACTAGCCCCATTTCTCACCACTGATGTGCCTCCCCATTCCAGCAGCTGGGAAAGATCTGGAAATGACCATGGGGCCATGATAGCAGGAGAGCTAGTCCTCACTGGCTGTAGCACTCAGGACAGTGGGCCCTGCACTTTGCTTGGGCAACAAGTGGAGCTGGCCCTGATGGCAAAGTCACCAGTGAGCTAGCACCAAGAATGTGAGAGCTGACCCAGCTTTTTGCAGGGTTCAGTACTTGGGACAGTTGGCCCTATGCCTTGACTGGGTAGCACAGAGGAGAGCTAGCTCTGGAGGCAAAGGCATGAGAGCAGGAGACCTGCCTTCTGCTGATAGAGGCATTGGGTGGCTTAGCCGGAGCAGTGCTAGAGTGCTCACCCTGGTGGCTAGGATAACGGAGAGCTGGTGAACTGACCAGCTCAGCTACAACCCAGGCCTGGTTCCAGGGCTCTGTGTTGGCCCACTTTGAAATATAATCATCTGTGAACAGCTGGGACTTGTGAAAGGGCCAGTCCTACTGATCCAAAGCTGCAGGACTGCTATGATACAGGGCAACAACAGCATAACTGGGAGGAGTCCTGGTGAGGATCCAATATTGATGGTGTCACAGAGGACAGAGATCTCAAACCAGCCCCATGATGAATTGCAATAAATATTTGCAAGTAAAGATGTGTGGACAAAAGAATATATACTGTGGGACACACTGCGACATACTACAGCTTCCATGATGAGATGTTTTCTATGCTTTTTAAGAATTTGTGTGTGTGTTTTATTTTAGGGGAAGGTTGCAAGAGCAAAGGGTGGATATGAGAGGATGGGAAGATGAGTGAGACTTGGGTGCATGATGTGAAATTCACAAAGAATCAGTACAAAGTTTTAAAAAACTAACAATAGATAACCGGGTTTGTTTAATATGATTTAATATTGTCATTAAATGAAAAGTGTGTTATATTTTTAATTTTGTTTGGTGTTAAGTGGAAATGTTTATAAAATAGATATAAATACAAAGTTTAGGTATCTTTTTAAATTTTTATTTATTTTATTAATTACAGTTTATTCACTTTGTATTTTAACTGTAGCCCCTCCCTTGTCCCCTCCCAACCCCATCCCTCCTCTGTCTTCTCTGCCCATGCCCCTCCCCAAGTCCACTGAGAGGGAAGGTCCTCCTCCCATTCCATCTCACCCTAGTCTATCAGTTCTCATCAGGACTTTCTGTATTGTCTTCCTCTATGGCCTGGTAAGGCTGCATCCCCCTCAGAGGGAGGTGATGAAAGAGCAGGCCACCACTAAGTTCATATACTTGTTAAGATAGTAAATGTTTTCATGGTAAGACTGATAAGGAAAATAATACAGTAATGTGTGTGTGGGGGGGGGGGCTGTAGTCTTTGTCTGGAGCGGCTGTTTTGGCAACTGCTTTGATATTTAAATTTCAGCTCGAAGACTGGCTTTACCAGGCCTCCTCCAGAGTCAGGGAAGAATTTGCAAGTCCATCCCCTTTTGTTTTGTGACAGCAGGTGGGATAGCTTGTCAAAATCACACCTCTTGTTTCACCTCCTTGTGATTTTAACTCATTGTGTTGGGTGGTTTAAAATAAAGTGAGGCTGGCTGGTGGGGTGGGGAGGGGGGCATTTTGTGCTGACTAGTTTGTCTTGACCGCCAGAGCCTCTCAGGAGATCCCATGTGTTGTGTAGTTTATTAATTTCAATCCTCCCGACTCAAGAACCGTTCGACTCAGCTGGCTGCCCAGCAGACATTAACATGTAGAATATACAGAATGAGTTAATATTTGATGTGATTCTTTTCCAGTGTCTAAAAGTCTTTATTATTAAAAATATATGCAGTGAATTATTAAAATGAAAATATAAAAAACTACCAAAATTTGCTTTGGTCATGGTGTCTCTTTTTAGCAATAAAACCTTAACTAAGACTGTGTGTGTGTCTGTGTGTGTGTGTGTGTGTGTGTACATGTGTGTATGTGCATTCATGCAACTTGATTGTATGGTTCCCTGGCATGAACTTTGTAGATAACAAAGTTGTGTGGCAATGTCAAAGGTTAGCCACTCAGGAAGGTGATCCTTGAAGGTCACTTTGAAGGGGACACTCCATCTCTTAGACAGAACAATGAATGGGAGTTCCAGCTGGATAAAGTGTGTGGCACAAAAGCTTGGAAGGTGAAAGATATGGGCAATCAGGAACTGTTTGCTTAGAATGTGTACCTGTGACTCAAGCCCAGGCTGCCTGTGGGGTTTTGGAAGAGGATATTAGAAGGAGATGTAGGTGTCAGGTGATGCAAAGACATGAACACAGTACAAAGGTGAGTGTGGCTGAGTATGGAAATGTGGAGGTGTGAGTGTGGACATGTGTGCACGTTTGTGTGGGTGTCATTCTTTAGGTGGTATATGCCTTTTTTTCCCCCACACAGGATCAGGACCTTTGGCCTGGATCACCAAGTAGGTTAGACCCTCTGGGTAGTGAACCCCACAGACCTGCTTGTCTCCACCTCCCACTGCTAGGATTATAACCATGCCATCATGCCTAGCTTTTTATGTGGGTTCTGGGGTCAAGCTCAGGACTTTACTGACTGAGCTATGTCCCCAGCCTCATAGACAACTTTAACAGCTTTTTAAAAACTTGATTTATTTAATTTGGTGTGTGTGTGTGTGTGTGTGTGTGTGTGTATTATAGGAGTAGTTCAATGATAACAAATTAATTATAATTAAATACTTAATTTTATAAATAAGAATTAATTACTAAAACATTACTTTTCAGCACGATTTATTATTCAACAATAGATAATTAAACACTGGCCACATGAAGCTTCAAGGGAGGTCAGAATCTCTAGCTTAGTACAGTCCTATTACTATGCAAAGGAAGGACTTAAATAAATAGCTATTTAGTTGTTTTTCTTCACCTTATACCAATGGTCTTATATTTTGATAATACTATAATAGTGAACTACTAGGTTATGTTAAGCAGAAGGGTGGTCTATTCCCATGGGAGAATTACAGAATACGCATATGTGTGTAGACAGAGGAAATAGGAAAGCTTTCGAAGTAGTTTAGATGTGCAATGTTTGTGCCTGGAACCAGAGTGGAGATGATGAGGACATTATCACAAGAGCACTCAAAGTGTACTTTGTCTGTAAAAGTAAGAGTTGTAAAGAAGGGTACTATTCAAACAATTTGAAAAGTGTGGGGCAAAGAGTGTGCTCTAGGCAAAGAGAAGAGGCCCGTGCAAAAAGCCAAATAGGACAAAATCTTCTCAGGTTAGGGGGTGAAGTGGTTTGTAGCAGAAAGTCATGTGTTCAGAGTGATTTTCAAATCATAGGACTGTGGTCGCTCTTGTTGAAATCTTGAGCGTGTCTGCTGTGGTGGTTCAGAGCACAGCATAAGCTTTCATCCCAAAAGCCAAACTAGACTATTGGACTAGGGTAATGGTGAAAGCTGCTGTATTCTGACCTGGGTCTGATCCTACATATATGATCTCTCATAAGTCTCATGGTATTTTCACAAAGTAGATGTATTATGTTGCTTTACAGAGAAGTAACCTGTGGCTCAGAGTGAGTTCATGTCTTGGGGATTCTTTCGCTGTGAAGAGACACAATGGCCATAGCAGCTCTTATAAAGGAAACCATTTAATTGTGCTGACTTACAATTCAGGGGTTTAGTCCATTATCATGGCAGGAGCATGGTGACGCACAGACATGGTGTTGGAGAGGTAGCTGAGAGTTCAATATCACATGGGCAGGCAGCAGGAAGAGAGAGTGAGACACTGGGCCTGGCTTGAGTTTTTGAAACCTCAAAGTACCTCCCCCCAATACACAAGAGGGATACACTCTCTCCAAGGCCACACCTACTCTAACAGGAACACCCTTCCTAACAGTAGGAGTCCCTATGAGCCTATGAGCCTATCTTCATTGGAATTGGCACTATAAGTTACTTGAGCAGGGGGCAGAGATTATGTAACACTTGGACACAAGAGTACTGACACTGAACCTATTGAATTTGAGACACTGTGTAGTCCTGGTTGTCCGGGAACTTGTTGTGTAGACCACCCTGTCCTGGAAGCCACAGAGACATACCTGCCTCTGCCTTCAGAGTGATGAAATTAATTAAAGATAGACACTACTATATTGACCCTGATATCTGACTTATAACCACTTAGCTCCACTACAGATGGTCAGTTAGTGTTGAGAGAATCAATGAATGGTAAAGGGATTTTGTTTCAGGCTCTTCTTTTCATCTCTGTTCAGAGCCTGGTGCCTTTGATTCTTCAAAGCAGCCAGGCTGAGGCAAGCCATTGGCATTCTCATGCTGGTTTGACAATGAGAATAGGAATATTATCTCAAGTAATTTTCTGAACTAGTATTGACTCTGGGAAATCAGGGTCAGATAGGAATAAATTCAATAAGATTTCAAACAGTGTCAGTAGCTAATAGTGGGTTGTGAACCTACTATTAATGCTTTTTAATGCTTATTTTGGAGAATTCTCAACACAAAGGAAAGTGTGTGTGTGTGTGTTCCCAGTGATGTAATTAATTAAAGGTCAAGAAATGAAATTATAACTCTGGGGTTAAAGGGCCCTTTATCTTTATCTGAAAAAAGAAATCTCTGGTGACGTTGAGTTACCACAGGACTATATCCAAGGAGTAATTTGTACAGAACGGTGATAAAACATTGATCTGAATGAAACCTAGAAGACTTGGATACAGGAACTGAAACTTGGGAGGACTACAGGCCTCTGGTTTAGAAGTGAAATTCTTTTCTAGAAAGGAATAATTGCCATTGCTTTCACACTGGTCTTGGAATGACTAAAAGGGTACAGTCACAGGTTGACTTAAACAGTACAGCTTTTAACTGACAGAATACATTTCGAGCCTTTTGCATTTGTTTCTCTGATCTTACCTAGAATATGGGTCAAAGATTTGGCCAAGCATTTTGAAGCATGACAATAACAACAGTAACTGCCACCTTCAAGTAACAGCAGAACTGTTCCTTATATTATTTATTTACTTATTTTCAGTGCTGGAGATGGAACCCCAGGCATTGCATGGATTAGATAACTGCTTTTCTGCCAAACTACATCCTCAGCCCTGGTATTATGAGGCAGGGGTCCCATTATGTAACTCCAAATTGATCACAAACTTGCATGTCTCTCAGGATGGCCTTGAACTTATGACTTTCTTTCCTCTACTTCTTGAGGGCTGGAGTCACTGATATGTGCAACCATTTCTGATTTAGGTGATCTTTCTAACAGAAAATTTTCTCAATTCAGTATTCCTTAGCCTGATTTTCCTTAGAAATTTCTGATAGTGTCATGTGCTCTCATTTGAGTTAAATGACAGTTTGTGTTTTTATTAGGTAACTGACTCTTAGTTTGGACCACTGTTATGGAATACTGGAAACATTTATTTGCAGTAGTATGTGTCTTAGTTAGGGTTTCTATTGCTCTGGTAAAACACAACTACAACCAACTTGGGAAGGAAAGGGTTTACTTCAGTGTGCAG
The DNA here is from genome assembly GCA_028658305.1 of Pachyuromys duprasi. Taxonomy (NCBI): domain Eukaryota; kingdom Metazoa; phylum Chordata; class Mammalia; order Rodentia; family Muridae; genus Pachyuromys; species Pachyuromys duprasi. The sequence goes on from CM053752.1 coordinate 43,094,151, forward strand.
TTCACATTACAGTCCATCATCAAAGGAAATTAGGGCAGGAACTCAAGCAAGGCAGGAACTTGGAGGCAGGAACTGATGCAGAGGACATGGAGGAATTCTGCTAACTGACTTGTTCCATGTGGATTGTTTTGCCTGCTTTCTTATAGAACCCAGAACCACCAGACCATGATTGAGTCACCATTCACAGTGACTCGCCCCCCCCCCCCCGCCACATCAGCCATCAAGCAACAAAATGCACCACAGGTTGCTTACAGGTCATTGCAGGGGACATTTTCTAAACTGAGGTCTCCTCTTCCAAAACGATTCTAGCTTATGTCAAGTTGGCATAAAATTAGCCAACGCTGTAGAGGGATGTCTTATGTGGATGAAGCAGTTGTCAACAAAGAGCTGATTAAGCTGGGCAGAAGGACAGGAAGTAGAGGACAGGATTTACTGTAGGGAGAAAGGAACTCTGGGAAAGAGAAGGAAAGCCTTTTTTCCAGGAGGCATGGAGGAAGACAGACATGTTCGTGGATTTGGGGAGGATAATTGAGCACATGGCTATAGGAACAGACTGATGGAATAGAAGCCACCTGAGGAGTCATAAGACTGGCAAGTTATTGTTTTTTTTTTTTAAAGGAGCTAGGATTAGAATAGCTCAGAATCTGCCCAGCATAGCGCTTACAGCTTAAAAATAAATCATAGGTCTCTCTGTGTCATTGGGGAACTAGCTGGTTAAAGAAAACCACTGCCTTAATAATTTACTATATTAATTAACATAGAAAGAATAATTATTCTTTCCAGAAATGGTATCCAAGTAAATTAATGTATCCACACCCTTCAGAATTATGTTTTATTGTTTGGTGGGGATAATATGCTCCCACAGAGCAGCTTGGGCTGTGGAGACAGGGCACGCTAGAGAGACAAACTGGGAGACCAACAGTCTACTAGACTGAGCTGGGGACTGGAATTAACTGTCTAAATTTAAGAATAGAGACTGCTACGGTCTCTCTGCAAGACATTACGGCACAGCGTGTTAAGCCCACATCTCCGTATCCCCAAAGACCACCAGGAGCCGGACCACATATGCAAGAACAAAGAGCTTTAGAGCCCAATGCAGTGGACTAGGCTAAAAGGGGGAATTGTGGTGGAATGTCCGGGGTGGATTTAACAGTTGTCAATAAATAGCTGATTGGTCAATCATCTGTGCAGAAGGACAGGATATAGATGGCAGGACTTTCTGGTAGGGAGAAAGGAACTCGGGGAAGGGGAGAAAGGCTTTTCGCCAGAAGACATGGAGGAAAACAAGCATGACTGTGGCTGTTGGGGGGATACCTGAGCATGTGGTTATAGGAACAGACTGATGGGGTAGAAGCTACCCAAGGAGTCATCATATTGGAAAGTTATTGAGTTTTTTTTTTTGGTGGATTTTAAAGGTCCTAGGATTAGACTAGCTCAGAATCTGCTAGCTTAAAAATAAATCATAGTCTCTCTGTGTCAGTCACTGGGGAACTAGCTAGTTAAAGAAAACTACTGCGTTAATAATTTATTATATTCATTAATACAGAAAGAATAATTATACTTTCTACACAACACGGTCTGATAGAAAGTCCAAGGTCAAAGTTTTGGTAGATGTGAAGGCTTTCTTCTTGATTGTAGATTGCTGCCTTTCTGTGTTCTTTTATGCACAGAGAGGCAAATATACACAAGAGAGTAGGCCCTCATTTTGTAAGACTACTATGTTTATGGGAAGCATTCTTACGATCCAGTGACTCATTTTCCAATGTCACTACGCCATAGGGTCAGGTTTTAATATTTGAGTTTGGGAAATTGCAACAGCAGCAACTTAGCAACTTCCTGGTGTGTTATTGTTATAGTGGTCCTTAGCATGGTACCTGGCACAAGTTTAATAGCTGCACAATAGAATGCTGAGGGTCTGTCATTTAACAGTGATATTCCAACTGTCTTGAAATCTGGGGGCTGCAGAGGGCACAATTGCACGTGCAGGTTGAGAAAACATAGAGATTCAAACTTCTCTTGCAAAATTTGGAAGCCATTGCTTGTGGAGTGAATCTGGCCTGCTGCCTGTTCTGTAGATTAAGACTTTATTGATGCTGGGAAGATGGCTCAGTTGGCAAAATGCTTGCCTAGTAAGCACACAACCTCAGTTTGATCCCCAGAACTCATTTTTTTTTAAAGGAGTCAGATGTGAGAGCATGTACTTATAATCTCAGTGCTGATGGAGGCACGAAGATCCCTGGGGCCCACTAGTGAGGGCCAACTAACTTTCTTGGCCAGTACCAGGCTAGTGAGAGGCTGCAAAAGATAGTCAGCAAGGAACAACATTCAAGATTGTCCTCTGGACTCTGTATGCATGTACACACACACACTCACACATGAACATGAACATCCATAAATATTTTATTGGAACCCAGCTGTGCTAGTTGACTTAAGGTCTATTGCTGCTCTTTCATGGCCACAGCAGAACTGTAGTTTCAAGAGAGAGCATATGGCTTACAGAGTCTAAAATATTTACCACCAGGCCCTTATAGAGAAGATTACTGTGTTTACTCATGACCTTCTGTGTCTTCCTAACTTTTGCTGTGTGTATTGTTGATCATTACAAGAGGATTAGACTTAAATTACTAAAAGTGTCTCCAGAAAAAAAAATAGAATAAAATAAAGCAAGACATGGTTTTCACAATCTCTGTTAATTTACACCACTAGGTGTCTCTCTTCCCCAAATTTCACAAAAGCCAATGTTGAACCAACTGTCAGCCAACTGGGGCTGTGACATACCAGACAAATATTGACAGTTGCTAAGGCAACTGGGTAAAGTATTGGCCAGGGGATAATATAGGCGCCAATTGTGCGTGCCATGTTTCTCACATAGGGGAGATACAAAGAGAGAAAAAGGAATGAAAAAACATGTTTGGAGACCTCTCTTCAACTGCGGCTTAGGAGTAAGTCACAGCTGATGTTTATCTTAACCTCTATCCTCTTCTTTCCACTTTTCTTGAACTTAACACTTTGGGGACTTGGGGGACTCTTAAGTCAGCTACAATGCATCACAATCGGGAAAGTTTTCAGAGTACCAATTCTTTTGTCCAGTTGTGTCTGAAATTTACTCTTCTAAATACTAATGGTAACTGTAAGGTCATGTGAGTTTTTCATCTGTCTGATTTTGTCACATGGATGGTTTCTCTAGCATTCCCCCGCCCCCCATTATTGTTTGTTTCTAGTCCTGTTCCTGGAGGGATGCAAAGATGCAGGACAGCTGGAGTAATACCCTGTTTGAAATGTGAAGGACCCAGAAGCACTGGCTTAGGAGACTATGGGGAGACTACAGGACAGCTAGGTGAATGCTATGTAAAGTGGTGACACCTTTTCATCTTCTTACTCTCACATTCTATGTTTGGAGTAAGCCAACACTTGGTGGGAGTTTGCAGTAGGAAAAGGTTAGCTGTGATGCTGGAGAGTATCAGTTCTCAGAGAGGAAGAGCAGTGCTAACCCCCATGTCCTCGCCCCCACCCCCCACTTGGTGCTGATTGCAAACAAAATTCTGGGTATTCTCCTAGAGCTCCATGGCCCATGGCTGAACCTAGGCTTTCCTTCCAAGAAGAGGCAGCTTGTTGGCCTTCTGGTTCTCATTTTTGCTCTTTCACCAACTTCTTCATCCTTTCAAGACTTTCTCAAGTGAGTGAGTGTATGATCCAGTCACTCATATTTGGATTGTTCAGGACATCGGGGGAATCCGGATTAGGAGTGGCTAAAGGGTGTGCAATTCACAGGCTTAGATCCTCTAGATAGTCCCTTTTCCTGTTGAGGATTCTGTCAGGGGTTGGTGGAGCATCTTCATAAGGCAGGAACACACATGTTTCATCCTGATGTCCAAGGTCATGAAGTCCTTCTCGATTTAGTATGTTTGCTTTTGTGAATGAAGTACTACCTGAAGAATGTCTTTATGACTCCAGGCAGAGGATAGAGCCACAGTCATGAGCAACTTATAGTTCACATAATTTCTTCTGGTTTATGGTTTCAGAAGGATAAATGCTTGTCATGGCATGGCCACACATGATAGGAACAGGAACCCAAGAGATCACATCTCAACTACAAACAGGAAGCAAAGAGGAAACTGAAAGTGGGGTAAGGCTGTAAACCCTCAAAGCCCATTTCCAGTGAGGGACTTCTTCCAGAAAAATTCTACCTCCCAAAGGTTCCATAATCTCTCCAAGCAATGCCGATGACGGGGGAATTGCTCAAATATAGGAGTGTAGGCTGAGATTTTTCAAACATCTACTTTATTTAAGGTTCTTAAATTACTTTGCCGCCCTTCCAACATTAGGTAGGCGATTAGTAGTAAAAAGGGCTATAGGTGTCTTTCATCTAATTCATGCTGATAAGGGTCAATGGGTCTTCTGGGGATTACCAAACTCAATCAGGATAACAGCAGTCTAGCCAAACAGCAAAGCAGCAACATGCAGCAGCAGCAGTGAAACATTCAGTAAATGGGGCTAAACTCTGCCCCAAACACAAAGTCCGCCGAAGTTACAGAACTCTGCCAAAGCAGCCTAAGAATTTCTCTGGATCATTTCATAAGAGACATTCCTCATTTAAACCACTGCATCCCACCTCACATCCCCATAAGCACATGTCCAGCTCATAATGCAAAATGTATTTAGTCTGACATCAAAACTTCCCGTGTCTTTAACAGTCTCAATACTGTCTAAAAGTTCCAATGTTTTCCACATTTTTCCAAAAATCCCAACCTGGTACAAACTATCTCTGGCTATAAAATATCCTCAAAGAATTTCTGCCACCCACTAAGGCTGCTGGTGCTCTAGACCCCTGTCAGCCCTAACAGTGTGGTATGCCCATCTGTCTGGCTGCTCTAGAGAGAGGTTGTTATGGGTAGGTACACAGAGCTTTCTTACTTTTCTCTTTTAGAAAAATTCTTTTGTTTTATTCTTTGTTTCCTGTAACATGATGTGAAAACACTTTTTAGTCCATTGAGCTTTTACTACTGGATAAACTTAGTCTTTTACCACTATGTTAATTCGAGGCTCTCAGCAGTGACAATGTGAACATTTTGGGAACAGATACTTCCCTTCTCTGACGAGACAGTAAGAATCAGATCTGGTCTCTACCTATTAATGCAAGTGACAGCTCTTCTACATTGTTATGACCAAAATTTTCTTCAGACAGAACCAAATGACAGTGTGGGAGCAAAGTCACCTCTGCTTGAGAATTATGAAATACCAAACCCCTAACCATGTTGTTTTTGGAGTATCCTCAAATAGAGCTAAAGTTTCAGGTGCCAATGAAAGAAAGGGTAGATATTTTACTATCTAAATTGCAAATAGCATCATTTTTCCCCCTTTCTAAGACTGAGAGGATCAGGAATTAGAATCAAGAGTAAGGGGATAGCTCAACTGGTAAAATGCTTGCCACATAAACATGATGACCTGGATTCGATCTCCAGCACCCATATGAAAAGGCCAGCTGTTGCTCTAAGCCCCTAGAAGTACTGAGGAAGCTGAGTCAAGAGGATCTCTGAGTCAAGAGGCTTGATGGTGTAGCCAAATCAATAAGCTCAGGGTCAAGTGAAAAACCTTATCTCAAGTATTAAGTTGAAGAATAATAGAAAACAATAACTAGTATCAGTCTCTGGCTTCTACTTACACACACACACACACACACACACACCGTAAATTAAAAAAGATACTGATAAAATTAGAGGGTCCTCAGTTGCATGGAATACTTGTACTCTCCTAGATAGTGAACCATGGTTCAGGGTGGCTGCTGAGCTTGCCCAAACTTCTCTGTCTCTAAGTATCTCCAGTGAGTCAGGTTGGCTCTGTAAGTGTGGAGCACAAGGAACTGATTATGGCATGGCATCTAAAAAAGTCCTACATCTGACATTTGTCTTCTAGAAAACCATCAACCTGTCCATTAGCCCTGCAGACTGCCTAGATTTTGAGTCTCTTCTGAAAGACTGAGAAATTCCATTTTTCCCACTGGACAGGAGGGGCTGGCTGAGGTCATTATGACGATTCATAAGCAGCATGTTGGACTGTAATTCCCAGTGGAGCTTGAAATACTGATTTTATGCATGCCACGTGAAAGATTGAGCAGTTGTAGCTCTGCTTTGTAAATTACTCCTTGAAGTCTTTAAACAGGATAGCTCTGCCACCAACATAGCTGACACATCCTAATTAATTTTTGTGGAAAGAACCTGACATGTTGCAATGAGCTCATCCGAATAGCATCGGTTCTCCTCTGATACTGAGGATAAATTGGAACAAGGCATGATTTATAGGAAATAAGAATATCACTCCCATTTCTTCATTTTTCTTGCATAGGTCAATCATCTGAAAAAAATAGATAGATTTTGTAGAATTGTGCTGTAGACGTTAAATATTTCCAACATGTGATGATGGATTGATGTTCAGTGAATGGTGATCTAGTTTTCTAAGTTCTATAATGGGCACCGAGGAGCTTTCTAGAAAAGGGCAACTGCCACAAAACCCAAAAAAGATGCCTTTCTATTCCTTTGGGGAAGTAAGATAATTGCAGGTTTAAGTCATTTGTGGGAAAGATGACTGATAGTTCAAATGAACTTATAAATGAGTTCTTACTGGTTTACAGATTGTATGAATCATACAGTTTTCAAATGAAGAAATGGCAAATGTCCAATAAATATGTCAAAAAATGTTTTACAGATTTAGCTATCAGGGAAATGCAAATCAAAATTATATCGTGATTTTATGTTAGCCTAACCTGACTAGCTACCACCAAGTAAAAGGAGTGACAAATATTGAGAAGGAGGGAAGAGAAAAAGACTCCTTAAAAACAGCTGATGAGCCTACTGATTAGAATATTATGGAAATCACTGTGGAAGTTCCTCAAAAATTAGAAGAAATTCTACACAATCCAGATGCATTGTACCTGGTTATGCAGCAAAAAGAACTAAAGTCACCTCACTATAGTGATAACTCTATATCTCCATGTCTGTTGTGTCACTATTCATGATATCTAGATTAATGGTCAGCTTAGGTGCCCACCAGTAGATGAGTGAAGAAAATGTGATATATTGTGTACTTGCACGCATGCACACCCACACACCCACACACATGATAGAATTTTATTCAGTCATTAATAATGAAGGTTTAGCAAAAGAATACAGGGATACATATGTCAGTAATTTTAGCACACTAGGGAGGCTGAGGCAGGAGGATCACAAGTTTGAGGCTAGCCAGTGCTACATGCTGAGACTGTTTTGAAAAACAAACCAAAATAACACAAATTCAGGAAAGATGAAATCCTGTCTTTTTCAAAGAAATGGGTGGATATGGATATTATCACATTAAATGATATAAGCCAGGCTCACAGAGAAGGAAGGGTATGACAGATTGTTTTCCATAAGCGGAGTCCAACAGAGAGGAAAAGACATGAAAGTAAAATAGAACCACTAAGATTGTGAAAAAAAGGAAAATGGAGAAAGGGTACAAGGAAAAGTAGTGAGGTGGGTGTGAACATACAAATTTCACACATTTGTGTGGAGATGACGCAATGAATCCCTTTATTTTATAACATTCAAAAATTTTGAAGGGCATAAAATAATACTTTGCTTTACTTTCGTCCTAACTTGGAGAGATCTACTGTATTAAAGATCCTACTTTATACTAAAGTTCAACTCTTTTGTCAATGAATCTATGCCTAACAATGCAATGCAAGAATTTCCCTGTAATGGCAAGATAAGGTGACAAGAGGCACAGTGTAAGATCTTAGATAATCTCAAGATTCGGTTGAATGAAAGTAATCAATAATAAAACAAGCCTTCTTGTATAAACATTGTAGATTAATTTTTTAGAAATGCCCTTGAGCCCTTACTAAATGGAGTAATTATTCTTAATGCACTGAATGGGAATCATTAACTAATTAATAACTTGAGTTTTCAAAAGTGGTTAGGTCATAATGACCCATTTCCAAAACTGACTTGACTAGTTGATGCATCTGTCTATAAATCTTTGTATATACGCTGCACCTCAATATCTCCTTTGAGCACTCTGACAAAGCAAGTGGCTCTCTAAAAATAATAAGTCAAATTTGTCAAATGAGTCAGATAGAGTGACCTTTTACAGCTCCTCCTGCCATTTCTGGAGATGTCATAGGTACAGTTTTAATGAATATTCTCACTACTGATTTCATCACAGGCATTTGTTTTGTGCTTTAAGAAACCAGAATACATCTTTTCTTTTTCCATACTGGATTTCTCTGTGTACCCATGGCTGACCTAGAACTCACTCTGTAGATCAGGCTGGCCTCAAACACATAGAGATCCGACTGCCTCTATCTCCCAAGTGCTGGGATTAAAGGAGTGTACCACCACTGTCTGGCTATAAGAATGCATCTTAAAGGCAATGTGGTTGTTTTTTTAGTTGAGAAATCAAGAGTTTTACAACAGGAGAGTAATCCAGAAAAGTGTATAGCAAAAAAGACAGACAGGAGGGCGCTTCTAGTTCTGCTTCTAGTAAGCTGGCAGTCAGTCATATACAAAGGGTTTGAGTCTAAAGCCAGGCACTCTGGGTACGAAGCCTTACAAGTCTTATCTATAAATGGGACAATAATACGTATTATGGTGGGTGTGGTGAGGTAAAACCAGGATGGATGGTTATTTACAAGTCTATTACATTTATCTGTCTCCTATCTTTACATAGTTGGGGTCACAGAGGTGCTGAATTGAACATCCTCATTTGTGCACCCAGAAGCGCGAACAGCAGGCAACCTTGATATGTTTGGTTTTCTGACTCTGAGTACATTGTTTCCTAATACATGGCTTTGTTTCTGTTACGCTGTGTTGGGGTTGGTGAAAATTTTGGTAGAGGGTGTTTTGTGGTTGGTGTTGGACGATAAACATAAAGCCATGTCAGAGGAAGGAGGGCACTCTAGGTGGGAAACATGATGGCACAGGGGATGTGATCATGGTTAGACTAGAGCCCTCTTGGCCAAAGGAAAAGGAGAAGCAGGTTGGGCCTCTTCATGTACCATTGAACATGGCTTTGGAATGACAAGTTTCTCTTAATGAATGAAGGAAATCATCTGAAGCTCTTTTTTCTGTGCACTTCTGGAATCTTTGATGTATGTATTTAGGAGGTAGGAGAGGAGTGTAGCCTTTTCAGGTAGATAACCTGTGTCACATCAGAAACTGTCATCACAGGGAGTTTCGTGTGAGAAGCTGGCTCACATATGAATGGGTGGGGGGCTCAAGGATGAAGGAAAGGAAAGATTTATATAATTGTATGAACTTCCTAAGGATAATGTTGACTTCTCCCTTCATCCCAGCAGTTCTTGGTCCTAGAGTTTTCACCAAAAGTCAACTCTCTTCCTTGTCAAAGGGCTATGTATTACCTCTGTATTACTGATTGTGGAAATTCCTTGGGTGGGGATCAATATCCAGAGTACAAAGCCTTTAAGTGCAGTAGTAGTTGGCTTACCTGCTTGTATTTTTGAGCACCTAATGTTTGCTTCTGCTAACTGAAGTATGTCCAGTCCAAGATATAGGAAACAATACAGAAGGATCAAACATACAAATACCATTTACTTATTTGTTTACATTAGCACACAAGTTAATAAATTTTATTATGGCATTTTCATATATATATATATATATATATATATGCCATTATACCTTGCCCTCACTCATTCCCCTCCTCCACAGGGCTCCTCCATGCCTGTTGCCTCCTTCTGGCTAGTCCTTTTCCTTCTTTCCTATTAAATGTGTATGTTTTAAGACTCAGAATTGGAGGATTCAAATCATTATTATGCAATAGATTTATGACCTTGTAAAGCTATTTTTATATTTAAAATCTGATTTTCCTTAACTGCAATTTTGTGAGAATGTAGAATCAGCCTAAAAGAATACTTAAAGGAACTAAAATAAATTAGGCAATCTGTGTGAAATATAGTGCTTGGAAACTAATAAACTTATACACATTTTCTATCTTCTTCTACATCCTTTTCCATCTTCTTTCCTTGCCTCTTCATCTATGTGTGTTCCCTTCTATTATTTATTTATTTGAGGTAGGGTATCTCTATGTAATATCTCTGGCTGTCCTGAAACTTCCTCTGTAGACCAGGTTGGCCTCAAACTCACAGAGATCCACCTGCTTCTGCCTCCCAAGTGCTAGGATTAAACGCATGTATAACCATCACCTGGCTCCATTTTATTTCTTAATTTTGCTTATTTTGAAATTAACATTAATTTTTTTTTGCTTTGTATTTCAGAGAGAGAGAGAGAAACCGAAGTCTTAAAATTAATGAGTTCTATCTTCATTGATAGAACTTTAAAATTTCATTTGTACAAACTGGGCCCTGGAGGCCCTTCAAAGACTGCTACCCCAACAAAGAATCATGCATGGAGAAGTCCTAAAACCTCTGCTTAGTGTACCCCATAGACTGAGTCTCCAAATGGGTTTCCTAGTAAGGGGAGCAGGGACTTTCTCTGGCATGAACTAAGTGGCAGGCTCTCTCATCAATTCCTCCTCAGAGGTGCAGCATTGCCAGGCCACAGAGGAAGACAATGCAACCAGTTCTGGTGAGACCTGATTGGCTAGGGTCATACGGAAGGGGAGGAGGACCCATCAGTGGACTAGGGGAGGGGCATAGGGGGAGAAAAGGGAGGGAGGGTGACATTGGGAGGAGAGGAGGAGACAAGGGAGGGGGCCACAGCCAGGATACAAATTGAATAAATTGTAATTAATAATAATAATAATAATAAACTGCAATTAAAAATTCACTTTTACATATGAATTACACTTCATCTTAAAATCAGTGATGCCTACAGTGTGATCTTTTTGAAACTCTTGTTAGTGTTATCAGGGCTGATTTGACATTATACAGTACAAAAGAAGATGTATGAGGCTTCAGTGTAAACATGGTATATTATTTAAAGCACTGATTTCATTTGAAGATTTTGGTAGAAAAGTTTTCGTACTTGAGCCAAAAAAAGATTGCTTTTATATTTAAACAAACATAAATATGTTACGTAGAAATTCCAGTTTACCTGAATTTTAAAAGGACAATATAACATGCTTCACAAACTTTCACCTGAATTCTACATTTTTTTTATGTGAGATTTTCAGATGACAGAGGTTCAGCATATTCTGCTGTATGGTGTATTATTCTGGAAAAGTTTGAATTGTACCATGTAAAACAGTGTAAAGAAAAACCATGCATGGCCTTTGGAATCTCAGATTGGAGTCTAGTGAAACAAAAATGGAAGTGGTAACAAATAGGGAGCTGCAGTAATAATTGTTACAAGAAATAGTTAAACACAAAGAAGGGACTGTGGCTAGTGAGATGGCACAGTGGATAAGAACACTTTTCCATGATGATGACCTGATTTTGATCCATGAGACACATATGATGGAAAGAGAGAACAAAGTTCTGTGGGTTATCATTTGGCCTCTAGTGTGTGTGTGTGTGTGTGTGTGTAAGTAAGTTTTTAAACCTCTTTTTTAAAAAAGGGGGAGAGGTGGTGGTTAGTTTAGCTGGGTGAAAAAAATACGGTGGTACTAAAATTGTCTTATGTAAGCTGATCATTACATATTTTCATGAAACAACAGAATCTGAAGGATTTCCATCCTCTTTTCTGTATGTTGTGCCATGCTAACAACAGAGAAGATTTTCACTGTTGAACTTTCAGATGAATTAGAACCACCTCCCCTATATGACCCTCCTATGCTAATACCCTTCAAGGCTCTAGCAGATGGCTCTGTTTCATTAGGACAAATCTTCGTCAGTCTGGAGCACAGTGATCCATATTTAATCCAAGTTAAGAACTTTATAATCTCTTCCAAGCTTTTGAAATCCTACAAGCAGAACTTGCTTCATAGATTTTGCTAATAAAATATAAGTCCAAGTAACATCTTCTTCCTGGATTATACAATATTTATTTCTAAGCTCCTTTCAGTGTAAATAAGAAACTGCCTCTGGTATAAACTGTCTCTGCCATTAGAATGGAGCTGCACATTGTATGTACAGTTTCTTGGGCTGACATTCAGACCTAAGGAGAAAGACATCTTTTAGGAAGAGTGGTCCAACATTGTCATCCTTACCCTTTACACCTCCTGATTATCCCTTGAACAGCTGGCTTAATGTAACAGTAATTTACAGTCCCCAGCTGGAAGGCTGCAAAGAATTCTTCATTATCCATAGTTCGGCAAATGCCAGGAGTGTTATTGAAGTGGTAATTGAATTTTGTGAACCCTCTGTAGTCCAGCCAGCATAGCATTGCGTGCAACAACCATGTGACGTGCTGAAGATGAATACATGTCTAATAATAAAGGATCCTCAGGCAAAGCCCAATAGCACCCAGCCAAACAGAACATGATGATTTGATGATTTGACTTCTGATATTGAGCATTTTGGAATGGGATCCATTCAGAAGCATGACAATGTGTACCTACAAGGAGGTTATTCAGAGCGAAATCTAATGCTTCCCAGAAATCTTTATCAAAACCTTCATTGAAATTTTCATCAAGTAGAGCTGTGCATAAGACAGATTATCCCCTTGTCTAATCAAGGCTATCCTTGCCTAACTCTTTAATTGAATCCTTGTGTGGAAAAAGAAAATTCCTGAAATAAATTTTGATGAGAGTTTTCAATGAAATGTGCCTTATCACAACTCCAGCGACCAAGTGCTTTCAAAGTTTCACACTCACAGAATGACCTCACACTCAATGCTTTGCAATGCTGTTTCTAAAAGAGAACATTTATGGTTTGGGAAAATAGCTCAGAAAATCAGCACTGTTGGAATTGTTTTGGTTGCTGAAAATATACTTGGCCTCAGTGACTGTGGCCCTCTTGAAAGGAACCAGCTTTGGCTCTGAGCTTAGGCAGACCCTGAGTTTGAATCCTCCCCCTCTAGTGGCATGCACTCTGTCCTTAATAGGTCATTCAGCTTTTTGTGTCTCTTTCTCTTTCCTTGAAGAACTGAGCTCTGTGGAGCCAGAGAGAAAGTGGGTAGAGTGCTTGCTACATAAGCATGAGGGCCTGAGTTGGGACCCCAAGGACCTGTGTAAAAAGCAGTTTGGCAGTTTACCCTTTAATCTTAATGCTGGAAGGTAGGAGAGAGGAAGATGTTTGGATTTGATTGGCAGCCAGTTTAACCAAACCAATGAACTCCGAGTTCAGTGAAAGACCATCTTCCCACAGATAGGTTGAAGAGCAACTGAAAAAGACGCCACTGTGTTATCTAGCCTCCACACACATTTGGATACACATGAATACACACATACACACACACACACACACCACAAAAACACACAGAGAGAAACATACACACATACACATGGCTCAAAAATCTATATATACATTAAGTATATAAAGGACTGTGCCTATTACACTAACAGCTGTCATTTACAAGTGTGCTATGTGTCAGGCAAAATCAACTGCTTTGAGTACATACTGCTTTATTTCTGTAGTTAGTATGTAAAGTGACTGACTTATCCTACTTTTGCTGAGACTGGCCTGAGTTTACAATGGAAAATCTTGAATCTTCAGTATCCTTGTCAGTTGAGGACAAATTAGACCAGTTCTTCACTCACCAGTACATAGTCTCACTCTTCAGGTGTGGAAACTGAGACTTAGGCACCAACTGCCTAATATGTAAGAACTTGGAAAGAATAAGTCTGGTATTCAAACCCAGGCTCAGCTAAGTCCCATGGCAGTGCTGTCTGGGCTCCCAAACTTGGCTCAGTCAGTGTTAGCTATCTTACGATGTTACAAGAACATTTTGAACTTTACAAAACTTTATACATCAGATCACATTTTTCTAACCTTTAATTATAATTTCAGGAATGCATGTGTAAGGGGGTTTTTGTATGTGTTGGAGAGTGAGAAATAGTGATAATAAGAATGAAAGTCCAAGAGTCTGGCATTAATTTCAAAGAATGTCCTGTGATCTGTCGATGCAGAACCATTATTTACTCATTTGGTCAACAGGTATACAGGGATGAATGCTGTGTTTAAGACACTTGGGGAATACACTCAATGTGTTTGTAATGAGAATACAAAGAATCAGTTACAAAATAGTGCTAGAACTTTGATAATAGTGACAAGTCCTCAAACCAATGTCCTGCAATGACTGCCCAGTTGACCTTTCATGAGACGCTTGAACTACAGGAAGCTACATGGGCCTTCCTTCATGCTTCTAGTCCTCTCTCTCCATTTCTCTCCCTTCCTTCCTCTGTCCTTTCCTTTTTCTCCATTTGCATTATTTGCTGTTTTTAACTGGAGGGTTCATTCTCCTTTCCTTTGTTATTTAAGAGGAAATGTCAGCCCTTCAGGTACAATTGTAGAGTAGTCACTGGACACCTTTACAGGGTAGTTTTATGTCAACTTGACACAAGCTAAAGTCATCTGTGAGCAGAGAACCTCACTTGGGAAAATGCTACTATAAGATTGGGCTATATGCACGCCTGTGGGACAGTTCTTAATTAGTGACTGGTAGGGGAGGGCCCAGCCCATTGTGGGTGGTAACACCTCTGGGGTGGTGGTTTTGGGTTCTATATGTAAGCAGACTGGAGAAGCCATGTGGTGAAAGCTGGTAAAAAGTACCCCTTCATGGTTTCTGCATCAGCTCCTGCCTCCAGGTTCCTGCTCTGCTTGAGATTCTGTCCTGATTGTTTCCTCCAACAATGAACTATGATGTCAATGTGTAAACCAAATAAACCATTTCCTTGTCAACTTGCTTTTTGGTCATGGTGTTTCATTGCAGCAATAGAAACTCTAACTAAGATACTACCTCAAGCTGTATTAACCACTGGCTTGATTATAGGATGTATGTATTTGTTTATCTTCTATATTCCATAGGATGTATGAATATTTATTTTCTATATTCATTGCTTCTTGCTTTAGCTTTTCTAAACAATGTAAATATCAGAAAGAAGGGTAACCTTTTTAATTTATTTCTTGTTTTGTCTTCAGCTGTGTTCTGAGGATTGAAAACAATGCTAGACACATAGACGTAAACTAAGCATTCACTAGATGAGGAAAATGAATTAATTAGCAACTGTTTTTGATTCTCAAAGGTGCAGCTAATTCTACATGAAGCAGTTGTCATAGGATGGACTAAAGGGACATCTTGATTCACCCTTATTTTTTTCTAGGTACAATAGCATATCCCTTCTTTAAAATATGTTGACAGTCATAAAAATGTAAACACTAACTTTTTAAACCTCCAAAATATTACACTGTACATTTTTTCCTAGATATTCTTTGATAAATGTTCATAGATATTGTCCTAAGACAAGGTCTTGCTACAACACTGACTGGCCTAGAACTTGTGATCCTCCTGCCTCGGTGTCAACTGAAATTACAGGCATTCACCACGACCCCACATTCTTATGTACCTTCAAACAATAATAAATTCCTCTTTTATGGTTCTATATTTTATGTGCGTGTATTCTTTATCTTATTTTTCCACTCTGATTTTAAAGATTGCTTTGTTTTTTTTCCTAAAAATTTATACATTATGATTTCTCTAGCTAAATCTGTGTTGTTGGAACTCATTATGAAAAACATGGTCTTAAACAGCTCCAAAGACAGAGAATTCTGGTGTGGACTCCTTCAATAGCAAGTACAAACGAGAAGATATTTGGTTTACATTCAAGATTCACTAACTTCTTTTAACCATGTGTGGGGTGGGGTGGGGTGGGGGGTGTAGGTGTGTAGGTGTGCATGTCCCTGTGTTCATGTATGGAGGCCAGAAGTCAATGTTGAGTGTCTTCCTCTTTTCTTTTCCACCTTGTTTGAGACAGGGTCCCTCACTAAACCTGAATCCTGGTGTTCCAGCTTGACTGGCTGGCCAGTGAATCCCAGGGATTTCTCTCCCCACTCTTCTCCACCAGTGCCAGGAACACAGGGGTGCAGTGCCAAACCAGCTTTCACACGAGTAGCGGGGATCCAGACTCAGATGCCTACATTTGTGTAGTAAGCTCTTTGCTTACTCTGAGGCTTCATGGTCCTTTCTTTTAACTTTCTGGTTTTCAAAAAGTGTTTTCCATGAGCAGCCAGAGGAGATGAGGGGTACTGACTTTCTATTATTTTTTTAAATTAAATGACGCAATGAAAACAAAGTGCTTAGTCCAATGTAAGTATGCAATAAATGTTGGATGGCCTTGATAATGTTTGGTGAATCAACTCCTAGAAGTCCAATTTGCTTTCCCAGTTTATCTTGAAGGCAAATATAAACTAGCTGTAAAAATGGATGTGAAGGAGGCTATAGTCTGAGGAAATGAAGTTAGAAAAAACATCCTTTTTAAAAAAAATTATGGAAGAACTGTGGGTTCATAATGCACCAGCCAGAAACTTCAAGCTATAAACACTCATATTAACTGTGGCTTGGCTTTTATATCACCCAGGTGGCAGTCCTGGCCATGTCCTGCTCCGCATCATCACTGGAAATAAGGCTCCTCTCAGTATCCCTGACAGACTGAGTCCAGGGTGTCCTGCGGAAATCATAATCAAGACCTTCATACAGAACAGTAGTATTTGTATAGAACACATACACACCCTCCTCTATACCTTATCATCTTCCTCTTAATCGCTAACATAACAACATAACATTTATGCTATACAAATGGCTGTTACCTACTTATCCACTCTAGGCCAACTACAGGGTGCAAATTAGCAACAAAGTAATATTTGTTCTTTCTAATCTCTTCAGTCCAGGGTTGGTTGGTTGGTTGCATCCCATGGTACAGTGGTTACGGACATGGATGGGTCTGGGCAGACGGCAAGGGTAAACTGATAAACAGGATAGTAATGATTTCACTTGGGTAGCAGGAATGGCAGCTGGACTCTTCTTTTAATTTGATAAAAGACACAGAGAAGTGAATGTTGACTCTAAGAGAGCAAATTCAGATATCAGTGTATAAGGATGTCTGGGGTATTTCTGGAAAAATGGCTGGGGCTAAAGATGATGGTCTGAGTAAATGGCACAGAGAATATTTGTGACCTTGGTGGTGGAGATCACTGAATATAGCAAAAGCTGTCTTTTCCCCTTCTGATAAAAAGCTATGAGTGCGTCACAAAACACCCACTTTGCTTCTCAATCAATGCTACTGACTGAAGTCCTATTTAATTCATGGATTTTTATTTTAAGTAAACAACATTAAACTTATAACACAAAACTAATACCAGAGTCATACACTTATAACATCATATTTTTTTAAGTTGTGTCTGACAACCAGAGAAATTAAAGAGAATATTTTACAAGATGTATAATTTATATTCCATAAATACTTTAAGGAGAAAAGTGGAACACATGTGGTGATGTACAAATTGCATTTTGAAGCACATTTTCTGATCTTTATCTATTAAACACACGTAGATACACATGTATATCTTGTATTTTCATAACTATAACCAAAGGTTTATTTTGAGCAGCTCTTCAATTACTCTAAACTTTCATAAAATTTGTGGATTCTGCTCTTCCTTCTCAAAACTGCACTGAAAGCACATTTGAAAGTCATCAGAGATTGTAATTAGGTGGCCTGGTCCTCAGTGTACTGTTTAACTATGAGAGAATCCCTGCTGAATTATGAAGAAGTGAGCCTCGGCAGAACCCAGGACACAAACCGTGGGCAGAGAGGCCCCGTCATCTCTGCATTGCAAGGTTTTGGTTCGGCTTCTTTCGACTGGAAAGGAGTCAGTTTGTCTACAGTGGAGAAAGTTTGTGATCTCAGTCCACTTAACTAACAGACTTTCCACCGCTGTAGCTGCAGCACATTTCCTCGTATACCACTAAATAATTAAAACCAGACTCTGGACTTCATGTTCAAGAGCTGTATGTTCCCTCTGACCTTAGACTTGGAAGTACAGAGCTGACCTACCCCAAAAGGGAGCTCAGTAGAGGTCCCTCAGTATATGGTGATATATATATATACACGTTCAATGTGATCTTAGATTTCACTGTGTCATTCATTTCTGTGACACTTACTGGGATATAACTAGTGCACAGAAAATGAGTGTAGCATGACCCACTCTACAAACTAAATCATTGATCTGACCTAAATTTATGCAAATTTGCACTTTCAATAAACAGCACAGGAAAGCAAGTCCTCCCTAAGCTATATCTGAGCTTACCTTGATTCCAAGTTTACATTTGGAACATCTTTCCTTAAAATACATACATACATACATACACATATATGTATATATATGACATCATGTGATCACAGGAACATACATGGGACACTGCTTCATTATTTTCTTATAGTCAGGTGATGGCCAGCCAGGTGACAGTAACAGTTTGCCTCCATCCATGTGCTTTGCTGGACACCTGTTACATTTCTCCTCTGCTGGTCTTCAGCTCCAGCTCCTGAAGAAAGGCCTCATTGTTCTGGGGGCAGTTAGAGTGACAGGTACAGGTTCCAATGACCATCACCGGTTTCTTGATGGTTTGCCCTGGGGAACACTGAAATTCCACCTGGATGGTTTTGGTGTTGTGTGGGGTACAGCACCGGCCATCACTGCAGACCCCACAGAATCTGGGCTTGTAGGTGTGCAGGCTAGTGCAATTCTTGAACTGTAGGTGGATGGCTTTCAGGGACTTCTTTGTGCGGAGACACTTTTTACCTTTCTAAGAAAAAAAGAAGAGTGTTGAGTGGAAATCCTGCAATTCTTCTGAAGGACCACTTTAGTGGTTGTCCACCCACTGTGTTTTCATCTTCCTTCTTTTTTAATGAAGCAGCAATTTTATTTGGACAATGTTGTCAACTAAAATCAGTAGCTTCCCCAGAGTACCTGGGAATCTGTGATAAAATTTATCCAATGACAGCATCAGTTCAATAATTCTGGGCAATCCTGTGCTTTTTGGACACTTCTTACTGGACTCTTACATTCATTTTCTTTCTGCCTAGAATATGAATATAATGCCAAATGTACAGAATCCCCTTTTGTATTTGAGTCTATGAACAGGAAGAAGAAAGCATCTCCCCATTTAAAGACATTGCTTTTATTCAACTAAATTCATTCTTTGGTGTTACTGAGAGAAGGACCAAATATGGCATCAGTAAAGCCTATTACTGTTTTGAGGACTTTCAGGCATTAATTTACTTAATTTAATCAGCATTCATTCACATAAGAAATAATTATTTATATAAGACACAACTGACCCAATTTCATTTGGAAACTGTAGTCTCAAAGGACTGAAATGATTAGAAAATATCGAGTATTAGAATTTGTCTGATGCAAAGCCAATTCCTTCTAATACATTATGACCTTGGAAATTCTAGAACCGTAAAATTTAAGACTCTTCCCATGAAACTGAATTGAGTGGAAAGTTTATTCACTATCCCACCACTTCAGATAATAAAGAAACTGACTCAATTTCATTAATAAGCAAACAACTAACTTTTATTTCGTACTCGACTACAAATTCGCCAGTATTCTCCACTGCACACTTTCCAGGGTGAGTCTCATGGTATGTGGGGTGATGATTAGGAATCCTTTTATGTCTGTGGTTCTCAAACTATCATGCACATGAGCACTCCCTCAGGCCTTTGTTAGAACCTACTCTTGCTCCTTACAGGCAGAGTTTTGGTCTTAGCAGTTGTTGCTGTTTCTGGGGTCTACAAAATAAGAGCCTCAGCCATAGACTTAAGAAATCTCAGAAACAAGAACCTGATTTTATATTTCAAACACATTTTCAGGAGCTGTATAAAGTATGTACACAATGTAAAGATCTTAAGCATGGTACTTCCCAGTATAAAGTGAAGTTTTAAAGCAAAATCATTCATGTAAAGGAACAATACAAAAGACCAAATTCTAGAAGACCTATAGAAAAAAGGCCTTACTTAATAAAGAAGTAACTATGTTCATGAAAATTTTGAAAGGCCTATTTTTCCTTTTTTGTAGTTAATATTTAAGATACAGTCTTTTCAATAGCTGTTAAAAACCAGAGGTAGCAACACTGCTGTGAATTGTGTGTGCATGCAAGGTAAGTGTGTGACCACTTATTATGTGTGTGAATGTTCATTGTGAAGCTACCCATTTCCCAAAGTGTCAGAAAGTGCATTTCTAGGGTAAAGTTTTGGAGAAAAGGTGTTTCTAGTTCTTTTTGAATTTACAGAAGGAACATAAAGTTGGGGTAGATCTCTAAAATCATATAGCTGAACAACCTCATAACCGCTGAGATCACGAGGGACTCTTGTCTTAGCAGTAGGGAACATTTCCTGGCTAACATTAATAGAGTATTTAATCAGTGTCCAACAGTTTGTAAGTTTGTAAGCTCATTTTGTTTAATCCTTATGACAACCTCAAGATAAATGTTTTCTTTTCTTTGGTTTGTTTGTTTCTTTTTTCTTCCCCTCTCTCTCTCTTCTTTTTGAGTCAGTCTTTCTGTATAGCTCTGCTTTTCCTGGAGCTCTCTGTGTAGACTGGCCTCACACTGCCAGAGCTCCACCTGCCTCTGCCTCTCAAGCACTGGGATTAAAGGTATGTGCCAATATGTCCAGCAAGAGATATTTTCAATGGTCCACTCAGTGGGGAAAGAATTTAAAATAAATTGCCCACGATCACACAGCTAGGTCCTGTTGGAAGGAGTTAAAGCCAGGCTAAACTGGTTCTAGTGTCGTCCCTTAAAGCTTATATGATGCTGCTTCAGAGTAGAGATCCACAGAGCTTGAATTTCTAAAGGCTGTTTTATCTTGGCCTCAGGTTGATAGAAGGCTCTATGTAATGGTTAAATCTGATCCAGTTCTGCAACAAGACCTGTCATGTCATCAGGATCCAATTAAGGCTCCTGATCTGCACACTTTATACCTAGAATCAACATATCATGTTGACATAATTCCAACAATAACAACAAAAAAGGTGGTGGGTGTTTCATTTGGCTCATGTTGCCTTACTCTGGCAAATGTGCTATTTCTACCAGGTTTTTAAAAATATTGTTGATCATTTCCAAACACACATTCATGCATTTACTGACTGTTTTTTTATTGTGTACACAATATTTCTGAACTGCAAGGTGAATAAAGCAGGCAGCCTCTATCCTGGTCCTTCCTATAGCTTGTACCTGATTTCTTTAAAAAACAACTAACCTTGCTAAAGTCAGCTCTACCTCACAATCAGTGAGCAGTTTTATTTTTCTTCAAGTATGGGATGGGATGGGATGGGATGTATTAACCCATCCTCATTTGTCTGTTGAACTGCTGTGAGTTGTTTGGGGGCATCTACATACATCAAAAAGACAGAAAGTACTGATTTTGATTCAGGGTGCTCCACACCCTTCCTTTGTCTAGGTTAATGCCCTGCTAGAGCAGATGTTTTTCAGTCAGCTAGTGTGGCAGTGACTTTCTGGAGGCCAGGCTTTAAGGAGGTGAAGCTACTGCTGTAAAGTGACAGGCCTCCTCTGGACTCCTACCTTGTCTGTTGGTTGCTTGGACTCCTGTTCACAAGGCCGAACCATGCATAGACGAGTTTGCTTCACCATCTCACACTGGCGGTTCCTGTTGGTGACCCTGGAGGACAAGCCCATTCCACAGCTTTTGGAGCACGCACTCCACTCTGTGGTCTGCTCAATACAGTTGATACTGGCATCAGAGACTTCGACTCCTACGGTGGCTTCTGGCCTGTAGGCTGTTGCAGGCATAAGTACCGTTATTTGAGTAAAATATGGTCATAAGTGTCCCTCAGACAACATTAGATGGTAAATTTTAATTTTGTAGCTAATATAGACCAGTTTAGAACTGGTTTTATTTGTAAACCCCTAGTAGGTAGGCATGATGTAGGACTGCAAGAAATTTTTATTCACCTGACCATGATTCACTTAGAACAACTTGTCATAAGAAACTTAAATTATATGAACATAGGACCAAAAGCTGAATATTTTCAATGTGTAGTTTGGCGCATACATAGGTCATGATAAACAATTTAATTTTTGTGTTTATGTTCGTGTGTGTGTGTATATACATGGCCATGTGTTTGCAGGTGTACATGCCTATGTATGCACAGGTGTTTGGAGGCCATAGATCTACCTCAAATGCTGTTTCTCAGGAGCTTGTTCACTGAAATCTGGGGCTCAGTGACTAGGTTAGTCTGGTTGGCCAGTGACCTCAGGCGACCTGTAGATCACTGCCTCCTCAGCATTAGGCTTACAGATGAAGTGTATTTTGTAAGGGTGTTGGAGATCCAACTAAGCTCCTCACACCTACACTGCAATCACTTTACCAACTGAGCTCTTTCTCCAATGCTACATTTTAATTCTGATGAGTCAGTAGAGCCAGCCAAATCAAAAATCTAGAAAGAATTTTTTTAAATTAAGAGTCAATCAGGAGAGAGCGAGAGTCAAAGAGTACCCATCCCATAAAGCAAACACTAAACACAAGTGACCGGCTCAGTGGGGCCCATTTAAAAGAGAAGCTGTGTACACATTTCAGCAATCTAGCTCAGAGCGAAATCAACAGGGCATGTGATCTCAGTGGGCAACCCGGAATTCACAATTCAACAGCCATCCCAGAGTCACACCTGCTTTGTGACTACATTGACTCCCACTCTCTAGCATGTCTGCAGAGTTTCTCACCTGGAAGGGCCAGGCCTCCCAGTGTCCCCTGCTCATTTGGGCCACAGGTCCACTTTTCGCAGCACTCTCCAGGCACAGCAACTTTTCTTGGAGTTGGGCAGTCAGGACCTGGCAGCAGCACATCCAGCTGGCAGCGGGGCACACAGCCAATCTGCCCATCTCTGCAGGTGCAGTGGTATTGACAGTTTGGTTCAAACTTCTCTCCGCTGCGGTAAATGACCCCATCGAACACACAGTTGTCTCCTTCGAGAACTAGAACATTCAGGAAGAAAGGAAGGCAGAGGGAAGAGGAGACAGAAAAATGAAAGCACAATTCAACTGGAAAGCTGTGTACCATGGGTAGGACATGGTCAGAAGTTGTTCCTTTTCTATTTCAGATGACTGGCTTCTTATACATCTCAAGGAGAGAGAGGTGTAAATACTGCAGAATCTGAACGCTGCCAATATACGTATTTTGGTTAATTGATGGCTTTTAACACAGCTCCACTTCCTTGGAAATCACCTACCCGGAAATGATTTCACTTCTAAGACAGAACAAAGACAAGAACAAAAGAGGACGTCACACTTTGGAGACCCTATCTCCAAAGATAAGATCATTTCCCAAGAACCCTCTTAGAGTCTTCTACTGCAGTAGTTTAGGATTTAAAACCAAATAGCTTTCAGACTGGGAAGGGCATTAAGCTTTCTTGGCATTGATGCTCAGTAAGGCATCACTGGCTTTGAGCAAAAAGAAAGAAAGAAAGGCTTACTTTAAACTTAACAGGGAACTTGGGGATGACCCTGATTACAGCAGTGTACCTCGTGGGAAATTGATCTCCCATTGATTAATTTTCACGAGCCCGGATTGGCTAGTTATCTGCATTTTATTTTACTGCAGCCCAGACAGGAGTGACATAGTCCTCCCAAGAGAAGGAATTGCTTTGGCTCAAGTAGGACAATTACAGGTGTGAAAACAAATGTGCTGGGCTGCTGTGGGGCGAACCTTAGGCCTGTGAGTAAGCCCATACTCCCATCACCCCAACGTTCCCCTGAAAAATCCAAATAAAATGATCTCATTGGCCCTTAACTCTACTTTCATCCCTTGTCTCTTCTAGGAAGAGCCATGTTCCTGTACTGAGCTTGTCTCGTCTCAGCCTGATGCCTGGTACACAGTAAGCTCTCCATAGGTCCTTACGGCACTGTACTATTGCTACACATGTTTTTTGCTTAGTTCTCAGGGAAAGGGGAAAAGACAGCAAACAGAGGAAAACAGTTTCGCCTAGCTACCCGAGGCCAAGGAGGGGGACAGCAAGAGGGGCAGGATTACCCATGCATATGCCAGTCTGGTTGCTGGGGTCTGCACTGCGGTCACAGTAGAGGCCGCTGCTCTGGTCGCAGGGTTTCAGCTCGGAGCAGCTCTCCCCGCGCTGGCGGGCACACACCAGACAGCAGGAGCAGCCGTCCAGCACGGAGCGCACCCCAGGGGCGCAGGTCGGAGGTGTAGTGGGGCACTGGAGCGGGCACGGGGACTGACAGCGCTGGGCTGCAGAAACCTAGGAAGAGCGGCGGGACAAGAAAAGGAGCCCTGTTATCAGGGACAAACTAAGGCAGAGTGAGCCCGGGACGGATCAGGGTCAAGCCTGGAGACCATCCCGGGCATCCTAAGCGTGCGCCACTTACTTGACTTAAGAGATAGAAGAGCAGGAAGCCTTGACAGAGGCATCGGTTTCGCAGGAAGAAGCTCATGTTCTGCATGCTCTGCACGCTAAGGCTGTCACGGGCTGGAGATGGGGACTGCCCCTTCACCCAGGTCTGGCTGAGCGGCGAGCGCCACCCGTGCAGGTTTTATAGAGCGCTCCAGGGACGCACAGCCGGTTGGCTGCGTTGGGAGGAGGGGGTGGGTGGGTGGGAAATCAGCTGGGTGGGGAAGTGGAAGCAACTCCGCGGTTACCAAGGTGATGGGCCCCAAGGCTGCTCTCCTTAGGGCGTGGCGCCGGGCCTGAGTGTGCCTGTGTGTGGCGATTGGCTTTTCCCTGAGCACCGGGAGGGGCTGGGTGGAGCCCGGAGGCCAAGACCCCAAGCCAGCTACAGCTCGTGGGAAGGAAACGCCCTCTCCCTCGGTGTAGTTGCTTCACCTTCCCCTCAGAGGAAGACCTCGCTACTCCCTAGCACCCTCCGCCCTCACTTCTCCAACCAGGGCTACAAACACTGAGCTGCTGACCGGGAGGCCTGAAGTTTGGGGCCATATGAGCAGGGCAGGGATTGGCCAGAGGCCCAGAGGTTTAGTCATAAGGGAAGCACATGCAAGTTTGTCACCGTTTATTAGGGCACTCTCTGAAATGTGTTAAGGGGGTGGGAAGAAGGAAAGGACACACACACGCACACTGATAAATGAAATAACGAAACACTTCGTCAAGAGTTGGGGGATGCTATTGGCCAAATTCTTCTGATTGTAATCATTTTAAGATCTGCGAAGTCCTAAGACTCAAGTTCTACATGACCAGTAGAAATAAAAATAAAACAATGAAATACAAATAAAAGGGGGAGGGGAAAACTTTCCGTGGCAGAGGAGAAGTCTTGAAACACCTGCCATATGGTACCAACTGTAAAACTGCTAACAGTTTAAGGTCCTATGAAAGCCTCGCTGGGTTGCACTCATTGACCCGTGAACTGAAAAGGACAGAGGAAAGTTCTTGTTTGACTTGACTGAAGGGCAGCTCTCCAACCTATCATTCATTTGCAAAAGGAAAAGGTGATCTGCAGCGGTCTCTTTGCCCCGTCTTGTGAGAAAGAGAGAACTGGTTTTACTCTTGCAAAGGTGACCCCGTGTGACAGATTTAAAGCAGGTTTTCCTCTCCCTGTATTTTTGTATTCCGCGCAAGAAAAACTATACTCAGCCCCCTTGAGGATAGCTACTTCAGAAAGACATTTTGTAAGCAAAATTATACCGGCCTGTGATATAACTTTAGACTTTATAAGACACAAATTGCCTCTACATTGCCGACCTTCAGCAGGAAACCAATGGCAACGTGTATAGTGAACCTGGGTTGTCCCTCCAATGCCGGAGACACAAGTCACTTCCACCTCCTTTGTATTTTTATTTGTTCGTTTGTTTATTTATTTATTACAGCTTGGAACTTCCCTGATGCACCACCACAGCTGGGACAGTTCTGATTTTGGGGGTGTGTGTCAAACTGTGGCTGAGAAGCACGCAAAGTTTACACAGAGATGGGGGAGTCAATTTGCACATCTGATTGGGGGCATTCACATGCTTGTCGTGTTAATGCTCTTCATGCTCACCTGTCTTGGCCATACCTCCGTCTGGCCGCACAGCGAAGATAATTAGAGTGCGTGTTTTTCAAAATTACAGATTCGTGAGCCTGGCACTTGACCATCTTCGTGGTTTTTCTTGGTGTGGTGAATTTTAGTGTGTGATGAATCGTAAGCTAATTTTGGGGAAACCAAGTAGGAGCAGCGCTGAGGTCGGGCAAACTCTGGGAAAGGGTGAGGAGGGCAAGAAAAGTGTAAAGTGAAGGCAGGAAGTGGCAGATTCACTGCTGCTAGGACTCCTGCTGGTGAATGCAAGAAACTTAAAGGAGGGTTTTAATGGAAGGCTGCTGT
Source organism: Pachyuromys duprasi (assembly GCA_028658305.1). Classification (NCBI taxonomy): domain Eukaryota; kingdom Metazoa; phylum Chordata; class Mammalia; order Rodentia; family Muridae; genus Pachyuromys; species Pachyuromys duprasi. Next base: position 43,120,322 of record CM053752.1, read on the forward strand.
GATGTTTCCATAGTAACTGGTTGGGACTAGTGCAACTTGGTCTCAGAGCTTTGAAGACTGTCAAGACCAAGTCTCTTGAATGGTTCTCACAGCTTCTCCGTGTTATGACAACATAACCCCGTTTCTTCCCTATAAAGCAGTACTTCTCAACTTTCTTAATGCTGCGGCCCTTTAATACCCTTAAAGGGTCATGTTGTGGTGACCCCCAATCATAAAATTATTTTGTTGCTACTTCATAACTGTAATTTTGCTACTGTTATGAATCGCATTGTAAATATCTGAGATGAGGGTATCTGATATGTGACCCCCAAAGGGGTTGTGACCCACAGGTTGAGAACTGCTGCTCTAAAGGGAGGCATGATTCTTCAAAGTCTCTGATTTTTTTTATGGCCATACCACTATATAAAGAACATCTCTTTTCATTAGACTCAATTGAGAGAAATTAAGGAAAGGGATCCTAGAAATTATTCTGGGCTCATCTGAGGAAACAGAGTTGAGGTCTCTGGGAAGTCCTCTTTGGAAATTCTTGCTGAGTTGCTCGCGTAGCCAACCAGCCAAAGTAGTGTGGAGTTAGAAAGCTGTGAGGTTGTTTGTTCCCCCCAACCCCTCATCTCTTCCTCTCTTCACTTTCCCTCCTTCCATATTTGACACCAGAGCCTCTTGTGTGCATTTTCTGCATCTAATGCAACATCATTACTTATCAGTAAATACTCCTACCCAGAATGCACTTGGAGAACTTTCCTTATGTTTTGCATGGGTGATGTTGCTGCTTTCTCTTTCTCATGACTATGAAAAGTTTCAGAGAACACTGGAGCCTACTTCTATAGTAAAGAACTATATCAAGAGCCGCTGTGTTCAGAAATGGAACATGTTAACATCTTCAAGACTCAGTGCCCTCTCTTCTTAGCCTTATATTCTCTGTAAACCGACTGACAATCATTCTTTAATCTAGCCCCATGTGCTTAGCTAGCACAATGGGCCTCATAGGTTACCCTCATGGCTCCTTCTTCATCATTGTCATACTCTTTTCTGAATTACCTTCAAATGTCTCTCTTCCAGGGCCTCAGGGAGTTGGTAACACACAGAGTAACTCCCATCTCATGTGAAGCAGGCCATTTGCCGTTAATGTCTGGTTTTATGGATTATTTCAATCAAACCCTTAAGCCTTTCAGACAGACCCCTTGATTCCTTGCTTTCCCAGGAACATTCCAGGAAATCTAAAAAATGGGAGAAAAAACATTGAATTTATAATGTTTCATCTGGTAAAGTGTTTGATGCACAAACACAACAAATTGGGGTCAGATATCCAGCACCCACATAAAAACTAGGGGTTGGGGTGTGCTCCCAGGGAGACAGAAACAGACAGATCCCGGGAACTCACTGGCAAGCTGGACTGGCCTACTCAGGTTGAGTGAGAGAGCCTGTCTCAAAAAAATGGGGGGGGGAATAATAGAAGAAAATACCTAATTTTGACCTCTACGTGCACATTCATGCATGGACATACACACATACACGTGCATGCACACGCACACCTTGCATTTAATGGTCCCTTCTTTAATAGCATTTAACACTGTAAAAAATTAAGACCAAATTTAATGAATTTCTTAAAGAAAAAAATGTTCAGCGATTGAGAAAAGATTATTCCAGTGAAAGTTTCTGGAAGTATGAAAAATAAGTTAAATTTTCTTGTCAGCTGAGGACTTCCTTTTATGGCAATGGTGCCAATTTTAGGTATTCAAATCATGTTTTTAATGTTTCCTTCACTGCAGAGGAACTCTGTATGCATTATATCCAGGCCACATTCACAACTCTTGGTTGCCAGAACTCTCCTTCTTTTGGACAGCTAAAGTGGCTTTGGGCTACTTGGCAGAGTCAAGCCAGTCCTACTTCCAAGACGTGAACTTTGGAGACTAGGGGTTGGCACTGCACCCATCTACGCACTGCACATCAGGTTATCTGATAGCCTGTCTACAGTGCTTCCTGTTGGTTGATGGGAAACCCAACTCAAAAATATTGGGGACAAAATGTTTAACAAAAAAGGAAGGCATAGTTAACAAAAGGTAAAGTCCCAATTAACATACTATTATCCTCAGAAAAAGAAAATAAAGATCATCTGTGTAATCTTTATGTAAACTCCTATTTATATTTGGAGCCTGAAAATACTTAACATAATCTCTCCCACTCAGTCTTTTGAGTTTTCAGCTGGGGATACTAGTGTACGGGTGACCACAGAACTTTGCTGAAGTTGACAATGTGAATGTCCACATTGTCCAGTCACTCATGGATAGCTGTTTTATATTTCATGACATGAACTGAGGATGAATAAAATGTTTTGTTTCAAGGATTTTATAACTTAGTAGAAAAATGAAGTAAAAATAAGTACTATGAGGCAGCATGTAAAAATTCCTATAAATAAACCCAAGCACAGTACCATAGCAGTATAGAGAAGAAAGAAATACACTGCATTGTTGTAAGAACTGAGATTGGTGGAGGCTGGGAAGAGAATGCTGGGAAAGACAACACCACATTCATTGTCTTCCCACTAATGGACAGTGTGGTGGAGACTGAATGCCATTACTTTGGATCAAGCTTGGAAATGTGTGTTGGTCACAAACAACATGAACAAAGATATGATGAGGGAAATTCAGAACTTTTTAAAGGCATCACAAGTGCTGAATGTGTCTGGAGCAAACGATGGTAGCAGGAGATAAGACTGGAAAGGTGTCCATAGCCATTTCCTATTGAAAGATTCTAAACAACTAATGATAGAGTTTGTGATTTAAAATTTTGCCCACGTTCAGGGTATATTCAGGACAATCTTTCTTCAGGAATTCATGCTGCCTTACAGCAGCAGGAGCTTAAGGGGAAGGGGAGGGGAAAAAAGAAGGGGAGAGATTTGCAGTTCTTGTAGTTTTTTGTCTAGCTAGGGTTGAGGCTCCCTAAGCTTTCCCCTTTCATGGTAGCATCTTATTGGTGCCATCCTTGTTCATTCTGGTTCAACACTGACTTTTGTTTTCTGTGACTGCCTGTTTAAAAGTGTTCCAGCTACTATTGACTCCCCAGTTATCATCTCTGTGTCTTTCAATAGTGTTCCCTAGAGCAGTTTATACTACTACTTTTGGCTTTCTCAAATTTCCACATTTTACATTCTTTTTCCCTTTTTTTAATGAATGAGGGCTTAACTCTCTTATAGCACAATTCTATGATTCCTTTTCTGCACTCACCATTCTCCACTTTCAAATATTCACAAGGATATCTGTGTAAATAAATGCTATTTAATGTAGTTATTGTTCACAATGTGTTACAATTACATTCACTTTCTCATGAAACTCTGTATTTCCTAAACTTACTATTTATTTTTCTTCACATTCTTTGTAAAGTCCCTTGGATAGAGTCACATAACAAAGGAACAGATTGAAACAGTAATAAGCTTTCTGACAAAAAATGAAAGAAAACAAAACACAACAACAACAACAAAGACAAAAACCAAGAAAGCAAAGCAAAACTAAACAAAATTCAGGCCCAGGTGGATTCACAGAAGAATTCTACCATATATTCAAAGAACTTCAACCAATACTTCTTACACTCTTCAAAAAACAGATACAGAAGGCACATTTTCTTACTTATTCCTTGAAACCATCTCACTCTAATACTCAGTCTAGATAAAGACAGACAACAATAAAACTGCAGGCTGATATTCCTGATGAACAAAGCTGCAGAAATCTTCAATAAATTAATAGCAAACCAAACACAATCAAATATCAAGAAGATCATACAACATGATCAAGTTGGTTTTATACTGTAAAGATCGAGTTGGTTCAACATATATAAATCTATAAATATAATAAATCATAAATGGACCCAAAGACAAAATTCATGTGACCATCTCAGTAGATGCTGTTCAAGACAAAGCTCCTAGGACAGGTAGAACAGGAGAAATATTCTCTCAACCAACATCATCCTAAATGGAATTAATATTGAAGCAATGTCATTAAAATCAGGATTAATTCCCGCTCCTTTACTATGTAGTTCTTCAGTAGGTGAAGAGGAGGAGGAATAAGAAATAGGAAAAAAGTCAAATTATTTCTGTTTACAGATGATATTATACATAAGAGGTCTCAAAAATTCTCCAATATAACTCCTAGGAACAGCCAACAATTTCAGGAAGTGACAGGTCCAGAATCAACTTATATAAACCAGTAGCCCCAATTCTGCTATACTTGAAGACAGGCAACAAACATAACTGTCATCTGAGAGGCTTCACCCAGAAACTGATGGAATCAGATGCAGAGACCCACAACCAAACATTAGCCAGAGCTTAGGGAATCCTGTGGAAGAGGGGGAAGGAAGGATTGAAGGACTGTCTCTGACTCTGTTGTCTGCCTTTGGATCCTTTTCTCCTAACTGGGATGCCTTGTCTTGTCTGAGTAGAAGAAAATACACCTAGTCCTGCTGCAATATGATATGCCAAGGCAAGCTTCTATCCATGGGAGGTCTCCCATTTTCTGAGGAGAAGGAGAGGACAGGAAGATGGGGAGAGGAGGAGACTGGGAGGAGAGGAGGGAGGGGGAAGCTGCAGCTAGGATGCAAAGTAAACAAACAAACAAACAAGTTTAAAAATCAGTATTCTTTCTCTATGTCACCAATAAACATTATGAGAAAGAGAAAGAGGGCGCACTCTCATCTACAACACCATCAAGACAACAAAATATCTTAGAATAAACCTAACTAAGATGTGAAAGACCTATATAATGACAATTTTGAATCTCTCATGAAAAGAATTGAAAAAGACACTATGGAAAAATTGTCTTTATCACAAAAGAAATTTGATGTTCATGGATTGGTAGAATTATTGTTGTGAAAATGACCACACCCTACCAAAAGTAAGTTACAGATTCAATACAATTCCAACCAAAATGGTGACAACATTCTTCACAGAAGTAGAAAAAAATCCTAAAATTCATATGAAACCAAAAATGACAGTGGACAGCCAAAGCAATCCTAAGCAAAAAGAAGAACACTTTAATATATAAACTAATATAATATATACATATATACATGCATATTATTGTAGAGTAAGTTAAGACACACTTGAGCTGACAATGTTTGGTACAATAACCATAGACTAACAAAACCTCAGTACAAGGCCAGAGAAACATCATTTTGAATTGTTGGTCAAGGTTGTCATAATGACTCCCAAACAATATAGACTGTTGATATATCCTTTGATTGCCTCTCAGGGGTTGAAGGTGGACCCATATTGCTGAAGAAACCACACGCTTAGGACACAGGACTCAGACGGTTTGAATTGGATCTGACCTGACAGTCTCTTTCCTGCATTATAGGTTTCATGGTTCTAGAAAATACTATGCAAACTTCCAAAGGAGTGAATAAATTAAGAATTTAAACTCATTTGCAATATCTGTGAATCACAGCAACAATCAGCATGTCAAGATTTGTAAAAAGATGTGAAAAGTGGCTCATCTGTCTGTGCCAACCAACAGCTGTGTAATTGGACTTAAAGCTTGCTCAACAGAAGAAAACTCTGCTTGGTGCTAGAAACCTTGGTCAAGGAGGTCATGGACCTCAGAAAGGGGTCTACTATTTCCATTTCACTAGACCAGCCTTGTTATTTACTACATTCTAAATCAAGTAAGTGTGGCTACTACCACTCATCCAGGAAGCCTCTCTCCACAGCAAATGGAGACCATCATACAAAACCACAACTGGACACAATCCAGTGAGCTAATGGTTCTGAGCTTCCCAGGCCCAGTGAACACATTTACAATACTGTTCCAGTGTCTGCGGCTCAGGAAAGATTGCAGGATAAGAGAAAGAGAGAGTCTAAGAGTCAGACTACCAAGAAGTCTGATGTAAAACATTCTTTTATAGAAATGGCTGCATAAACTAGACCAGAACAATGACAATATGAAAGGACATGTTTCCACAGAGGGGAGATATTTTCCCAGGGTTCCACCATAGACAGAAATCTATAGGCAACTAAAATGACTGCTGGGAGATGGAGAATTAGCTTCTTCCAGGAATATGACCTCTTATGGTTATCCAATATACAGTCATCTGCCCTAAAACCATATACACAAAATCACAAAAATGGATCCAGCAGGTTGAATTCATATATATTTGTGCATACACATTCATTGTACATGTAATGTATGCATATAATATATATGTGTACAATAATAATAATCAAAGATAAAGAGGCTATCAACTTCAGAGTTAGGGAACAGAGGAGGGGTTGAAGGAAGGGTGGGTATCTGGGAGGGTTTAGAGGGAGGGAAATATGATGTAATTCTATTTTGATTAAAAAATGTAAAATAAAAATTTTAGGGCCAAATCATTACATTCCTCAAAAAGTGGCCAAGGGTATCCAATAAACTGTCACTTCCCCTTTCTCTCCACTTGGCTGTGTTTTGCTTGGGGCCTGTAACTTGTTACTCATGTGCTATTTTCCAGATATGCTGATTTGAGTTCCACTGAGGTCACCGGGCATCTGGGACGCCACACGGTAGTGCTGGTTTTTTGCTCTGTGAACCCCAGACCCCACTTCTTCATAATTTGCCCTCTTGTTTTGGTGCAACGCCTCCAGTTGTTTGTTGGTTTTTTTCTCCTTGAGCACATAAACCTTACAATATCCTGACTAATGTTTTTGGTAAATAGTGATCGATTAAAATGAAATGAGCTAATGGTGAGAAAAAGATATATATATATATATATATATATATATATATATATATATATATATATGCAGGTTTATTAGGAGCAGCACCAGAGTGGTCCATTGAGAGAGAGAGGCACAGAGACAGAGGAGAGAAAAAGAGGAGGAGAGATACAGAAAGGAAGAGAGAGAGAAGGGGAAAGAGGAAGGGAAGGGAGAGAGGGAAGAGCAAGAACAAAAAGGCAGGGAGAAACCAAAATGTCTGGATTCTATAGTAAAGCACCTCTGGCAGAGGTGAAGCCCCACCCATGGGTAGAGGGCAAGGTATGTCAACCAAGCCCTGAAGCAGGTAGGGACCTAACAAATAGTATGTAGTATTAGATTGGAAACTATGGACTCTCTGAATGTTGAAATGCATATCTCTATTTCCTTCCAGCTTTCAGTTTTGCCCCACCCCCTTGGGGTTGGGCTGGTGCTGTTGTGTATTCAAATGCTAAATACTGGTCCCCACGATCTGGTTGGTGTCTAGAAGAGTATATTAGTATGTACACCAAATGATGATGGAGCCTGTAGCTGGGCAGAACAGAGGTAAGGAGAGCTTTGGTTCTCAGGCTGAGGGTCTGAGGTAGGGTCCAGAGGCTGTGGCAGAGAAGAGGGAGAGAGAGAGTGAGAGAAGAAAGAAGATCTGTCTATCTATCTATCTATCTATCTATCTATCTATCTATCTATCTATCTATCCATCCATCTATCCGTCCGTCTGTCTGTCTATTATCTATCTATATTTTGTCTATCTCGGTCATATCTATCATCTATCTGTCTATTATTTATCTATATTTCACCTATCTCTATCATCCATCTATATTTATCTATATCTATTTATCCGTTTTTGTATCTATTCTCTACCCATCATAGATCTGTCTATTATGTATCTACAATCATCAATATCTGTCTACATCCCTCTCTCTCTCTCTCTCTCTCTCTCTCTCATCTATATCATTATCATTTATCTGTCTGTCTGTCATATCCTACCTACCTACTTTCCTACCTCCATGGTTTCATCTGCTGTTCTCTGAGGATCCAATTAAACCTTCCATTCAGAAATCTTTATGTTTACTCTTTGTGAGATGCTAGAAACTGAACCAGGGCCTCACACATGGCAAGAAGTGCTCTGCTGCTGAGCTATATCCCCAGCACTAAATTCCCTATTTCTATTGTCTTAAAAACAAACAAACCTCTTTAAATCTGAATATGAAATCCTCAAAACTGGTTATCAAAGTATAAAAGGACTTCCTAGGCTTCTATTAGTGTTTTTTCCCCCTCTTGCTCTACTTTATAGAAAGCCTATACCGCTCTTCCCCCTACCCCCAACCCTCCACGTCTGGAACCATGGAGGCTGAAAAAAAAAAGTTTGTGCTGTGCCGGAAACTTAATGAACAGGGAAGGAATTTCGTTTCGCAGAGTTGAAGGTGAAGCTGCTGTGGAAGAGCTTGCCCTGAAGATGCTGCGAAAGACAAGGAGGAAGCTCATCTATGAGAAGACCAAACGCCATCATAAGGAGTACAGGCAGATGTTCTGGACCTCATTTGGATGGCCAGGATGGCAGGGGAAGCCGGAAACTTCCACGTGCCTGCAGAACCCAAACTGGCATTTGTCATCAGAAATCCGAAGTATCAATGGTGTAAACTCAAAGGTCCGTAAGGTATTGCAGCTTCTTGGTCTCCGATAGATCTTCAATGGTATCTTTTTTAAGCTCAACAAGGCTTCGATTAACATGCTGAGGATTGTGGAGCCGTACATTGTATGGGGGTACCAAAAACCTGAAGTCCGTGAATGAGCTCATCTGTAAGTGAGGCCATGGCAAAATCAATAAGAAGCGCATTGCCTTGACAGATAATCCTTCATTGCTCGATCTCTTGGTAAATTCGGCATCATCTGCATGGAGGATCTAATTCATGTGAACTCTACATTTGGAAAGCACTTCAAGGAAGCAGATGACTTCCTGTGGCCCTTCAGACTGTCTTCTCCACGAGGTGGAATGAAGAAAAAGACAACTCACTTTGTGGAAGGTGGAGATGCTGGCAACAGGGAAGACCAGATACACAGCCTCATTAGAAGGACGAAATAAGGAGTTGCGCTGGTTTTGTCCGCGGTATTTTTGTAGTTTGAACAGTTAATAAACAGTCACAGCTTGGCAAGTTAAAAAAAATAAAAAGCCTATACCTTGACTTCGTAAACAAAACTTTTAATGAGTTTTTTTTTTTTAATTTAATGCACTCCAACAGCATAGCTATTCTTGAAGGCAAGGTTTCCACATATAGTTTAAGTTGGCCTGGAGCTCAGGATCCTCTGTGCTAGAATAGGAGTGCAACACAAGGCCCAGCTAGCAGCCATTTTACACACATAATTCACACACATTTTTTAATGCCCAGTTTCATATCCTTTCATAATAGTTATGTAGTCACTACCAAAGCAGGACACAGAAAGACAGATCTGTCACATCCCAAATGTTTTCCTCCATCTTTTAGCCAGACCCTGACCACCTTCTCTGTGTACTTAGAGCTTCGCTTTCCTAGAATGCCAACCGACACGTCAGATGCTTTCGGGTCACTGCTTTCTGTATTCTATGCAAAGTTTTCAGCTGGGAGAGACAGGCTTCCAGCCTCTTCCACGCTGACTGATGTGGCCATTTTTCTCCGGAATTTAGGGAAATCACTACTTTTATTCTTCTGTAACATGTTAATCATGTAAATATTATGTAAAAGTTACTTTGTTGATCTTTTCAATGTTGAAACTGTCTGATACTCAAAGAGAAATCTGATTTGGTCACGTTTATAATACTGTTTTGGATTCCATGTGCCAGTTTTGTTGAGAATTTTCATAACTATACTGATGAAAAATATTGTTTTGTAGTTTTTTTGTAGTTTTTGTTTAATTATTTTACTAGTTTTTCTAGTATAAAAATGCCAGCCTTGGAGATTGGACTGGAAAAATGAGAAACTTCACTCTTTGCTATAGAAGACATTTTAGAGTTGATATTGATTTTTTAAGTGTAATTGATTGGCAGAGTTTATTGATGAAGCTGTTTGAGCTTGGACTTTTCTTTAAGATTTATTTATTTGCATGGAAGAAGTTGTGTTACTTGAATTCTGAAGAACAATCTTCGAGTTATATGGTACAGAGTGCCTGTGACATGTCTACATGCTTGCAGTGAGTTGTTCTTTCATAATAAGTCCATATTTTCCCATAGTAATTATGGGTCATTATACTATAAGGCAACAAAGTTAAAAACTTTAAAAATAGATGTTTCTTTCAGCTCATAACTATATGGTTGATTTTTCTGATAGGACATTCATTCTACTATGCCATTTTCTGATCATTTGCTTTTGCTTTCCTAATTTAAAGCTCCATAGAACTCAAAGGAATGTGCAGACAAGATTTTCCTTCATTACTTGGATGTAGTATGAGCAACACTCCATCTAGATCCACTTGTCCACCTCATCAGTGTACTCAAGGTGGTACTTGCTCCCATCAGTGTTCTGAGTTTGTAGAAGACATCCTGGTGAGTTCCAGTCATGCTGCAGTTTTTTGTTGTTGTTGTTATGTTTTGTTTTTTTTTTTTGTTTGCTTGTTTTTTGTCCTTTCACTGAGTGAAAGTACCAAAGGTCTATGCTATAGGTTGCATTGTACAGTGGTATTCATTTAACCCATGTTTTGAGTACTGGCCAGTCCCAATAGCTTCACAGTTGGCTCAGGTTTAAGGACTCCAGGAGATATGGTCATAATAATGACATTGGTGAAAGACGAAGCTTCTAATTCATTTTTTAAAAATTAGCAGTAATTTGGGTAATTTGATTTTTATTAAGTCCACGAACTTTGATAGTATGTGTCTTTTGTGGTGAGTTTGTCCTTTTTCATCTAAGCTGTTAAACTTATGTGCAAAAAGCTGTTCGTGATTCCCCCTTGCTGTCCTTTAATTCTCTGAATGCTTTCGTGAAAAACCCCTTTCATTTCTGATATTGTTATTTTCTTCTCTGCTTATTTATCATTCTGGCTAAAAGTTTATAATTTTGTTGATGTTTTCAAACATTCAACTGATGTTTTCAATTGGATTCATTGATTATTTTTTGTTTTTAATGAGATTGTTTCTGGTTTGTATTTTTTGTTTTGTTTTTGATTCAATCTATCTGATTTGTGCTTTTTTTGACCTTTTATTCTCAGGCCCTTAAGATTGGCCTAATATTTTTTTATTTGAGATCTTTATTACTTTCTAATATGTCATTTAATGATATTTTTCTAAGTACTGCTTACCTGAATCACAAATATTTTGATAGACATGTCTCGATTTAGTGACAACTGCTTTTACCATTAAATTACTTAGAGAACACTGTTTAATTCTTAAATATTTGAAGATTTTCCAGATAGCTTTATGTTACTAATTTCCAGTTAAATTAGATATGGTTAGAGAATGAAGTCTGTATAATTTAATTATTTTTCAACTTTAAACATTTTTTTATTGATTACACTTTATTCACTTTGTATCCCCAATAAACCCCACCTTCCTCCCCTCCGAATTCCACCTTCCCTCCCCCTTCTCCAAGTCCACTGATAGGGGAGGTCTTCCTTTCCTTCCTTCTGATCCTAGTCTATCAGCTCTCATCAGGAGTGGTTGCATTGTCTTCCTCTGTGGCCTGGTAAGGCTGCTCCCTCATCAGGGTGAGGTGGTCAATGAGCAGGCCAATCAGTTCATATCAGAGGCAGTCCCTGTTCCCAGTATTATGGAACCCACTTGGATACTGAACTGCCATGGGCTACATCTGTGCAGGGGTTCTAGGTTTTCTGCATGTATGGTACTTGGTTGGAGTATTAGTCTCAGGAAAGACCCCTGTGCTCAGATTTTTTGGTTCTGTTGCTCTCCTTGTAGAGCTCCTGTCCTCTCCCTATCTTACTACTTCCCACATCCTTTGTAAGATTCCATGTACTCTGCCCAACAGTTGGCCATAAGTCTCAGCATCTGCTTTGATATTCTGCAGGGCAGAGCCTTTCGGGGGCCCTCTGTGACAGGCTCCTAGCTTGTTTCCTGTTTTCTCCTTCTGATGTTCATCTGCTTTGCCTTTCTGGCTGGGGATTGAGCATTTTAGCCAGAGTCTTCCCTCCTGATTAGTTTCTTTAGGTGTACAGATTTTAGTATGTTTATCCCATTTTATATGTCTATATGAATGAGT
>CM053752.1:43138074-43159965 GCA_028658305.1 Pachyuromys duprasi
CACATACACATATTGGTTTTTCAAGACAGGGTTTCTCTGTGTAGCAATGGCTGTCCTGGAACTGTCTCTGTAGATTAGGCTGGCCTCGAACTCACAGAGATTTCTCTGCCTCTGCCTCCTGAGTGCTGGGATTAAAGTTGTGCACCACTGCCACCTGGCTCCTTTTATATTTTTTAAATTAACTTTTATTAGAGATTATCATGTGACATTTTCATATTATGTATAACTTTATGCTACATGTTTATAAACAAAATAAAATTGAAAATTGTCATTAAGGTTTCTTTGTAATTTTCAAAGTCTTATAATGATCTCTACTCCTACTTTGATTTTCTTTTTGCTGTATAACTTGCTTTGATTAATTTCTTAGATCTCTGGAGTGTAAAGTCAATAACCTTTCCAAGAGTTCTGGATGAATTATGTATTTGCTGAGGAGTCTTTGCATATAGAGAAGTCTATTGCAGTTGAAGGACAACTTAGCTGGACACAGAATTCTTGGGTAAAATGTTCTCTTTAAGGACTGGGGAGATAGCTCAGTGGGTAAAGGGCTTTCTGTGTAAGCATGAGAACCCAAGTGTGGGTCCCTAGCACCCACATAAAAACCTGTCTTGTCAACGTCTGTCTGTAGCCTCCGTGATGGGGTGGAGATAGACGGCTGCCAGGGGCTTGCTGGCCAACCATCCTTGATGAAACAGACAGCTTTTGGTTTAGCTGTTAACATATAGAAGTCATAAAGTTGGAGAAGTTGTTAACAGGACATCCTGTGTCAACTTCTGGTCTCCATGAAGCCCTTATGGTGTGTATATGTTGATGTGGCACACACACACACACACACACACACACACACACAGAGAGAGAGAGAGACAGAGAGAGAGAGAGACAGAGAGACAGAGAGACAGAGAGACAGAGAGACAGAGACAGACAGAGACAGAGACAGAGAGAGAGACAGAGAGAGACAGAGAGACAGAGGCAGAGAGAGAGAGAGAGAGAGAGACAAGCACACACACACACACAGAAAGGGTGGGTGGGGAAGGAAGAAGGGAAGGAAAAAGAGTCGTTTTAGAAATCATATTTTTACAAAACTGTCCTAACTAGTACACAAATACTTCATGTATCAACTCATTTGGAACATATGTGAATTCCTGCACGTGGTATCCTGGTTTGAAGGTTCTTCATTGGATGCACAAGCTGTTTAGGAAAGTTGCCAAAGGTGAGTGACTGGCAAGTTGAGAATTTAAACCCAGGTGATTTTCTTTCAAACTCTATGCTAATAATCACTAGGCATTTGGTACGTTAGGTGGTTAATATCAGTTATTGTCTCTATGTATTTACAGATGTTAAATCATTGTCTTTATTTGTAATTTATAGAAGATGTCACTGAAGCAAATTATTCTCTTTCATGGAATGGAAAAGAATACAAAGAATGCCAAGTAGAGAGAACAAGATGTGTGAAGACCTCCAGCAAGACAGACATAGTGACGTCTAGACCAGGTATGGACAATAAGCCGTGGGGAATGTACTGTGTATTTAGAAACTAGATAAACGAGACTATGTGGTTTGTGGTAAGAATTTTTGCTTTTTAGAAAAGACAGGAAGTGAAACTCATTACACAGTAGAGTTAAGTAATTTCCAAATTTTCTGCTTCAAGATTGGGTTGGACAGAGCATACGGGATGTTGAGGAACCCATTTACAAGGGTGAGCAGTCAATAGATGATAATGACTGAGGCCAGGTTTTAACAATGGAGATGGAAAGAAGTAAATTACAGAAGCAATTACAAACTAAATGTTCCATAGCTATAGGTTGGCCTAATTTGAGTCTTGATAGTGGATTTGGAAGGACGTTTCATAGTAAATGCCAAAGTTCCGAGGCTAATGTTTGGATAAAGAGTATACATGAGGAGGTTAGAATTTAATGACTTTATCTTTCATGAATCAATAGACAAAATGGACTGTTGTGAGAGTATGAGAGGCTGAAGAGCCAAAGTTTCAAGGTTTGAAATGGAAACTGAAGGAAGACAGAAATGACAGACAGTGTGGTATGCAATTGTCTAGGTACCAAGGGTTTAAGTATTAGATTCTGAGAAAGATGGACCATGTGTATTGAAGAGACTTGCAGAGAGATGAAGCTTCTGGGTTGGAGAAATGCCCTGAAGTAGGAGAGATTGGAGAGTTTGAGTTTGAGAACTTAAGTGCAGATAGAGTCTCAGGTTGGGTTTGATTTAACACCACACCCAGCACAGTGGCTATGGTGGCCAGATCACATCCATATGCAGTAACTCTATGATGAATGAATCTGGTTTTATCTGTGTGATAACTAATGGGTTTCCCTTAACATTTTAGTTCTCTAGATGAGCTTCTTTAGCTTAATGATTAGGGCTTTTTACATTAAAAAATTGCTTAACAGGGACTGCCTCTGACATAAACTGATTGGCCTGCTCTTTGATCACCTCATCCTGATGGGGGAGCAGCCTTATCAGGCCACAGAAGAAGACAATACAACCACTCCTGATGAGAGCTGATAGACTAGGATCAAAAGGAAGGAAAGGAGGACCTCCCCTATCAGGAGACTTTGGGAGGGGCATGTGTGGAGAAGCGGGAGGGAAGGTGGGATAGGGGGGAGGGGAGAGGTTTATGGGAGATACAAAGTGAATAAAATGTAATTAATAAAAATTAAAATAAAAAATGGAAAAAAGGAGAAGTAATAGAAATACCTGTATATACACCACCCAGCTTAAATAAAATGTTGCCAGACACTTAAAAAAATGGCTTAAATATTCTGGTCTCAGTTCCCATTTCTGAAAAGCCTGGCTATAGTAACGATAATACCTGCCTCATAGGTACTTGTGAGGTTTCAACCAAGTTATATGTATGAAGCGTTCAGCTTTTGACTTAGTAGTCAGCCAGTACCTATATCAAAATAATTATTAAGTTTTTATTGGTATGGGTATCCTTCCAATCTGTGAGTTTGCTGCATTTGTATTAGCTACATTTCCTGTTGCTCTGCCAAAATACCTGAGAGAAAGACTTAGGAGAAGATGTAATGGGGCTCACAGTTTAAGAGTGACCAGTCCGTGTTTGCTTGGCCCCTGGTTATAGATGTATATTCTCCATGGTGAAAGAAAGCAGAGAACAAGATTCAGGAAGAGGCTAGGGCAGAGGCAGGTCTCAAGAACACATCCAAGTGATGTTCTTTCTCCAAAATTGCTAGTAGAGTCGTCCAATAAATACTTGCTTTACACTTACTATGTATGAATATTAGGTTAGTTTAACCATTATGTTTGAGCCCCCTCATAGCCTAACTGGCTCTGCAAATCCCTCACAAGTATTTCCAAAGATATACTTTATTAATCTTTTAGGTAGTCATCATCACTGTCTTACCCATGAATCAGTTTTTACTAGGGCTTGGGCACCACCACCCTTTTAGATTTTGATTGTACCACACACAAGTTCTCTTTTGAGAGGCTGACAAGTCTCAATTCTGAATCTGAATGGGACATGTAGGTTTCAGTATCCAGGTAGGAGTCTTGTAGAGTGTATTTTCTGATCACAGTGGATCAACATGTTCAAGCAGAGATAATGAACTTGTAATCTGGAAATACTTGTATGATGATGAAAATACCATTGTCCCTCCTCTGTGGAAATCATGCAGATCTTCAGTTTTCCCCTAAGACTGACAATATGTAGTAGGGGCATAACATGTGTGTCTGGGGGATCCACCACTGTCACAGGAATAGCAAAGGAATATTCAGAGAAGTGGTTCTTACTAATGCTGTCATCCTTTAATGCAGTTTCTCATGTTGTGGTGACCCCCAACTATATTGTAATATTTTTGTTTCTACTCCATGACTATAATTTTGTTACCGTTGTGAATTGTAATGTAATTATCTATGTATTCCAATGGTCTTAGGAGACCCCTGTGAAAAGGTCATTCAACCCACAAAGGGGTCACAACCCACTACTTCAGAGGAACCCCAAGAGAGGACTCAGCAGAGACCAGAACAGAAAGATGCTTGGGTAGAATATTTTGAACTCCTTGATTACACCTGTGTAAAGCTGACTGTATTCTAGATCTGCAATCATGTGAATTAGCACATTTAATTTACTGTTTAAAGTAGTTAAATTAGGATTTTGTTATGTGTACTGTGTGTTCATAATTGATTTATAATTTTCATTACGAATGTGATTTCTTTACCTCATTCTTATATGGAACAAAAAAGATTTATTCTTTTAATAATCTTGTGTAGAAATTTCATTTCTAGCATAATCAATAGATATTAGGTCATTAGTTACTACCTATATTTATTTCAAAATAAGTTAAAGTTCTAGAGAAAAGTAATATTTTGAAACTCATTTTTTGAAAGAATTATGTTATGATTCTCATGGGACTAGGCCCATTATATTTCTACATACAAATTAGTTTTGATCAGTGTTTCATTTCAGTTTTAAATAAAAAACAAATGTATCACACAAATCTATTTTATTATTCATTATAAAGCTGAGTTCAACACTTTGTTATTTAGTATCCACTATTAAACTTCTGTGTTTCTACAGCCTTTAAAATTTGAGGTACTTTGGCTTTTATTATTCAGAGAGAACCTTTGAAAGAGAATAAAATCTGAAAGCAGACAGAACTGGGTTTTGAGCTCAGCCTTGCTGCTTACTTGCTCAGTAAACTTGAATGAGTTGTTTAACTCTGAATCTCAAGTTTTTCTTCATAAATTGGGAATGACAGAATGACTTCCTGAAGGATATGCAATGAAAACTGTGCAGTCACATGAAGCTCTTAGCCCTTGAGAAAACCCTTCAGACCTCAGAGGACCCCATTTCCCTCACTGGCCCGAATTAAAATCCAAAATATTTATCATAGGAGCACACCAAACAGATGTATTTTTAATTAAAAGTATTAACTGATTTCTTTACTAGATTGTGAGCATACCATGAAAAAGGGCTAACAACAGAGTTTTGCTTTGTTTTGTTTTTTGTTTTTTTGAGACAGGTTTCTCTTTGTAGCCTTGACTGTCCTGGACTCACTTTGTAGATCAGACTGGCCTGAAACTCAAGTACCTGCCTCTGCCTCCCAGAGTGCTAGGATTACAGGCGTGAGCCAGCACAGCAGGCTTAGCGATAAATTTTTATTTTGTCTCTTGTTGTGTGCAATTTTATGTCACCTTTAAATTTACTTTAAATAATGTATATTTATGGGGCATTGTAGGAATGCCGGTAATCCTGGGAACACTATACGTATTAGAAGGCACACAGAGAGAATTTTGAATTAGGCTCTCTACCACGATATCTATACAGCTGTTTATTTGGAGATCATTCTGTTTTGTTTTTGTTGGAGGGCTTATGTTGCTTCATTTAGTTTTTGACCTCATATGATTTTTGTGTTGCTAATTGTGTAGCTCATAATTAGGATATTGAAAAAGTATGTGTGCAGTCATGCTGAAAACTGTCCACTTAATACGAGCACAGAGAGAAGCACCTCCTCCTTTGTTTTATCCTCAGTTTTGAAGCAATTTCAACACTTGGATGCGAAGTGTAGAGAAAGGGCCTTTGTCTTTTGTAGCGCCTTTTTCTTTCTGCAAATATCTTGAATGATTTTCACGTGAAGGAAATTTTACTTTCCCCCTGGATCTCAGTTCTAGCTTAAACAACCAGAAACCATTTTAAGATCTTACATTTATATACCTTGCCCAGAGGCCTCCTGGCCTTCACGTGGTCATGCCAGTTGGATCCTTTCTCCATTCCTAGCTGGAGACTGAACAGTAGTAGCTAAGGAACCTCATCAAACACAGGAATAAACATACTCAAGTCTGAGTCTGTCTAAACACTGGTATAACCACCCCAATGCCTGAGCTTTCCTTTTTGTTGTGGGGTCTTAGCCTTGGAAAGAAATAAAAGACAAAGGTAGGTAATCAAAGCGTTGCCTTCTGTGAGGCTTGTCTATGGTATGGTAGTTACACTTAGAAGCAAGAATCACAATGACGTCATGATTAAAGTCCTGGACCTGGTATCTTGGGTTCGATTCCCTAGCTGCCACTTACTCACCAAGGGACATTTGAAAGACACTCTTTGTATGCCTCCATGCTGGAGAGGTAATGAGCAGAAAGCAAGGATAAATAAAACAGGAGCTCTTGTAACAGAGCCTGTCTTAGTTATTTTCCTCTTGCTGTGATAAAACATCACAACAACTTCTGAGAGGAAGCACTGAATTTGGGGTCCGTGACTGCAAAGGATGGTAGAGGTCATGGACACCATGGTAGGGAGCCTGGCAGCAGGTGGGTTTACTGTCAGAGCAGTAGCTGAGAGCTCACATCTTGAGACAACGATCATGAGGTGGAGAGAGACACAGAGAGAGAGAGAGACAGAGAGTGGGAATAGCATAAGCTTTTTAAGATAACTGCGAATAGCATGAGCTTTTGAATCCTCAGTGTCCACTCCTGGTGACATACCTCCTCCAACAAGGCCATACCACCTAATCCTTCTCAAATAGTTCTACTAATGAGGGACCAAGAATTGAAACATATGAGCCCATGGGGGCCATTCTCATTCAAACCACCAAAGATCCTTACATAGTAAATCCTGATAATATTAATTCTGCTTACTGTTATATTTCTGGATGAGTGTACAGAATTGAAGAATTCTATAAATAGATATTTCATATGAATAAATTAAAATTATTTTGCAAAGTGAATAAAGTGTAATTAATAAAAAATTAAAATAAAAAATGAAAAAAATTATTTTGCTTTGATATAAGATATAGAGTTAAGATTATATAAACCTGATCATGAGGAAATCAGTGAGAATATTTTTTATTAACTTACACTATGAACATGATAATTGTTTCTCTTATGAATTTTACTGATATCTCTCATTCAGAAATTTCTTTATAAACACAGGAAACATGCTTTATAAGCAAGACCTAAAGGGAAACGAGATCAGCATGTTTGGATTTTAAAGCAGGGCTTTTGTTATTTCTTAAGCACCGTGTACAGACCCTTCCCAGCCCACTCCAGGTCTCTGTTTGAACTGAGATTCTTGAAAGGATACTCTCCATTGGACATTACAGTTTATTACGTATTTTTCTCTTGGATCTAACACAGTAATTTCCTTGCAGTTGTCTGCTGCTGAAACATAACAAAGCAATATAATAACAAAATAAAACAATATCAGCAACAGACCCTCAACATGTCCTCATTGGTCCTGACTGATGGGCAGTTCAAAGCATCGCGCTGTCTGTTTTCTCCTCCTTTTTTCCCCTCTGGCCTTCCTTATTCCTAATCCTCCTGCATTCTTATTCCCGACTTAATCTCTCCGGATATCATTTGTCATTGTTTCTTAAATTACAGTTTTGCAGGATTCCTCCCTCAGAGACATTGTTATTTCCCCCTTAGATTGTTTGAGCTGATAACACACGCTAATAATTTCATGTACCGCCTCTAAACTGTTTCAATGTCTATTTTTCAGTGGAAAGAAATTTTTCAAGACTCTTGGTTAAGAAGGAAGCAAAGGGAGTGCTGGTCTACTTCAGGACATAGGGTGTGCCTCACACAGTGTTACTCATTTCCTTGCCTATCACCTAAACTTCCCTTTGGTGAATCCACTTTGTGAACAATGTGACTGCAGACCTTTTTTCATCCATAGTCTTACTATTTAGTTTTAGCCTTTCTCATACTTTTTTCCCCCTACAACATGTGTTTTAGGCAAAGGAAAGACTACAAAATAAATAAATAAATAAATAAATAAATAAATAAATAAATAAATAAATAAATAAATAAGACCATCAAATTCTCAGAAAAAGAGAAAAGATAGATACGTAGATTCTCTGATTTGAAGTGTGGTTGTTTGGCTTCTGGTTGTCTGAGAAATTTTTCAACAAGATGAAATCTGGAGCTGTTGATCACCAAAATGTGACCAAATCATCCTAAAATCAGTGATAATTTAGAGGAGATGTGTGAAATATTCTCAAGGGTTTATGTGTGCTACTAAATAGCACTAGCACTCAAGGCTGTGTCAGTGTAATCGGAAACGTGTTTATCAACTGTGCGCTAAAAATCCATCAGGCACACATTCAGAGTTCATCCCACCACCTTACTTCCAAACCACCCTTTGGAACTGGTAGATGACCCTCTAGCAATGTCAAGGTTCACCAGTTATTCATTCAGGGTGGAACTCTCATCCTGAATCTCCATTACCGCAACTTGGTACAAGACTTAACATTTCGTTTCCTGAGAGAAGCCCAATTACTTATGTTAACATTGTAGCAGTCTACTGGACATCTGCCGTACTTGAATAAAATACTTGTTGGTTTGCATTTTAATTTATTAATTTTGTTATAATTTTCACTATTATGTCCTACACATAAATAATAAAATATTTTCATATCCATCTCATTTTCTCCCCTCAAACTCCATTTCCTTTACCAACATGTTCCCCTCCCACCTCCCAACTCTGACTCTCTATAACTCTTTTGATGACCCACTAAATTTAGTTAGTGATGCCAATATGTGCGTTTGGACTTGGGGCCATTTACTGGAACATGGGAAACATACCTGTGGCCGCATGCAGAAACCAACCAACCAACCAATACTCAATTCTCTCATTCCCCCGGCAGCTGTCAGACACCCATAGTCCCTCATTAGAGAGTGGTGCCTGGAAAGGGCCTCTCTCTTCTATGCTAGAATTTTGGCTGGAGTTTTCCTGAGCTGTGATCAGCTGCTTTGAGTTTATGAGTGCTGTAGCCATATCATCCAGAAGACATCGTTTCACAGCATTCCTCCCCGTTCCATTGCTTCCTTTAGCAGGGTGATTCCAAGACCCTATCCAAACGCTGCCCAGCACTTACAATGCCCACTTCTCTGTGAAGCCTCCCCCATGACTGACAGTTCTCTTCCTGAACACTCTTCCCATCAGCTTCTGTTCTCATTACTCTATTCCGTGGCCCATGTTGTGGTAACGTGCGCACTTGTCTTTTCTTACTCAGTAGAATTCAAGCATTTTAAAATCAGGAGAGTTCTTTTGTGCTTATTCTTGTCCTCTCCAGCAGTGTTTGGACCTTCAGTTATTGTTTGCAGCATGGAATTGAAATAGTATATGAATCTGGGGGAACCTGAACTACTAGGAGCACACACATCTCCATATCAGTCTGCGCTAAGTTTTACAGAATGCCCTTGTCTTCTTTATACTAGAAATGTTTATTTTATAATCAAAATTATGTATATGTTGATGGATAGAAGGATCTTTAAAAGAGCAATCTGTACGCTTAGCCCTGAAACCCTTACAACGTGCTGAGGCAATAGGGTGTTGTCAGAAGCCAGGCTCTGATTTTCTGTTGTTTGTTTTGAGACAGGGTCTCAAAACAGCCTTGAACTCCTGATCCTCATGCCGACACCCCCCAAGTGCTATAAATATAATCTTGTGTAATCATGCCATCTTGAGATCACTCGAGATCTAGACTGAACCTTGTTTCTGCCACTGATAAGCTGTGACCTGAGAAAGCTACTTCCCCCAACAAGCCTCCTTTTTATACTCTGGGCTACAGACAGAGAAGGCACTCCTCTCTCTGGAGGTTGATGAGAGAATGAAATAAATGCATATGTGCAAAGTGCTTAGGACAGTACCAATACATGGTACTCAATAGATTCTAGAAACAAATTCTTCCTATTATTAGTTCACTGAGTCATGTGTGTCTGCTTCTGTTTTAGAAACATGAACTTCTGAGTGGTCAGTGCTGTCTTTCCTTAACTTTGTAGTTCAATGACCACCACAGTGGTACACACTAAACACTGAAAGAAAAGAATCTGGAAGAAAATGTCTCCCTGCCCTAGAAGTCACTTGGATTTCCTTGCTTCCTGCAATGGGCATCCAAACAACTTTCTTTGTTGTCCACATCAACTTCATATTTAACCCTGCTGTTTTTCATTTGCTTTATAATTCAATCATAATGAACTTTGAAACCCACTCCAACTTCCAAGAATCTCTAGGGACTTGCTTCATCAGTCTGACATCACATTCATTTACATTTCTGATATTTTTCAATTCCTTGTATGAGGTCTAAGCATGGTTCCAGTAAAACACTTTTAAGACTGCATTACGCATACTGTGTGCTATTTATTTCTGGCTACATGTTTAAATTAACAAGCAAGAAATTGCTTATGCTCTGGTTAGCTATTGCAAACTGTAATGCTATATCTACTGCAATTGAAAAAATTGGATTCTGACTATTCTTTTGTTACATCTAAGCTAACAGTTTAAATGGAAAATATTTATATAGACACATGGCCAACTAGAGTTCAAGAAGAAGTTGATTACTTTCCAAAGCTGGTAAATGATTCTGTGGTCCCCATGATAAATAATTATCTATCCTCTGGCAGGATTGTTCTGAAAGAGTTGATACATCATGTTCAAAAACATCTTCCTATGCTGGTTTATTTTGTTTGGTGGGAAATTACTTCTTATATTGTCGTGAAGGACAATGTAGTGTTGAGTGTTTAGTATTTTCTAAAAGAGCCGTTGAATACTTGAAAGTAGGTATTTTAATTCTGACTTAAATCATATATTATATTGGTAGTCTGGATCCTGAAAAGCACACAATTTCATATTACTTTACAGGTGAAGAAATAAAAACAATTAGAGATTTTAGAAGCTGCCAATTGTCACACATTTGCCCACTGAATTACTCTTTGTACTCAACAACCAGCTTAAGAAATTTGTATTTTAAAAAATTTATTTATTTGTTTGTTTATTACAATTTACTCACTTTGTATCCCAGCTGTGGACCCCTCCCTCATCTCCTCCCAGTCCCACCCTCCCTCCCTCTTCTCCCCCTCTGCCCCTTCCCTAGCCCACTGATAGGGGAGGACCTCCTCCCCTTCTCTCTGACCCTAGCCTATCAGGTCTCAGCAGGGCTGGCTGCATAATCTTCCTCTGTGGCCTGGCAAGACTGCACCTCACAGGAGGAGGTGCTCAAAGAGCTGACCACTGAGTTCTACTCCCCTTACTAGGGGAAACTGAGCTACCTTGGAAACTGAGCTACCTATGGCTTCCTCTGAGCAGGGGTTCTAGGTCCTCTCCAAGCATGGTTCTTGATTGGAGTATCAGAAGAGGCTAAAGCCTTACTCAGAAGAGCAAACAGGATAGACATCAAAAGTAGGAGAAGATAAGGAACAGGATAGAGCCTTCCACAGGGGCTTCTGAAAGACTCTACCCACCAGGGTATTTTAAGAAGATACTGAGACTCATAGCCAAACTTTGGGCAGAGTGCCAGAATCCTTATGGAAGAAGAGGGAGATAGAAAGACCTGGAGGGACAGGAACTCCACAAGGAGAGCAACAGAACCAAAAAACCTGGGCTCAGGGGGGCCTGCAGAAATTTGTATTTTTAAGAGGCCATGAATTTGAAAAAGAGAAAGGAGGGGTTTTGGAAATGCTTGGTGGGAGGATAGGGAAGAGGAAAATGACATTATATTATGCCTCAAAAAGAAAAGAAATAATAAAAAAATTTAAAGAAAATTGCATTTTTGGGGACACCGAAAGGGCTTAGTTGGTAAATCTTGCTGCCAAGCCTGGTGACCTGCATTTAACTCTGGGAACATACATAGCTGGAGAGAGCTGACCCCACAACTTGTCCTCTAAAATACACATGTACAGCATGATACATCCCTCCCTGCCACCTATCAAAAGAAATAAATGTAAAAATATGCATTTTCACTTCATTATAAAATATAGATTTTATAATGTATTATACAAATAAATCATAAAAACATACTTTATTATATAAAGAGTGTTGAAGACCATCATGAACCCTGGCCAATCCATTTTTCTCATTCTCCAGAAGCTACCACTAACACACACACACACACACACACACACACACACACACACCCCTCAACTTAGCAGTCAAACAAATGACTATCAGTTAGTGTACCTCTATTGAGAGCTACCATTATCAGGATTATTATGGGAATTACACTTTCTATGGTTGTGCTGAACAAGAGGTGGAAGACTCCTGTTTCTGCCTTTTGCCCGTGTTTGCAGCCTGAAGTAGGATGGCAATAAAAAATAGCAATGTAGGAGCAAATGAACACATACATCAGTCAGTCTTACACTGACCTTAGCTGTGATGATGACGGTGCCATTGAGGAAGCTAAGCCTCTGTGTCATGAAGCGGTACTGTCTTAGTTATTGTATTGACGCTAAGATACCGTGATCAGGGCAACTTATAAAAGAAAACATTTATTTTGGTTTGTGGTGTCAGAGGGGTAGAGTCCATGATGGTGGAGCAAAGGCATGGTGGCAGGCACATCTCAGAGCTCACATTTCAATCTGCAAGCAGGAGAGAGAGAGAGAGAGAGAGAGAGAGAGAGAGAGAGAGAGAGAGAGAGAGAGAGAGAGAGAGAGAGAGAGAGAGAGAGACACTATACCAGGAATGACACAAATCTTTTGAATTTCAAAGCCTGCCCCCAGCGGCACATCCTTTGTAAACAATCCTGCCATCTGAATGTTAAGTATTAAAACATGTGGTCTATGGGAGCCACTCTCATTCAAGTCGCCATAGAACTCATACCTAATATTGGACTTCGGGAAAGCTAGGGCCTGCAGGAGGTGTGAGCATACCCATGGCTCTGTGACACTTCACATGGCAGCTTTACTTAAAATTACAAAAGTTTTTCTTTCCACCAGCCATATTGGACACTGGTGATCTCCATGAAGTCAGTGGGTAGGTCTGCCCATTAGGTGAAATTTGGTAGTGTGTGGAGATCTTTTTAGCTGTCACGGAAAGCAGAGGCATTCTACAAGCATCCAGGGGGAAGAGATGAAGTCTATGTGGCAAAATAACCACTGTGAAAAGGAATACTTCCTCAATGACAAGGAGTTACCTGTTCTAAACGCCAACGGTACCTATTTAGAAGCCAGCTGTACAGCCCTCTAGGTGGTTGGCACTTTGTACAGTTTGGCCAATCTGATGGATGTAAAATTCATTCTTATTGCTATTTTAACCATTAACTTCAATGAACTTTAGAAGTTTTTCATATATATATATATATATATATATATATATATATATATAGTTAGTTAGTTAGTTAGTTAGTTAGTTAGTTAGTTTCCATCCTGATGGTAGCCCCTCCCACCTCTCCTTCCAATCCTTCCCTCTATTTTCCCCCTATCTCCCCTTTCCTACTCCTCAGAAAAGAGTTGCTCCCCACCAACCACCACATCAAGTCGCATCAGGATTGAGCACATGCTCTTACCCTGAGATTCAGATTTCTTAATTATGAGATTTTTACTCATGTCTTTTCATCATTTCTGTGTTAAGGTTTGTATGTGTGATATATAGAGAGAACTCTTATGTATTTTGAATACTCTGAGTACACATATTAAATGTATGTATCTTTTTTTTTAGTCTTCAGATTATATTGTGATTTTTTTAACTATTTATTGAACAGGCAATTTTTATTTTATTTTGACAAATTTATTGGTCCTTGTTTTTTTTTAAAGTTTATACTCATAATTCATTAAACTGTTTTCTTTCCTTCAGAAATTCTTAACTTATGACTTTCATATTTTAGTTTTAATCCTATTTAAATTTATTTTTATGTATGTCATAAATCATTCTTTTTATATATAGCTAATAAAATACCAGCACAGTGTTTTTAAATTTTAATTTGTTTTTTATATTAGTTACAGTTTATTCACTTTGTAACCCAGCTGTAGTCCCCTCCCAATCCTACCCTCCCTCCCTCATCTCCTCATCTCCAAGTCCACTGATAGGGGAGGTCCTCCTCCCCTTCCATCTGACCCTAGCCTATCAGGTCTCATCAGGACTGGCTGCATTGTCTTTGTCTGTAGCCTGGTAAGGCTGCTCCCCTCTCAGGGGGAGGTGATCAAAGAGCCAGCAACTGAGTTCATGTCAGAGACAGTCCCTGTTCCTCTTACTAGGGAACCAGTTTGGACACTGAGATGCCATGGGCTACATCTGCAGCACAAACTTTCCTATTTGTAATTTTTACTTCCATTTGTTTCCCTGTGTAAGCCTATTTCTTGTCATTATTTAAAAAAGAAAAACTTTCCCTAATATGTCTGTTTCCATTTTTCAAAAGTCTTTTCTCTGCTAACTTTAGTTTTTGCATTTCTTGGTAGATTTGCTCTCACTCCCCCTTCCTTTTTACATAATAAGTCAATATTAAAAGGATAATACTGCTACAAGTTACACCTCCATTTCAGCTATTTTGCCCCCTTGCTCCAGCATTCTCCATCTGAGTGACCACAGATACCTTACAAACATCACTTATACAACTTAATTCTTTGTATTTCCTCTCTGCTGTTCTTCCTGGTTTCTCCCATTTTTTGTGTGTGTGTCTTCTCCTTTTGGTGGTATAGACATCCAGCATCAGGTCCACACTGGAGCTAAAGATTGCCCTTACCTCCAGGGCACTTTCAGATACCTCACTGACTCTCAAGAAATTAGCTCCTGGCCTTAGAATTGTACATTTCTTTCCTCCTATAGACTATTGAGGTTCATTTTGACCATTTACTTTAGACCGAAAGCAGCAGAGCAAACATGCTAGATAATTTTCCACCTGAAGGCAAGGAGACTTCCCACCACTTCTTGTCCCTATGTGTCAACAGAAGGAAACAGATAAGCAGGTCATTTGTCAGGGCTCCACTCATTATCATGAGCTCTGTATTCTACATAGTTGTCCATATCCAGCACTTAAATTGTCTATGCAGGGCATCCATGACTGGGCCAACTAGCAAGGAGGATCTGCAGCTGTTTTCCTGAATCCTATTGACTCCAACCAATAGTCTTCTGTAGCTTTCATACTTTTTCTGTAGGACTGATCGTTTGGACTAGACATGGCACCAACATGTGCTCCTTTAAGCACGCACAAATGATGAGTAGGTACCAACAAATAAGAAACAGTGCAGAGCTAATATTGTCCTGATGAAGTGAGATGGCATGCTTAATTAGGGGAGAAATACACAATGTTTAATAAATAGTAGTAAATAGAAATGTGTTTATTACACCAGGGCTCTTGCTGCTTTTGATTATGTGTTTCACAGTTTGTTCTCTAAAGCAAACTGTGAGTTGGGTGTGGTAGTGCACACCTTTAATCCCAGCACTCAGGAGGCAGAGGCAGTGGATCTCTGTGTGTTTGAGGCCAGCCTGGTCTACATAGTTAGCATCAGGCCAGCCAAGACTGCATAGTGGGATCCTGTCTCCAAACAACAAAACAAAACAAAATACCCAATCCCAAGACTAACTAAACAAACAAAATAAGCTCTTGTGATTCAGCCCTATACTATTGCTCTAATTGTTATGATAAAATACTGTGACAAAAACAATTTAGGGGAGAAAGGGCTTTTGTCATTTCAGGAAGTCCAGACTGAAACTAACAACTGCTAGTCACATTACAGCCACAGTGAAGACCCAGCCTATTGTGGGTGATACTGCTCCCTCAGCAGGAAGTCCTGAACTGTGCAAGAGCAGAGAAATTGAACTGAGCACAAGCAAGCCAGTGACCCTTTCTCCCTTAAATTGCTTTTGTCGCGGTATTTTATCACAACAATAGACATCTTCCCGTATCAATTAAATCAGTCCCTCAAAAGCCTGTATAGAAACCCCTGATTAAGAATATCTCCCAGGTGATTCTAGCTTGTGAAAGTTGACAATTAAATTGACATCACTCATTTATAGCGCAGCTTAGAGCATGGACTATAGAAAGTATGTGGAGACTAAGTGAATTAGAGAATCAGTGCTTATTACAAATGACTTGGTCAGACTCTTTGGAGGAAGTTTTAGGAGAAAGAGAGAAAATCCTGAGAATATTGGGCAAATCAAAGTGAACACTACTACTGGGAGAAAAGTATTCAAATATATTCAAAAGTATTCATACTCTTTGTGTGAACTCTAAGATGCTAATTGAAAGGTGTTCTTCATTTAGTATGTAAGTGATGCTGGCAGAACTGGCTAACAATTTGGAAGAAATAGAGTGTGTCTCTATCGAACACCATATGGTAAAATAAAATCCAGATGGATTAATCATTTCTGTGGAAAAAATAAAACCAACAAACTTTGGAGGAAAATAGTTAGGGGTGAGTGAATATTTGACCTGGAGCAACAATCTCTAAGAATGCCACCAAAGAAGATATTGTCCTGGTAAGTTACTCTCAATATATAAATATCCATTTTAATTCTATTTTTTAATTTTTGTATCATTTCTTCCTTTCTCTTTCCCCCTTCAACTCTCCTCCCTCTACTGCCCCCTCGCTGCTGTCCTTCAAATTCATGGCCTGTTTTTATACAGAAACATTTTTTTTTTCCAAAAGAAGAAAATCAAATTGCCAATAAGAGTGTGGAAAAAGGTCAACATTAGTGATTCCAAAATTTCCAATTAAAACAAAGAAACATTGGAAACAAGGGCACAGGAAATGCAAGGCCAGCCTTGGCTACATGATAAATTTGAGAACATCTTGAGTCACATGAGACCCTTAGAAAAATAAGAGAAAAACAAACTTTGAGACTACCACTTAGCCAAGCAAACGAATCAAAACTTAAAACAAATAAAATTGTAGAATTGTAACTGTTGGTTGGAAAATTCTCCAAAAATATCACTAATATCCTTGTTGTAAAATATATATGTTCAGTCATTAGGTAAGTTCCAGAGAGGTCTTGTCATTGATGGTGAATGTATTTTACAATAATATAATAATACTATAATGTACAATGGCATAATAATGTAATATACAACCATGCAATATTGTATAAATAATGTGTTGTATACTTGAAATTTATGTGAAGACAAGGACATGGCATCATCTCTGTCATTCGGTTAGGTGAATTAGCATGTGACCATTCCACAGTGTAAGCTGTTGATGCAGTTTTAGGGAAAGAGGTATCACTGTGAACTGTGTTGCATATCAAACTGGGAAACAATTTGGTAATCTCCATAAAAAACCTTAAATATGAACTTATTTTTATCTTGGGAGATGAACTTATTTTTATCTTGGGAGATGAGCTCAACTCATTTGTAATATTTTATCCAAGACATAACCATAAGAACATCAAAGTGTTCACAAAGGGAATTACAGCAGTATTTCACAAAACGACAACGATGTTCATGTGGTGATTTGTGTCTTAGTTTCTTAGATGTTATGTGGGTCAGTGTGAGTCAGGACCAGCTAGTTTGGTTTTATACATCAGTTCTATGAGCTTGACCAATGCGAGTTTGAGATATGTCTGGATATATGTAAAAAAAAAATGCTCCTGAGTTTGCAACTGGGACTTCAGATTAAGAATACGGCAAATTCCCCAGTGTAATAAATTCTTCTCCAAGAAAACTTTTAGGACACAGCCAGACTCCCCAGGGAATAGATCCTCTGCCTCTCAATCTGGCAAGCAAGGATACATTTTCTCTTTATTGAAACTTCTGCAGTATGTATTAGTTGTCTATTGCTCACTAACCTATGACCACAAGCTTAGCAGCTTTCAAACCTTGAACCCCTTAGCTCACAGTTCTGCGACTCAACAGCAGAGTTCAGCTGTCTTCTTTTGTTTAGGGTTTCAGCAGGCAGATGTCAAAGCTGACTGACTGGAAACATGTCTAGAGGCTAACATCCCGAGCCCATCTCCACTTGCGTGTGGATTGCTAGCAGAATCCACATGTTGATAGCTGTGAAACCAAGGTCCCTATCCCTGATAGCTCTCAGCAGGGTTACTCTCAGCTCTTTGGTCCTTGTTCACACCCTCCTCTATTATCAGATTCACCCACAGCTCATCAAATACTTTTCTTGCTTTCAATTTTCATTTTCTGTCCTGTTCCCAGCCAGAGAATTCAGGCTGTAATTCAACTGGATTCTTTATAATTATTTCCCTTCCTACTACTGTAGCTAATTCATTGATGACCTCTAATTACATTTTCAAAATCCTCCCCTTTTTTTGAATAATATTCATATCCTGAAAATTAGGCTGAGGAATTTTGGTAGGGAAAGCGTCATTGGATTCTGGTTTCACATGATGTCTCCTTGTGAGTTGCATTGTTTTCAACCTTTGGCAGTTGATAGAAAGAATGGAACTTTAGAATGTAGGAGGCAGTTCTTGCTGTACAGAGGTGATGCTGACACATTCTTTGTATGTGTATGTGTGTGTGTGCATGCTGTGCCTTCATGTATGTGTGCACACATTCATGCACATGCAGAGACAAGTGGAATACTCTGCCCTATTATGCTCTGCATTATTCTCTTAAGAAAGGGTGAAGAGGGACTGCCTCTGACATGAACTGATTGGCCTGCTCTTTGATCACCTCACCCTGATGGGGGAGCAGCCTTACCAGTCCACAGAAGAAGACAATGCAGCCACTCCTGATGAGAGCTGATAAACTAGGATCAGAAAGAAGGAGAGGAAGACCTCCCCTATCAGTAGACTTGGGGAGGGCCATGCCTGGAGAAGGGGAAGGGAAGGTGGGATTGGGAAGGGAGGAGGGAGGGTCTTATAAGGGGATACAAAGTGAATAAAGTGTAATTAATAAAAAAATAGCAAATCAAAAAATGATAATATTTATATTTAAAAGTAAAAAAGAAAAAAGAAGGGGTCTCTCATTGAACCTGAAGCTGGGCTAGAGTCCCCAGAGGTCCTTTTGTCTGTACTTGCTACAATCCTGGGGTTACAGATGCTGGTTACCATAACTACTGCTTCTTCTTTGTCATCGACGTCATCATCGTCTTTTTCTCCATGTGAGTGCTGGTGATTTGAACTCAGGTCCTCATGCCTGAGGCAGTAAGGCAGTAAGGGCTCTCACCCACTGAAACGTCTCCTCATCCTAAAAGGTGAGAACTCACAGTCTTACAATTTGGAATCATAGATCTGGTTAGGGAGCAATGTGGGGTGAGGTTGGTTGGGTGAGACCCGTGGAACGTTAGCCCTGGCCCACTATTGCCATGGGAAAACCAGTGCTGTCTGCTAGAGCCTTCACAGTTCCAAAAGGCGCATGTTTATATACACATCCTTGATATTTAAAAAATAACAAACCAAATCCAAATTATACACACCACCAGCTTTCGAGCTCTGGTTTGATTTCTTCCCCTACCATAGTATTTTTGAGAAAATTCAAACTGAAAGAAGTTAGATGACAAACCCAAAGACACGTAGTTATTTGGTGACAGGGCTGAGATGAGAAGGCCAATGAACTAACTCAGTTCCCCTCATTCTTTTTATTGTTTGTTTGTTTTTTATTTTTTGTTTTGGAGACAGGGTTTTGCTATTTTTTTCAAATGTCATAATTTAAGTTTTCGTTATGGCCAAATAATATTCCACTGTATATAAAGCACCACACTTTCTTTATCCATTTATCTGCTGATGTGCAGATCACCTGTCTCAGTTTTTTGACTATTGGGAATAAAGCATCAGTAAACATGATGTACAAGCTCCTCTGAAGTTGGACTCAAGGTCTTCTGAGTTTAGACCCTGGAGTAGTGTAACTGCATCCACAGTACATTAAAATAAAGTAATGGAACTCAGAATATTAATACTGCCTGCTATGTGTGTATGCATTTGTGGGGGAAACAATTCATGAAACCGGATAAAGGAACACCAAGATAAAAAGTTTTAAGTGGGGAGAGGGCTACAAAAGATGTGCTATTGGGAAAGGAAGAACATCTGGAGAAATACAGGAGGGAAGAAGAGAGAGAGAGGAGGATTAATAAAACAAAGTATGCTTAAAAATGATCACTTCCTGAACAGAACACCAACAACACAGGCTCTGAGATCAACAATTAATAAATGGGACCTCACGAAACTGAAAAGCTTCTGTAAAGCAAAGGACACTGTCATCAGAACAAAATGATAGACTATAGACTGGAAAAGGATCTTCATCAACCCTTTATCTGACAGAGGGCTAATATCCAGAAAATATATAAAGAACTCAAGAAGTTAAAAAAGCAACAAATCAAGTAATCCAATTAAAAAATGGGGTACAGAGCTAAACAGAGAATTCTCAATAGAGGAACATCAAATGACAGAGAAACACTTAAAGAAATTTTCAACATTCTTAGTCCTCAGGGAGATGCAAATCAAAACAACCCTGAAATTTCACCTTACACCCATCAGAATAGCTAAGATCAAAAACTCAAGCGACAATACATGCTGGAGAGGGTGTGGAGAAAGGAGAACCCTCTTCCATTGCTGGTGGGAATGTAAACTTGTACAACCACTTTGGAAATCAATCTGGCACTTTTTCAGAAAATTAGGAATAGCACTTCCTCAAGATCCAGCTATACCACTCCTAGGCATATGGCCAAAATATGCTCAAGTACACAAGGACATTTGTTCAACCATGTTCATAGCAGCTTTATTCATAATAGCCAGAACCTGGAAACAACCCAGATGTCCCTCAATGAAGGAATGTGTAAATGTGGTACATTTACACAATGGAATACTACTCAGCAATTTCAACAAGGAAATCATGAAATTGGCAGGCAAATGGTGGGACCTAGAAAAGATCATCCTGAGTGAGGTATCCTAGAAGCAGAAAGACACACACTCTATATACTCATTTATAAGTGGATACTAGACGTATAATATAAACATACTAAAATCTGTACACCTAAAGAAGCTAACAAGAAGGAGGACCCTGGTTAAGATGATCAATCCTCACTTATACAAATGGAAGGGACATTGGAAGAGGGAGAAAACAGGACAGAAGCCTACCACAGAGGGCTTCTGAAAGACTCTACCCAGTAGTGTATCATACCAGATGCTGAGACTCATAACCAAACTTTGGGCAGAGTGCAGGGAATCCTATGAAATAAGGGGGAGATAGTAAGACCTGGGAAGGACAGGAGCTCCACAAGGACAGCAACAGAACCAAAATATCTGGGCACAGGGGTCTTTTCTGAGGCTGATACTCTAACCAAGGACCATTCATGATTATAACCTAGAACTCCTGCTCAGATGTAGTCCATGGCAGCTCAAGTCTCCAAGTGGGTACCCTAGTAAGGGGAACAGGGACTGTTTCTGACATGAACTCAGTGTTGGGTTCTTTGATCACTTCCCCCTCAGTGGGGTGCAGCCTTACCAGGCCACAGAGGAGGACAATGCAGCCAGTCCTGATGAGACCTGATAAGCAGGGTCAGATGAAAGGGGAACAAGAACTCCCCTATCAGTGGACTTGGAGATGGGCATGGGAGGAGATGAAGGAGGGAGGGTGGAATTGGGAGAGAATGAGGGAGGGGGCTACAGCTGCAATACCAAGTGAATGAACTGTAATTAATATAAAAAATTTAATTAAAAATGATTCAAAGAAACATTATTTTGTTCACCGCTTTAAAAATCTGACAAAACTGTAGTCTCTTTCTAGCTATAGTATTCTACATTGCTACTCTAAGAAGACAGGATGAATTCAGTGGTTTAAAAACAACAAATACATTCTCGTATATTCCTGGACATGAGAAGTCCACATCTTATGAAGATAAAATCAAGGTTGTGTTTGGGTTGGATGCTGTGGAGGTTTTAAGAAAAGAAAAACAATTCTTGCCTTTGCCTCTTCCAGCTTTCAGGGGCTTCCAGGCTTCCTTGGCTCATGCTTCTACTGTTCTAAGCACTGTTGCTGTTGTCACTTTAGCTTCTGTAGTGCTTCTCCTGTATTTCTTCCGTAAGGATCATTGTAACTATATTGGTCTCATCCAGGTACTCAAAAAAATCTTTTTTTTTTTTTAATTTATTTATTTTTATCTCAATCACAGGTTAGGTACTTTGAATCCCAGGCGTAGCCCCCTCCCCCATTCCCTCCTACCCTCCCACTCCCTCCCTCATCTCCTTCTTCCCCGCCCCCTCCAAGTCCACCAACAGGGGAGGACCTCCTTCCCTTCCATCCAACCCCAGCTTATCCTGTCTCCTCA
>CM053752.1:43160065-43224156 GCA_028658305.1 Pachyuromys duprasi
ACAAAAAAATCTCTTAAGATGTTAAATTATCCTTGCAAAGTTCCCTTTATGTGGAAAGCCCTGTGTTCACAGGCTTCAGGGGAGGTAGGCAAAACATTTCGGGGGACATTCCACAGTCCTACTATCCTAGATTAACATTAGTGATCTCTATATCTCATATTTCTCTGCTCTGAGTAAAAACCAGAATCTCACGATCAGTCAGAAAACGTGGACCAGGCAACCATTTCCCATAGCACATGGTATGGCTACCCTATCCCAGCTTACTCAATTTATTTTATGTGTCTCAAATGGAAGTCTCACAGAATGTCAGGTTAAAAAACACAAAAACCAAAACAAAGCTCTACCAAGTAAGCAGAAATTCAGTATTTGGAAAACTGAGGCAGGAGACTTGCCACGAGTTAAAGGTGAACTTGAACCATGTAACAAGTAGCAAATGAGCCAGGGCCTCTCTCAAACAGGAGAAAAAAACCAAAAACCACATCATAAATATTAACGTTTTTGCTGTCTCTTCCTTCTCAGCTTTATGGTGTGTTGAATATTGTTTCATACCCAAAACCATTTTCTCTTTTTTAAGTATTAAATTTAGGTTCAAAACAAAGAGAAACACTTCATCGAAGAGTAATGGGTTTACCATTCGGTCAGAATAAAAAAAAAAAATTCTGATCCAGGCTCGCAGTGGTCACCATCCTTCTTAATCGATTTTACACTTCTACTTCCTTCATAGACTGAGCAATACTTGATCACAAACAGAAATGATAAATCACGATGGCCTGCCTTCAAGATTTGTGAGTCAGTGTGGATGTCTGAATAGTTCTTAAGAGGCAACGGATTAAGTGAGAGGCAGACCTGTGGCGCCTGGCTCTCGCCTGAGGGTTCCCCTCTGTAAGCTGAGAAAAGCCCCATTTGCTCTTACCATGCTATGTAACTTGAAATTAAAAAAATTCTCGTGTCAGTAGGACTTTCAAATTTATGTAATTAATATTCATGCAGCTTGATATGTGTAGAGGCCTAGATTTCAGTTTTACAGACACACATCAGTGTTTTCTGGTCTTTGTTCCCAGTATTTGGTCTGTTGAACCTTGCCTGATTTGTCACAAGCACCCTTTCCCTTCCTAATACTTGCTGAAGTGTTTCCTTGGTGATGCAAAAGCAGGGTGGAGTTTCATGGGCAAACCATTTACACAAGTTAGACAAGCACAGAGGTGTTCAGATGTGTACAAATTGTCAGAATAAATGCTACAGGAAGGACTTGTAAATGACACAACAGACAAGAGCGGGAGGCTGTTGTAGATGTAAGGAGTCTGTCTCTGTGCAGCTGAGTGAACAGCATCTTGCATAGAGAAAGGAAAATCAATGCCAGGTAGGCCTTCCAGATGATTTATATTTCTATTCAACCTGATGAAATTCCCAATAAAAATTAACTTGGGCTATCCGCCAAACTTTCCTCTCACACATGCGCACACAGGTGGGTTTCGTGTACGAGTGGAATGACTCAGTGCTGAATGCTTTAGAGAGGTATGGTAGCTCGTAGTGGTCCTGCAGGAACGCAATCTCAATTTCTTGCCGGTGGCTGAGTCAACTGACCTTGTGGGAAAAGTGGGAGGGAGATGCTTTGGGGTCCAGAGCTTCCAATTGGAGAGCAAACCCTGACGTATTGTGGGAGGCATAAGTACCTACAATTGCCATGGGAGCCAATGCCAACTGTCACGGGGCTCATGTCTTCTATCCTGAAGAGCTTCACTTCTGTGACTGTTTGCTCTCAGGTTGTGGGCATTCATTGCTCTCTGAGAAGAAGCACGTGTAAGCTGCATCACTCTGGGTGTTAACCCAGGTGGGAGTCCTGCATCCATTGACTCTGATGTATTAATGATCTATCTGATTTTATTGACAAGAGAGTTCAGTGATTCTTTCTTGTTGGTGAAGAGATGTGTTTAGAAGTGGAAATGATGAGTCGTAATCATACGGCTACACACTAAGGAGGCTTTTGTGGACAGCTGGAAAGGAGGGATCAAGGAGTAGTCCTGAGAGGACAATTCTGATGGTTGTCATCTACCTACTGTCAGAGAACAGATGAGGTGGAAGATGGAGAAGCCCAAGGAGAAAAAAATTCTATCTAGGAGGGTGGGCTACAGAGGACTAGGTAGGGACATCTTCAAGTGGTTTACTATAATGTGTTTAACTTTTTTTTTTTTTAATGCTTCACCGTTGTAATCCATCTGAGGATTTTGTCTGGTCAGTTTATAAAATTCTGTCTTATCTCATGTGATAGCATTTCATATTGCTTAGCATCCACCATCACTAGCATCTCTATTATATATATATATATATAATGTATATTATATATATGTATATATATGTATGTATACATATATATATATAATAGATCTTCAAAGTGAATAACTTTGCAGATAAGCACGGAGACTATGACCAGTTGGGCGTCTAGTAACAATCCCATTGCTGCCGCTGGCAGCAGGGTTTAAGGGAAGCCCTTTGATTTCTTAGCAACGGTGTCGTTAGAAATAGAATGAGAATGATTCTATGATAATCTGCCTCATGGGAATATTGGGAACATAAAGGGAGAAGAAATATGTAAATATCTAAAAATCATGCAAGTGCTGTTAAATGTGATTTTTCTCTTTGAAAGAAAGAATCTCATTTAGCCCAGGTTGGCCTCGACCTTGCTTGTTTGTTCTCGAACTTCTAATTTCCCTCACATGTGTGGCGATTATAGGATTGCACACTATGTCTGGCTGAATTATTTCTATCATGGGTATTTCAATGTTTAGGTTTTTTTCTAGTGCTATGTTAGAATTTTAAAAAGAGGCAGCTATAGTGCATTATATGTCGAAAGATAAGTGCTACAATAACATTGCAAAAAATAAAAAAAAACCCACAAATTATCTCAGCTCACGCACAGAGATGCTAACTGCACATAGCCTTCAGTGGCGCCTTCAAACGTATGAGCTTGTGGTCTCCAGGTCATAATGTGGTTCCTAGTGTCTCTGGTTTCTAATAGGATATAGACTATCACACCTAGGAACTCACTTTCTCTTACAGGAAATTTTATGGAAAAACCATGGATATCCTATAGCAGGACCCCAAAAGATAGGAAGAGAAGAACAAGCTTAAGATTATAAAAAAAAAATTGGAGTTCTTACAAAACCTGGGCAGAATATGCGCCATCAGCTTGAGACTATAACGTTGAGGGTGTGTCTTAGAGCCCCTCTAAGTGTAGACAGACTTTAAAAAAATCTTTTATTCATTATTATTGTTTATTACAATTTATTCAATTTGTATCCTGGTTGTAGCCCCCTCCCTTGTCTCCTCCCAATCCCACCCTCCCTCCCTCTTCTCCCCCTATGCTCCTCCCCTAGTCCACGGATAGGGGAGGTCCTCCTCCTCTTCTATCTGACCCTAGCCTAGTAGATCTCATCAGGACTGGCTGCATTGTCTGCCTCTGTGGTCTGTAAAGACTGCACCCCACAGGGGGAGGTGATCGGAGAGCATGCTACTGAGTTCATGCCAGAGAAAGTCCCTGCTCCCCTTACTAGGGAACCTACTTGGAGACTGAGTCAATGGGCTACCTCTGAGTCAGAATTTTAGGTCTTCTCTGTGCATTGTCCTTGGCTGGGCATCAGTCTCTGCAGGACTCCCAGGGCTCAGTATTTTTGTTGTTCTTTTGGTCTCCTTTTGGAGCTCCTGCCCCTCCAGGTCTTCTATCCCTTCCCACTCTTTTCACAAAATTCCATGCATTCTGCCCAAAGTTTGGCTGTGTGTCTCAGCCTCTGCTTCGATACCTCCATCAGGAGAGTCTTTCAGAAGCTGTCTGTTGTAGACTCCTGTCCTGTTCCCTGTCTTTTCCTGCTTCTGATGTCTATGGCATTTGTCCTTCTGAATGAGGATAGAGCATTTTCCCTAGGGTCTTCCTTGTTGTTTAGCTTCTTTAGGAGTATAGATTTTAGTATGTTTATCCTATATTATTTGGTAGACAAATAAAGGCTCCCATGTTCAAGGAACCTGAATTCACCTGTCCCTTCTTTACTCATGTCAGATACTTACAATTCCCATAAGCATACAACTGGAGTTTCACAGGCTGAGAGTCACAGAAGTACCCAGAAGCCGTCCACACTAAGCCACCCCAGTGCTTCAGATAAAGCAACCTGTTTGTCGAAGGAAATGGTCATCACTTCATGTTTGTGTGGGAGCACAGCAGGGGGACTAAGTGTCCAGTGGTCAGTGATTACTGCCTTACCCAATTCTGCATCTCTAGCACGTTCCTCGGAGCCTTGTCTATGATGACTACTAAAACAATTGCTTACTGTATAAACAATTGAAAGAATGCCTGACTTAACTGTAAGACATACAGAGTCCAAAATGACCCTGGCATGACAATGATGTGACTCTACAATAGTAATGTCTTTGGCTTAAGGAGGGGATGGGATATTGATGATAAAAACATTTTATT
The DNA here is from genome assembly GCA_028658305.1 of Pachyuromys duprasi. Lineage (NCBI taxonomy): Eukaryota > Metazoa > Chordata > Mammalia > Rodentia > Muridae > Pachyuromys > Pachyuromys duprasi. The sequence continues at coordinate 43,164,531 of CM053752.1, forward strand.
TGACGAATGTTTACTTATAGCTGATGACTACTTGCACTGGCACAGATAGATTTCAGAGGTCCTGACTGTCTAGAAAAATTAGTCCTCTTCTGTCTCAAGCATATACCTAAAGTGTCTCTTAAGGAAGTCACATTATAAAGAAATAATACAAGTGTAACATAGTGGAAGAGAAGGCTATAACATACATTCTCTGAGATACAAAGTTTTATTTAATGTGTACAAGTCAGAAAGGTAGAATTGGCTAGGAATGTTGAGAAGATTTTATTTCTGATTCATCATCTTACAAAGGAATGTGGATAGGGTGTTGAAACAACTTCTCTAGAGCGACATAAGGAATCAGTGTCCACGCTGGTACGGTAAACAGGACATCCGGCTTCTAACCAGTGTTCTTTCCTATCTCAGAGCAGGTTGCCCAGCCTGGAGCAGAAGAAGCCACTTGCAGGGGTATTTGGAGGAGTGTTTGTCATCTGGCGGCTGTACTCACCAGAGAGCCAGACTGCTTGATGGTGGAAAAAAAAGAGAATGGGAATGCAAAATGCTAAGATGGAATTGAGCATTTTATATGGAAAACATGAACAAGTGATGGCTTGAAGTATTAAAAGTAGGTGAAATTCAATTTAAATTCAATTGGGCACTGACTTTAGGGTTATAAACAAAATGTCTGGAAAATTTATTGAACAATATCCCTTTTTGCATTGTGAGGCAAATCAAAAGGAGTGTGCTCCAGCAGCTTATTTGAAGGCAGAAAGGATTAACCCTAATAGAGAAAAGGAGGTGATCCACAGTCTCATCTTGGTGGTGGTGTAGGACTAGCCTCCCTGGGCTGGACATTAAAGAAGTCAATATTAATGCCATTTAAGCTATGGCTTTATTCAGTTCACCAACAGCATTCTGAAGTTTGATTTATTTATCTGTAACTGGAAGGGATTGCACTGACTCAGAAACAGTCTCTCAAGTTGAGCATTAAAAGATCTACCTTCTGTCTTGGCCTATTTGGATGCTATAATCTAACATCTCAGACTGTATGGCCCAAACACAGACATTTGTTTCTCACTCTTCATTTGTAACTGATTATTTGCTTACTGCACCCTCATTTCTGTATGAAAGAGATTGCTTTCCTGTTATCTTTTCCTAAGATAACTAATTGCATTATGAAATCTCCACACACATGATTAATAACTTCCTAGGAGCCCCGCCTTGAAACACCATCATACTGAGGATCTAAAAAACATACAAATTTTGGGAACATGTGACAATTAGTCCCTGACATCTTTTGCTTGGTGGATTTTGTATGGGATGAAGGGCACCTGTTTGTTTATTGACTGTATGTGTTAGTTATTGCACCAGAGTTTGTGTGTAGGGAGTAAACAGAAAAGATATAGTTCCCAACCCCATAGACATTATATGACAAGTGAAGATACAATAAATAAACAGTAACCAGTAAGGAAATGTCTCCTGGGGTTGCTGAGGAGAGGCTCCAGCACTTGCTCTTAAAGTATGAGCACCTGAGTGTGAATCCTCATCACTCATTTAAAAATTCTGAGTATACAGAAGCAGGAAAAAAAAAACCCAGATGTCCCTCAGTTGAAGAATGCATAGAGAAACTGTGGCACATTTACACAATGGAATACTACTCATCTATTAAAAACAAAGACATCATGTAACTTGCAGGTAAATATATAGAACTAGAAAATATGATCCTGAGTGAGATAACCCAGACCCAGAAAGACATGCATGGTATATACTCACTTATTAGCCATAAAGTGTATTAGTATATGAAATAAAGTATGTATATATAAGTATACATATACATATTTATATTATATATAAAGTATAAATATATACTTTATATAAAGGATGTAAAGTTCATTATATACAATACATATATATATAAGTGTGTAAAGTATATTATCCATGTAACATATATATACATATATATAAAGTATATTATCCATAAAGGATATTAGCCATAAAGTACAGGATAACTATGCTATAATATACAGACCCAATGAAGCCAAGGAGGGCCCAAGGGAAGATGCTTGAATCTCACTCAGTATAAGGAAATAAAAAAGACATCTGAAGCAGATGAAGGGAGAGAACTGGGTGAGAGAGGAGATGGGGGCCAATGGTGGTGGAGCATGGGGATCAGGTGTGGAGAGAGTGGGTGGGAGGGGAAGGACCTGAGAGAGAACAGAAATTGGTGGGGGGCATCTCTGGGTCAAAGGAGGTTCCTGGTAGTCTATAGGGGTGACCCTAGCTGAGACTCCTAGCAGCGGGGGATCAAGGAGCCTGAAGTCCCCACCTCCTGTAGCCAGGTAGGACTCTCAGTGAAGGGAGGGGGACACCACCTCACCCACAAAAGCTTCAACCCTAAATTTACCCTACCTATAAGATATTCAGGGTTAAAGATGGAGCAGAGACTGAGGGAATGGCAAACCAATGACCGGCCCAACTTGAGACCCATCCCATGGGAGAAAGCCAACCCCTGGGCCTGTTAATTATATTCTGCTATGCTTGCAGACAAGAGTCTAGCATAACTGTCTTCTGAGAGGCTTCACACAGCAGCTGATGGAAACAGATGCAGAGACCCACAGCCAAACAAAGATGGAGCTAAGGGAGTTTTGTTTAGGAGTGGGAGGGAGGATTGACGGAGCCGGAAGAGTCAAGAACACCATAAGAAGACCTACAGAGTGAACTAACCTGGACTCATGGGGTCTCACAGAGACTGAACTACCAACCAAAGAGCATGCATGGACTAGACTTAGACCCCTACACATATATAACAGATGTGCAGCCTGATCAACATGTGGGTCTCTTAACAATGGGAGCAGAGGCTGTCTCTGACTCGATGGCTTGCTACTGGATCTCCTTTCCTTTAGCTGGGCTGCCTTGTCAGGCCCTAGTGGGAGAGGAAGAGCTTAGTTCTGCTGTGACTTGAGACACCAGGGTTGGTTGATACCCCTTGGGACCCTCCCTTTTTAAGAAGAAGGAAAGGAGGAAATGGGATGAGGGGGCCTGAAGGTGGTACTGGGAGGAGACAAGGGAGGGAGCTGGGTTAGGCTGTAAAGAAATTAAATTAATAAAAAGAAGAAAGTAAAAAAGGAACAAAAGAAAAAAAAACTGGGCATAGGTTCATATTCTTACTATGCTAGCATTGGGAGCAGAGACAGGCAGACCGTAAGAACTTGCTGACCAACCAGCATAACCAATAATGTTATGAGTTTCTGATTCATTGACAGATTCTGTCTCAAGAAAATAAGATGGAGAGTGATAGAGGTAGACACCAGCCAGCCAGATCTCTATTCAGCCTGGGCTTGCACAGACTCAGCTTCTATATACTCAAGTGCAGACACCTCATATGCACACTGCCCTACCTCCCCCCACCCCCTGAGAAAGTACACACCTATAGGTATAGCTGTATGTATACAGATGGTCCCTGTTACGTTGGTTTGATGTATGACTTTTCAATTTTCTGTTGGTGCAAAAGTGATAGTCTCAATGTAAATCATACTTTGATTGTGATCTTTGCTCAGTGATCTATAGTCGAACACTCTGTTGCAATGCTGGCAAGTAAGATGTGAGATGTGTCTCTTAGCCTCAAGACCATGAAGCTAAATAAATGATTCTTGAATGTGGCCAAATATGTAGGTGTATATCCAAATATGTGGGATATTCAACACTTTAAATTTTTTAACCTTTTATTATAAAAAAGACTTTGTGTAGGTGTTGATTCTTTCCCAAACAGGAGGTTGGTGTAAGCATTCTGAACAAATTTATGGTAGGCAGGGTTAAGCTATGGTGTTCAAGAGACATACTAATTACACACCCATTATTTTTTAAAAATATTTTCCACTTACAATGTGTTAATGTTGACCCCTGATCACAAATTGAGAAACATTTTCATATTTATCCAGGCTGTATGTATAAAAGGCAAAAACATAACTTGTAAAAGGTGCCATAATGGAGAAGAGGGCAAATATTAGGAGGGAAGGTTACTATGGGTAGACTCTTCATGGAAGGGTTGCAAGCCTCAACATAACATTTAAATAGCCATGAGAAGACTGACTCTAGTCAAACAATAGGAATGTATAGAAGTCTGAGGTCAGAAAGAGCTTAGTATCACATCTGTCAGGCTGTTGCCTTTCAATAGCAAACCACAGAGACTTAGCTAAATAAGTGCTGTGTTTCACTTCGAGAGGAAAAACATTACTTCCAATTTTATGTGTAGAGAGCATAGAATCCCAGCATACCTGATGGCAACCATCTTGAGTCATAACTACCATGTCTGCCCAGTAGTCAACCTGATGTGTCTTCCTTGCATAGTTTTCCAGTGTACTTAGTAATAAACAAAACCGGTATATTGGCTTGTGGGATTTCACAATTGGATAATGTTTACACCCTCAGAAGATATGTGCCTGACATTTTTTATTTTAGATCGAGGTACATCCAGGTACAGTCTGGCTTCAACTTAGTCACTTTTATTGTGGCCATAGTGTAAAATGCCTTGCTTTGACTGAATCACAGGGTCTTACTGCCACACTTGACCATTCTTCTATCAATAGGTCTACAGAATACTATATTCTGTACAACCCTGGGTCTGTCAGACTTCAGCTTGTTGGCCCTGTTCACCCGTGGAAGTTGGTTCTTTTACAATGGCTCTTCTAAGAACTGAGAATGACTAGAGGGGTAGGTTTGGAGAAGAAGCCCTGGGAGAGATAAGATACATAGCAGCTTGGATGACAGTATAAAGAGGGAAGATTCAAATTAAAATACATTTTATAGGTTTTGTTGATTAGGTTTATCGATTGCTAGCATGTGTCAAGTGGGTAGAAAAGAGAAATCAAACTGAAATTTGATTTGCGTATTTGTGTTATTTAGTGGTATGGGGGAAGGCTGGAGTTGGGGCTTGCTAAAATGAGGAAAGGCTGGAGTTGGAAATGGCTCTATGGGAGATGAATTCACTAGGAGACAGATTCAACAACTCTCTCTACTCTTACTAATTGTTTTATCTTTGCAAGGCCGAGGATGGAACACAGAACCAAATGGATGCTGGGAAAGTTACCACTAAGTGGTACCTTCAGCCCTAACCCTATCAGTTGTATGTTATAGCAGATATGTGTGCAGAAATCTACCAAGTAGTATACATCTGGATGTCAAAAAATGATCTGGGCAGTAAAGATTTATATTTTAAATAACCAGACTATAGACTAGAGTTAAAGCCATGCAAAATACCTGGAGAAAAGAAAAAGATAGGAAAGAATGCCCAGGGGTTGTGGAATAGGCAAGTTCTATTAAAAGATGGACATGACTCACCAATAAAGTAGAAGAAAGGACTGGAGCTCACATAATAAAAAAACAAAACAAAAAGAATGCCAAGGAGAAAACAGTCAAGAATTGCCGAAGAGTTGAATAAAATATAAACTGTTAAGTTGTCTTTAGATCTAAAATCAGAGATCACTGGTGACCTTTATAAGACCCTTTTGTCTTTTCCAAGATTTAGCAATGGAATGAAAACTATATATTAGGATTTGAAAAACAATTGAAAGATAAAGATATGAGATTACTGTGCAAAAAGATTTTCAGATATTTTGTGTGAAAACAAGAGGAGAAGTAATACAGGATCTTGAAATACTTGGAAATCCAAAAAGTAATGGTTGTTTGTTTGTTTTTTTTTTTTTTGGTTTTGATTTTTTTACAAAAAGAGATAAGATGCTAAAATGTGCAGAATGGCTGATTGTCAATCGTTTGCTGAGTTTGAGAGATTAACAATTTAGAACATGCATTGAAAAACCAGGGCCTTTTGGTCTAGGGTATATTTTTGTACCATAGAGGATTGAAGCTTTGCAAGGTTTTGACATCTGTAAATGGTTAAAAAAAAAAACCTTAAAAATAGCATTTCCTGGCATGTGAAAATTCTATGAAATTCATAGTCTAGCATCCATAAATAAACTCCCTTGGAACACTGTGATACTCATTTATTTATGTATTGTCCAGTGTTTTCATGCTCTGGTGTCAGATGCCTACGGTCATGACAGAGTCAATGGCCAAAAAGTATTACGTTCTATCTACCCCTTTAGAGAAAAAGCTGTTGATCAATGACATATAACACAGAGGAATTACTTGGTGAGATGTTGAGACTGCAAAGAGGCAAGGAGGCTAGCCTCTAGAGGATGGGTCCCAGAAAGGCATTAGACACAGTGCAGATGTGCAAGTGTCTTGAATTTATGGCTGAGGGATACCATAATTCTTTCATTCTTTGCTCTCTTAGTGACAAGAAAATGTACTGTAGATTCAACCTGGAAGTTTGACCTAAGATTTTTTTTGTCCCCCATAAATAATTGTCACCATGGAGCAAACATGAAGGTGTACAATATCTGACTTAAAAAAAACCCATCTGATTGAATTTCTTTAAACTTGAAACAATTTTCTAAGCTCAGAAAGGAGAGAAAAACTGTGAGGAAGCTAAATATATGTTTGATGCCTCTCTGATGGGTTAGCCCTCCCTGTTTTCCTGATAATGCTCAAAAGAGAAAAATGATAGACCTCCTAGGTAACTAGATAAGTTCTGCATAAAGAACAGGTCACAGGGATTTTTCTCCTTTGAATTCTGTGACAAAGAAAATATACAGATGTTTTCCCAAGTGAGTATAACACAGAAAGAGTACTGGAAATATGATTGGAAGATATTTGGGGGGGAGGGAGAGGGATAGAGGAAAGAAGAGAAGGGAGGAAGAGGGGAAGAGAGGGAGGGGGGAGGGAAGGAAAGAGGAAGAGAGGGAGGAAAGGAGAGAGAGGGTGGGGTGGGAAGATCACCCATGAGCACACATCTGATGTCCTGTAGATCTAGGATATTGTAGTGCAAGGTCTACTTGTGCCAAGGAACTATAGTAGTCACAATTGCCATAATGGATGAAAGAATGGGCCACGGGGACAGAGACTAGGTATAAGTAACAGCAAGGAAGACTAAAAGGCAACCAGTAGGTCTAAGAAGAATCCCAAAGCAAATGGGACTTTGTAAACTTTTATTGAAGTTACCAAATTGATCAATGGCTTAGAGCCAGGCAATTTACTCTGTTTGCTAAGTTACTAAGAGGGTCTGCTGATTCCTGGAGGCCAATGAAACACATGGGAAGCATTCAACCATAAATTGTGTTTTCTTGGAACTGACTAAGAAAAACCTTAAGTGGCTGAAATTTCCCTTGAAATTGCAAATTTCTATTTCTGCTCTAGGTGCCATAGGAGTTTTGGATAGAAAAGAGGAAAAAATACTTACATATTTTGCATAGTTTATTTTTGTGGTTTGAAGGTTCCAAATCTTAACAGAAATTTGAAATTGTGTGTGTGTCAGGGGGCAGTTAGAAATACTTACTTTTTCTTTCTGAAAAGGGGGGATATGTTTTTATATTTTCCCCCTAACAAGCTGAATTTACATGTTTGATCACAGTTATCATGTTAAAGGACTGAACATAACACATAAAGCTTTATATGTACCGTTGACCCCATTCCTGTGATATTCCATGAGGTATAAAGAATTATGATCATTTTACAGATGAATAAAACAAAGAGCCAGCATGTGTTCAATGGCTTGCCAACTGTCATAAACTAAATGGGAGGCTACAGGCTCCTCTTTCTCATCTTCCTTTTTAGCTTTTATCTTACCCAGTCAGTAACTAATGGGGTTCACTTAGGCACTTTTGGACAGCTACTGAGCTAATTGTTTCAAATATTTATTTTTCTCTTCACCTTTTAAAACATAAAAGTGTCTTGGAATGTTTGAATCCAATTCACTGGTTGGGTAATTTGGAATAAATTACTTAATGTAACTGAGCCAAGTATTAAACACTAGGACAAGGTTAACATCCAACTCTGTCTCAAAGCTCACATTAATACTCAATTACACTAACACCCTTCTCCCTTCTGCTTCTCAGACAGCTGAGGATCTTCTGCCCCTAGAAAATCTTTGCTAACAAGCAAACCACAGCTAGGGGAATGATCATCTTCTCTCCATTTTAACTTAAAGAACATATACATAGACTGTCCACAGAACACCCATGACCCCTCCTTCTTTGCTATGGCCGTGTATAAGAAGAGCATGGATCACTAGTAGGCCTGGCCATCAGTCCTCCCAGGATTTTCAGTAGGCTTCTTTCTCCCATTTGAAGCTAGATGCTGAGTAGCAGACGATCAAATGATGAGATCAAAATATGTGATATCTACCTCCAGAGAACTGCCTCCTACATAAGATTGTTATATTAGAGAAAAAGATAATTCTAGGATACTGGGTCAATATTCAACTATTTTGGGGGTATTTGACATTGGCTACAACATTTAACATATGCTAAAGATTACAAAAGAACAGGATAAAGGTAACCCCAATAAAGTAGTTACATTTAAGTTACACAAAAACTGTAGCACATGTAATTACTGACATTTTACACAGAGCACTATGGGCTGTAATGTACATTACTTGAGAGCAATCTATGAAAAACAGTAGCAGTAGGGATTAAGAAGCTATAGCACCCAACTTACAATATGAATGATGTAGTGACCTAGAAGGACGGAAGATGATTGAATTGTTATTTTAAGATGATAAAACCAACAGGTACGTGGTTGGATGTAAGAAGAGAGAAAAGCAGGGGAACCTAGGTATGATTCCTGTGTATCTGGCAGGGATGAAGGAGCCAGTTGCAGGCATATGTAAGAGAAGAGCAAAGGCAGGTGGATGGGGTAGAAAAGAGATGATAAGTTACATTGGATGGATTATCTTGGGAAGTTAGAATGGGCTTGAACATACATACAGCTCATGAGGAGGACACTAGAAAGGCCTAGCTGTAGAATCAGGTGCCATTTATTTCATAATTAATATGAAGAAAATAAAAAATGATTCCACATTTTATGTAACAAATGCTGCCATTTTCTAATTTTAATCTTCTTATTGCCACTTCAAGGAGACTCGCCCAGAGCTAAAATGGAAGCATCTCACCTTTCATCCCTGGTTCTTTGTAGAAAATTAACAGATTGAGGTTTTTGTTTGTTTGTTTTTACAGCATCATCCTGAGTTAGGATTATAAATAGAAAAGATCATCCTGAGTGAGGTAACCCAGACTCAGAAAGACACGCATGGTATGTACTCACTCATAAGTGGATATTAGCCATAAAGTACAGGATAAACATGCTACAATCCACAGACCCAACAAATCCAAGGACGGATGCTTGAATCTCATTCAGAAGTGTGAATAAAACAGACATCTGAAATAGATGGAGAGAGGGGGGGTGGGGGGGACAACAAAGGTGGGGATCAGGTGTGTGGAGAGTGGGGTTGGTTTCGGGGTAGGATGGAGGTAGGGGGTGGGTGGAGGTGAGGACTGGAAAAGAGAATGGAAATAAATGTGTGGGGGGACATCTTTGGGACAGGGGAGGGTCCCAGGAGTCTATGGTGTGACCTTAGTTGAGACTCCTAGCAGCAGGTGATACTGATTCTGAAGAAGCCACCACCTATAGCCAGATGGGACTTCCAGTCGGGGGAGGGAAACACTAATCCACCCACGAAAGCTTTGACCCCAAACTTGTCTTGCCTACAAGTAGGGTAGGGATAAAGATGGAACAGAGATTGAGGCAAACCAATGATTGGTCCAACTTGAGATCCACCCTATGGGAGAAAACCAACCCTTGACTCTATTAATGATACTCTGCTATGCTTGCAGACAGCAGGCATACTGTCTTCTGAGACGCTTCATTTAGCAGCTGGTGGAAACAGATGTAGAGACTTACAGCCAAACTATAGGCTAGGCTCATGGAATTTTGTGGAAGAGTGGGAGGAAGGATTGAGGCCTATAGAGCAAACTAACCTGGGCCCACGGAGGCTCACTGAGACTGAGACACCAAGCAAAGAGCATGTATGGGCTGGGACCTAGGTCCCCTATACATATGTAGCAGATGTGCAGCATGGTCATCCTGTTGGTTGGTTGATACTCATTGGGGACCTCCCCTTCTGAGAATAAGGAGGAGGGAAGTGAGGGGAGGGAGGCATGATGGGATTGAGAGGAGAGGAAGGAAGAGGTTGTGATCATGCTGTAAAGTAATTAAATAAATAAATGAAATATATGAATTCCATTGAGGCTTATTTGTTTTTCCCAACAATATTTTATTAATTATTTAGGAATGTCATACAATACACTCCAATCACACTTGCTTACTATTCCTCCCAGGTCCACCCCACCCCACAATAAAACCCCAATAATAAGTCCAATTTGTGTTGCTCACAAACTCCCTGGAGTATGGTCAAACTTAGTGGCCAGCCACTTACAGATAACTTAGTCCTTCTCTACCCCACCAGCCCTGCCAGAAGCCATCAACTGTGAAAAGCTACACACCTTCAGCATGCATATCACAATTTTTAAAGACTCTCTTCAGTAGCTTTATGCCTGGACTCTTTCTTTCTTTCTTTCTTTCTTTCTTTCTTTCTTTCTTTCTTTCTTTCTTTCTTTCTTTCTTTCTTTCTTTCTTTCTTTCTTTTTCTTTTTTAATTTTCTGGTGACCAATGACTTACACACACACACACACACACACACACACACTTGTGTGCGAGAGCTTGTGTGTGTGTATGAGGCACGCCATAGGGTTTTATTTCTGATCCATAATACTGGCATTTGCAAACTTAGCTTCTTTCTCTCCTACCTTCAGTGCCTGGTTGATATCTCTTGTATGATGAGGTAGTTTTGTCAAAAACAAAGCAAAGAGGTAAGCGATGGCTATACTGGGGTGATCAAAACAAGACAGATTTACTAGACTGCAAAACTATACTGGGTTGGGTTATTTCTGCTTTTAATAGTATGATGTAGGCAGACAGATCTTGGATGTCAGTTGGTGCCAAGAGAGACTCTGCATTGCGCTCTGGGCCTTCTGGCACCCAGGGCAGACTTCAGGATCTGAAGGTAGATATCAAAAACCAAGTGTCACCAGTACAAGTTGGACACATTTGAGTAAGTGACAGTTTCATCAAAGGAGTAATCATGAGTTACCACGTAGGGTGCTGGACCTCTGTTGCAGCCTTTCTTGGCCAGGTACCTCTGGCTTCTGATACTGACACAGAGTAGAAGAATAAGGCACTCAGAAATGAGCCTGAAGAGTGTGCTAATCTTAGACTACATTTCCAAACACACTTGATTTAGTGTGGGTTTGGGAAGAGTGCATGCTGTAATGTTTCTTTTACCTATAATCTTAGGAGAACATCTGTAACTATAGAAACTGGGGCTAAAGAAGTTTAACATTTTCTCCAAAATCATGTAAGCCATGTGGCTTTCTGGGCCTAACTTCTTTTCACAAGGCCAACTTGAAAGGAAATTCTGAGCTTTCTAAACCCTCAGCCTCATCTCTTTGCTCTGGCCCACACTGTCACAAAGCCTTTGGCATTCCTGGACTTGTACCGTGCTCGTAGTAGAAGATAGGGGAGTTATGCACAGAGGTGGCGTTTCTGTGGTCAGGAAAATTTGTCATGAGGCTTCACACTACATGGAATGAAATTGCACTCCATAGGGTTTTATTTCTGATCCATAATAGCAGCATTTGAAAACTTAGCCTGGTTGAAATTGCTCGAGTTCCCAGAATCTGTGGAGTTGTCAGTGACTGAGGCTGAGAGGACAGCTGAATGTAAACTGTCCTGGGTGACCTGCCCTGCATGGGCTGCTATATCGGGACTGAGCAAGGTCCCTCGGGTTCCAATGATGCCACTGATGGTGAGAAGGAGAAACTCATGTCTCATTCAGCAAGAATGCAGCCCAATCCTCGGTTTACAGTGCTCTTGTATCTGAAGTTCAGCCTTAGAACTCTGTGGCAGTAAAAAATGGTCATGATTTATAGGAAAATGTCACTTGGCTGTCTCCTCTATAAAAGCCTTTTACAACTCTCATCGAATATAAATCAGTATATATGCAGCCAACAAAATGATGGTTTTGGCATAACATTTTTTCAAGACAAAAAGAAATGGACTAGAATTGTCTTGGCTTTTTACTGAAGACAAATATTACAGGAATTTATAGCTGGTCCAAAAATCAATATTCTTGTCATTAAAAAATAGATATTAATTAATTTATGTCTTGGTGAAATGCCAGTTAAATTAATTACAGTAGGCTTGATGCAGTTTATCCATGCATCCTGAGGGTGCTATATTCTAGAAGCTTGGAATTTACCTGAAATGTAGTTTTTCTTTAGTCTTTTTGCTAAGTTCTATTATTAGATACACTGCTTGAGCATAGTTAAACCATATTTCATTCTACTTGGGTAGTAAAAGGGAGGGCTTCAAATAAGATTGACTCTAACTTGCCGGATTTTAACTTGAATATGTTCAAGGAGCCTCATATTGCCCTCTTCTACAAATGTCAACAGTGTGGGGAAAATATACAAGTGAATAACTTAAAGCTCTGTTTGAAATGGCAACTCTCACTTTCTCAAGTACCTTTGCATCTCAGAGCACGCAGAATGGGCATGAGAATAAAGAACAGAGTTATCACAAAAGGACCCTGGAAAGGAGATCCAGTTTTGTGACAAGAAGGAGGTATAGAGAGTCTTCAAGTACTTGCCACAGAGGAGAAATGGAAGACACTCTAAGTCCTGAAAAGAATAATTTACCTTACCACAGGGGACCACTGGGAAGGCATGTCAGTAGTTGGTGCCTTTCGTCTTTCCTTCAAGGCCCCATGCTTAGTCCCCTTACCCCTCTCACTACAAACACTTATCTTGACTGCAGCAAATAATGCACGAAATATTCCCTTCACTGTGACACATGCCTTAGGGGACAATCAATAAAGTGAGCAACAGAGGAAACTATTTTCAAGGCTAAAGCAGGAGTCAGAATGTTTGTTCTTGGAGAGGGTAGCCTACTGTGCAGAAGAAGAAATGTACATGGTGAGTGAAGTCTTAGTGGTTTGGTGTGTGGCATGAGTCGGGAAATCTTACAGTGTGTACTCTACAAGTGTGAGGACCAAATGTCGTAAGCTGGTCAGAATCTCAGGTGCTGGGAATTAGAAAGGTCGAATTTTGACTTACTGTGAAGAATAACATTTTTTCACTCTCCTAAGCAATATAATTGATTCTAAGTAAGATCCTTTAAAATCACGTTCTTCTTAGTCTTTATCTATATAAATAATGTCAGTTGTGGCTGTAAAGAATGGACACATTTCCACCCACAGCTTTAATACTTCAACAGTATACCAATAGTTTTCTAAGGCTGTGGGGTATGTTTTTTCCCCCAGCAAGGAACAGGCAGAATTAGCATAAGAACCAGTGAGTCTTCTATTTTGGTACCATTTAGGAAGACTCTAGATGACTTTTCAAAAGAGGCTCTGGTAGAAATTACTCCACTGTGTACAGAGAGGTTGTTCTGAGAAGAGCATGATTTAGAAGAATGATACCTCCTCAAGGACTGTCTCAGTGGTGATGGCGTGCTTGCAAAATAGAGCAGCAATCCAAACAAAACTAAAGATGTTTCTGTTTCTACCTTGTCCAGCTGTTTCATGATATGTCTCCGGATTAATATCTCAATGGTTTGGGCTTAATGGTGGCTTCTTCTTTTCACAGTTATTTTCTGAACAATAGTATTGCATTGTCTTCCTAACACCCTTTCAAGAAGACCTCATTTCATGTAGCGATTCAGGAAACTTGAGATCTTCCAAATGCATCGCCAGACTTATGTAGGTGTTATATTAAGATTTCTCAAAGAATACACAACATATCTTGGTAACATAGCACTAAAGTTCTATCTCGCTGACTTTAAAACCAAAAAGTAGAGGAAAAACTTGAACATAGAATGAGGGAAAATTTATAGTAAGAACATATTTCACATCTTTGTAATTTTTTTTTTCTTAACTTGAATTTGGAGTCTGCGACCTCTCTAACATGAACAAAGCCATGAGTCAAAAATAATATTGCATAAAATTTAGAGTTTTACTGGTTTCATATTTGATTCCTCTTCCAAGTTACCTCAGGATTTGAAGTATAGATGCTGTTATGCCATAGGGTCTGATAGCTGTAATATTATCAGGTAATACATATGAGCTGTGTTAAACTTTTCCAGCAGACGTAAGAAAAAACTGGTAAGAGGCAGGAGAAAAAGCAGTGTCACCACATATTTCTCTTCTTGTATTTTAGGAAATAAAACAAGTCAACAATAAAAACAGAAAGTGTTCAGTGAGAGGGCTGAGGATATGAAGCTCAGTTGGCAAACTGCTTCCCTATTATTTGTGAGTCCTGGGGTTGATCCTCTGCACTGTATCTACCTGTAATCCTAGCCCAAGGGAAATGGAGGCAAGAGGATCAGAGGTTCATACATTGAATAGAAAAAGCAGTGCTTTAGTCAGCAGTTGAAATGTACATGCTGGGACCAGTCTTCATCCCAGCCCTGTCTGCCTCCTAGTATACTGTCCCCATTTCTAGAAACTAATGGTTTTTTGTTTGTTTGTTTGTTTTTCATTTTTTTGGTGTTTTTTTTTGAGTAGAGAAAGATGTCAAGCAGGGTGAAAGTTTAAAAAATAACAGGCTACAGACATGGACTTCTTCAGCTTTCTGGAAATCATGAGACTGGTACAACAAGGAGATGGTTGTTTACAACTGAAGCTAAAATTATGTGATTCTCTCCATTTTGACAATTTTATCCTTTACAGATCTTTCCTGTCTCCTACTTACTGAGTGGCTGGACATCAAAACAGGTCATTTTGGATTTCCCTGCTAATAAAATACACTAACTTAATGAGATATGAGAGAGTTGGCTTCAGAATAAATCTTTGTTGAAAGGCACTTGAGTTACAATTGGAATGGAAGGGAAATAAAACCGGGTTTTATGGCACAGGCTTATGGGCACAGGCTTATGTGCACAGGCTTATGGGCACAGGCTTATGGGCACAGGCTTGCCCTGTTTACAGATTGGCCGAGACAGAAAATACCAGAATCCAGACTGGTCCGAACAGATACATTTGAACTCTTGATAAGACTGGATGATTCTCCCTCTTTAATAAAAGCATTTTCATCTTTATATAGGCTAAATGTACTGGGTTAGATTATATGTCTCACAGGATTTCCTAGTCGTCTTTATCCCGACTCACTTCATCTGCGATTTTCCATTAACTCCCCTCTAATGTCATTTGTATCCATTGTTCTTTTTTAATTTAAATTTATATATTTATAATTTATTCGCTTTACATCCAGAACATGGCCACATACCTCATCTCATCCCAGTCCCACTCTCCCTCCCTCTGCCCCCCTCTTCTCCTCTCCCAGTCCTCAGAAAGGGGGAGCCCTCCTCTCTTACCAACTGACCTCAGCCTATCAAGTCTCATGAGGACACATCCTCTTCCTCTGTGGCTTGGCAAAGCCACCTCACCAGGGGTAAATGAGGAGCAGTCAATAGAGTGCATGTCAGAGACAGCCCCTGCTTCCCATACTAGGGGACCCACATGGAGACTGAGTTGCTGATTGGCTACATCTGAGCAGGGGTCAAGGTCTTTTTTTCTGCATCATCCCTGGTTGGTGTATTTTTCTCTGCAGTACCTTCTGGGCCCAGATTTGTTGGCCCTGTTCTTTTTTTTAAATATATATATTTTTAATTTATTATAATTTATCTACTTTGTATCCTAGCTGTAGCCCTCACCCTTATCCCCTCCCAACCCCTTCCTCCCTCATCTCCTCCCATGCCCCTTCTCCAATCCACTGATAGGGGAGGACCTCTTCCCTTACATCTGACCCTAGCCTATCAGGTCTCATCAGGACTGTCATTCATACTCTTTCTCTGTGGCCTGGCAAGGCTACCTCTCCCCTCATAGGGAGGTGATCAAAGAGCCAGCCATTGAGTTCATGTTAGAGGCAGCCCCTGTTCCCCTTACTTGGATGCCTGTTTGGACACTGATCTGCCATGGGCTACGTTTGAGCAGGGGTTCTAGGTTATATCCATGAATGGTCCTTGGTTGGAGTATCGGTCTCAGAAAAGACCCCTGGGGCCAGATTTTTTGGTTCTGTTCTTCTCCTTGTGGAGCTCCAGACCCTTCCAGGTCTTTCTATCTCCCCCTTCTTTCATAAGATTCCCTGTACTCTGCCCAAAGTTTGGCTATGGGTCTCAGCATCTGCTTTAATACCCTGCTGGGAAGAGTCTTTCAGAGGCCCTCTGTGGTAGGCTCCTACATTGTTCCTTGTTTTCACCTTTTTCCAATGTCTATCCTTTTGCCTTTCTGTATGAGGATTCAGCATCTTACCCAGGATCCTTCTTGCTTAGCTTCTTCAGGTGTACAGATTTTAGTATGATTATACTATATTATATGCAGCTCTGTTCTTCTTGTGGAGTTCCCCTGGGTCCTTCTGTCCCTCTACACTTCCATTAAGACTCCTGCTCTGCCCAAAGTTTGGCTCTAAGTCTCTGCATCTGCTTCCATCCCCTGGTGGGTGGTTGTCAGTCCTGTATTGATGTAGTATCTCTAAAGTACATTTGAACATAGTGACACAGAAGAGATTTCATCTTCTCTGTAGTTATACATCCCAAAGCAACAAAGCTGATTTTAGGGTTTTTTGGATCTTACTTCTTGGGCGTGGAATATGATGTTGTAAAGAAACACAGGAAAAACAAAACAAAACACACAGCATTCGATACTAGACTTCACATTTTTAATGTAATTTATTTATTTTTATATTAATCACAGGTTAGGTACTTTGTATCCCAGCCGTTGCCCCCTCCCTCATTTCCTTCCACTCTCCCCATCCCTCCCCCATCTCCTCCCTGCCCCCTCCAAGTCCACTGATGAGGGAGGACCTCCTCCCCTTCCATCGGACCCTAGTTTATCTTGTCTCCTCAGGGCTGGCTGCAATGTCCTCTTCTGGGATCTAGCTAGGCTGTTCCTCCCGGGTGTGTGTGGGGAAGGGTCGAAGAGCCAGACATTGAGTTCATGACAGAAATAGTCCCTGATCCCTTTACTAGGGTCTCCAGTTGGATACTGAGCTACCATGGGCCACATCTGAGCAGGGGTTCTAGGTTATTAGACTTCACATTTTAAATTGTGTTAGTTGCTTGCAGATAAGGAACAGCTACATGACCTCTAGGCTGTTGTCAGATGTACCGCTAGAGGGTGCCACATCGACTTCCTTCTTGGGTTAGCTCCTAGAGCCTTCATTGGGTCATGAAGAAGATTGATGCAGTTAAAAGGGAGTAACTTTTATTTTGTTTAGAGGAAGGTTGTGAAAGGGGTCCTCTTGTAGGAAAGAGATACGTTCATTTCTTTTTACCAGTGGAGACAGGAAGAAAGGAATTATTTGTGGTGTCTCAATCTTAGGATTGCTTATCAAGGACTGAGTGTAACAGGATACAACTTCAGGAAGTAGCTATGTTTATTGACTTGTTAGTTAAAAGTTAAACTCTTTCTCTATTTCACAGTGACATTGGCAGGCGGAGTCTAATGTGACTTTTGAAGATGATTTGAGAGAACGGGAGCTCTGTCACCAGAAGGTGTCTGATGCTATATTTAGCTACACAAACTGTGTTGAATACTCAGAAGCCAGTTTTAATGGATATCCAGCTTATGGAGTTTGGTTGTTGTCTTAGTCTGTGTCTTATTGCTGTGAACATACAACATGACCACGGCAACTCTTATGGAGAAACACATTTAATTGGGCCTTACATACAGTTTAGAGGTTTAGGCCCTTGTCTTCATGGCAGGAAGCATGGCCACACAGAGGCAGACATGGTGCTGGAGAAGGAGCTGAGAGTCTACATCTGGATATGCAAGCAGCAGGTAGAGCAAGGTACTGGGCCTGTCATGAGTGTTTGAAGCCCCAAAGCCTACCCCCAGTGATACACTACCTCCACCTAGGTCACACCCCCGCACAACTCTCAAGTAACACCACTCCCTAATGACCAAGCATTGAAATCTATGAGTCTGTGGGGACCATTCCTATCCAAACCACCACAGCTATTTAGTGGCTACAAAGCATCCAAGAGACGAACTGCATTTTGCTGTTTAACAATCAAGATCTACTGTGTTCACAGTCATGGGTCTGACTGACTATAGGTTGCCATCCAAGGGAGAGACTCTAAAGGCATTCAGCGATGAAAGCCATGGATTCCAAGAATGAAATGCTACTTCATATCTGCTGTCCAGATCCACAGAATCTGGAATTCCTGTTCCATCCAGAGAGATGATTGTCCTTTAAAATCAAATTCATAGGCTGATGTTTGATGCATGTCTAGATAAACTAGAATATTGACTCTAACAATAAAGTTTAATTTCATATATATATCAAAAGATAAAATAGAGTTAAATTTTTATGACGATCACTTAAGTGTTTAAGCATGCATCGCCCAATGTTGAACAAAGAGAGTGGCACACATGTACATACACATGTGCCCAATAAAATGCAAATACACAATAAATTTCAGTGTAATATTTCTTTTACGACATGAGACTGTGAAGCAGGAAGACTATTATGATTTGGAGTTCCAGCCAGGGCTTCATCTCTCTTGCTTCCAGTTGTGTATCTTTATCCAGTATTTCCAAGTGATTATCTTCCTTAATAACCTCATCTTCAATCATGTTTGGCTCCAAAGTATTGTATAAGTGTGCAAATGCATGGTACACACGGAAAGTAGCCATGTAACCTCTATACTGGAAGGGACTCTAAGGAGCTTTGTAGTGTAGAAAGCCTTACTTGGTTATAAACACTCTTCAAAACATTTCCAGTTCTCCATAGTATCCAACTCCACCAGGAAAACATGCAGGAAAGCAAACCTAACCTTCTCTCCCAGTTGCCAATTCCAATTATGATGCTCAATCTATTTTGGTTTGGCTGTGTTTGGTAGAATTCTGTCTCTTGTGAACACCTCTCTGGGTCCTAATGAACATTCTTTAAATAAAAATAGAGAGAGAGAAAAAACACATTGAGAATTCTTGGGGAAGAACATTATTTTTTGAGGTGTAGGGGGGTTCTGATTTCAACTTACCTGCCAATCCCTTCAGTTCTTTCATAACTGAACAGGAACCCCCAGGGGGCCTTTAGGACAGAATATAGAGCTCCAGGCAATGGACAGATGCAGAAGGTTAGAAGAACGTGGAGAATTGCCATGACAGGACGTAGGGGAGTCATAGCCAGGGTTTATGGCCAGAGACAGATGAATTTGATTTCCCACCTCTCTTTGATGTTCGTGTTGACAGGCAATGTGACGCTGGCTCCCTTGAGTCTAATTGTCCGAATTTACTGGATTTGCAGGTGGTTGGCTTCATCGCGTTAGTGGAAAATGATACAAATGGTCTCTCAAGGCATGCTCAATGCAGAAGGATCCTGTGTATCACAGAAAGCCAGAATGTTAGAGCGAGCAGGAACTTCAAAGGCGACCAAGGCTCTTGACTTCAGTTGATTTTTATTTAAATTTTTTTCTGTTAAAACTCAATTATACAGTGTTGACTTGATGATGCTTTATGTTGTTCATGATATTGTTGGTCTCAAGACTCTACTCTTATTTCCTGTCATCAGTTTCCAGCTTAGCACCATCTCCCTCTATTCTTTCCTTCCCAGAATAAGTACTCCCTTGTATGTAGAGAAAGATGTATGTTTCCTGGGGAAATCATTTTTATGCACATATGTGAGCTACATTTTTATAAATACAGAATACTTATTGTCTTTTATTCTTAGGCCTTCACCACTACTACCCCTTTGTGTGTTTGTATTCTGCTTTGCTCCTGGCATTTGCTTAGTAAGCCTGTGAATTCTCCTAGCAGTTTCTCCCAGCCACCTACCCATCTGTGAAGATGTACACTGGGCAGTCATTCCCTTCTCATTTCTATGTTCAACACAGGGATAAATGGCTTGGATATACTCTTTTTGGGCCTGTGGCTAATTTTCTTTGGGGGATAGACAGTACAGAGGGGTTTTTCTTTAAAAGGTTTAGTGGCACTTTCTTTCATTACATGTTTTAAAATGACTTCTCACTGTGATCTTTTGGGCATATACTTCAACCTGCAGAGGAGATTCCCTTCTCTTATATACACTTATCTAATTGGCATTACTTTGTCTCTAATTGTTGACAGTACAATGGGTACAAAGTATGTGAAGTAGTCTAATGGCATTCCGGGTTATTTTTCTCTAGTTACAGCTCAAACATCTCATTGCATATACTTTTCAGATTACACTTCGTGGAAATTGTTTATTAGTAATATTCTTGACCCATTTTTCTTCTTAACTCAACCGTCTTCAATTTTCAAGGAATGTTAAAATATTCTAGATCCAACCTTATGTTGGTTTCTGACACTGTAGATGCCTATGCTGGTAAAGTTACACTGGTTTGTTTCACCTCTTAGGTCTTTTGGGAAATTATTCTTGGTGTGAGATAGAAATAGAGCTTTTCCTATTGCAGATTATTTTATTCAGTTTCATCTTTTTAATAATTCAGCTTTCCACATTCCTAGGGAGTGCCAATCTGATTATAAATCATTCCCTGTATTCTGTTCTTGGCTTCCCTTCATGTTTTCTATGTCTACTTCACCTTGTTACACCCCACACTATGACCTGGTTCTATGGCTTGTGGTAGTTTGTCACATTTCTTCCCACTCCTGACTTTAAAAACTGGCAATTATCTGCATAGCTTGCTATTTTTGCCTAAATTTAAGAATGAGTTTGTGTGTAATTTGATTGAAATAACATCAGATTTGTAAATTACTTTCAGAACACATATCACATTTATTTTATAAAGATTAGTTTCATTATTAAACAGGCTATATTATCATTTTGTGTAAATTTTCTTTCAAGCAATTAGATACAGTTCAAATATTTCTCTGTGGGTATTTAATCAGTTCTTGTAAAGTAGCTGGTAGGATTTGTTGCTCTTCACAGAGTATTTTAATTTTACTTTTTCAGAGAAGATCTAGTGTAGCCCAGGTTGGCCTCAAAGTCCCTAGGTAATCCCCTGCTGGATGGAGTCTTTAGAAGATATCTATGATAGACTTCCTTCCTCTTTCCTCTCTTCAACCACTTCAGATGTCTATTCTATTTGCCCTTCTGAATGAGAATTAAGTAAGCATCCTTCCTAGGGTCCTCCTTGTTACTTAGCTTCTTTAGCCATGTGGATTTTAGTAAGGTTATCCAGTATTCTATGGCTAATATCCACTTATAAGTGAGCATATACCACGTGTGTCTTTCTGGTTCTGGGTTACCTCACTTAGGATGATCTTTTTAAGTTCCACCCATTTGCCTGCAAATTTCATGGTTTCCTTATTTTTAATAGTTGAGTAGTATTCCATTGTGTGAAAGCACCACAATTTCTGTATCTATTCTTTGGTTGAGAGACATCAGGGTTGTTTCCATATTCTGACTATTATGAATAAAGCTGTTATGAAAAAATTGAGTAAATGTCCTTGCTGAATGATGGAGCATTTTTGTGTGTGTGTATAAGCCTAGAAGTAGTATAGCTGGGTCCTGAGGTAGTGCTGTGCCTAAATTTCTGAGAAAGCACCAGATTGATTTCTAAAGTTGTTGTGCAAGTTTGTACTCCCACTAGCAATGGAGTATTCCCCTTTCTCCACATACTCGCCAGTATGTGCTGCCACTTGAGTTTTTGATCTTAGCTATTCTGATGGGTATAAGATGGAATCTCAGAATCACTTTTATTTGCATTTCCCTGATGACTAAGGACATTGAGCATTTCTTGAAGTGTTTTTCCTCCATTCAGTATTCCTCTGGTGTGCGAGTTTATATCTGGGTCTTCTATTTGATTCTATTGATCCATGGTCTGTTTCTCTGCCAGTACCATGAACTTTTTATTACTGTTGCTCTATAGTACAGCTTAAGATCAGGGATGGAGATACCTCCAGAAGATCTTTTATTGTAGAGGATTGTTTTAGCTATTCTGTTGTTTTGTTTTGTTTTTGTTTTTCCATATGAAGTTGAGAATTGTTCTTTCAAGATCTGTAAAGAATTGTGTTGGCATTTAGATGGTGGGTTACATTAATGGATTTCTGTATATTGAAACCCCCATATGCCTATGATGAAGTTTACTTGGTTATCATGGATGATATCTTTGATGTGTTCTTAGATTCATTTTGCAAGTGTTTTATTGAGTATTTTTGCATCAATGTTCATAAGAGAGATAGGTCTGAAGTTCTCTTTTCTTGTTGGGTCTTTGTGTGGTTTAGGTAGCAAGGTGACTGTGGTCTTATAGAATAAGTTCAGTAATGTTCCTTTTGTTTCTATTTTGTGGAATAGTTTGAAGAATATTGGTAATAGCTCTTCTCTGAAGGTCTGGTAGAATTCTACACTGACTTCATCTGTCCCTGGGCTTTTTTGGATGGGAAACTTTTGATGATAGCTTATATTTCCTTAGGGGATATAGTACTATTTAATTTGTTTAACTGATTCTGATTGTACTTTGATAAGCTGAATCTGTAGAGAAAATTGTCCATTTCGTTTCGATATAGCCCTGCCCAGCAGTATTTTAAATATTAAAATTTGAACATGAAATGTATCTTGATAAATTCAATTAGGTCTTCAATGAAGTCCTAATAAAGTCAAACATTTTTAAAATAAAAATAAACATTTTTGATGAGTACCCATATAATGCAATTTTCAAATTCTATTATAATCCCATTCTCTTTTCATTTGAAATCTAGATCTCATGTGCTCTATTTCTTCTGCATTAAATCAGTCATGAACCTTAACCCAGCTTATGAAGGAACTTTGCAATATATTAACTTTAAAATAAATGTGATTGAATAATAAAAATTAGATGTAACATGTATAATACTTTTTCTATGTAAGTAATATAAGATAAATTTAGTTAAAATAACAACCTTTCAAGTATACTGAAAAGGATATTTTATCTATGAAAAATGTATCTAAGATATGGAAATGAAATGTAACAGATGCAACAACAGTAGCTATATCTGGATTAACCATTATTTTTTATATTCACAATTTTCTACATTAAAAACAAATGTTACTCAAATAAAAAGAGAATCACTTTAAAAATACACACAGTGTTGGGCAATTAAACTATTCATGAAGTTCCAAGAACATTAAGTTCCATCTTATTCTATTTATTTCCAGTTTAACAGTCCTTTATTAAGCAAAGCATTGCAGCAGATATTAGGAAAGAAACAAAGATGAATCAAGTGCAAGCCGTGCCCTTAAGAGAGTATACAATCTGATATGCGGTAGGAATGTGAGAAGGAAAAGTGCTGATTGTGCACAGCCATGGCATCTTGAGTCTTTGGTTCCAAATTGGAATTCTGGCATTACATTTGAGCCTTTGAAATTTCCATCCCAGGAGTGTGGCTGACGTTATTCCTCCCTGGACCAAATCAGAGCTGCTGTCTAGGAAGAACACTTAAGAAAGATCCCACAAATGTCCCTGAAATGGGAGCAGGAAAAGAAGTTTGGCAGGTGCATTGGAAAGTGACTTGATTTGATGGGTAACAGCATAGAGGACAGGGAAGAAGAAGTGCATAGGCCTGTGGTGATGATGATGATGATGATGATGATGATGATGATGATGACAATGATGGCAATGTTTGTCCTGGTTAGTTTTATGTCAACTTGACACACTCTAGAGCCATTTAAAATGGAAAGACAGAACCTCAATTGAGAAAATGCCCTTGTAAACTCTGCGTTTAGGCAAGTCTGTGGTGCATCTTCTTTTCTTCTTTTATTTTTTGTAGTGCATTCTCTTGTTTAATGGTTGTGGGTAGGCCCAGCTCACACGGAGTGGTAGCACCCCTGGGCATGATAACATAAGAAAGCAGGCTGAGCCTGTAAGCAGTGCTTCTCCGAGGCTCTCAGTTCCTCCATCCAGACAGGATGGTGAAGATGAAGGGGTGAGAAGATGTTTAGGATCAGAAAAATCAAGCAAATATTTAAATCACAGAATCTCTGAAACATTGGAGGAGCTTGTGAGAGATCATGTGGCCATTCTTTCATCTGTGAACAAAACAACTCAGTCTTTTTAGATACTAACAATTTCAAGCAAACCAACAAGTGTCCGCCAGCACTCTCCAGCAAGGATGAAGTGAACACGTTAATTCATCCTACACTGTTATATCTCATTTCTCTAGAAAAGTGAGATATCAAGAAGTTAAGTAACTTGTCCAGTGTCACAAAGTCAAGCAATTTGCCCGGTGTGACAACTGAGAAGAGGCTCACAAAATTCAAATCGAGGTAGGGTTCAAACTCAAAGGCACCGAAGGTTAGGCATTTCAGAGGATCCCTGGATCCTCCCATCTTCCTTATCATCTTACCCCAATGTCTTTCATCGTTGTAGATTTTCCCATGAGAAAAGCAGCAACCTCCTTAGGATAGCTATCCTTGCTTCTCTCTCTAACTTACCTTCTAGGTTTCCTACCACGTCAACCCCAGGATGGAGCTCAGGTCGTCAGGTTGTGAGGCGAGCACCTTCACTGGACAGCTTCCTTTATCATTACTGTCAGCCCTCTCCATGCTTTAACTTCATACGTCTTTGTTCTGTTCACTTAGAAGTTAAATTACAGTCAGCAGGGTTTTGTATAAATGCCGGGCACATGAGTTTTGAGCTCCTTTAGGTGACCGTGAGGGAATGAATATGTTGGATTATACAGTAAGAACATATAATTTTGTTTTACGGACACTGCCACACCATCTTCCAGGGGAAGTGAACAATTTTGCATTACACTAGCTGCGAAAGAAGTTCTGTGCTCTACATCCTTGCCTCATTCTGTTCTGGCAACAACTGTGACTCATCCGGGACTCTGAATCACTAGTAGCTGATTATTGGTATCTCAGTTTGAAGTTTGCAGTACTTTCATGGATGGGCTGAAATGTTTCACTTCTATTTGTTTTCCATTTCTATACCTCTAGTGAGCTGCACATTTTGCCATTGTTTAGTCAGGCTATCTAGATGGCCATCAGTTTCTGAAGTATTCAGTAAATGGCACCTCTATGTGTTAGGCATTTACTTTTCTCTCATTTTAAAAATTTACTTTATTTACTTTACATCCGAAGGATGCCCCTCCCTCCTCTCCTCCCAGCTTCCTTCTTCTCCTCCTTCCTTTCTCCCCTCTCCCCTTTTTCCCAGAAAAGGGGAGCCCCCTCCTCTCAAAGCAACCCTCCCCAACACATCAAGTCACATCAGGACTGAGCATATCCTCATCCTCTGAGGCCAGGCAGGGCAGCCCTGCCAGGGGGAAGTGATCCAAAAGCAGGCAATAGAAACACCTCCCCGCCCCTCCAGCTTCTGCTTGCCAGGAGACCCACATGAACACCAAGCACCCATCATCAGCCACATATGTGCAGGGGCCTTTCTCTCATTTTCACACCATGTCACTTTAATCTTTGCTCAGAAACAGAATGGAACTAGTGCTTATAAACCTCATTTCATGGAGGGTAAAGGGAATGCATAATTTGTATAAAATTCTTAGAGTCTCATTGTGTATAACAAATGAACACATCTAGTCTCTCCACGCAATGCTGGAGTCTAAGATAACTGGTTCTTTGAATGCTTCGTATCATGGAGGAATCTTTGAGTGGTTAATGTACATGTGGCTGACAACAATGCTTCTAAGGCCAGAGGGCAGGGCTGAGTTTTTAAAATTCCAATTTCACACAGTCTAATACTATGGAAAATATAACAAATGATTCCTGGCCAATGGGGTTAACACTGACTGATGTAGGGAAACATGCTTTGATAGCCTTAGCTCCCACAGTCACGCCGGTGCTAGGCAATAACCACAGCAGAAACTGTCAAAGGTATCTGACCTTCATCAAGAATGTGTTTCCTGCAGCCTTGAAGGAAGAGGAGAGTGGGCTCCAAACCCACAGGGTTCCCACAGAGGTGAGGAGTAGTGGAGATAGGTGTTGGGTGAGTAGATTTTATTTGAAAATTTCCCTTAGGAGTTCCAAATGCATTCTAGATCATTGGCATTTTATGCTGCAGTATATAAGAAAACTCTGGCATTTAATTTTTTACTTATAATAATGATTCCTTTAATTAAAGTAAGAGCAGAATATAAGGAGGGGAATAAAAATAGTTTCTGAATGATAGATATGGTGTGATGCTTTATATAAACATCAAATGTACAAAAGAATTAGGTATATTATTTATAGATGCAGACATATGTGGCCAAGTTTACAAAGTTCCAGGATTACTTTTCTCAGGAAAGAAGGGGAAGAAATGGAGGTCAGGAAGTTTCACACAGGAGCCTTCCCTCTCAGGTTACATTAAAAAAAAATTGAAAACATTCTGGGAAAAAGGCTAAAGCAAATATGGCAAATATGTATATTTGATGAATCTGGGAGTAGCTACAGTGTTTATATAGTTGTTCTCTTATTAGAAATGCACCTGAAATGCTATACATTATAGGGAATTAGCGAATAAGCATATTTGAAATAGAAAAGAACATTCAGGCATGGTGGTGAATGCCAGCAAATCCTAGCACTTCAGAGGCAGAGGCAGACACAAGGGGATCACTGTGAGTTCAAAACCAGCTTGGTCCACATAGTGAGTTTCAGGACAACCAGGAATACAGAGAAAGATCTTGTCTCAAAAACAGAAACAAGACAAACAAACAAAGCAGAAGAAGAAGAAAAAGAAGAAGGAGAAAAGGAGAAGGAGTAAAGAAGGAGGAGAAGAAGAACAATGACAACAACAAAGCACAAACAAAGAAGAACTGGTAGCTTCTGTTGTCTAGCCTGAGTGAGGGGTGGTGACACAGTCATTCAGTGTGATTTCCAAAAGGAGGAGCAGATCATTAAGAGAGGAGAAAGAATTAAACTTCAGCTTGCTTGGTTTAGACACCAAATGGGTATTCTCACCTTATACATTATAATCTATTTTTGTTTCTTTTCTTATCCTTTATTTTTTAGTGAGGTTTTTTTAGACTGTTAGGTATATGAAAAAATGGATGACCTTGAAAGGCTATGTCTTGACCTTGGTAGAAAATGTAATGAAGAATTTCAGGCTCCAAGAAGAATGCGTAGAAAAGTGAAGATTAAATAGAAGTCTGGTTAGTGATACTCAATATTTTGCATAGGATAAATTAGGTATGTATATTACTTAAAATGAATTTTTATAGAATCTTTATATTGTGAGTGAGGTTTTATAGACTAGACTTCACAGCAGATAATAAAAGCTGGTGTTCATCATAAGCACACATTGAAATAAGCACTATTATACTGTACTAATTTCATCACTATGATATTATCATGTAATTATGTATTTGCTCTCTGACCCTGACTCCCACATGTGTGTATGGTGGTAAAGCGCTATCCTTCAAGGTCAACTGCCACCATCTTCAGGAGCTCATCTGGGTCATCTCACAAAAGACCACCGCAGTTGGGCCTATTGACTGTTGGCTTCCCTCCCAGAAGAAGGGGGCAAAGAGGGTCATGGGTCAGCTTCTCAATCAGAACCACATGGCCTTGGGATCATGAGAAAGAGGCTAGAGGATAAGGATGGGAAAGGATGAGGGGAGGGGGCTTCATCTATGCAGTCTGGGAAGGCATCATCCCTGCTGGGTGTCACCAGAACTTCTCACCTATTATTCTGTAAGTAAATTTGGCAAGCTTATTGATTCCCTTAAGACTTAGGGCCTGAGCAAACCTTGGTGGAATTGTACCTCAGTTTGTCACTGGGACCTTAGGAGGAGGGCTAGATATTGTGTGTACTTACCTAAGGGAAAGAATGATAGCAACAGTATATGCATGTGTTATGGCCAAAGGTACATGTGGTATCCAAGAGCGTATTTGGGCTCACATACACATGAGTGTATGTGTGTGTGTGTGTGTGTGTGTGAGAGAGAGAGAGAGAGAGAGAGAGAGAGAGAGAGAGAGAGAGAGAGAGAGAGAGAGAGAGAGAGAGAGAGAGAGAGATTGAAGTGAGTGTGTGTGCTTGCATGTGCTCCCATCAGCAAGTGCTGGTGGGGACCAGAGGTTGACTCAGGGTTTCTTCCTCTGTTGCTCATCTTGCTATGTAAGTCAAGTAATTCTTTCTATTGCCCTTCATCTTATTGTTCTGTATTAGCATCTGCCACAGAACCTGAAGCTCTCTGTTTTGGCTACTCTGGTTATTCAGCAAGTCCCTAGGATCCTGCTATTTCTAACCTCCAACAATGAGGCCACAGAATTGTCCCACCACCATGCCTAGATTTCACAGGGGTGCTGATTTGAACATAGCTCTTCATGCTTGTGCATTAAGCACCTTACCCATTGAGCTATTTCCCCAGCTTGCTCTTATCAGGCTTTCCTCACATCCCCTCAGAATCTCAGTGATAAGGATAGCTTTTGCATGAAAATGAGCCAGCTGGTAGTGAAGGTTCCTAGGTAGCCTCTTGCAGAGGAGAGTTTTGCATCAGAAAGGCGAAAGCATGATTAGGAAATTGGAACCTGCTGTCCCACCTCTACCCCGTACAGGTGGTAAGTGGGCTAAAGGTTGAGTTGATCCCCAATAACAATAAGATTACCAACGATGTAATGATGGCTCATAAAATCCCTTTTTTATGGCTTGGGAAGCTTCTGGATAATGGGACACAGAGGTTCCTGAAGGATGGTGTGCACAGAGAGGACATGATAGTACATGCCTCTCTCTCCATGCCTTGTCGTATTCATCCCTTCCATCACAGGTATCCTTTGTGAAATCCTGTATAAAAAGCTAGAAAATGCACGTGTTTCTTGGAATTTTCTGAGCCACTCTAACAAATCAAAATAATTCAAGGGTCAAAGAACCTCCACTGTAGAGGTACTACATCGGACACAGGGATCACAGCCTTGAGTGTTGGTTTGGCATCTTAAGTGTTGCACAGTCTAGTCAAGCCTAGATGTGACACAATCTCCAAGTAAATGGTATCAGAATTTATGTGAATTACAGGAC
The DNA here is from genome assembly GCA_028658305.1 of Pachyuromys duprasi. NCBI lineage: Eukaryota > Metazoa > Chordata > Mammalia > Rodentia > Muridae > Pachyuromys > Pachyuromys duprasi. The sequence goes on from CM053752.1 coordinate 43,193,383, forward strand.
ATACAATGAGTATCAACTGGAGAACTATTTGGTCTGGGAGAAATACCAGTTTACCTTAGTAACCAGCACTGAAATGTTTGTGTTAACTGGTATGGGTTAAAGTCAGATTAAAAATGGAGTCCCCCTCCTTCATCTTTAGAGGAACTAAGAGAATAGTGTGAGATTTTGTAACTTTCTAAGACCATTGAGTAGTTTATATACTTTTTGGTTTAATGGAGATCTCCTAGGTGCCTCATTGAAGACAATAAAAAGATGGCTGAATTTGAGTTTCAGTTTGCCATTGACTAAAACTGTGGTCCTAGGGAAGCCTAATTCTCATTTTCAATTTTCTTGCTAAAACAGACTGCAAGGAAAAGCACTTGTTTATGAAGAAAAATGGGGGAATTGCTCATAGAGCACTTACACAATTTCTTCTGTTGTGGAATTCTGGCTATGATACTATAATACACTGTAATGGCAAGAGTGAATGATGAGCTATTGAGAACATATTTTTCTGGGACTCTTGAGGTTGAATTTTCCACTTCACTCCCATGTTTAGACTTACTTTCTTTCCATCACAGGAGGGACAACATGCCTGAAGATCATTTCAGGGTGTACTCTTGTTTTAGCTTCTATGATGTAGAGAGCTAACTTCTTGCTCTCCTTTCTCTCGTTCAGAGTCTGCTAAGCTAGAGACCAAGTTCATTTTGCCTTTGGGGCAGAGGTAAAAAGGATAACCCTGTTGATGGGTAGTTTTATCACATATTTTTGTATTCAGACAAGTAATTCACTTACAGTGGATGTCCTGTCACTGTTAAGCAGGGCATATTGGGGAAGCTCCCAATAACTCCGTGACAAATTCTTTTCTCAGAAAAGGTTGCCAAGCTTACTTAGGCCCAAAGAAACAGTTAGCATGCAGCCAAGGGGAACAGCTTAAAGCACTTAAGAGCTTTTAAAATACAACTTTTCTCTTCATAAATATAAAATAATGTTTATTGTAGAAAATTATAAAACAGATGCTATGAATTAACGTGTCCACTAAAAGTTCATGTGTTAGAAACACAATGCCTCACATCCCATGTTAGGACTGTTTAAAGGCAGGCCACTGGAATGTAATTAGGATTAAACTCAGGAAAGCAGGACCTGGGTAATGGCTTTACAAGAGGAGGAAGTAAGACCTGAGCTGACACGCATGCTCAAGGGGTTTCACCAGGCAACATCCTCCACTATGTTATGATGCAATCAGATGGCCTTACCCAGGTCCTATGCGGACACAAGCAGAATGCCATTGGATTTCCAGTCTCCAGAGACACGAATCAAACAAATTTCTATTCTTGATAAATTACATGGTCTGGGACATGTTGTCATAGCAGAGAAGAATAGACAAAGACAAGAGACTTCCTGTGTGTATTAAAAATAAGGGCATTTTAAGTCACAATTTTTGTTATCTTATAGATTTATTTGAACTGCACAGTGAAAGGGAAGGAATGAGAATCGACTACCCAGATGTTTTTTATAGTTGCTGCGAATTTTCAAGTTTTCTGTGTTGGAAAACATCTTTATGACATGCTATAAAGACAATACAATATAGATCAATGTCTATCACCTATCTATCTATCTATCTATCTATCTATCTATCTATCTATCTATCTATCTATCTATCTATCAATCATCTATCTAAATATCTACCTATAATCTATCATGTCTCTATCTAAATATCTTTCATATCTTTATTTTTTCTCTGTATCTCTCTCACCTCTATCTAAATATGTACCTGTCATCTATTATCTATCTATCTATCTATCTATCTATCTATCTATCTATCTATCTATCTATCTATCTATCTATCTATCATCTGTATAAATATGTATCTCATCTATCTTTTATGACTATCTCTCTATCATCTATCTCTCTGTCTCTCTAGCTATAATCTGTCTCTTATAATTTATCTATAGTCTATCTCTATATTTATTCAACATCTTCCTAGTCATCTGCCAAACCATTATCAATTTTGTCTATCTCCAATCATCTATATCTATCATCTACTTATCTATGTACATTCCTATTTATCATTCCTGGTATCAGTAAAACGACCTTATCTTTTAAGAATGCAAGAATAAATGACTAAAACCTTAAAGAAAAAATGTGAAGAAATAATTTTTAAATGAAGTCCCATACCAAAAGATTGTATTTTACACAGTAATCATAAAATACATGATGAACTGAGTACCGCAAGAACACAGCTGCTCAGAATAACTTCCTTCCTTGACTTTAAGACAGGACTCTCTGGTATTGCATTCAGAATGGCACAAATACTCAGTTTTCCTAAAGTTTGAGAAGATTGTTCCCAGGGTACATGATTTTAAATTTATCTTCCAACAATTCTTTTATTGTTGCTCAGAAAAATCTTGGGAAGCTGGGAATTAAAATCTTTCTTGCAGATGAAAAGCTTGTTTTCTGTCGGGTCACTGACCCTGGCCTCTTTCTTTGGTTGCTTGTCTACTCTGAATAAGTGATGGGTAGCATTCAGAGTCACCTGTCAGGTGCCAGGGGACAAGGGGTGCTTTCAGACTTGGTGATGCCAGCGGCACATGCTTTGTTATAAATCCAAGATTTTCCATTTTACCCTGTATCAAAAGAAATGAGTCAAAAAGTCAAAGTGTAAGTCACACCGGGCAATGTTAAGGGTCTCTTGGAAGCTTTGGGCAAAAAGAAAGGGAAAGAATGATTTAATGAAAACCATTCTAAATAATTTAGTGGTTCTTTTAATACGTTGCTTTACTTGGAAGTAGTTTCTTTTGGGTGATAAGTTGATCATCAGTTATGTCTGGAGGGTCTGTGGAAAGACTTTAGCAATTAGGGAGTCTTGTCACATAGCTTACTTGTTAAACCTCAGGTGCATACCAAGTCTTTTTCTTTTTGCAGGGACTACTGGAAATGATGGCTATCAGTGGAAGAGGATGGAAGGACAGAGATGGGCCTGCCATATATAACTTCAGCCATTTAAAAGTATCCCTTATCTCAGGTCAGACCCTTTGAATATGGATGACAGGGAATGCAAAATGAAGTAACTGTAGGAGCCAAAAGAAAATACACTTCTATAAAAGAATGGAAACGATCATCCTAAGTGAGGTATCCCAAAAGCAGAAAGAAACATATGGTATATACTCACTTATACAGACCTATAGGATAGGAAGGTCATACTGAAATCCATACACCTAGGGAAAATATACAAGAAGGAGGACCCAGGTTGGTATGATCAATGCTTGTTTAGATGAACAAATGGGATGGACATTGAATGGAGGAGAAAACAAGCAACAGGACAGGAGTATACCAAAAAGGGCCTCTGAAAGAATCAATATAGCAATGTATCAAAGCCGATATTAAGACTCACAACCAAGCCTTGGGCAGAGGGTGGGAAATAATAATAAAAATAGGGGAAGTTAGTAAGACATGGGGAGAATAAGAGCTCTACAAAGACCAAATTGAGCAGGGCACAGGGGTCTTTCACAAGACAGTTTCTCCAACCAAGGACCATGTATGGATATGGCCTAGAACCCCCGCTCAGATGTGGCCCATGGTAACTCGGTGTCCAACTGAAGACCCTAGTAAGGGAAACAGGGACTGTTTCAGTCATGAACTCCATGGCTGGCTCTTTGACCCTCCCCCATACACGCCAGGGAGTAACAGCTTGGCTAGATCCCAGGGGAGGACATTGCAGCCAGCCCTGAGGAGACAAGATGAACTGGGATCAGATGGAAGGGGAGGAGATCCTCCCCTGTGGGTGGACTTGGAGTGGGCAGGGAGGAGATGAGGGAGGGATGGGGAGAGTGGGAGGGAATGAGGGAGGGGGCTACTCCTGGGATGCAAAGTACCTAACCTGTGATTGATATAAAAATAAATGAATTACATTAAAAAAAGAATGGACTAGGTATCAGAGAAAATCTTTCCTGATAGCAACTAAAATGAATCAACAAAGGAAGTTAAAGACGAAAAGCAGCTGAAATCTTCTGAGGCAGTGGGATCTTGTGAACCCTGGGTGAGAAGAAGGAATGAAAGCACAACATTAAATACAGCTCTCCTCTGTAGCATAATCAAGACTGAAGTGCTCGCCCGAGATTTTGGTTAATCATGGGGCTGGTAGAACTATCAGTGGAATCAGGAACTTAGCTGGTTATGAACTGGAAGCAGGCTAACTCTTAAGACAGAGGTCCAGCATCAAATATATTCAGTGCCCAAATAGACCAAACAAGATGCACACAAGTGACATCCTGTCTTCCTTAAACAGTTCCCAGAGAGGGCAAGGCCAACACCTCCTCTGGGTTCTGGTTGTTGACTTCTCTTCAGCCCTTCATGAGTTATCCTTGTTCTTTCCTGTTCTTACAATCACACTGTATCATTTTTTTTTGTTGTTGTTCTAAACATTTGCTTTAAAATTTCTTTGGCTGCATTATCGCTCTTACTTGAAAGGATTTTTAACTAATCATTTTTTTTTTTTTAGTTAAGGTATAGCTACATAGTCCATAGCCGGTGTCAAAATAAAAATCTTCTACCTCAGCCTCCTGCATGCTAGAATTGCGGGGCTATGTCACCATGCCTGGATCTAGGAAATTTTTTTTTTCATCTGATCTTCACAAAAATGCATCTTTCCGTAGAATGGCAAGTCAAACAGACATAAGGCCTTCTTGGCGTTGTCCACCTTTTTTTCTTTTCTTCCCAAGACAATTTTCTTAAATATGTTCTCAGATACTATAGCATGCTCAGCATCTTAACTAAACACACTAGTGGACTATAAAATTTTGGTACCAATGCATATGTGCTTAGCATTTGCTAGCAAGGCTCTGTATGTAATCCTCAGTATCAGGATAAAAATTGACACATTTCTTATTCCTCTCAGCACAGATCAGTATGTTCAAGTTTTATCATCCCTAGCACAGTCTCACAAGTCAGATGGAAAGAGGAGTTAGAGGGCTCTGCTGAGCCCTGCCACTGCAAACACTGCCGATGGATCAATCCTCACACCATTCAGTTTTCTTTCTGGACAAAATTGCAGGCAATAAAGCACATGTAGAGGTTGCTGGTTTATTTATTTTTCATTCAGTTCTCACTTTGAATGTTTATCTGTATTTGAATCTGAATATTTAGGTGGTAGTATTATCCACCAATGACACACTTGCTCAACAATTCACAGTGTTATGGGAGTTGGATAGTGTGGTGGTTTGAATAGGTTTGCCCCCCCCCCCATGTACTCATGTGTTTGAATGCTTGGCCCATGGGGCATGGCACTGTTAGGAGGTGTGGCCTTATTGGAGGAGGCGTGGCCTTGTTAGTGGAACTGTGTCACTGCGAAGACAGGACTCTGATATATATATATATCAGAGGAGCTGCCAGATGTTCTCTCTCCTGGATTCCAACTGGCTACCTGCTGCATCAAGTAGCAGTTCTGACGGCTGCTTTTTCATCTTTCTGGTGTTTGCCCCACATTACACCACTGAAAATATTCTTGCTAAAGTCTTTAGCAATCTGTTAAACCAACTTGACTACTGAAAAGGAGCTGATAACCTTGATCACTAGTTTTCTTTTCTTCTTTGTTATGTTTTTGTATATTCAATTCATCCCTTCCAAATAACTGTTAGTCAAGTTTTTGTTGTTGTTGAACTCTACCCATTATGGGAAATAAGAAATCAAATGACACCTCAGTCTACTCAGTAACTCCACATTTGCTTCTTAGCAAAAGCAATCTGAATTTGGGGTAGTCAGCTGACTATCTCCTTTCCTGGGCAGAGGTTGGGCATGGCTTCTGTATGCTACATTCACTGGAGAATGTTTTCTGTATCACTGTAGGCAGACTGGATGTAATGGTAGCCCTTACCTTTACACTACCTTCTTCTTAATGCCTGCCATCCTGGTGACAATGCACATCTGGATGCTGCAGAGCTCTTCCCTTCTGTGGATCTACAGCATTAAGTTCATGATTACATTGGTTGTGTCCTACTTAGAGGATGGAATTTAACACTTTCTCTTTGCCTTTTGGCTCTTATATTCTTTTCATTCCCTCTTCCACAAGTTTCTCTGAGCCTGAGATGAGCAGTATAAATCACTCCTTTAAGGCTGAACCCTCATCTGTCACTTACTCTCAGCATCATTGGCAGCCAAGAGTTTCTTCACTCACAGCAGTTCACTGCAAATAGCTTTTTGATTAGGGTTCAGAGTAGCTTTTGTCTAAGGCTATAGACATGGATACTTAGAAGACAGATTGAGTCTCTGTCTATTAAACTAACGATCAAAAGTAGTGCTTTCTCTCATAGCACCTACTACCTCCCAAGGCATGGGTATGGGTATGTTTATCTTTGAACCAGACTTTATTTGTTTTACATGTGTGTTTTTTTTTTTTTAGCTTTCTAGTAGCTTCTTATATTTCTCAACTCGTGATAGCAAAACTTTAAATTCTGTGTCCATCTTTACATAGCCTTCACCCCTGGTTCTTTATCTCATATGTTGTTTGAAAAATGTTTAATTTACGTTGTGTGTGCAGTGTGGGGAGGAGGGATGCTATGGAACAGGCTTTGTTAGAACACGGTTTGAGGGAATTAGTTCCCTCCTTCTATTATGTGGGTCCCAAGGATACTCAGGTGGTCACATGCTGTATTGAGGGTGATGTCTAGCTCTGGAGAGTGATTTCTTATCTTGAAGTATAGATATTAACTGTCTTTAGATGAGTCTTTACTTGCAGATATCCAGGATTAGGACCAGATTGTGTTTTACACACAGTTCGCCCCTGCCACACTTTCTCGGTTGCTGTTTCAGTGTTTACCCAGGTCTACTATGACCTCTGTATTCATCCCCACAGGACAAAATGATCTTAACATGTTTTATCTGTCTTTGTATTCATACCTAGATTAACTGGCATCAAAGGTTAGGTATTTACATCCCTACCTACTTGGCACGGTGCCTGGAACATAGAAGAAAACTGACAAATATTACTAAAACAATGAATTTCACTAACTAATTTGCAGGGAAGAAAGTAGAGTAGGAAATGACCTCTGTTAATAACAGAGGGCTGTAAGTTATTAGCTGATAACTATGACAGTAGGAGAGAGAAAATGCCAAACAGAATTGACAGAATGGGCAGGAGAGAGAGAGAGTTAGCAGTTCATAGAGTAAGCAAGAAGATGGGCAGTGGGAAGTGAAATCCCATTGTTGCCTGTGGATAAGGGTCTTTTTAACTGAACACTCTCATTGTTGTCCAGTAACTTTACCTATTTGGAATAAAAAGTTTTGCAAAACCCTCTTCATACTTGGTGCTTTAGAAAATGAAATGTGGGCTAATCCATGCACATCTGTGACGTAATTATGTAGCAGTCTTTGTGAACAACATAACAAAGAATCCATGATGCACTGAATTTGAGAAGGCATTCAGAATGAAGGAACCAGGAGGCCCCCATAAATACTTCCTGGAATATGGGAGAAAAATCCTATGACATTATAAATATAAGAAATAGGAGCTTGTGGTATTTTGCTTTTTTTTTTTTTTTGCATTGATGGGAATTTGTATAATGGTGATTAACTACTAGAGACTTAAAAGATGGTTGAGTTGCAGCCATGCACACAGGCACACATACACACACCTGGTTTTTATTTTTCAAATAGTCTAAGATGTATTCAGTAAGAAATGCAATGAATGTTTTGTCACTATAGGCATACAAGCATGACTAAAAGACAATTAATGGGAACATGGTATAGGGGTGTGGTAAAAGATACTCAGGGTATTTGAGCAAAAAGTGAGATGCAGGACCTTGTGGCTAGGGCATTCACATATCTGCTGCTGCTTTGGGAATGTTGGCCCTATTGAAGGAACCCAAATAATAGGTTAAGAAAACAACAGCTAAGAGAGATTAAGAAAACCACCACATGGCTTCACATGATCTTACTTCTTTTCTCTCCTTCTCCTTCATTTCAGTATGAAACACAAGACACGTGAGCAGTGCAAGCAGAGACTAACCATCTTACTGCTGCTCACAGCTACCTCACTTGTAAGTTTCTCCCTAATCAGTCCGTGATTGATTGGGTTAGTCCTTGAACACTCTGCTACTTCCTTTTTCCCCACTGAGTTTACACTCTACTGATAGACAGACTTCTGATACGGAGTTTTCCCAACTGAAAGTACGTACTTTCTTCTTCAGTGCTGGAGATTGAACATACAGTCGCACACTTGCTAAGTTAGTGTGCATCTTGAGCCATACCCTAAAGTAAGCGTCACGCTGTTGTCCTTTGGTATTAATATCTGTGCTGTAGTGATATAAGATTCTAGAGGTCAGGGCAATGAAAAGTTACTTTTTAACTCGGGGATATTTTATTATTTATATGGGTCAACTCTGAAATTAGGTAATACTTCAAATTGGGGAATACTTCAAAACTGATGATGTACTAGCCTTTCGTGTATTTAAACAAGGTCAGAATTTCTCTTGTGTGCAGCCCTGGGTTATGTTCTGTTGTATGGAAGGTCTGCTCTGAGTATCTTTCTGGTTCACCCTCTTCAGTAGGTTTGAGTTCTACATGCAAAAATGCCTGGTACTTACTCCTTCCATCCTGAACAGCATTCTATATTATCTTGCTCTAAGAGAGATTCACAGTGTTCTACAAATTCTGCCTGGCATTCAAAACAGACTTAAAATAAAGCTCCAGATGGAGACACCTACATAAATGTACAGAGTGAACAACTAAAGAAAACAAGTAAATGTCATCAGCACCTTATGTGTTGAAAGTTCTGTAGAATATTCCATTGGTAATTGGAAAAGGATTTTAGAGCCTTCTAGGTAGTATAGACATTCTAAAAATATTAAACTTTCAACCCATAAACATGGAGCATCTTTATACTTATTTGTACATTTGTTCACCTATTTTTTAAAACCAGTTTTATATTTTTTGATAGATGATTTCCACAAATGGTTAATTTCAATTCAAAGAGATTGATTTTATTTTTAACTATCATAAATAGGATTATTTTCTTGATTTATCTTGAATAGTTAATTATTAGTATGTAGGATTATTTATAGAAACACACTGATTTTGTTTGTTATAATTTTTGAATGTAAGAGATGGATATCTATCATCTGTCTATTTATGTATCTATCTATCTATCTATCTATCTATCTATCTATCTATCTATCTATCTATCTATCTATCTGTCTGTCTATACATACATACATATACATACATACGTACATACATACATACATACATATGAGAGAGAGAGAGAGAGAGAGAGAGAGAGGAGTCTTCAGAGTTTCCTATGTCCGAAAGTATGCACTATATCAAGATAATTTTATTCCCCCTTATACTTCCCCTGCTCCTCATTTCTTTCTTTTGTTTAATAATTCCAACTGGGACACCTAGAACTATATTAACCCTAACTGGCAAGAATGATGAGCCTTTTTCTTCTAATATTAGCAAAATAACTTTAAACTTTCACCATTTAAAGTAATGTTAGCTGTGGGCTTATCCTATTTGGCTTTTGCTGAGGGAAAGTTTACAGCACTTGGGAACATAGCAGGAATAAGAAAAGCAGCATGGAAGGGTGAAGGAAGGAGTGTGTTACCTCTTCCCTTTTCACAGGTACCCCAGAAATACAACCTCCACCTGGGAATAGGGAGTGTAATAAGACTTTGCCTTGAATCCTAAGGCTGATGCAATCTCAGTGAAACTCAGCATTGGGCAAGCCCATGTCCTCAAACTCCAATTTGGTCCCTGAAGAAGAACCTCCAGACACATCACGTTCAATACTGTAGCCTACTGTGGCACCAGTCCTTGCACAAAACTAATCCAACAAACCAATGCTTGAGACTGGGACTCCCAAACCCAAAGGACCACACTGTCACCATGACCACAGACTTCACTGAGCCTATGGTCCATGCCCAGACCAGTAACAGATGAGCTCCTTGCAGGGATGCCATGGTGGCTCAGGATGCTCTGTGCTAGGTAGAAGCAGCAGTTCCAGTTCCTGGCAGTCTAGGAAGCAGAGAGACCGTGTCAAGAAGGAGGCCAGGAACCATTCACCCATGAATACATGCCGGTGGCCCACTTCCTCCAGCCAGCCTCCACCAGAGGAAGGCTGTGCTGGCTAGGTCTACATCATCTTGACACAAGCTGAAGTCATCGGAGACGAAGGAACCCAAATGAAGAAAATGCCTTCTTGAGATCAGGCTGCAGACAAGTCTGTAAGGCTTAATTAGTGATTGATGGGGGATGGTCCGGTCTATTGTGGGCGGTGCCATTTCTGGGCTGGAGGTCCTGGTTTCTCTAAGAAAACAGACTGAGCAAGCCATAAGGAGTAAACCAGTAAGCAGCACTCCTCCATGGCCTCTGCATCAGCTCCTATCTCCAGGTCTCTGCCCTGCTTGAGTTCCTGTCCTAACTTCCTCTGACGATGAACAGGGGTACGGAAGTGTAAGACAAATAAGCTCTTTCTTCCCCAAGTTGCATTTGGGTATTATATTCCATCTCAGCAATAGTAACCTTAATTGAGACAAGGTTCAATGTAATACTACTATCTAGGAGACAAGGTTCAGTTCACAAGCCTGTCAGAGACATTTTTTATTCAAACCATGTAACAGGGTCTGAGAGGAAATAATGCTATGTTTGTATTTCTTGTGCTTTTTAAAGCTATCTTCTACCATTCTTCATTAGTCCTCTCATATAGTCTTCTTCATCTCTCCATCCCTTTCTCTCTTTGTGTGTGTATACACACGCATATGTGCATGCATGAAGACTGTGCATATGACAGAAACCGTGCTGTTTGTATTCCCCAATTTGTCTTCTTTTGTTTGTCATGATGACCTCCAGTTCCATCCATTCTTATGCAAACGATATTGCTTAATTCTTCTTTACAACTGAAAAGAACACCATTGTGTTGAAGAAAATGTGTTTCATTTTGAGAACTGGAAAATTGGATGTTTGGTTTAAATTCTATATTTTCATTTTTTAAATAATAACCTCTACGCTATTGTGATATATACCACACTTCCTTTATCTATTGACCTATGAATGGGCATCTAGGCAGATTCTACAGGTACAAAGTTGTGAACATGGGGCAATATATACAGAAGAGCAGGTATGTTTGCGGACCACTAACACACACACACAGGCACAGAAGTGAGGAGAGTGGTATAGCTAGGTTATATGGCAGCTCTATTTTGACATTAATTTATATATTTTTTCAGAAGAAGATTGTCCTTGTAATATGAATTTTATTTATTTTTAATTTTATGTATATGTGCGCTTTGCCTGTGTGTATATGTATGTGTTTGCCTGATATCCACAGAGCCAGAAGAAGGCACAAATCCTCTGGAACTGGAGTTAAGGACAGTTCTGAGTTACAGTGTGTGTGCTAGGGATTGGATGTGAGTCCTCTGCAAAAGCAAGGAACACTCCTTGCCGCGGAGTCTGCTCTCTAGTCCTCTCTAGTTTTTGCTTTCATGGAGGCCTTCCATGTTGACCTCTACAGTGGTTGTACTGGTTTGCATCTCTGCCAGCTGTGTATCAGTGTTCCTCTCTCCCCCTGTCTTCACTAGCATTTGTTGTTTGTTTTCTCATGCTAGCCATTTTGAACTGGGTAGGTGGAAGCCCAGTTGATAAGGATATTGAACCTTTTGTTCACATAGTTGCTGGCTTCTTGTATTTCTTCTGAGAACTTTCTGTTCAACAATTTTCTTTGTTAACTTTTCTTTTCAAATTAATTTATATTTTTCATTTTAAGTTAAAACATAATTATATTACTTCCCACTACCCGTTCCTCCTTCCAACCCCTGCAGATTCCACCACGGACTCTCAAAGTGATAGTCTGTTTTTCACGATTATTCTTGTTATATATGTATTTTTTCAAGCAGTATAAGTCAGTTTTCCCTTTACCCACTCTAGATTTTCTACCGAATGATACTCCCCCTTTTCTACTTTTCAATCAAGTTGTTTCCAACCTTGAAATACAACTTATCCAGTTTCAATTACCATCCAACTTGTATTCTGCAGATAGGCACCCCTGGTTAATTTACAGCCATTTTCCTGCTCTCAGAATATAGGAGGACTAATCCTCATCAAAATGTCCCTAAGTACCTGTAAGTTAACTCACCTGAGCTACAGACACTTACCCATCTTTAGTTGAGAATGAGAGGCTTCAGAATAATAAGCTCAAAATTCTTCAAGTCTACAATAAACTCCCGAAGAACAAAACCAGCCTAGGCTGGTATCCTGACCTTTTCTATGGCAGCGTTCATGAAGGAATGCAAAGTATTTTATGGTGATGAATTGTGGTAATTAGACTTGGCACTTTGGACAAATACTGTAGGGCTTATTTTTATGAAGGGATAAAATGTTGAGCCCTGAGCTTAGGTAATCCATCCAACACTTACAATAAACTGGCTGCAGGAACCTCTGTGGAGTCTGTCTTCTGACTTCCATTTTTCCAACTTTTCTGAGAGTTCAAACCACTGTCCTTTCTTGAGACTTTTTTTTTTCCATTGGCAGCTTGACAGTGTGGAGCTGGATGACTGGGAGATCACAGAAAGAAGTCTTGGCTCTATCCTGCTTCCTAGATGCAGCTGAATGAAGGCTGTAAATAGCTTACTGGTTTGCTGGTCACTCCGCCTGCAGCCAGTTCCTCTACCCTGCAAGTGGCTTACAAAACATGTTTGCAGCCCGTTTGTTCTTGTTCTCAAGGACACAGCTTATTTTTCTTTCCTCTTTTTTTTTAGTGAAGTACATTATAATGGAGACACTACTTCAAAGGCAGCTTCAAAATCTCTGGTAACCTGTCATAAATTCAAAACTTATGAGTATAGTCAATATTTTTCAAATGCTAAAGAGAGAAAAATATGACAATTTTTAAAAATCATAAAAATAGTCCCTAAAGAAGACTCTTGTTTTCTCCTAGCTGTGGAATCCTTATCTTAACAATGTGAACTAAAGGAGCTGGTCTATAGAAGCCTCCAGACCGAAGACTTGCCTATGTGCTTCTTTGTTGCACATGCGGGTAGACTACCTTTACTGTTTGTAGATCTGTTGGGCACATGGAATCCTTTTAGGAGCTCTGTGCACCAAGAATTCTGTTCTTGTTTTGTTTGTGCCAGACTGTGGCTATTTCAACCTAATGATTCTAAAGAAACTCCCTTCTTACTTTTAAATAAAAACTTAGCATTTCTCTCAATGAGCACAAAGTGTATAGCAGTTAAAGACGTTTCTACAGAAGTAAAGTTTTTATTTGTTTGTTTGTTTGTTTTTATTTTTTAATTCAGGAAACCAAATCATCTTTGTGCAAAAATCAACTAACAATCCTAACAACCTTGGTCAAAATACGATTATTTTTTCTAATATTTTATATTCCAATTTAGTGATTAAAACTTGTAAGTAGGTTTTGAACTGGTTATGTGAAGGATGTGAAAATGGAATTATACTAGGGATGCATATACTTGGAAAATATATTTTATTTATTAATCATTTCATTGATATCTATTTATCAGTATATTTATTGAATCTTTGTAAATGTTTGCTATATATTAGAAGTGCAATGACATGACATCATTGCACAACTACACATCACTGTGTTAGGTGTTCATGGATCATATATTAGAGAAATACACAATCATGGTGCAAGAAGGGAACCAACACTACAAAGTTGTTCACTGACCTCCACATGGACACTATGACATGCACATACCCCCACAATAAATACATAAGTAAAGTAATAAAATTCTTTAAAATAGGCAATTATAGCGTGGGCTGTTAAAAGTAGTGTGAGGGACATATATGGAGCACAGCGGAATCGCTGGCAACATCACTGAGCACATTCATGCAATTGCAGTATTTATTCTGTCATCCTTCTATTCTATACATTCCACAAGTGTTCTTCCTCCTTTTTCAAATACTAACTGTTCATTCAAGAGACCCTGGCCAAGGTGCTGGAGATAACTCAGTGAACAAAAAAAAAGTTTAAGTTCTTTAATAAAAGGGGGTAATAGACAAAATTAGATAAGTGAGATATATTTGATCATTATAAGAGTTGTAAATGAATTTAGTAGGAATGTGCTTTAATTATGTATAGACTATAGGATATTGGAGTATCAAGGAAGAGTTCTTTGAGGACATCCTACAGGCCAATTTCTAGGGTCATCAAAAGAGCTTTCTAAGAACAGGGAAGACTTGTGCAAAGGCCCCAAGGTATGAAGAGCTCAACAAGTTCAAGATATGAAAAGGGACATGATAGAAAAATAGGGTAATAGCGTAAATAGAAATATGAAAGAGTAGAGTCAGAGAAGCAGTAGGAAAATACTTATATTTATGCTTTCAGGCTTAATCAGAGAAGCTTCTTTTCTCAGTGAATAGTGATGATTGCAAAGACGTAGATGTGGATGTAGAAGATGCTGGGGATATGCAATGGACGTGGGCTCAGCATCAAGAAAGACATTTATACAATCTGCTCTAAAGATCTGGGAATACTGAGGAAGGGGTGAAGAGAATGTAAGAGCCTGCAGATCGGAAGATGGCCATAAAATGCCATCTTCTGGGGAAAACAAACACGCTGCCATCATGAACTCAGAGCAGCTGCAGACACTTGCACTGGGGCTGGGCAAAACTGGACAGATCAGGAGTCTGTTGGGGATGAAGAAGCAGCTCTTGAGGCCCCACCTCTCACTGAAGAACTATTTGCTACTGATAGCTCTAGGGAGATGGGGAGTCATTGCTTTCAATCATGCACCAATTCAGGACCCCATCAGATACCAGTAGAGAGTTCTCATCCAGGCTCAGAGATGGCCCTGGTCAAATGAAATGGGTCAAGAAACAAAGCCAAGCCATGTATCTGGGAAAATGAAAAATTTTTTTTTGTCATCTATTAGATCCTGAACACAGTTTCCCTCCCTCTTGTTTCCCAGTTCCTCTCCTGTACCTCACCTCTCTTCCACACCCATTCTCCTCCAGTTTCCCTTCAGAAAAGAGCAGGCCTCCTAGGGATGTCAACCAAATATGGCATATCAACTTGCAATAAGACTAGGCACCTCTCCTCATATTAAGGCTGGATGAAGCAACCCAGTCGGAGGAAAAGGCCTCCAAATATAGGCAAGAGTCAGAGACAGCCCTTGCTCCTTCTGTTAGGAGTCCCACAAGAAGACCAAACTACACAACCATAACATATATGCATAGGGCCCAAGTCAGACCTGTGAAGGTTCCGTGATTTTCTGTTCAGTCTCTGAACCCGGGTTAGTTGATTCTGTGAGTTTTCTTGTGGTGTCCTTGACCCCTCAGGCTCTTAAAAACCTTCCTCCCCATTTTCTGCAGGATTCAGAAGTCCTTTGGCCTTCTCTCCTAAATCTGAAACTGCTTGGTAGTCTGTGGCTTGCCTCATCTGGACAGTGGTAAATGAGCGGACTGACATAGCTCTGATCTTCCTGCACAGTCCCCTCCACCCTGCAGAGATCCCAGGAAGGCACTCTTTATAGGCAAGTCAGGTAATTACTCAATTAAGTGCCCAAATGTGTGCAGATGGACATGATGGATATTCAGGTTTTCCCCAGGGTCCTTTTACAATCAAAGTTCTCCCTTTGGTTTATGAGCTCCTGTGGTGTTAAGGCAAACAGTCTGGTGCTTCTTACTCATCTGCATTTAGCTCATTACCATGTTATTTATTATTATTTTTCCAGCGGATTGAAGTATAAAAAAATCTCTTGGGACTTATTTATTTAAACAACAAAGTTTTTGAATTTAAAAGCCTCTTTTAACTTTTTCATCCTAGGGGCAGGAAATTATGATTTCCTAAACACAAATAAATGAAAAACCTAAGTCAGCTGGCATCAGAATGATTTATGATACTTGTGTCAGTCTTAAATTAACCAAATAGATCTCACTGATCCACAGCACAAGAAAAGCAGTTTTGATCTCACAACCAGTGGGTGTCACTTTTGTAAACTGGAGCACATTGCAGTGACACAGTATGTCCACTTTATTTCCTCACTTTTTCTCAGTGTAATGCTGTCAAACTTCAGACGTTCCTAAAGTATCAGCCCTGAAAAGAAAGACAGTAAAGTCATGATTTCAATTATGGGAACATGGTCTGAATAGACCCGTGTGAAGGGTCATTTCATTGGCTAAAGAACTTTGGCTTGAAAGACTGTGTTTGTGAAAAAGAAGATCTTTATAGGTTTATGTGATTCCAAAGCTCACAGGTAGGAGGAAATGCAGGTATATAGAGACACAGAAGTTCAAAGAAGCATCTCAAATTTACAGATGCTAATAGCATTGCTGAGTGGCTCTATGTGATGGCAAAATGGTTAATGTAACTTGAGGCCAGATACTGCAAGGTCCCAGGGAAGGACGTTAAGGACATGCATGCCCTTGCTAGTCTCTGTAACTGGAGAATCTTTAGATCTCAGATTAAGCCAGGTGACACTCCCAAACCAAGTATGATGTTATAATCTTGTTCTCTGGCTGGCCTGTCCTCAGCAATGTTCTATACAGGGACATGGTGGATTGAATGAATGAGCCTTGCTTCACTCAGCAGGATGGAGATAGAGAAGGGACATTAGTTGGGTAACTCAAGACATTGTTTCTACAAGAAGAGACAATAAATTCTGAGCAAGAGTTACCCAACAAAGTTTAATGAAAACATTCATGCTTAAATAATTATAAATAAGTAAATAGTTATATAAATGTCCATACTCAGCCATTCATCTGATACTTGAATTTCAGTGGAGAAAGTGGGACAGTAATTTGGATGGAAGTCCCCATTTTGTCATAAATTACCTAGTTGATACTGCCAAGTCCTTTCACTGCCCTGAGCCTCAGTATCCTTATTTCTAAAACGAAGGGCTTGAACTCAGTGTTCCCTCCAAGTTTTTCCCCCTGGCTCTGAAATGGTGATGATCCCAGCTTGCCAAAGGAGAATGGGAAGATTCTCCTGGCCTAGGATTTCATGGAAAAGAAAACGGAAGCAGGTCCAGGTGCAGGGCTGAAAAGGGAGCCAGCAGCCCCTGGGCCATAAAGTGAAGGAAGCTAGCAGGATGCTCAGGGGAATGAGGTCAACTTCAGGACAGGACATCTTTGTGAGCCAAGGAGCACCCTGCAGGCTCCTTGGGGCTCTGTGGAATGAGCACAGTGGAGTAGTGGCGAGAGTTGCCATAGAGAGGGACAAATAGACCGTTGTTTGGTGCAGTAACTTGGATTCTGCCAGAAGGCTTCTCACACTCAAAATAAATATTATATATGGCTTCCATCAGTGGTGCTTAATCCAGAAAGAAAAACATATACAGTGTATTTTCTGAGGTGTTAGAAATATAATAATTTGGGGGCTTGAGAGATGGCATTGTGCTTAAGAGGCCTCACAGCTCTTCCGGAGAATCTGAGTTCGATTCCTAGTACCCACGTGAGGGAGCTCACAATTGCTTGTGTCTCCAGTTCCAGGGGATCCAACATCCTCTCTGGCCTCCCTGAACAACCCCACACATGCAGCATACACTCACACAGACACCTTTACATAAATACAAATAAAACTACAAAAATACACAAATTTGACATGCCCATATTCTAATGTAGAGGCCCTGAAATAAAATGTATCTTTGAATTTGAAATTTTGTTTGGATGCTAAAAAGCAGACATGCATCATATATGAGCTTCTTGTGCATAAAATACATATGTGTATGTATGTGTGCATGTGTTAGTTCTCCAGTAAAATGTGTAGTTGCTTTTTTCATTGAGAGATAGAGGTCTCAAATAGCGTTTAGTTCAGGTTATACTGGAGTTTTGGAATAAATGTTAGAAGAATGTTTAGTATTTTTCAATGAAGGGTAGAAATCTATGTGTCTTACATACCCAAGTTAATTGACATTATACCAGGTTAGATAAGAAGAGAGGGATAAAATCTGGAATGTCATTGAATAAATAATTATTTTTCTCCATTATGTCAACATGTGTAGGATTCAACACCTCGCCTTTTCCCTCTGTGTGACTTGATGATTCTAGAAATGAACAGGTAATATCCTTTCTGGCATACTGCCTGTGTTTTCATCACATTGCCCCTGCTTCTCACAGAATGGCTCACATTAGTTTATGAGTGGTTCTCCAGCATTTGGTGGTCTGAGTATTCGCCCTGGCTCTTTCCTTAGTGATTTTATTTTCTGTGTATGATCTTTCTTTATTTTTATTGGACTATTATCCCTCTACAAGCTCTGTGTTGGTGTTCCTCTTCTCTTGTTCTGCATATTTTTATTGGTGAGTTAATAGACTGTCTACTGAGTTATCAGCTTTCTATTGTTCTAACAAAATACCGGAGATTGTCAACCTAAAAATAATTTATTTTGGTTTACAATTTGAGAGACTTTTGGTCAATGGTTGGGGTTTGTTGACCTGTTCTTTTTGGGCCTGTGGTATATATCTTGGTGCTGTTACTCAGTAGTCGGGAAGCAAGTGGGGACTAAGGTCCTCAAACTCCCTTCAAGCATATGTCCCCAATGACTACAATTTCGTCCACTCTACCTCTTATTTTACCAACTCCCAATAGCACCACAGGGTGAGGACTAAACCTTCAACATATGGATCTTTTGGAGACACTCAAAATCTAAAGAACAGCCTCTTTCTAAGTATCTTCAATCACTTGCATGTTCACATCTCCACCTTGTATCTATGACCCATACGATCAGGACTTTCAACTATACTGAGTTTAAATCAAATTTATTATATCCTCCTTCATTCTGCCCTTCTACCCTCTTATCTTCTCCCCCAGACACAGACATAAAAACACACAGATACAGACACAGACAGACAGAAGACAGAAAGACAGACAAGGAGACATGCACACACATGTGCATGTATAGGTGCTTAGGAATAACCATCCATCCATTTACTCAAGAGAGACTCTTGCATTAAAATCCGTCAGTTATCCTTTGTTTTATCTTTCCTGTACACTTCTCGTCTTCATGGTTTACTTTACCATTACCTTCATTCATAACTTCTTCATCATCTACCCATGTCACTCAGCAGCCTCCTAATTTCCTTCTCCGTGCTCAACAACCTCCTTATAATCCATTCTTGCCATTGCTGTTAGTGTCTTTCTCAAGATGTGATCAAACCAGTACCTGTTTCCATGTGTGATGTCCTGCCCCTCAAGACTGAGGCCACAGTTCTCACACAGATAAGACACTAGGCTTTCAGGCTACCACACTGCTAAATTCTCCTTTGGACTCTCACTGTGTTGTCCAATTACAAGAGCTATTTCTAGTCCTCCAAAATCAAGCCTCACTTTCTCGGTTCTTTTACAGTGTTTATTCTCATTTTCTAGAACTACTTATCCTCCCAAAGACTTAATTAATTTACATTTATGATTCAAATTCATCTTCGACATCTGTTCCTCCAGGAAGTTTTTCTAATCATGCCCAGTTAGTTAAAAACAAAGCAACCCCCCATCCCCAGTAAGTTCTAGATCTATACGCAGGGCCAGGGCCTCCTCCACATACCCACAGAATTGTGTTATGATCCTATTAAACCACAGTGTTTATAACGTTCGTTTTCTTTTACTAGACTCAAGATTTGTGGGCAAAGGTCAGGAAGTTCTTATCCTCATTGTCAAGTCCCATCATTTCCTTCATTAAACTTGGGTTGAATGGTGAAGCAAATGAGCCCATGCATGTGCCTACACACATATACACAGACCACCCACATGTTAAGCTTCTACTAAGACATTAAGTATGCTTTTAGTGGACCATTAATTCTAGAAAATTATGTTTTAATGTTCATAATTCAAACGACTAGTTATCGTTCAGGTAGGTAGAATTATTTTGTAGTGATAACTCCTAATCTCAGGATTCATGTAGCCTCAGCTCATTGCATAGCCACAAGCAGGACAATTCCAGTTTGTGTCTAGAATGGTGAAAAAAAACAAAAAACCCCAAAGAACACAAAAACAACTGTAATATTTTCTGATCAGCGGAATTTTAGAAGTGAAGACTTTCAGTTTGTTTTTCTGTATGCAGAGCTCCACATCAATGAGAAAAAGTACAGTTTAATCTCCTCACATTGAATAAAATAAAAAGTTCTAGATAAACAATGTGATTTATTTTTCTTTCCCACATTAGCATTGTGAAGCCTCAATTCTTTGGGTCTTCAGATATTTTTTTTTAAGATGGTTTGATTACATGCATTTGTTGAGTAGAATATGAAGAAGCATGTGTACAGTGTGCTGTGACCAAAACAGGAAACAGGTGTCTCCATTTCCACCCACAGCTTTCAAGTTGATAATCAACATGTAGTAATTGTGCTCTTTTACTGAGTATGGTGTGATATTTGATCACACGTATAGTATGCATTCATCAAAGCAGGACAGGTATGACATTCGCCATCTCCTATCATTATTTTGTGTTTGGATACTTGAGCCCCGTAGCTGTTGGTGAATCATAGTCACACCACTAGCTGTTGTTCCTGTTACCTATGATTTGGTGCCTGCCATTCAGCCTCCATTCTCTTCGAGTCATCTTCTGAGGCTCTCAACTGTAAGTCCTCTCTGGCTAGCACACCCAACCATCACAAGAACCGTTGTCATCTCTCCCTACTCTCATTCCCTTACTCTCACCTCCTTAGTCTGGGTGGTGGCACAGCTTGCTGCTGGCCTGATTCTTCTCCCTGCTTCATCGGAGACATTGCACTTGGAATAGTTCTACTGAGATTATCCTTTGTGTTACCATGTGTCTCATGAGCTCATGGAATATAATGCAAACCTCTAGCTTATCACCAAGTGCCTGCTACACAATGTTTTCCAAACTCCATTGTGACAGTATTTTCTGATTATCTTCCTGTGAAAGCCTTTGAATCATGAATTAGACCATTCTGGGGCTTTGTCTTTCTTATCTGTCCTCATGTAATATGGGCAACCACTGTCTTTTAGGGTTGTTTAATGATTGAATGAAGCAATGTTTGAAAAGCCCCTGTCACATAGCCATGGTACTCAGTCTCATCTTGCTATTATTGTGTTGCACTGTTTAAAATACAAATTACATGTTTCTGACACTTTTATTAGCATCTCATATTGTCAGCATCCATGAAATATGCCAGTGTTATCATTCATTCTCTAGGATTTATTGGGAAGAGAGAGTTTAATAACAGGTACACAAATGCTGAGCCCTAGGATGCTCGATGAAAACACACACAGAGCCTAGTTCCTTGCAGTGAGCACCTCCAGTTCTTATCATTCAGATAGTGACAGTCTGTAGTTTTGTTAAGTTTTGCTGTGACTGTCAGCTGTGATGCAGCTATTCTGAGGTGCTCTTAGCCAAAAGATGGAAGAATCTGTCTTAGCAGCTGCCAGGCTCTTGTGGGACTACTGCATTCTCCCTTTTTATCTAACACAAATTGTTAAAACCTGTAGTTACATTTTGGCAGAGTTATCGGGATCAGTTTAAATTCACTGTATTTTTTCTTTTTAACTTTCTAGGTCTGTTAAGAATTGTGTTGAAATTTTGTTAGGAATTGTGTTGAATCCGTAGTTTGATTTTTGTAAGATAGTCATTTTTTTATTATGTTACTCCTACCTATCCATGAGCATGGGAGATCTTTCCAGCTTCTAAAATCTTCAATTTCTTTTTTCAAAGGCTTGATGTTCTTGTCATACAAGTCTTTCACTTGCTTGGTGATATTTTATATTATTTGTTGCTATTGTGAAGAGTGTTGTTTCCCTAATTTCTTTCTCAGTCCCTTTGTTGATTGTATAAAGGAGGGCTACTGATTTTTTTTTGAGTTAATTTTGTATCCAGACACTTTGCTGAAGGCATTTATTAGCTGTAAAGTTTTCTGGTAGAATATTGGGGTCACACACGTATACCATCACATCATCTGTGTATAGTGATACTATGACTTCTTCTCTTCCAATTTCTATCCCCTTTATCTTTTTAACTTGTCTTATTACTCTAGCTAGAATTTCAAGTACTATATGAAGAGATATGGTGAGAGTGGGCAGCCTTGTCTTGTCCTTGATTTTAGCGGGAACACTGTAAGTTTTTCTCCATTTAACCTGATGTTGGCTATTGGCTTGCTGTATATTGCCTTTATTGTGTTTAGGTATGTGCCTATCATTAACTTCATATGGAAAAATAAAAGGACCAGGAAAGCCAAAGCAATTCTACACAATAAAAGAACTTCCGGTGGTATCAACATCCCTGATCTCAAGCTACAGAGATCAATACTACAGAGAAATAGTAATAATAACTGAATGGTATTGGTATAAAAACAGACAGGTTGATCAATGGAACAGAATTGAAATGCAGAAATAAACCCAGACTCTTAAGGGCACTTGATTTTCAACAAATATGTTCAAGCCTCATTCAGAAGGACAAACACAACAGACATTGGAAACAGGAAAAGACAGTGAACAGGACAGGAGCCTACCACAGAGGGCCTCTGAAAGACTCTACTGATTGACTGTGACTCACAGCCAATTTTTGTGCAGGGAATATTATGAAAGGGAAAGACAGAGAGACCTGAAGGGGACAGGAGCTCCACAAGGAGACCAACAGAGGCAAAAAAAAAAAAGACAAAAAACAAACAAACAAAAAACAAAAACAAAAAACAAAAAATAAAAAACAAAACAAAAAACAAACAAAAAACAAAACAAAAAACCAACAAACAAACAAAAAACAAAAAAACAACCAACCAACCAAAACAAAACAAAACAAAAACAAAAAAACTAGGCTCGGGGCCCTGAAGACATTGATACCCCAACCAAGGACAATGCACGGAGAGGACCTAAAACCCCAGCTCAGATATAGCCCATATACTCAGTCTCCAAGTGGATTCCCTAAAAAGGGGTACAGGGGCTTTCTCTGGCATGAAATCAGTCACAGGCTCTCTGATCACCTCCCCTTGGGGTGGGGAGGCTTGCCAGGCTACAAAGAAGGACAATGCGACCAGTCCTGATGAGACCTGATAGGCTAGGGTCAAGTAGAAGGGGAGAAGACCTCTCTTATCAGTGGACTAGGACCTCTCCTATCAGTGGACTAGGGAAGGGGTATAGGGGGAGAAGGAGGAGGGAGGATGGGATTAGGAGGAGATGAGAGAGGGGGCTACAGTCAGAATACAGAGTGAATAAATTGTCATAAATGATGATGATGATGTTGATAATAATAATAATAATAATAAAAAGATGCCCCACCATACAACAAGGAAATTTGATCAGCTATGTTCATAGCAGCTTTATTTGTAATAGCCCCAAACTGGAAACAACCTAGATATCCCTCAATTGAAGAATGGATACCGGCATTGTGGTACATTTAAACAATGGAATGCTACTCAGCTATTAAAAACAGAACAAAAAAAAAATCGTGACATTTGAAGGCAAATGGATGGAACTAGAAAAGATCATCCTAAGTGAGGTAACTCAGACCCAAAAAGACACACATGGTATGTACTCACTTATAAGTGTACATTAGACCTATAGTACAGGATAACCATAGTACAACTCACAGATCCAAAGAAGAGAAATAACAAGGAGGGCCCAAGGAGGGTGCCAGAATCTCACTCAGAAGCAGAAATAGAACAGACAGCAGAAGTGGAGGAAGAGAGGGAACTAGACAGGAGATGAAATGGGGGTGGGGAACAAGGATGGGGATCAACGTGGGGTAAACGGGGTGGCATGAGGGGGCTGGGAACAAGAAGGGAAACTGAAGGGGGCATCTCTTTGTCAAGCTGGAGGTCTGCAACAGGGTAGGCTCCTGGAAGGATATGAGGGTGACTCTAGCTGAGACTCCTAACAGGAGGGCAGGGGACAGGAAGACTGAAGTGACCACCTCCTAGCCAGGTAGTTCTAGCGGAAGGAGGTGAACAACAACTGACTTACAAAACCTGTGGTCCAAACATTACCCCACCTACAGGAAGTGCAGGGATAACAAGGGAACAAAGATTGAGGGAAAGTCTGACCAACAATTGGCCTAACCTGAGACTCACCTCATGGTAGAGAGCCTGCCCCTGACACTATTAGTGATGTTCTGCTCTGCTTGCAGACAAGAGCCTAACTTGACTGTTGTCTGGGAGGCTCCAGCCAGCAGCGAATAGAGACAGATGCTGGGACTTGCAGCCAAGCATAGGGTGGAGCTCCAGGGGTCCTGTGGAAGTGTTGAAGGAAAGATGGAAGGACCTGGAGGGGACAGGAACCTCACAAGAAGACCAACAGACAACTAACCCAGTCCCATGGGGGCTTTCAGAGACTGAGACATCAACTAAGGAGCACACATGATCTGGACCTAGGCCCCCTGCACATACATAGCAGATGGGCTACTTGGTCTTCATATAGGTTGCCTGGTGAGTAGAGGAGTGTAGAGAATGTTTCTACCATGGACTCTATTGTCTGCTTTTGCCTAACTTCCCCCTGGCAAGGCTGTCTTGCCTGGCCTCAGGGGATGAAGATATGCTTAGTTCTGATGTGACTTGATGTGCTGGGGAAGGAAAGCTCTCATTTTCTCAGGGGGGAAAGGGAGAGGAATAGGGGACAGGGGAAGAGGCTGGGAGGAAAGGAGGGTGGGAGTGTCCTTGGGGCATAAAATAAATTAAAAAGAAAGCAAAAACAACTACTTTTTATTCTTTGTGAATTTCACATCATACACCCCAATCCCACTCATCTCCCTGTCCCTTTATATCCCCACCATCAGCCCTTGCAAGAACAAGGGCTCCCCTTGAAGAGAACACAAAAA
Organism: Pachyuromys duprasi; assembly: GCA_028658305.1. Lineage (NCBI taxonomy): Eukaryota > Metazoa > Chordata > Mammalia > Rodentia > Muridae > Pachyuromys > Pachyuromys duprasi. The sequence goes on from CM053752.1 coordinate 43,218,069, forward strand.
TTAGAAAACAGAAACAAACAAGCAAACAAATCCATCTTAGTGGAAGCTGAAGTGTGTTACACAGTACATCCTTTTGCCCAAATATCTTTACTTACAAATGTTCGGTGTAATGAGCCAGAATAAGAGTGGCGAAAGGTGTCGCACAACATTCTGGCACAATTGCTGAGGACAAGGGTCACACACACGTGCCTGTTCTTTACAAATGCACTCAGACTTAATTGCTTGTAATGGGGCTATAAAGTGATGCTATGCCTTATAAAACAATTGAGCTAGGAAGCCTAGAAACCAGGTTCTGAGATTTAGTTAGCACCTCAGTACATTGTAAATAATATCTACCTCCTTTGATGACTGTTGCAATAAAGTTTATATTTAAGGCCAAAGTTTCACTTCTATTTATATTTTTACACATATGCAAAGCGATATGCAGTATTACTGAATACACACTTCTAGTGTATTTCTGGTATTTACTGAAAATCTTGTTTTGTTAAAAATTTTTAACCACATTTTATTTGTTTTGTGTACAAGTGTGTGTGGCATGTGTATGCCACGGGGCTCTTGTACAGCTCAAAGAACAACTAGAAGGAGGCCTGGAGATTGAACTCAGCTTGTCAGGCTTAAGGGCACATGCCTGTCCTCTCTGAGCCTTTTTGCTGGCCCCAACTGTTGTTTAAGAACCAAGTTAGATTCCTTCCTAGGACACTGTTGCTGATGTCTACGTTTTAAAAAACCACCTCTCTTTCTTCTTATTTTTGATGTTAGCATTTTGAATGGGGAAGCAACCATCTGGAAACGCTGTGTTATTTTTTTTTAATTTTTATTTTTTATTATTAATTACATTTTATTAACTCTGTATCCCAGGTGAATCCCACTCCCTCATTCCCTCCCAATCCCACTCTCCCTCCCTGTCTACTCCCTGCCCCTTTCCAAATCCACTGATAGGGGAGGACCTCCTCCCCTTTCATCTGGCCCTGGTTTATCAGGTCTCTTCAGGACTGGCTACAAAGTACTCTGTGGCCTAGCAGGGCTGCTCCTCCCTTGCTGAATGGGGAGGTCAAAGAGTCCGCCATTGAGTTCATGTCAGGAATAGTCCCTATTTCCCTTACTAGGGTACCCACATGAATACTGAGCTACCATGGGCTACAGGCAAGCAAAGGTTCTAGGTTATATCCACCCATGGTCCTTGGTTAGAGAAACAGTCTCATATGGGACTCCTGTGCCCAGATATATTTGGTCCTTGTGGAGCTCCTATCCTCTCTAGATAATATTAACTCCTCCTTCTTTCATATGATTCTCTGCCATCTGCTGAAGTTATTTTTATCAAGGAGTCTCTGTTCACCCTAGATAGGTAAGGCATTGACAGACCAAAGATATGGCTCTACTCAAACACAGCTTCGTGAGCCAGTGACTTTCACTGGGGTTACTTTATGGGCTACGGGCAAGGGATTCCTAACATGGAAGTTATGCCACCAGGAAGAGTTTCCTGTTTAAGGCAATTGTTAACTGCTTACGTATCCTTTGGGAGGTCCAGCTCAAGTGCCTCATAAGCTGCTTTGTGAGCCCTCTTCCCCTTCCTCAAGGGAATGTTAGTAGGTCCAATCATAAGAGCTTATCGATGAGTGATCACAACTGCTTTGGTATGCAGACTCAGGAAGGGATTTTAGGCTAGGGCCAATTCAATAACATGAAGACTTGAGTTTGGAAGGGCGGCACCTATGTAAAAGGCTAAGGGACATGGGATGTATGCAATTGCAGTAGGAGAGAGGAGATAAAAGCCCAGGGATTTTCTAGCCAGCTAGTCTGGCCAAGCAATGAGATGCAGACTAAATGAGAAACCCGGTCTCAGAAACCGAGGTTGAACATTATGAAAGAAGATCTGGTATCAACACATGGCCTCCTCGAACACACATATGTGCACACAGAAGTGTACATGTACATGTAGCAAACACAAAATAAAGCAAACGAAGAACAAAACAAAATTGTGGCAACACCTATTCCATACACAGAGGACAGAATTCCACAAGAAGAGAGGGAATTTGATGTGTACAGAAGTTTTAGGGGATAATGAGAAGAAAGTTTTACTTTTACACCCCTAGAACTGGAACTATCTGGGCAATGTTAGCATCAGCAGAGCACAGCAAGGCCCAGAGAGACAGGTTTGGAAGGAGTCCCCAGTCAGAGCCAGGCTACTTTGCTTAAATGATGAGTCAAACACAGCTGCTGTGGCTCAGAGCAAGACTATCTAGACTGCAGAGGAAACGGAACTGAAAACTGAGAGATTTGTCCCAAATCATATCCCTGAGCCGGAGTGGAACAAGTTCTAGGTGACACTCAACTCCGCGCTCCTTTTCTGAAGCCAATAGACAGGACCACCCGGAGAAGAGTTGATTCTGCTATTCTGTTCACTAAGATAAGAAGGAAGCTTATCGTGGATCCCAATGCATGTACTTCTCCCATGGCACGCACGGTACCTTTCAGAGTTGTTAGTACCGTGAGCACTGTGAAGGGTTTTTGGCAAAGAGGGGAAGGGTAGAAGGGGCACAGTGAATGACACCGAGAGATGTTGGAAAACTAACTCCTCATGGTGACATGTGGCTTGTCCAAGAACATACAAAACCCTGGTGTCTTCTGTTTCCAAACCTCTGCCTCCACCTTACCACTCCCTTACCGCCCTGTGAAAGGCATTTTAATCACATTCCTGCTATCAGTTGCTTTTCAGCATTGAGCTCTGGTCAGTGCCTAAAGAGAGGCCAAGGTTTTTGGCTCTCACTCAGAACAGCATGTTACACACGCCTTAAAGTTTGGATTTTCATGTTACCCGGAGGAAAGAGACTCAGAATGGAAAATATTGCAGTAGTTTCCCACCCTTGAGCAGCTGCCTATGAAATCTCTTTTAAATGTATTCTGAGCGCCCTCTTCTGGCTGGAGGGAAGCATAGCGTAAGGGACAGTAAGCATCTGTTTTGCTGTTTTTGCTTGTTCTTTGATCAATCTGAATAGAAATGGAAATTATCAAGTGATCAAAAGAGAAAAGCTGTGAGGCCTAAAGAATTCTCACATTTGGCTTTGCAGCGCAAAGAATAAACCCTGCCTAATGGGCTCCATGAAAAAGTATTTTCATGTTGGCCTGCAGTCTTGTTTTGGGACATTTCATCAGTAGGCTTGATTAACTGACCACAGATAGCTACTGTGAGTGACCAGAACTCAAGTAAGTTCTAGGTAAGGCTGACCAGGCTTCATAAATTGTAAAACAGAACCCAAATGAATGCTTAGAATGCAGTGTCACATTTTAAAGAATTCATTTATTCACTTGGTAGCCAGTGACCATTAGAGTACTTCAAGGAAGAATGAAAAGCTCATGAAGCTGGTATGAGAACAGAAGTAGATGAAGAACCAGGAAAAGGACCTCTTTTTCATTGTAAAACACCGCCATTCTTCCATCAGATTCATGGTTTGCGCTGAGGATTAGAAAGTCTGTCTGTTCAGCTCCGTGCCTCTGGTTCAGAATGGTTACCCTTTAAAGGCCGTGGATTCACTGCTTACTGGCTCTAGCACAATTCTTTATGACATTGACATGAATATATTCTGGTTGCATTACTGTCTTTCTTAGGGCTTCTATTGATGCAATAAAATGCCATGCATAAACAAAAGCAACTTGGAGAGAAAAAGGTTTCTTTTATCTTACACTTCCACATCATGGACTGTTGTCAAAGGAAGTCAGGGCAGGAACTCCAGGCAGGAACCTGAAGGAAATGTGCCAGAGGCCGTGGAGGAATGCTGCTTACTGGCTCGCTCCTCATGGCTTTCCCAGTCTGCTTTCTTGTGTGACCAGGACCACTTGCCCAGGGCTGGTACTACTCACAGTGGCCTGAGCTCCCTTACATCAATCACTAATCAAGAAACTGCCCCACAATTACTTTACAGGAGTCTCCTAAACTTCTAAGACATACATTTCCACATTAGTCAAATGATGACCATGAGAGAACAGCCTTATAACTGTGAAGATTAGATTTGATGCACACAAAATTCTTAAATGAGTGTTTATCACATAAAGTATGCTCAGTAAATGCCGTCTGCTAATGTTGTTCTTCAGCCAAAAGAGGGATCACTCACATGTTCAGAGCTGTGTTCAGTGAAGGAAACACAGAACCAATTCTTGCAACAGCGTAACATACAGCAGAAGTATTGTGGTTTAAAAATGTGTTCTGGTCTTCCTAGTTCTTTCCAAGATTCATACAACACATGAATGCAGATTTGTTTTATAATGCAGGTTTAACTGTACCCATTTCTAGGGTAGAGTATGATATTTCTACATACATCTGGAAGGCCTGATAATTGCAGCCTACATAGAAAACATATAGCCTATCTTTACCTATCCTGAAATATATGATTTATTAATATTAACTTTAGTCTTCCACTGTGCAGAACACCAGAACGTTAATCCTGTCCAGCTGTTACTTTGTACCCAATCTTCCCTGTACTTCCTCTGCATCCAGTAAGCGCTTTGCCTCTCTGAAGTCAATTCTTTATTAAGTGCCTTCAGATTAAGCCCCTAAAACATAGCTCAAAATTTCAGAACTGATTTGAATTTTATGAGTTAATAGGAAATTTTGAGGAAGGCATAATAAAAATCGCTATGATGGCCCTGAAAAGAAAGCTTCATTATTCAAAATGAAGGGGAAAAAACCCCCTTCTGAATTCAAAGTAACCCGGCAACAATTAACATCCTACCAGCTTCGCTCACTTCAGAAGCAATTCCACATTTGCTTCCTTTCATCTAGCATCCATCCAGTGGTTCTGACAGGACACACTGCACTTGATTGTGCTGTGTGTGAGATGAGCAAACATTAAAAACTAAGAGGGACTTCGCACCTTTCATTTCAGCAAAGGGACCACTTAAGCCATGGAATTGTCATATTAGATTGTTAGCTCACAGAACACCAGGACCTCACTTGGGAGATTATGGGAGCCAGTTGGAGACCTCTAGGATAAAGCACAGTTGTTCTGCCTGACCTGGGTGGTTAGCCTCTGCTAACAAATACAGCAGGAGCAGTGCAGGCCCCACCCTCGTCTCTGCGCACGAGCGGAGCAGAAGCTGCTGCCTCGCTAACAGTCTCTTCTTTTGAGCCTTTGCAAGTGAATATTGCACCGCAGTAACTACTCCCTCTTTCTTGATTGAGTTTTCACATCTCCCATCTATCATTTCTTATTTTAATTTTTATTAATTACACTTTATTCACTTTGTATCCCCCATAAGCCCCTCCCTCCTCCCCTCCCAAGCCCACCTTCCCTCTCCCTTCTCCACACATGCTCCTCCCCAATTCCACTGATAGAGGAGGTCTTCCTTTCCTTCCTTCTGATCCTAGTCTATCAGCTCTCATCAGGAGTGGTTGCATTGTCTTCCTCTGTGGACTGGTAAGGCTGCTCCCCCATCAGGATGGGGTGATCAAAGAGCAGGCCAATCAGTTCATGTCAGAGGCAGTCTCTGTTCCCATTATTATGGAACCCACTTGGATACTGAAGTGCCATGGGCTACATGTGTGCAGGGGTTCTAGGTTTTCTCCATGCATGGTACTTGGTTGGCATATCAGTTTCAGGAAAGACCCCTGTGCTCAGATTTTTTGGTTCTGTTGCTCTCCTTGTGGAGCTCCTGTCCTCTCCCCATCTTACTATTTCCCACATCTTTCTTCAGATTCCATGCACTCTGCCCAACAGTTGCCATAAGTCTCAGCATCTGCTTTGATATTCTGCAGGGCAGAGCCTTTCAGAGACCCTCTGTGACAGGCTCCTAACTTGTTTCTGTTTTCTTCTTCTTCTTATGTCCATCTGCTTTGCCTTTCTGGCTGGGGATTGAGCATTTTAGCCAGAGTCTTCTCTCTTGATTAGTTTCTTTAGGTGTACAGATTTTAGTAGGTTTATCCTATTTTATATGTTTATATGAGTGAGTATATACCATGTGTGTATTTCTGCTTCTGGGATAGCTCACTTAGGATGATCCTTTCCAGTTCCCACCATTTACCTGCAAATTTCATGATATCCTTGTTTTTTATTGCTGAGTAATATTCCATTGTGTAGATGTACCACAATTTTTG
>CM053752.1:43224256-43243660 GCA_028658305.1 Pachyuromys duprasi
GCTATTACACATAAAGCTGCTACAAACATGGTTGAGCAAATTCAGAATTGTTAAAACAATCCTCTACAATAAAAGATCTTCTGGAGATATCTCCATCCCTGATCTCAAGCTGTGCTATAGAGCATCAGTAATAAAAACTGCATGGTACTGGCATAGAAACAGAATAGTGGATCAATGGAACTGAATAGAAGACCCAGAAATAAACCCACACACATATGGACACCTGTTTTTTGACAAAGATACCAAAACCATACAATGGAAAAAAGACAGCATCTTCAACAAATTGTGCTGGTCTAACTGGATGCCTACATGTAGAAAAATACAAACAGATCCATACTTATCACCCTGCACAAAAGTAAAGTCCAAGTGGATCAAAGACCTCAACATAACACCAGACACATTAAATCGGTTAGAAGAAAAAGTGGGGAAGGGCCTAAAACTCATTGGCACAGGAGACAACTTCCTGAACAGAACACCAACAGCACAGGCTCTAAGAGCAACAATCAATAAATGGGGCCTCATGAAACTGAAAAGTTTCTGTAAAGCGAAGGACACTGTCGTCAAAACAAAACGACTGCCTACAGATTGGGAAAGAATCTTCATCAACCCTTTATCTGACAGAGGACTAATATCCAGTATATATAAAGAACTGCAGAAGTTGAAAAGCAACAAATTACGTAAACCAATTAAAAAATGGGGTACAGAGCTAAACAGAGAACTCTCCATAGAGAAATATCGAACAGCAGAGAAACACTTAAAGAGATGCTCAACATCATTAGCCATCAGGGAAATGCAAAGGACCCTGAGATTTCACCTTACACCCATCAGAATGGCCAAAATAAAAAACTCAAGTGATAGCACACGCTGGAGAGGTTGTAGAGAAAGGGGAACCCTCCTCCACTGCTGCTGGAAATGTAAACTTGTACAACCACTCTAGAAATCAATCTGGCACTTCCTCAGACAACTAGGAATAGTGCTTACTCAAGATCCAGCTATACCACTCCTAGGCATAGATCCAAAAGAGGCTCAAGTACACAATAAGGACATTTGCATTCTATCACTTCTTTACGAAGCATTCTGATCCACTTCCCCTTAAGACCTGTAGCTTTAACATGTTTATGTTTGCGCTTCTCTCTCCAAGAAAGCTGCTTTCTGGAGTTTTCTTCACCATCCTGCTTTGCCTCTTGGACAGTGTCTGCCCTGTACTGGCTGTCGTTAGTTGTTCCCACTGATTGAAAAGACTTCCTCGGATTCCCTGGAAATGGTTCAGAACTTCCAGTTCAGAACTGGTATAGAACCTTCCTGGTAAAGCTACCCTTTAGGTTTTACTTTAAAGAATGCCAAAACTCTGAAGATTGCCAAAACAATTAACAAAACCAGAAGTCTTTCTCTTTTAGAATAATCACTCCTAATCATAATTTACCCAGAGAGTAGAGACTAAGCTGCCATCCAGGAATGTCAAGGACACATAGTTCTGTTTACCCTCCAAGTGTTTTGAAGAATTTTCAAACCCTTTATAGTAACTAAGATTTTATTATTTCAGCCGTAATATAGAAGGTTCCAATTTAGTAATTTTCTTTAAAATATGTAGCCATTCATTCCTCTCATTTCTGCTTTAGTTTGATTTGCACTTCCCCAATGGCTATACATGCTGACATCCAGTCACGTGCTTGCTGGTTGGCCATTCTTGGCTCTGCTTTGGAGTAGTTTCATACAAGTCCTTCGACAATTTTAAATTGGATTGTTTGAGTTATAAAAATGCTGTATATATTTTGTATACTGTACCTTTAAGAAAGATGATTTTTCCTCATTCTGTAAGCTATCTTTTCATATCCTTATAGTACCCTCTAATATACAACTGTTTTTTGTTGTTTGCTTGTTTTATCTTCAAGTTTATTTTATCCAATTCATTTTTTGTTGCTTTTCTTGTCCTTTAAATATTACAGAGGAAAATCTAAGTCATTTGCAAGGTCACAAGGATTTATTCCTCCTTTTTCCCCCTGAGTTTTACCTTATGTACCATCTGTGAAAGAAAAATTCCCCAAAGTGAGAATATATACTTTTGCAACACAGTGGGCATCTAAAATTTATCACTTGCAGGGACATCAGACTCAACTCAGCATTCAACCAAGGTGACATCCCCACAGCTTGTCATCATCACATCACATACTACACCTTCCAGAAGCAGCTGCTTGAGTATTGGGGTAGTCTGATGAAAGCCTGAGACACCAATACAGACTGTGAAGTTCAAGTAATGTTTCTGGGTGTCATATACCCACTGAACCTGAGATTTCTATGAGGAACTGTATTCAAAATGAAGAACACATGAGGTTGGGGGAAAAGATGGAAACAGAGGTCACTCCATTTACTCGCATTACTAGTGACTTACCAAGGACTTGGTACTTTCTATCCTTGAAGTTTTAGGTTCATTCTTCCAGGGAACAGAACAACAATTGATTCATCAGCTTTGACTGATGGTGCAGCATTCTGGACCCTTATGGATCAGAGTGTAAGAAGGCATTGCTCTCTGTTGGTGGGTAGTCAACACATATTGGTAAAGAGGACTGCTGTTTTGACATGGTGGATGCAAAGAGGGATATGAACAGACTCAGATCATCCACCATTGGCGCACCTTTTTGGTACTTCCATGATCAGTTATGGCTATGAATATACATGCTCAATTGCTCCATATGCAGAAATTTTCAGAAGACAGGTCTCCTCATGAAGAAAGGTTTCAGGCGTACACCAGATACTGCACAAAGCCTTGTAGAGAGAGGTGAGTTACAGCCAATAAATTGAGAATTGATCACTGAGAGGGAGAAGATAAAAAGCAGTCATGGTTCTCCATAGTGAGGTGGTTTAGTTTATCCACTAACATCTTTCTAAGTGTCTTCCCCCTGCCAAGAGATTCAGCGAGTAATGACTTCAAGGACACGTATGGAGAAATAGATTTATTAGGCACAAGGGACCCAAAGCAGAGATTAGGATTTGTGCTTTTCATATTTCTAACAGTGACCCATACACAGAAGTAATTTCAGTCTGACAGCTTCTAGCTACAAGTGCCTTTGGGACCTTTGTTATGTTTTGAGCCAATGAGCTGAGTTTGCACACTTTTTGAGTAATCCATCACCAATGATAGGTCATGGTGTTGCAATAAGACTTGCCGTGTTTAGATCTCTGGGACTTTTCTGTGGGCAACCTTGAGGCTGGGGCTCATGGCTAGCTCAGTAAGACTTTCTCAGGAGAGCTCAGGCTGAGACTCTTCCTACCTACACTCACTCTTCCTTCTGCCCTCACAAGAGCCATCCCTATGTGTGGAGCAGGAAACTTTCCTACTTTCTCATATCAAAAACATCTTGTTCTAACTCGATCCTGGTTCTTCTTTCCCAGGGGCCTGCTCAGAGACTTACATGATCATTAGTGGGTGATAGGGGAGGTATGGAGAAGTAACTTGGCTTTTGCATACTGCTGTTAAGAGAAATATTTTTCTCTTCTTAAGTGTCTATCAAATTGAATATAACCAGAAAACTATGTCCATGCTATGTAAGAAATTTTAAAAATTTCACAGAGAGTATAGCTTTTGAGATAAAGATACACAAACAAAAAGTAAAATACATTGCATTAGGAAAGAACATGGAATCATTTTTATTTGCTGAGATTGTATTTGCTCACATATAAATAATGTGTGCGGGAGGTTAAATAATTTTGTCACTCTTAAAAATGGAGTAACTATGATATCTTTGGAAAAAACAAAGCTTGGTATTCATGCTAAAAGTTCAGATCTATCACTGCCAGTCCCCAAATTACATATTTCACTTTGTTTTCTTATCCACAGGCTCCAGCGAAAAAGCATAGACCATCAGTCCACTTTTATGAGTTTGATATTGGACATCACACAGTAGGAAAGTCTATTGAAATTAGTTTTAGGGATCACTACACAATCAGGACAACTTGGAAAATAGCTGACTCAGTATGAGGTAATGCTGCTCATTCACTAAGGCATCTCATGGCCCCTTTAACTTAACCCCTTCCACACCAAGATGAACATGTTAGCAAACAAGAGAGCCAAATATAGCTGCCCAATACTACCCTCTCCTTGTAGCCTTAGCCTGAATTCCTTTGCATTTTTCTTTTTTTTTCTTTTTATGTTTTTTTTTAATTTATTTATTTTTATATCAATCACAGGTTAGGTACTTTGCATCCCAGGCATAGCCCCCTCCCTCATTCCCTCCCACCCTCCCCATCCCTCCCTCATCTCCTACCCGCCCCCTCCAAGTCTACCAATAGGGGAGGACCTCCTCCCCTTCCATCCAACCCCAGCTCATCTTGTCTCCTCAGGGCTGGCTGCAATGTCCTCCCCTGGGGTCTAGCCAGGCTGTTACTCCCTGGCATGTATGGGGGAGGGTCAAAGAGTCAGCCATCAAGTTCATGACTGAAACAGTCCCTGTTTCCCTTACTAGGGTCTTCAGTTCTACACTGAGCTATCATGGGCCACATCTGAGCGGGGGTTCTAGGCCATATCCATATATGGTCCTTGGTTGGAGAAACTGTCTCATACAAGACCCCTGTGCCCTGCTCAGTTTGGTCTTTGTGGAGCTCTTGTTCTCCCCAAGTCTTACTAACTTCCCCTATTTTTATTATTACTTCCTGCCCTCTGCCAAAGGCTTGATTGTGAGTCTTAATATCTGCTTTGATACATTGCTATATTGATTCTTTCAGAAGTCCTCTTTGGTATGCTCCTGTCCTGTTGCTTGTTTTCTCCTCCATTCAATGTCCATCCTATTTGTTCATTGCATTTTTCTTGAGACAAGGCCTTACATATTCCAGGCTAGCCTTTAACTCATTATGTAGACAGCACAGCTTTTGAGACAAAGATAACACAACAAAAAGTAAACTATATGCATTGGGAAAGAACGTAGGGTGATGTTTATTCATTGAACTTCTGATAATTCTGCCTCTATTTCTTGAGTGCTGGGTGGGATTATAGTCACATGCTACCATGGTCTGTGGTTCTTGGTATCAAAACCAGAGCTATACACTGGGAGCAATAACTCCACCACCTGAGCTACATTCCTACCCAGCCATGTTGGCCAATATCACTTTTTGAATATCATGGGTTTTGTTTAAGATAAAAATAGTGGAAGACAAGATATGATTCTGTGATTAAAAATTCTGCTAAATACTTTTGATGCGACCAGAGAGAATTAGGTCAAAATCTGGGAAAATAGAGGCATACAGAGAAATCAAGAGACAGATTACACACCTCTGAAGACTCGCTTTCTTCTGGTAAGTGGAGGACTCAAGCTGTCCTCCAAAGTGTTTAGTCCTTTTATCTTTAAAATAAGGTAACGGTATCCAGGCTTCTGGTAGTTCTGATGAGGATTAGGTAAAACAATATTTTTAATACTTTAAAAATGTATTTTCTATAATCTATTCTAACTTTACATCCTGATTGTTGCCTCCTCACTCATCTCCTCCTGGTCCCACCCCCTCCCTTTTCTTCATTATCCCATTCCCCTAGTCCTCAGAAAGGGGAAGCTGTTCTCCCCTACCATCCGACCCCAGCCTATCAAGTTTCAATGAGGACTGCCTGCATCCTCTTGCATCAAAGAGCAGGCAACAGAGTCCATGTCAGAGACAGCCCCTGCTCCCCTTACTAGGTAACCCACATGAAGCCTGAGCTGCCCATTGGTTACATCTGTGGATGGGGCCTAGGTCCAGTTCATCTATGGTCCTTGGTTGGTGCTTCAGTCTCCACAAGCCCCTCTGGGCCCTGGTTTGAAGACCAAGAGATAATATTTTGAAAAAATGCTTCAAACAATACATGACACATGGACCAGATATTTTCTAAATAAAACACAGTATACTTTTCACTTTAAGTTCCCTCTTATAATGCTTCCCCAGGTTTTACCTCCTTGTGTGCAACCCAGAAAAACATTTACCGGTATTTCCTGAGAGACTCTCTTTTACACAGAACTACCTGAAACAGAGTTCATTCATAGGTCTGGAACTTCAATCTGCCTTGTACTAAACAATTAACTGAATGTCAAAGTTTAAATATAGTGACCCAAAAGATTATCAAATGAATACTTTATTAGAGTCATAACACTTATAAAATAAATTTATCAGATTTTAAAAGCAACCAACACTTTCTTGTTTTTACAGCTAAGATATGAAAAGAGATTCTTAAACGCCATCATTTTTGTTCAAGTGCTTTGTCACTCAGCTCACAAATCTAGAATGCAATTAATCTACAGATCTAAGTGTTCACAGTTAGTGAGCTTTGGGTTTGGTTTTTGGTAATGTAGAAGCAATCCATTTACAAAAGTACCACCAATACATCTGAATGAATTCATTTAAATTAATACCATACCAAGCATGGCCTGTTACACGTTGGGGGAAAAATCTTAACTCAATTCTAGTGTACTACATTTTAGTGATTTCAAGTACAATGTACAATGTATCTTTATGGCACATTTATGACATTGTGATATAGAACTCATAATACAGGTTTTCAGTGTGTGGTCTGGAGCTAGACTACTAGAGGAAGTCAAGCATTATAGAAGAGATAAGACAAGAGTGTAAGGTTTTAAGACTGATTTTTTTGAAGCTACATATAGAAGTACATCTCTTCTTTAGCTGTATTACAAACTGAGCCCCCAGTAGGCTCTTCTCGGGAAGTACTAGATAAACAGCACTTGATCTCTGGGCATTGGTTATGCTGTTCACTCATGTTTTTCTAATGTTCCATGAAGTCTAATACTCCAAATGTGCATGGCACTCTTAGGTGATGGGTCAGCTAGAAAGCAGTTCCCAAGCTCCCATATCCAGAGGCAGCCGGGTTAAAGCAACAGGCAAAGTAGCTTATATGAGAATGTGGTGGGAACCTTGGCCTTCTGATTTGCTCTCGATTCAAGCCATTTGTGGTATGTTGCCAAGCCAACAATGTCTACAGGTGGACTAGGATTGTTTTCTGTACTATTCAGCCAGATCTAGTTTTTATGTTAGTTGTTGTCTTAAACTGACTTTGCCTGTCTGATACCAATGTAAAAACAGCATAGATATTTAGGCTATTATCAAAGCATGGAATAATCTATAGCTTTATGGTCTAGTTAAGATTCTACTCAAATTTAACTCAGAAAGTAATGCAAAAAACAATCAGGAGTAAAAACTCAACTATTCAGAGAGCTATTTGGAAAAACTTTACATACATAAATATTTATATATTCATGCACAGGGCAAACAACAATAGGCTATGGCATAAATAAACCAAAGTAAGACATCAGTAGCAAGTTACCAGTTCCAGTAGTGATTAATTTCCCCTGGGGATCGTGTCTTGAGCACTCTCATGTGAGAGTCTTCATGTGCTATTAGGAGATTATTAGTTTGGAGTTTATTTCATATCTTTCTTTTCTGTACATCCAAGGCTCTGCTGAGGTTATCTTGAGAAATGATATGTCCTGCCACCGGTAATTATTTGACTATTAACAAAAGGCAATGTGATTGCTGTATAATGAAACAAAATATGTTATGTGGCTTGTCTAATGAGGCTGATAAACCTTATGATTGGTTCAATGAACTGAAGAACACCTAAGGTTTTTATGGCAATAGTTGATAAAATTGTGGTCTGTGGACCACATCCAGTCTTGCTCCCTTTTTGTAAATAAAGCTTTATTAGGCTACAGAGATACTCATTTGTTTATGTCATCTGTAGCTGCTTTTGTGTTATCATAGGATAGAAAACTTTCCACAGAAGCTATATGGCCTCTTAAGCTTATATACATGCTACCTGGCCCTTTGGTAAAAAAAAAAATGTATCATTTCCTGTTTTATATTAAAGGTAGGAGTAAATGAGAATCCTGCTTGAGATGTACTGTTTTAGTTATGTATTATTATTAAGGTTTGGGTGACTTAACAAACAAAAGGAATACTATTGTTTTGTGAACAGTGTCTATATGTTTTAAGAATATACAAGGAAATGTGTTTAAAAATAAGAAAGAGATGAAAATTGAAAGGATACTTCTCTAGAATCAGAATAAAATGAAAATCCTACTCATGTAACAAACCACAGTTTTCACTGAGGTTCTCTCTGTCATAAGCAAACGATGCTTGGAATGTTTTATCGGGACAAATGGTACCCAAGTGATCAGACATATAAAGTAGACAAATGAAAATAGCACACAAATGTCAGTTTCCCAGGAGTGTTACGGTCGCCATCTTCGCAAAGCCAGACCCAGACTGCAACCATAACAAGCCGTGGTCATAAAGGCAAAAACCTAAGAACAGGAGAAGAAAAACTGTATTCAGACTCACAACATGGACTTTTAGCAAGCACATCCTAAGAGGCCACTGAACAGGTACTCACCAAATGGCCTAAAGATGCTTCAATACAGGACAATATTTTATAGGGATCTATGTTTTGATGACTTTGTATCTACTCACAGCACTGGCTTTCCCTTTGCACACTGCAGCCCTTAATTTTCAAATCGTCAGCCAGCTTCACTTTCAACTTTTTCTCACATATCAAGCTCATGTGTTAAGTATTTATGAAACCCCAGGCAGTGTATTAAAAAAAATTCAGTCTGAGTTATCTAATCATCCAGTCTTTCCTTAGCTAAGAACACAGTAACCATCCAACGCTGAGGACAAATCATTTCTGTGATTTTTAGAACTCTGTAGACAAACCCCACAGGAATGAGTCATGAGTTTGGCTCCTTCTCTCTCTTCTGGGAGACAGTCATCACAGCCCAAGCCCTGCTTGGAGCTGCTTCCTTGGTGCCACGTGGGCTTCGTTAACACCGACTGTGCAGACATCATTGCACTTGGTACAGATAAGTAAATAGTCCACATTGTCCACACATGACATTTAGAGGTTTGTGTGTCAAAGCAGTTTATAAGACAATACAATTCTTTTTTTGTTGTTTGTTTGTTTGTTTTTGTTTTGTTTTTCCAGACAGGTTTTGGTCCTGGCTGTCCTGGAACTCACTTTATAGACCAGGCTGGCCTCAAACTCAGATATCCCCCTGCCTCTGCCTGCCAAGTGCTGGGATTAAAGGCACACGTTACCACTGCCTGGCTAGGGTAGAGGTTCTTGTTTTTTTGTATTTTTTAAAAAAGTAATTAATTAATTAATTTTACATCTTGACCACAGTTTCTCCTTCCCCAACCTCCACACTGGACATTCTTAACCAGGAAACTGAGGAGGAATTTGTCACAGTTTAATTAACTTGTTTCTGTAATGCATTTCTAATGCAGACAATTTCCTCTGAGTGAGAATTAGTGCTTTGGGAATCTATTATTAGTGAGAAGGAATTGGCCTCATTCTCAGCTACAATGAACGAAAAAAAGAAAGTACAAGATTTAACCCAATGTGACACATGAATGGCTGATCAATTTAAGAAAACTTAAGAGCTAGAGTTCTGACTGTACTGAAGTGGGTGGATAAAACAGAATGTCATAAAAGACACCATACATGCAGGTGGTTTCACTCTGTCAGGGAGAGAAAGAGACAGGTTCCCAGAAGAGGAATATCTAGAAAATAACTGACTAGAGAATTGTAAAAGTTGGAGCCTTTATAGGGGAAAGGGCTAAAGAGAAGACACTAGGCTCATTAAAGCTATATAGGAACTATTAAATATCAATCAAAAAAGTAGTTTCAATCTGTGATAGTTTTAAACAATGAAAACAAAAACTATTTCTTTACATTGTTTAATACAAAATGACAGGCTACACTGTATGAATGAACGAGGATTCTTGTTTAAAGTCCCCACAGAAGGCTTTCTCCTGTATCCCATCTGTTATGGTGGCTGGTAAATTTGCCTCCCCACCACTGGCACTGACCCCAACAATAAGAACTGTAACTTTTCCATGTTAGCTCCATCTGGAGAAAACCCCTTTCTACTTGGTGCAGCCAATAATCTCGATTTAAAATGGGCACAAAGTAGAAAAGAGCAAAGCTAGAAACAATTTCCTTCACCAGGCCTGAAAATTTAGAAAAAGAGAACATGACAATGAATTCTTCTTAAAATATCAAGTAACATGGGGACCCTCTATGAGACTGTTTCTCCAACCAAGGACCATGTATGGATATAGCCTATAACTCCTGCTTGGATGTAGCCCATGGTAGCTCAGTAACTAAACGGGTTTCCCTAGTAAGGGGAACAGGGACCGTTTCTGACATGAACTCAATGACTGGCTCCTTTACCTCCCCTTCCCTCCCCAAGGGAGGAACAGTCTTGCTAGGCCACAGAGGAGGACATTGCAGCCAGCCCTGAAAAGACCTGATAAGCTAGGGTCAGATAGAAGGGGAGGAGGACCTCCCCTAGCAGCGGACTTGGAAAGGGCAGGGGGGAGGGAGGGTGGGATTGAGAGGGAATGAGAGAGGGGGCTACAGCTGGGATACAAAGTAAATAACCTGTGATTAATATAAATAAAAATAATAATAACTTAATAAAAAATCAAGTAACATAGACCCATTGTCTTCTCAGATAATGTCAACATCTTTGGACTGCAACTGAGTCACACACAACAATGGGGACGATGACAGTACTTTGCTCATAGGACCACTGATACATGAATAGCTATTACATATTTAATTCTAAAGGCCACTGCTGCCTAAGGAGTCTCCTGGATGCTTGACCAGGGAACAACAATGCTTTCCTCATGGAGCACTCACTGTGGCTGCCACGTTGATGTTGTACTGATTGTCGTTCAGGAGTGGCTGCACAGTCATGGTTGTGTTGCATTGCAGGTCGTGCAGGGACGTGGCTGCTGCTTCCAATAAAAAGGCTCCAAAGTAGAAGACAAACACTACAAAGTGGTAGGCAAAGTCCTGGAAGAGTTGAGAAAAGTCATTTATAGGTAAAAGTTGTAAGATGTTTTCTTGTTCTTTATTTCAAATGGAATTTTACATAGGAAAGCTCAGAGCATTTAATACAATTAGCTTAAGTATATGCATTGTTTATTTTGAGTGTCTTAGCAATCAGGCCATTAAAAGCTAAATAAGCTTACCCTTAACTTCAGAGGAATGGCAATTGCTAGCTGCTGGGAGAGGTAGGAATAAGTTGAAGTTTTAAGGGGAGGATCAATACTATGACATCTGTTTCCAAAGTCAACATTTTTTAATTAAAAAAATCTTAATTCATTAATAATTTTAACTGACAAATAGGAATTCTATATTTTTGTGTACATGTTTTAAAATACGCATACATTAAGAAATGTACTCACCTTTTAAATGGCGATAACTCTCAAAATCTGCTCGGCAACTTTCCAGTGCATTTCATTACTAACTAGAATCTCTGCTTTAGAGTCTTTGAGGGTACTGTTTCTTTCTGAGATACTGAACATTCTTTAGCAAATGCATTCCCTACCTCCTCTTCCCAATAGCTTTCATAACCTCCACTTTATTCTCCACTTCCTTGAGTTCATTTTTTCCCCCTTACACCTACTAATGAAATTATGGTGTATACCTGGTTATTCGTTTTACAAATCCTCCATGCTCACCCATCTTATTGTAAATACTAAGGTCTTTTGCATTTCTAAAAAGCCAAATATCTTTGAGTATATACACTATATTTTATTTACCTATTACTGATTAATGAAGACTTAAATTGATTCTATATGATGGCTACTATAAACAATCCTGCAAAAAACACATGAGTACAGACAGATCCATTACATACTGACTTTATTACAAACACACACACACACAGACTCACACACACATACAGTGAGATTCATGGGTCATATATTAGTTCTATTGTCACTTTTCGAAGAAATTTTATACTATATTCCATAGTAGTGATGCTAAAACATTCCCACAGTGTTTGAGAGTTTTCTTCAAAGTCAACTTTTCCCCTCTAGAACAGTATACTAACAAAATTACAAAAGAGAATGTTGTATTGCTTTTGTAAATGTCCACTCTACAGTATTGTCCACAGAATTTTTCTTATTATGTCTAGAATGTTCTGCTAGATCAAATTTAACAAGGGTGAGATACGCAGGTATAATGGAAAATGCTTCCTGTGAAACACTTGTCATTGAGAATTGACCCACACAGGTACTGACCACACATCTAACCCACAGCCAGTGCTCAGCTACGTGCAGTCATGCGGTGACTCAATGAACATCCATAGACAAACGTCAATATCCAAATTGGAATGTCAGTGCATTCATGAGTTAAGCATATCTGATTGGGTTATTAATTATTAATAGCTGTAAAAATTGAGAAGGTGTATTGACATTGAGTATTAGTTACTTAATTTAGTTTCTGCATTTTCAGAAATGTTTTATCTTAAAAAGCCAAGCTAGGGGCTAGGAAGGCAGTCCAGTAAGGAAAATATTTGACGTGCAGACTCTAGGCCCTGATTTCTAACCTGGCACACATGTTAAACAGTCTGGAACGGCTGGCATGCACTTGCAATCTCAGCACTGGGGAGGTGGAGGCAGACAACAGGTCCCTGGGGCTTGAGGGACAGCTAGGCTAGAAAACTTCTAGATCCCAGTGAGGGATTCTGTCTCAACAAAACAAAACAAAACAAAAACAAGATAGATGGCCCCCAAGAAAAAACAATACCCAAAGCTCCATAGACACAGGTATAGTCATAAACACACATACATAGCTGTACATATGCCCCTGACACCTTTCACACAGAATGGCAAAGATAAAGTTTAGTGATACCACTTAGAACTGCTGTGAGATTTACTACTTCTCTTTTGCAGTCCCCATTCCCTCAGCTTTTGTGACCTGATATTGGTTCTTAGGATACTTTGTTTCTTGGGTTTCAATAGACTTGAAGCATGCTTAAGTGTCTGAGCCAAAGACACGTTCTTCCTGGATGGCTCTCAGGGAGTCGCGGTACATTTGGGCTGAGCCTCCTCACTGTGCGCAGTACAGCATCTCAATGGGCAGGCTGTGCTGTGGAGCTTCCCATGGTCTTGGCCAACAGTGCATCACAGATGAGGCTATTCTTTTTCTTTTTCTTTCTTTCTTTTTTTTTTTTACTTTCTTCTACATTATCTAATATGGGTATTTCTTCTTTCCTCCCCACAAAAGACACACCAAACCAAACCAAACCCAAATCAAACAAAGAAATAAACAAGCAAAACTAAGCAGCCATCACCAACAAAATCTTTTTTGATATATTTTTATTAACTTATTCTCTCATACATTATATCCTGACCACGGCCTTCTCTCCCTCCTCTCCTCCAAGCCTCTTCCTCCCACCAACCTCCAACCCATCCATTCTTCCTATGTTTTCCCCCAGAAAAGGGCAGGCATCCCATGGATATCAACCAAACATGCAATGTCAAGTGGCAATAAGACTAGGCACCTCCCCTCATATCAAGGTTCTGTGAGGCAACTCAGTAGGAGGACAAGGGTTCCAAAAGAAAGCAAAAGTGTCAGAAACAGCCCATTCTCCCTCTTTCAGAAGTCCCACAAAACACCAAGCTACACAACGATACATACATACATACATACATATATGTATATATATGGCCTTTGTTAGACCCATGCAGGCTCCCTAATTGTCTGTTCAATCTCAGTGAGCCCCTTTGAGTCCAGGTTTGTTGATTCTGTGGGTTTTCTTGTGCCCATGACTCCTTTGGTTCCTACAATTCTTCCTCCCCTTCTGCAGAATTTCTGCCTGCAGGAGCTCTGCCCAATGTTTGGCAGAGGGTCTTCCCTCTGGGGGTCTTCTGCGTCTGTTTCCATAAATTCCTGGATGGAACCTGTCCGATGCTGCAGCATTTCCTTTTCTAAATCCTTTTTAGTGCCTGTTACTTAGTGGCTTTTAGAATACTTAAGACTTTTTAAAAAATGTTTTCACTTCATTATGTAGTTTCAGATGTTATCAACTACACAGTGATTCTTCTGTGGCTCTGTCTACTGCAGAAATGTTTGGAAAGCCTCGTACAGGCCTGGGCATCTTGACCACTACAGATCTACACACTGACATATGTCCACTCTGGCTGTCTTACTCCAAGTCCTGTTATACATGGGAGCCACAGAAAACATCTTCTGCAAGGTTCACTCATGGCGTAGAACACTTGAACTACACTGAAGGTTCTCAAATACTGGAATGTTGCAGAACCGTCTAAAGAACTTACTCAAGCATAGATGAATGAGCCCCAGTTTGGGACTCAGAAGTTTTGAGAGAATGGGCTGAAACTGTGCATTTCTGACAGGAATCCAGGAGACACTCATGCCTTGGTTGGAGACTACCTTTTATTTATATATCATTTATTTGTTTGTTTATTTTTAGTGCTTAGATTTTTTTCTTCTTTAAAACTTATCATTTATTACAATTTACTCACTTTGTATTCCTGTTGTGGCTCCCTCTCTTGCCTCCTCTCAATCCCATGCTCAATCCGTCTTCTCCTCCTATGGTCCTCCCCTAGTCCACTGATAGGGGAGGTCTTCCTACCCTTCCCTCTGACCCTGGCCTATCAGGTCTCATCAGGACTGGCTGCATTGTCTTCCTCTGTAGCCTGGCAAGGCTGCATCCCCCAGGGGAAGGTGATCAGAGAGCCTGCCACTGAGTTCACACCAGAGACAGCCCCCGCTCCTCTTACTAGGGTACCCACTTGGAGCCTGATGGAGACTGAGTCTACGGGCTACATCTGACCTGTGGTTTTAGGTCCTCTCCATGCATGGTCCTTGGTTGGGGTATCAACCTCTGCGGAGCCCCCTGGGCCCAGTTTTTTTTTGGCTCTATTGGTCCCCTTACGGAGCTCCTGTCCCCTCCAGGTCTTTCTAGCTCTCCCTTCTTTCATAAGATTCCCTACACTCTGCCCAAAGTTTGGCTATGAGTTTCAACATCGTCTTCGATACCCGATTAGTAGAGTCTTTCGGAGGCCGTCTGTGGTAGGCTCGTGTCCTGCTCCCTGTCTCCTGCTTCCCATGTCCATCACATTTGTCCTTCTGAATGAGAATTGAGCAACTTCCCTAGGGTCTTCTTTGTTGTTTGGCTTTTTAGGAGTATAGATTTTAGTATGTTTATCCTCTATTTTATGTCTAATAACCACTTATGAGTGAGTATATACCATGTGTGTCTTTCTGTTTCTGGGTTACTTCACACAGAATGATCTTTTCTAGGTCTGTCCATTTGTCTGCAAATTTCACTATCTTTTAAACCACCATCTCTTACAGTTCTTCGCTAAAGTAAGCTCAGTCCCGTTCTGACTCTTCCTCACATGCGCTTTCTCCTAACAATCCCTGCCAGAACTTAACTTACCTCAGAGCTTTGCCTCTTCACATTTTTATCAGTCAACCTCAACATCAAACATTGCTTGGAATTTTTTTCAACCCACATAACCATTTCTCAAACTCTAATCTTGAGTCAATGCTCTGTCCTCTTATTCAGGGATGAACATTCACTAAATAGTTAGAAAGAGAGAAAGAAGGGACAGAGGGAGGGAGATAAGAAAAAAAGAAAGGAAAGAAGGAATGAAAAAGAAAACTTTTTTGCCTCCTATGGGGAATCCTGGTTACACAGCACCTTGGAAAAGGGAAGGCAGCCACTAAAACTTGAGTTTAATTACTGGTAGCATACTCCATAAGCCCAGCACCCAGGAGTCTGAACAGGAAGGATCACCAGTTTGGGCTACAATCTGATGAACATATACGTGGCAAGGCTATCTCAAAGGAAAAATGAATTGTCCAAGTCAAAGTGGCAGAGAGTGTAGCTCAGTACAGCTAACTTGTTAGGTGACCTTCATCGCATGAATCTGATTCAATGTATGTTCTCTAGGCTTCTGTAAAACAAAGTGAGACTTGCTTAATTGCATAAGATTTAAACATCTCTTCTTAAAGGTATCCTTCCTTAGCACATTTCCCCTAAAAAGGAGGACTATAAATATGAAAACTTCTTCTTTAAAGTTATACCAAAGTGATGTTATACTCATATGCAGGGTTGGGGAGAGCCTCCCCAAGCTATTTCAAAATCAAACTGGTTTGCTATCCAGGCAGGTGGTAGAGACCTGTGATCCTAACCACTTGGGAGGTTGAGGCAAAAGCAAGTTCGATTGCAGCCTGGGCAAGTAAGACTCTGCCTCAAGATAAAAAGTGGAAAAAGGCTGGCGATGTAGCTCAGAGTCAGAGAGCTTGCTTAGTGAGCAGAAGGCCTGAGGTCCACCTCCAGCACCACCCAGACAGAAAAGGTCTTGCTTTCCTTCAAATTATAACGAATAAACAGTTTTGCTTTTAATGCTTTTATTATACCAACTATGCTCCAAATAGAAAGCTCTTGAAAAAAATAGCAAATATCTTGCACTACGAATGTGAATTTAATTCCAATTAATAAAAAGTAGAGAATGTGCTGAACAAATGGCTTAATGGTTAAGGAGCTTGCCAGGTGAGCAAGGGAACCAGAATAACCAAAATCCTACTTCAATGCCTGGTCGGTAAGGTGGTCCACCCATAATCCCAGCTACAGAGGGTGGAGGCCAGGGATCCCTAGAGCAAGCTGAGCACCAAGATCTCTCCTTCAATCAGCAATCTCTGGTTTCAATGAGACGCTGAATTACAGAGCGACGTGGAAGAGTTACTTGAGGATGGTTCCTGATATCCACCTTGGGCTGACAGGCATAGGCATGTGTACCCACACATCTCCATTCATGTGCACACACACACATGCACACCACATGCACACACGATGAATATGGAAAATGAAAAAAAATCACCACTAGTATTCTTCAATAAATTCTTGGAGAGAGTAAATCATTTCTAAAATTCACTCCTATTTCTCTCAATCAGAGTACATGGGTAGCATTAGATTACTCACAGGGAAATAATCATTTTAGCAGTTAATGTCTAATAATTACAGGGTGCAGCAATTAGAACTTGAACCAATCTGATGGTGACTCCATGATGAGCAAGACTCAAAAACAGTCCTGGCCTGGAAGTGTACAACAAGCATTACAGCCCATGTAAAGCTAGGTATGTGATGAGGTTCTACTGAGGCACATGAGGAGAAAACAAGGAAAGGAAATCTTTACGTAAACCAAAACAGCATTAACAAACTCTAAGAAGGCAGAAGCTGGCTTTTGGAAGTATGGCCCCTAAGTGATGAGCTCTGTGCCATGGCAACCGTAGTATCACATGCTGTGTACCCCTATTATGGGGGAAACAATGTTGACCTGAAAATATGATGTCTGAAATGCTTCAAACACTGAAAATTTTTGAGTAGTAACATTTGTGCAAATATTCCAGAATTTTAAAAGTCTACACATTTGAGACACTTTTGGTTCTAAGAACTCACTCAGAATGCACTTATTTCTTTTCCTTAAATGACAAATGAACAAGCAACATAGGATAATATTCCCAGATGAACCTTGAACCAAACCATTAGAGGTTTCCTTTTATTAATTTTTTTTATTTTTATTTTTTGATACAGGGTATTACTTTGTTAGTGGCCTTGGACTTAAAACCTTCCTGACTCATGCTACACAGTGAGTAATTATGGATTTGCATCATCAGGTCCAGCCTTCCCTTAGTCACTTTGATACAGAGATGCAATTAAGACAATGAGAACATTTATGGTTTATAATGCTACAAATGGTGGGAAATGCAGTTTGGAAAACCAATAAACTACTAAGAATACTTTAGTACTGAAAACATAATTCAATACAAGCAGAAGGAGAGATATAGAATAGATAGATAACTGTCTAACAAGACCAGGAATGCCTT
Organism: Pachyuromys duprasi; assembly: GCA_028658305.1. Lineage (NCBI taxonomy): Eukaryota > Metazoa > Chordata > Mammalia > Rodentia > Muridae > Pachyuromys > Pachyuromys duprasi. Next base: position 43,241,946 of record CM053752.1, read on the forward strand.
GAAAAAGTATTTAAGCATTTAAAATGTACATGTATCAACCAATTAGAAAGAGTACTGGATGTCGCAGGATCCTGGAGATATTCCAAGATTGAACACTCAGTTGCTAGGCAATCAGGAGAGCCAGGAGTCCCAAGGGAAGGGTCTGGTGGTGTGTGGTACAGCATTTGGGAAGAGCCAGCAAGATGGGCAGTGATTATTAAGAATCCTGTAGTTCCAGTAGGGGCAGAGTGGAACAAAGTTGCCTTATACCATCTTTGAGTGTGATTCTTGAAGGACTACCTTTCCCTTCGTAACTTTGGAGGTCAGCTGATTCATTCGCAGACCTTCTCATGAGAAAGCCTGGCATTCAGAAAGATGTCCTAATTAAGGACTGTGGATATTTTCACATGATTGAGTAACAAATATTGAAATTAGGGAAAATGTAGGAAGACACTAGCAACCTCTTAGAACTAGAACACTCAAAGTTCTGAAGTATAACCCTCAGTGTCTTTAAGGAAACGGAATTATTTTTGATTGGTAATTATAACCCAGACACAAAACTAAGCACTATGAACACTAAGTTACTATTACCACCATCTTACAGAGGAGGAAATTAAATTTTAAAAAAGTTAACTATTTTGTCCAAGGCAAACCAGGCTTTGAACAAAAGCTCACCGAGGGCTGGGACCATTATACAGCAGTGCCTTCTCAGTTTTATTCTAACCCATGCCACCATAGGCCTGTATGCCTCAAAAGGCAGCCATGTTTGCTAGACACTATAATTCCAAATGTGCTCCTTATGTTTTGTGAGTAAAACATTTCTCTTTGACAGTTGCCCCCAAATCTGCTGGGGAAAATGCTAGTATACTCAAAAGCATCATATTAAGATCAAACGAGGGTCTGGAGTCAGTTTCAAAACACCCAAGTGTGATTCAGAACCTGAAGGACGTTCACTATGAGCATCCCTCAAGCTCTGTTCACCATGGGTTGGCATCATTCCCAGTGCTTTCAGAGCTCATCCAGGAGGAGGAAGGATTACTGGTAGGAAAGAGAGGCTCCATACAACACACGGGAATATACAGAGTCTGTCAACTGCAGCGAATGGTGGCTTATTTTAAACATCGAGTTTAACACTGTGTTGTCAACTTGTCTTTCAAGATTCACTGTTTTAATTAATTTTAGAGAAGATCTGATTATAAAATAGTCTCTCCTGAAACACTGAGAAAACAATCTGGAGCTATTTGTTTTCTTTTTTTTTTAAATTTATTTATTTTTATATCAATCACAGGTTAGGTACTTTGCATCCCAGGCATAGCCCCCTCCCTCATTCCCTCCAACCCTCCCCATCCCTCCCTCATCTCTTCCCCACCCCCTCCAAGTCCACCTATGGGGGAGGACCTCCTCCCCTTCCATCCAACCCCAGCTCATCCTGTCTCCTCAGGGCTGGCTGCACTGTCCTCCCCTGGGATCTAGCCAGTCTGTCACTCCCCGGCATGTATGGGGGAAGGTCAAAGAGTCAGCCATCAAGTTCATGACTGAAACAGTCCCTGTTTCCCTCACTAGCGTCTTCAGTCCAACACCAAGCTATCATGGGCTACATCTGAGGGGGGGTTCAAGGCCACATGCACACATGGTCCTTGGTTGTAGAAACCGTCTCATACAAGACCCCTGTGCCCTGCTCAGTTTGGTCTTTGTGGAGCTCTTGTTCTCCCCAAGTCTCACCAACCTCCCCCATT
>CM053752.1:43243760-43312423 GCA_028658305.1 Pachyuromys duprasi
ACTTGTTTTCTGAAAATCTTGGACAGTCTGCCCCGTTCTGTGTCTGTGCAGTCCCTGGTCTGCCCTTCTACGTCTGTACAGTTCCTGGGTGTGCCTGTAAACAATCTTGCATTGAAAATATTCAGAAAAAAATGCATCTATACTAAGTATGTGCAGACATTCTTCTCTTGTCCTCATTCCCCAAACAATACAGTATAAAAACTACATGCAGGGGCTGGAGAAATGGCTCACTGGTTAAGAACATTGCTGCTCTGCCAGAGGACCTGGGTTTGATTCTCAGCACCCACATCATGGTTCTCAACCATCTCCTGGCTCCCACAAACACACAGTGCACAGACGTACATGCAGGTAAAAAAATCACACATAAAATAAAATGAATAAATCTTTACAAAAAACTGTGCATAGCATTTATGATGTATTATATATTCTAAGTAACCTGCAGATGACTTAAAGCTTATAACACAATGTAATGTAGCTAATATGCAAATAGAACTGCATACTTAATTAAATATATGCTTAAATATATATATATATATAAACATATATATTGACTTGAGAATCTATAGATGCTAGTATCCAAGGTGTGAGGTTATGTCATGCAATCAGTGCCTCTCTTATTGAGGTACGACTAAACCCATTTAAATATCTGAAGAAGAATGAATGGAAAATTTCAAGACAGATGTGGCTCGGTTCCCACAGACATCTGTTCTACTGTTCAGTTATAAAGCAATTCATTTGTTGCATGATATGAAATAGTTTTTGCATAAATTATGAAAGTCACACTGTGAATTCTCAGATCTGTTAGTGTGGGAACTTTACTAGCTTAGCTCCCATTGTCCACCAAAACCACACACGGGCACCACAGTGGTCTCTTCAGGCTGACCTATTCTCTCTTCTATATAGCAACAAACAGAGCAGGGACTCAGGCATTTCTGAACAGAAGGAGATATTTGTAAGTTTCTTACACTTTTTTGCAATAGAATTACAATAAAAATTTCTTACCAGGAAGTTCCAGTTGGCATCAATCTGAGTCACCATACCAGAGAGGAACAAGCCCAGGAAGAGCAGGGAAAAGAAGAAAGCTGTCACAGACACAAACATGACCCATCCTTGTAGCAGAGGTAGAGGAACATTGGAGGAAGCAACCAAAATCCAGACAAGACCCCCAAGTACCTGAAAGAAAACAAAATAGACAGTAGAAGTTTTGCCACTGAGCACACTTTTGCCACCGAGTTAAACACATTTGCATCAACATTTGTTCTCCCATTTCTTGCCGAGGCCCCTGCACTAATTCCTGTACATTACACAAGATGTGTGCTTCCCTTAGATGCAAGACCAGCTCTAACCCAGAGCTTGAGTCAACTCGATACCTAGATTTTCATTGGATTCTCTTCCTTCTGGATTCGTTGGATTCTCTTCCTTACCCAGGTGTTCTCCAGTTGTCTACATATACCTGCCATGTTCCCCAACTATCCACCCCCACACCTGCAGTGTTCTCCAGCCCCCCACACCTGCAGTGTTCTCCAGCCCCCCACACCTGCAGTGTTCTCCAGCCCCCCACACCTGCAGTGTTCTCCAGCCACCACCACCCCACCTGCAGTGTTCTCTAGCCATCAACACGCACCTGCATTCTTCCCCAGATCCACACACCTCCTGTGTTTTCCAGATCTTAACATATGCCATCCAGTGATCCGGTTGCCTCTCTAAAAACCACCCTGTTGATGGGTTCTCATTCCAGTCCACATTTTCTACACTGCTTGGTCTTCCTTTCCTTTCCTTCCTCTCTCATTGCTTATTAGAGAGTTTCTGAGAGAAGAACAGCTGTAACTCTTTAAATTCCCATGAGCAGAGCTCATTATTCTTCCTTTATTATAGCCTTCTTGTACTTTTGACATCAGTTCCTACCTATACAATCATAGCTGCAGCTGTTGTTCGAGAGAGTAAGCAATGAAAGCCTCAAACATGTACTAACTACCACGTACTGGAAATCAAATTTGTACCTTAGGTTCATGTAATAATTGATAGCTAACAATAACATCCAGGTGCTGTACTAAGTGCCGGGAATAAAATCACAGAACTCAGTCTATTCTAGGAAATGGACAGCTAAGCAAGTGATGAAAATACTGATGAACTGGTGCCAGAGTTGGCAGAAAACCGGGCACTTTATTTCCACAAAGTAAATGCTCCAGATGCAGATCTGCACACTTAGGAAATGTACACTAGAAGTCATAAGCCCCAGGACAGGACTGGGATGATGTAGAAGGAATCCAGGCAGGAGATGAAATCTGGTGGTAATCGGAGAGGACCTAGGATAGCACCCAGCGCAGGCAAAGAACACAGCTCAGCAGGATGTGAGCACCTGAGCCAAGTGGTGATAGGCTGTAGTGTCTTGCGGACAGGTAGGGCGATTCAGGCCATGCAAGGGCAATGGAGGCCATGCTTGTATGAGCAGGAGGGAGCACACTCAAGACCTGCACTTACAAGGTTTTCTGGCTAGAAAGTGAGGATGGACTGCAGCGGGAGGGATGCAGGACTGAAGGTCACATGGGATGACAGCATAGCATAAGGTGCCGTGAAAGTACAGATGAATTAGATGGGAATTTCTAAGTAGATGATGACAGGGCTAGAACATGTGTAGGGCATGACAGGCAAAGCATGTAAGGAAAATCCCTAGATTTCTGGCTCAGCGAGCGGTGATGGCATCAGAAAACAAAAGGGGAGAAATGGGGGCAAAGGTACCCAGTCTTCTTCAACTTGCCACTAAAGCGAGAGAGGTGCCAGGGCCTTTGCAGGACACGGAAGGTTTTTTGTGCTCTGACCAATCCTTTTCATGTTTTCCTTTTTTAAAAATAATTCATTTACTTTTATGTGAATTAACATTTTGCCTGCATTGTGTCTGTGTAAGGGTTTTCACATCCCCTGGAACTTGAGTAACAGACAGCTGTGAGCTGCCACGTAGGTGCTGGGAATTGAACCCTGGTTCCCTGGAAGAGCTCATAACAGCTCTTCAGCCCCTCTTTTTATCTGTTTCTTATGCCACCAAGCCCCTCACATTTTTTTTAACAGAAAGTGAAAAAAAATCCACAGTTCAAAAACAAAGCTGTTTCACGTCTGAGTGGCTGGCACTGCTGGCCCAGAACGTCACTGGAGTGTGCTTGAGTCATTAGCTCATACCTAATCTTGAACCATTATCTAAAATAAAAAAAAAAATCTCTACTGAGTTCCACCTATTCTCAGCTACCATTTTTCTTGACACCCTCCCAAGAGGGATTTGTTACCTACTGGACATACATGGGAATTGAATACCTTGCACTTTTTTTTCTGTCTTCACTGCCAGACCTTCTTGGCAACACTACTTCTTAAATCTCTGCATCAAAGTCATTTACAAATCCCAAGGTGATTCTTTTCTAACTACCAGTCAGATAGTATACTAGATTTGGCAACACAAAAGGTTTGTTCATCCCCTTGCCTCAAAGATGCCTTGGGCAGGTAGGAATCCCCACAGCCCCACACAATGTTCTCAATATTTGTTTAGTGAACAAACAGACTAGGACCAGACTAGCACTCCGAGCGAACCTGAAAGGCCAAGGGTATCTATCTGCATGTGGCTTCATATGTACTTAAGTAAGACCCAAATTATACACTTCTCAAAAGATAAGATACATTCAAGTTTTCAAATTCAAAGGGCTCAAGCCAGGTGTGGTAGCACAAGTCTTTAATCCAGGCGAGTCAGAGGCTGAGGCAGAGGGGCAGAGGGGCAGAGGGGCAGAGGGGCAGAGGGGCAGAGAGGGAGGAGGCAGACAGGCAGAGAGGCAGAGGGAGGCAGAGGCAGGTGGATCTCTGAATTCAAGCTTAGCCTGGTCTACAAAACTGAGTTCCAGGATAGCCAGGGCTACACAGAGAAACACTGTCTCAAAAATAAAATAATAATAAAATGGAAAAAGGGCTCAATCATGTATTTTGTTGATGTACTCTGAAAAAGCATTCTACAAACATAATAAATTACCACTTATGTAATACTGTGTAATGACAGTTCAAGTATCCATTTAATAAACATAGTTGTGGTAATATATCTCAATTCCTATTGCTTTCAAACAAAAAATTAATAATCCCCAATATTTTATATAATACATTTAAACAATGAATATTAATCTATATTAATTTTAACTGTTATTTATCAGTTATCCTGAGAGTTAAATTTACTTGTTCCTGGAAGAGATTACCTCTTCTCTTATATCACTTAATGCTTATTTGAAGGCAGTGAGAACATCTCTAATGCATCTATCTTTTCTTGATTCCCAGAGTCTTCTTTCTAGTAGCCTTTCCTTATTTTTTACCTACAAATAATTTATATCGCTTTAAATACATTTTATAAATTGTAAATAATTATTAAATTTCAATTCAAGAATCATTTACTGAGAAGCTATATGCAAGGGTAATGAACAACTGATCATCGTTTATTCGAACAGGCAATTTGAACAGACAAGCACAGCGATATGACCCAGACAATGTGGTAAGTTCACATCTCTAAATAATCCTTTGGAACAAAAGTAGCATTTAATAAGCCTGACCTCAAATAGGTGGGCCCCCGAACCTACTGCTAGACAGTGAGCAAGAACATTCAAGAAAAACAAAGCGAACAGGTGGGGCTCCAGCTCTCAACATTCTAACGAAGGCTGAAAGACACACCATTAAATCTGATTGGCAAACAGATTGTGGCAAGTGCTATGAAAAGAACTGAGCACAGTGAGTTCTGTGGGATGGGAGAAGGGCACAGAGATGTAACAGGAGGGATTCTGAAAGGTGGGCAGCAAGGCAGATTTGAAGTCAGACTTGGGCAGGGATACCAACATGCCCAAAGGGGGGGGGCATGGGTTAACTGCTCTATCGAACTCTAAATTATAGCCTTTCCGACACCTCAAGCTTTGAAAAGGAAACTCAGTACTTACAGAAAGAAATGATCTGATTGGCCTCATTTATGGAGTGTGGGTGGCATGGCAACAGGAGGGAGAGGAGAGAGTGATTGCTAGTTCCTTCTTTCTCAATCAATCCCACCCACATAGCAACCCGAGGCATCTATGTGTTTGTTTTGCTCATGGGCTAGCTTTGAATGACAGTGGTAAAGTGCAGTTAAGCTCTCACTTAAGTGAATGAGCGGATGATACAATTAAGCTTGCATTGGAAGCCACTTTCCCACTTCAGGAATATCATTGACTGGTATCTGCAAAGCCCCGGGTTTGATCCCCTTCTCTCTCTCTCTGCCTCTTTGTCTCTGTCTCTCTCACACACACACACTGTAGGGGCCACTATGGCTTTGACACAAGTACCTCTTCCCTCCTTCCTGATTTCCTTACCATGAAAACTACCTTTCCTTCTATGCTTCTCAACATGACTTCATCATTAATAAGTGAGTTTCTGGTGAGACTGGCTGTTCTTGGCATTCCAGTTCTGGGCTTCAGTAAGCTTGGAACATTTCCCAAATAAGTGATAATCTCCAGTGTCTCTGTTTAGGGGAGGGAGTCCTGCTTTTAGTGATGAACAGGAGAGCACTGAAATGGTTAAAGTCTGGGGGGAAAAAGCTGATAAAGTATCCTGGCAACAGCAAGTGTGCAAACTGCAAAAAAAAAAAAAGGTATTGAAAATGCCATTGTGCACCCACGTTCTCATCTTGGATCTGAGTCCACATTCTGCCCTCATATCTACCTCTGCCTGCTGCTGTTCCCTAGTGTTCTAAAAAACATGATAATTATGTATAAAATGAGCTTTCACGTCCAATTTCTGTAAGGAACTAAGTCAGGGCTCATGGATCCACCCAAGCCTCAAACTCTAACCAAAATATTTCTCTACATTCAGGTAACACAGGAGAAAACCCCTAGAAATGTCCATCAGCTTCCCTATGGTTGGCTGTCCTCATCTTCTTGGCTCAATTTTATGGGTACCTGGCACACATGTACTCAATTATGTTCTGAGGTGAAGTTATTAATTTGCTCCCAGTTAGGTTTTGAAAGTGCAATGATTTTCTGTAGGCTGCCTTGGGTGGCTGTGGAATCTTTTGGAGATGGGGGATCTAGCTGGAGAAAGTGGGTCACTGCAGGTCACGCTTTGAGAGTCACAGTCTAGTCCCTTTTCTGGCTTGAGCTTTCTTCCTACTTCCTGGTTAGAAGAGATCTGAGGAAGCCTAGCTGTACAGAAACACACTATGCCTTCTCCCCTGGCCCAGGGTGAACTGTTCCCCCCACCCCGCCCCAACTGTGAGCCAGGTATTTTATCATCACCGCTGGGAGAATGAAACCAAGAGACTACTCATTTCTAAAACAAAAGATTTTTTTGTGTGGTTTACAATATGTTTGTTAATTACATTTGGGCTCTGTAGACTAGAAACCCTCTTGGGAGACATGACTAGAACCCTCCTCCCATAAGGAAAACAAGGGGGTGGCTATTCACCTACAGATCACACTACACTGAACCCTCTCAGCTGGTATTGAAGCATGTTTCCCCTAGAAGCTGTTGGCTGGTAAACATAGTCCTGGCAAGAACGAGATGCTTGTGATTCTGGCTGTGTGGATTACAGACTTCTCAACCCATCTCCTATTTGGATGGCTCTACCATGCTCCCCAAGGAGTCTTTCATTCTTGCAAATATCTCTTCTCTTTTCCAAAGACACTGGTTTCCTGACGTGCTCTGACACTTAACTAATAAGTTTCCAACCTGCTTGACACCTCCACCTTTGTGTACCCATCTTAAGTAAACAAGCCAAGTTCTAATGTTCGAGAGAACCCAATCTTGAGAGATGAATTTCAAGACATAATAACTCTAGAAAAAATATATTTCATTATTTACAATATTCTGCTATACCGTTATCGACACAGCTAGCCATGCCACCTCTCTCTTGTAGCCAGGACACTGAACAACCAGCACACTTGGGAGTGGTGGAATAATTCTGTCTCCTAGAGTGGCTTACAGAGTTAGTATCAGCATGAAGTTGATGGTCATACAATCACAGAGGTTTTAGCTAACATATACTGGGTTCTTATGGCCAAGTCTGTTCTAAGAGTTTTATTTTTTGTCAGCTTACTCTTTAAAGAGCCTAAGAGATATTATCAGCCCCCTTTTATAGGGAAGTTAGTTAAGAGGCAGAGCTCCCGCTAACTTTGCCAAAGTTGCATAGTTAACACATTGTAGAAGTGGAATTTGGACCTGGCAGTGAGTTCCCGAGCTATGCTTTTATCAGTATAGTTTCTGTCTCTTTAAATTTTAGTGTTCAGTCTAGACTTAGATTTCTATCAACTTTTCAAATGACTGTCTCAAGTCATGTAAAACTGGCCAAATGGTAACATAGGGAGGTTTTATCCAAACCTACTGAACCCTTCACCTACTTGTTAAGTGTGTCTGTTTTAATGGGTGCCTATTTATTGAGTGCCTGTTCAATATTATATTTATAAAAATGTTTAATATACCTAGAACTTATCACTTACATAAAGAAAGATTCTATAATCAACTCCGTGTTACATACAACTTAGATTCTACAAGTTCTTTTTTTAAGCTAGAAACATACTTATGTCAAGAGATACAATATTTAGCTGGTAGATACCTTTACAAGACAGGCCATAAAGTGAAAATGTACTTAAAATGTAGTTGTTCCCAATGGTAGTCATACTAGAGAATTTGGGCACTCACTTACCTCAAACTTCTTCATTGTGGAAATGCTCCTTTCCCAATCCCTTTTCTCTGCATTCCAGTCCATTATTTCATTCTCTACACACAAAGAACTAGTCATCCTTGTCTATGCTTCTGTCCAGCATACAACACACTGCTGTATAGCTGCCCTGTGGTACCATATCTTCCAGAAAACCTTCGCTGGCTAGAAGCCGCCCTCGGTGTTTCTGTGGCTACTGGTGCATGTATCCTTTTGACCATTTACAACATCTAGATTGAAATCATAGCCTCACATGCCTTTCACTCACTGGGCTGTGAAGTCAGAATTGGTGACATTTTCTTAAATGTTTCTGAATACTAAGAACACAGGAGGTACTTTCTACATAAGGTATTCAGTTGTATCCTGCTTCAACGGAACATAAACCAATCAGTGAGCAATTAACGGCTCTAAAATGAAAAAGTGTGAGACATGTACCTTCAGATCCAAGGAACACATGGCTATCTAAAGTCCAGCCCATTTTCTGGTACATGACAGATGTCAAAAACAGGTAAGCAGACTACCAAGTAGAAGCATGTGTTTCTCAGTTAACTTTTTAGTGATTATTGGCAACTAGCACCACCTACTACAAAGTCTTTGGATGCTGGGGAAAATGATGACGGAAAAGCATTCTTGTCTTGCCAACATACCTCCCAGACTCCAATTTTCAATCTTCTTTACTTCCAGGTTTGCATCTGAATTATGTTTGTCAGTGCTATGAAATTATACCTTCACCTCATGTCAGTTCTTCACGTCTATGTCAGTTTTCTAAAGAGCTAATGCAAACCTTAAAATAGAAAGCAAATAGTGTAGAAGAGAAATGAGTTCTGGTCTGTCCTCCTTACATTTGTATTCATCATCTCCCTTGCTTTCTGAAGTCTCCTTTTCATGTATGTAGATAGCTCATGATTGTGTAGATTAAAAATGCCTTCATGCCAAAGGAACTACACAGACCATTAACTCCTTTTTTCCTTTTGAGTGCCTTTGTTCTGAAAGTCCTTACACAAAAGTTAAGAGTGTCAGTCAGGGTTCCAAAGAGAAGAGTCAGCATTCCTCTATAAAACAGACCAATGAGGAATTTAGGTTAAACTATCTTACTGGAAAAAATATCAGGATTTTCAATTTTAGGGAGCTTATCCGAGTTCAAACTGCTTCCCTCCACTTACCAGTTCTTCTAGAATATTTTTATACACTGTTATAACCCAATAGCACTTTCTGACTCTGCCTGTGTGTCATAGCTAGGACACTAGCCTGGTACCAGTTCTTCATTACCAATCTTTTAAACTCAGTCACATCCCAGCAGACATGTCAGGTGCACAGCTCTTACTACGGGGCACATTTTATACAGCAGCACAAACCAAATCTCTTCCCCTTGACTTTTCCACTGGCAGCTCAAGGTCAATCCTTTCAGCAAGTTGGTTTAAAGCATTCAGAATTTTGGTTCATATTTCCTACAGGACTGTGAGTCAGGGAACATGAATGCTGAACATTCTGGTGGTGGCATTGGGTGACTTTCCCTTACAAAAATTACAGGCTTCATTGATCCACTATTCTGTTTCTATGCCAATACCAAGCAGTTTGTAGCAGGACAAGAGCCTACCACAGAGGGCGTTGGAAAGATTCTACCTAGCAGAGTATCAAAGCAAATATTAAGACACATAACCAACCCTTTGGCAGAGTCCAGGGAATCATATGAAAGAAGGGGGAGTTAATATGACCTGGAGAGGACAGGAGCTCCACAAGGACCAAATATATCAGGGCACAGGGGTCTTTTATGAGACTGTTTCTCTAACCAAGGACCATGTATGGATATAATCTAGAACCCCAGCTTGAATGTAGCAAATGGTAGCTCAATATCCAAGTGGGTACTCTAGTAAGGGGAACAGAGATTATTTTGGACATGAATTCAATGGCTGGCTCTTTGACCCTCCCCCGCTCCCCGAGGGAGGAGCAGCCTTGCTAGGCCACAGAAGAGGACACTGCAGTCAGTCCTGAAGAGACCTGATTAGCTAGAGTTAGATGGAAGGGGAGGAGGTCCTCCCCTATCAGTGGACTTGGAAAGGGGCAGGGAGGAGATGAGGGAGGGATCAGGGCGATAGGGAGGGAATGCGGGAGGGGGCTAAGGCTGGGATAAAAAGTACATAACCTGTCATTAATATAAAATAAAAATGTTTAAAAAATGACACCTCAAAAAAAATTACAGGCTCTTTTTCTGTGATTGCTGACTGTTAACTCATAGGCACAAATGGGGGGAAAGTCTTATGTACAGGATAAAAACCCAGTTAGAGAGGCAAACACATAGGTTTCTAGGCCTTCTGATCTACTTCATACAGTGTCTCTTTGCAATCAAACTCTATTTTCCAGCCAAGGAAAGAAAGCTATAGATATTAGCACATTTACATGTTAGTAAGACTACACTCAAGCTGGGTGTGGTGGTGTACCCTTGTAATCCCAGCACTCAGGGAAGTAGAGGCAGGCGAACTGCTGTGAGTTCAAGGCCAGCCTGATCTACAAAACAAGCTCCGGACAGCCAAGGCTACCAAGAAACCCTGTCAAAACACACCCACACACACACGCGCGCGCGCACACACACACACACACACACACACACACACAAACAAAAAACAAACAGGAGGGAGGGGCTACAGCTGGGATACAGAGTGAATAAATCGTAATAAATAAAAAAAGAACTCAGTATCAGAAAACAAACACACAAAAATATAAAAACAAGCAAGGAAAGAAAAAGATTATAGTCAAAGACATTGATTGCAAATAACTGGAGCCAGCTTCCAGAGTCCTCTGTATGGCTGCACGTGCCTTTGGCCCTTCCCCTCCCCTCAGCCTCCCCCTGTGCTCACCTCAGGCACGTCTTATATTTCAGTCTCATCCAGTATCACGTGAGAAAACATCCCGCTAAGCCTTACGTTTTTCTCTCCTTTATTTTTTCATCTTTCTTTCTTTTTCTTGGCTTTATTTCAAGGTCTTATCAGTTCTTAACTGAACTATACTAATACCCCCCCCACCCCCTCGACCTACCCCTATGTCCTACTGTCCTTTTAACTTTAATCTCTGATTTATACATTTCTTTAAAGATTCCTAAGACAAGTCTAACCATGTTCAACCGTGTTCTCAGCAGCGCTCTGTGCGGAAGCGATTCAAAGCCTGACCTAGATTTTGTCAGCCAAGCACAGCTTCAGCTTTGCTAGCATCTTCCCTCTCTTTTTCTCATCGTCTCATCAGTCATGCCAAAACACTAACAATTGTTAGAAATTTCGCGGTACGGAATGGTTTTTGTTTTTTGTTTTTTTTTTTTTTTAATCTCTGAGGTTTGTGTGTGCCCTTCTTTGTACCTGGAATTTTGTCTCATTCACCATTTCAGGCTAACCTCAGGTGTCACGGCCGCATTGCGGCTCCCTGTCCTAGCTCTCCACAGTTCGCCCCCGTAGCCAAATGTTCTCTTCCTCATAGCATCTTCCTAAGTCTCTCTCAGCATTTCACAGGACTGTAAATGCTTTTAGACTTTTATATCCTGCTACATTTCTCTTTTATTTTATTTTTATTATTTTTATTTTCATTTATTTATTTATTTTCGAGAAAAGGTCTCACTAAGCAGCCCTTGGCTGGCCTGAAAATCGCTACATAAACCAAACCAGCCTCCAACTCACAGAGATCCACTTGCCTCTGCTTCCTGAAGGTCCAATAAACAGTGTGCTCTTTGATATATCATTTTGTTAAATAAAGGAAAATAATCATGGCACTAAAACACTACAGTTAGAAGCATGTAGAAAATGTGTTCTAGAATTCCTCAGAGAAATATAAACATAATTTGAAGGTGTTTTCTTAAACACTGAAGCTGCGAGATTCACTGAATAAATCAATGTTATTTTCCATAATTAAAAGTGTTATGTTTGATCTTTCTCACACATTAAAAAAAATAATTTCATTGAGAACAGGGCCCTAACTATGCTGTTCATTCAGAGAGTAAAGATACTCTGATATTACAGCGAGGTCTAGATAGAAAATGCTCTGGTTATAGTTCACCTTCTATGACAGCTTTTCTTCCCCAAACAGACGTAACCTTTGTGTGTGTGTGTGTGTGTGTGTGTGTGTTTTTAATATCCTCTTAACTAGATTATATGGGCTTTCAGATGAGAATGCTTCTAAACAGTTTTGTACACAGTAGGTAATGAATAAATATCCACTCTAGAAACACCAAGAGGATTTGAAAATCATGACTTTTTGTTCACAAGAACAAAAAGTGTGGGTATTGCATGGGTCTGTACCAGTGTGGACAACCTTGAGTGTCAGACCTCAGAGTCCTCACACTTTTGAGATGGTCTGTTTTGCTGTTCACTGATGCCTAGGTGAGGCTCTCTGGCCCTTGAGGTTTAAGGGATTCCATTGTCCCTACCTCCCATCTCACACAGGGTGGATGACTGCAAACACAAGCCAGCATGGAGGTCAGTGTTTCAGGAGTTCTGGGGTTTGGATATAGGTCCTCGTATTTTCCCTCAGTGAGCCATTGTCCTGACCCCTAAAAACAATGATAATTTTTTGAGTTAATGTTTTCATCCTGAGCTAAAAGGCTTGGTTTAGCAGTACTCACTTTGCATTAAACTCATATAAAAGCGTTGTAAGGATATATGTGGTAAGAATAGGTTAGGCCAAAACAAAATGGCTGGCAAGTCAGAAGACCAGTGGTAGAACGTAGCTATCTCAGAAGAAGATTGTAATCATGAATGCAAAGTTGGAGCAGTCCCCACTGATGAAATAGATGTTGTGAACTGCCCTACTTGGTTCCGGTGGGCAGACCCTATTTACAGAGAGTCGTGAGTGTGGTATAGGACCAGAGACTGGGACTAAATTCCTTGAACAAAGTTAGTATGAGAACTGAATTCCAAGAGCACAGTTTCGTTAGCTGAATTGCCTCCTGACAGATGAAGCCATCTTCGCTGAACACTGTTTGCAAAGCTTCAGAGAGGCCCAGGACACAAAGGGAAGAGGGCTTAAGGATAAATGGACTTCAGTGGAAGGTCCAAATTTAAACGGGGTTTAGAGGTACCCAGAAACATTAACAGAGGCTGAAAAATGGTTCTCGGTGTGGAGTCGACTTAGTATTTGAGACTGTGCCTAGGGAATCCTCACATTTAATTTACAGGGACAACAATTTCTAAAGAGGATCCATGGGAGTCTGTGATTTAGGAATCAAAAAGAAAAAAACAAAAAACAAAACAAAACAAAACAGGGCAATAATGAAAGTTAGGAATATAGGTACTTCCAATGAGTTACTTAGCTCTTGTCTGTACTTAAGGTGGGCATTCTGGGCAGAAGACCACAAAGGTGGCCTGCTAGCTGCTCTCTTGATGTTATGATCCAGTATCACTAAGCATTCCAGAAGGATGGTAGCCAAAAAAAGGAACTGTTGGCATGGCTCAACGTGGCCTCTCACTTCCCTGAGGTCATTGGTTTCATTGGGACATTTTGATCCTCCCCGTGGGAAGAGGTAACAGGAGGTTCAGAGAAGGGGTAAAAAGATACTTTCTACTTAAACTTGGGAGGATGTTTGGCCATAACAATAACAATGTCAGACTGGAAGGGTAGCTCACTCAGTAAAGTACTTGCATTTTAATCCTGAAGCGCCAGACGTCAGCCCCCAGGATTCACTTAAGAAAAGCAAGGTGTTGTTGGTGTGTGATCATAGTGCTAGGCAGGCAGAGACAAGCTGTTCTCTGGCCAGCGAGCCTATTCTACTTGGCAAGTTAGAGGCCAGGAAGAGGTGTTGCTCATACAGCTCCCCAGACCCCCTTTCCTCCCCACCCCCACCCCAAAGAGTTGACAGGATGGTGAGATGGCTCAGTGGGGGGACCGTGCCTGGCCTCAGGCCTGGAATCTGAGTTTGACCTCTAGACCACGGTGGAAGTGGAGGACCGGCTCTTGGAAGTTGCTTCCATACAAGCACTGTGGAATGAGTCTGCCGTCCCCTTCTCCCAATAAATAAGCATAATATAAAAGAGAAATGATGGACAGTTCTTGAGGAATGACACCCAAGGTTTTCCTCTGGTCTCCACATGCACTTCCACACACAAGCATGAGCCCTCACACATGCATACTGAACATGCATGGACACACACACAGACACACAGACACACAGACACACACACACCAGTGGAAAATTCAAATGGCTTTGGAAAGAGACACTCGGTTATCATTGTAAGAGTCTGTGCCAGGTTAGGGAAGTTGCCAGAGGAGCAGAAGTGTAAGAAAGCAGGAAGCAAGCCATTTCTTAAAAAATTTGAAGTGTGTGGGATACTTCCCCACACTTCCAGGATCTATCTGTTCTAACAAACAGAAATATTCACATTTGTGAGAAGATTCTCTTTCCTACACAGCCTGGCTCAAAGGCTCTGTCAGTGGGTTGCAGCCTCACTGTGTATTAGAATCTCCAGGGAACCTTTAGAAAAATTAGATGACTCTGGGTGCATCCCTGGAGGTTCTGATTTAATTAGTCTGGGCTGGCAACAGCACTTTCAAAAGCTGCCAAGTTATTAAGTACAGCAAGAGTTGAGAACTAACTAGTGTGGTAGATAGGAAAAGGAGATAAGAAACTGGGGGGAGGGAGTTCAGTAAGTCACCTCTTGGGTTTGTTTACCTGCAGAACTAAACGGTGTTCTATCAAGTGTAGCACATTCACATGTGGGTCCTGAGTACCATCTGATTTGGTAACATGTGGGTAGGACTTCCATGCATATGTTTTCATATATGTATATATATATGTACACATACATATTAGAGACCAACATATCAAATTTGAGTAGTATACATCTCAAATGTATATTACTGCCGAGGATGGGGCTAACTCTAGCAAAGGTTAGGCCGTGAGCCTATGCATGTGGGTCTTCTGTAGATTTCAGGATAAGTAGCAAGTACGTCAAGATGTGGGAAGAACTCGTGAAAGAGGAAGCAAGCAAGTAGAACTTGAGGAATATGGGCAGGAAGGGAGCCCAGAATCTAGGAACTCTTTTTCTGCCATGCTTCCTGATTTAAAGGCGATGTCCCCCCACAGCCAGGAGGCTGGTCCAGTGCCATCTCCTCCCCAGGTCCGTTCCTCTCATTGCAATGCCTGCGACCATCTCCATAATTCCTATGATGCTGCACTGGGATCCAACCCGAACCCACACCAGGGTCTTTTTGTCTCACACACACTATCTGATCACAGTTGCCACAGCCTGCGACTCACTCACTTGGGTCTCTCCTTTCAGATTCAAATCTGAGCTAAACCTAAAGTGACTTGGCTCCCTAAGCAAAACGGGACAGAAAACCAATGCTTACAAGGTTTTCAGCTCTGCAGCAGCACAAAAGGGAAGCCCGAGTGACCCAGATCCAGGTTATGCAAACTCGCAGGATGAGGGTTGACATGAAAACCCTAAGCAGAATAAACAAAACCAGCCTGCAGGAAAGACGCTGCCTTGCTGACATTTCTTTCTATTTGACATTCTCCTGGCATGATGCAACCTCAGTTGCCCAATTTATATTTGCACTTTTCCCCCTTGTCCACAAGGAGCTTCAAAAGCTCCTAACTCCACAGCATTCCTTTTATAAGTTCAAGTGTCCAGTTCAACAAGGTTGCAGGGCAGGCCTGTGACATCAACTTGACTTTGGGCCGAGCAAAGCGTTCCGAGTAGGCTTGGAGTTCTCAGGTAAACTGAAAAAGGACAAGGTACAAAGGCTGACAGCCTCACCTCCACCTTGCCCCACCGTTCTCACACCCACTTGATTACATACGGCCAGCTGCACCTACAACCTCACCTTCTCCCTGCCCTGTTCTTCCCCAATCCAAAGGGCAATGACATTGGCAAGAGTGAGTCGGATGAAAACCGTACCCGGGCTTCAGCCTCCTCCTCCTTTCCCTGGCGCCTCCCGCCCAGACTTTCCACATCCTAGCAGCTTCCTGGCCACCCAGTCATCAATACACCTTATCACCACCCAACAAAATGGCAGGTTGGCGACAGGAGAGGCGGAGGACGCTGGTTCCACTAGCCAAGCTGAGCCCCTCTCCAAAGCCTGGAGTCCCCAGGACCCCTCCAAGCGTAAACAGGAGAGGGCTCCTGCCCAAGTCCCTAACCACGGGCCCCTAGCCAGCCCCCTCTCTAGGGCACATTTCCACTCCAGGCCGGCGAGCAGGTGTCCGCGTAACAGGTGCAAGAGGCCCCGGGGCAGCGTGGAGAGGACCCGACACCCAAGGCAGGAAAAGACCACTTCTAGAGAAAGAAGGCTCAGGCAGGGCGCAGAGGGACCACCCCGGGCCGGGGGCAAGGATGCTGCCTGTCCTTGCTCCCGGGGCTCGATCGTCGCCTACGCTGCCCCACTTACAATCTCTAGGCAGACGAAAGCTCCCGAATAGGTCCTCAGGATGTCGGGGCCAGCGGGCAGGGTGACCCGGGGCGCCGGGAAGGACACGGCGGGGTTCGGGGGCGGCGGGATTGCCGCTCCGCCGGCCGACATGCTGCTGCCGCTGCTACGTCTCCGCGCGCCGCCGCCACCGCCTCCCGCGTCCCGCCTCTGCCTCCGGGGCTTGGCTGCCGCCGCCGCCGCCGCCGCCGCCGAGCCGGTCCGCGGGGTCCGGGCGTGCTGCGCGCCGGGAGGGTGTGGCTACGGGCTCTCTGTGGACAGAGCCCCGCCCCATCACGTGGGCTCAGGTGAGCGCGCCTCCGCCCTGGCGTTCCTAGGCTCACCGGCACAGGTGCGGTACGCCCCAGCCTCAGCGCCAGCTCCTCCTCCCCTCCCGCCCCCCGGGATCTTCAGATCTCACCCGCTACCCCGGCGCTAACTGTCCACCGGGTCCCACCTGCCTATCCCACCCAAGTCTCCCTGCTGGTCCTCACCCACTTTCCCCAGTTGGGCAGGGTGACAGAGGCTGTGACTCAGAAGGAAAAGTCCAAGTCGCCAGGCACACCTGGAAAACTGAGTGCCTGCTAGAAATGGGACTCTAGTGGGATTATGAACCCAACACCGGGGTCCTGTGGTGCATCGAGTCCACGGCTGCTTTGAGTCGGTCGTGCTCTGTTCCGGGGAAATCCGTGCGAGGATGCCCTCCAACGATGAACAGAAGCGCTCTTTAAACTATAGCCTATAGGACGGAGGCAGCTATCCCCACCCCCACCCCCAGTTTTGAGATCTATGCCAAACATGAGATGCTACCTACATTACGTTCCAACACAGACCCCCTCTATTTCACCCTCAGACATGAACTTTTCGCCATTGCTTTTAAACACTTAAAAGATATTAAAAACACAAAAACAAAATCCATGACGCTGCTATACAGTCCCCTGCCTCAGCTCACCTCCCTGCACCCCTTTTTTATTCTTGGTTTCCTTGTCAACGTTCTATAGGTGGAATAAAGGAAGAGACACTTCTCCAAGATCATTTGAAGATAAGTCATAAATTAGCACACAAGTAGATCAAGTTTGTTTGTTTGTTTGTTTGTTTGTTTGTTTTAAAGAAAGCTAGCTCCGGCCTGGGGACACATGCCTGGAGTCACAGCGCTTCACAGGCTGAGCTGTAGAACTGCCATGAGTGTGAAGTCAGCAGTAATAGGACAGCTAGGGATACTTAGGAAGACCCCGTCAAGCAATTAAAAACAACAACCATAGCTATGCAAACATAGATGTGTGTCTATTATCTACACGCGCGCGCGCGCGCACACACACACACACACACACACACACGCACACACCAGTATCAGACATTCTCCAAACTGAGCCTTGTTCTGGTCTATCAAGTTTAGGTCTTGAGCTGCGCGTTGCTTCCTACGTGGATCGTCAGCAGGTTTTACCCTGTCTTTATTGTTTTAATAAGCGAAACTCATAGGTGTGGTGGCGGCACCAGCGCAAAAGCCACACAGGAGGGTGTGATGAAACCTTTAGTATGCACTTCCTCTCACTCCCACCTGTTAGTCACCTCTTTCTGGCATTTTGCGTGTGGTTTTTTTCTAATAGAAAACGTCAAGTTCTCTGCATTGATTTGTTTGATCAATGAACTTTTCTGTGCCCAGACCCTGATTGGCAAGAAATCTTTATGTCTTATTTTCTCCTTAGGAAGCATTTAAAGGATGTTCAAAGGTGAGGCCACTTCAGAGAATTTGTAATGGAAATGCCCAGTAACTACACACAAGGTTTTCAAAGTATTGTGGTGAGTGACCTTGAAATGACCTTGTTGGAGTTTCCAGACCTATTAATGACTTAATGTCTCAAATACATTTATTTTAAAGTTATCACCAAAAAGAAAGCTTCAGATTACATCCTTCCAGCACCTACCTTGCCATATGGTTTTCCCTGCCCATACCTACTTTGGTTTTCAGTATGGTAGGGAGACTGCAAGAGACTACTATGTACTTTTCTTCTACTATAGCATATCCATGCAGAATGAATGCTTTTCTGGAATAGGCTCCCGTCTCACGATCACTGTCTGTACCAGTTCATTTCTTGATGATACCAGTTTCCTCTTCATGATGCAAAATCTCTAAGCATCCTTTACGTCAACGCTTATTTCTTTCTCCACAAAATTGACCCCAAGTTCTTAATAGTGTCACCCGTATCCATTTCTGCAACACCCAGAATACCTTACTTTGCTTGCAGATTTCCTGAGCAACCTTATTGAGTGGTTAATTTTTTTAAAAAATCATTTGCTATATGTAATGGATATTGAATCTGATATGTTGCCCATGCTAGGCAAGGTACCTCTCCACCGAATTAAAACCACTAACTCACTTTTAATATTTTGTGGACAAGTCTTGCTTAAATTGCTCAGGCTAGCTTCAAACCATATACTGCTCTCTCAGCCTCTGAAACAGCTGGAATTACAGGGGCTTTCTTTTGCACTGAAGTCAATGTTCACACTTGCTGACATTTCTACCAGTCCTGCTTCACAACTCTCTGCTGTCCTTTTGAAGGTCAACCACATCTGGAGCCACTTTACCGCTGGGAAATTTGTGAGTGCTGGACCCTCCTGTTCATTCATTTCTCCATCATAACCACTTCCTTGGTTTCCAGCAGTTTATCCTGTCTTTATTTTCCTATTGGACCATTCTGGTATTTCTGGCTTTTCTATCCACCCTATGCCTTTAGGAGAGAATGAAATAGCACTTGCATTAGTCTCACACACTGTTCTCTATTTGTTTTTTCTTCTTCTTCTTCTTTCATCTTCATTGTTCCTTGTTTTTCACCTGATGCTCAGTCCAACTACTTCATCTGCCCCTCTAATGTTATCACACTTCGTAGGGTTACAAAAAGGGCGTTGACTTCAGCACAGTGTTGGGTGAGCCTTATGGATCCTTCCACCCAACCCCCTTTCTCTTGGTTATTATTTCACAGCTTCTGGCTTCTTTCATGTTCTAGTCTTTATGAGTGGAACAAGCGAACAAAGTTTTGAGTGGATGAAAGCAAATCTAGAATATTTAAGTCTTTCTCACTTCTTTTATTTTACAAGGAGTTTTAGAACATCTGATCTATAGTAGGTGCTTCATTGAAAACATTGCTGTCAATCCAATTATCCAGGACAAAAACATGGACATTTCTGTTTATTGCTTTTTTCTCATGCTAGAACTTTAGGCAGCTACCAGATGTGGATTTTACTTCCTATGCTGTATCCACTTTTCCTCATGCTCAGTGTCTCATTCTACCTCACAGGATACAACTCCTTTCACAGTGAACATCCAGTCCATCTTACCTTCCTCATTTGTGTACTATATTCTGACATCAAAATGATTTCTAAACACAAAACTGACCGTAGTCAAGCCTCTACTTATAACCACTCTAGAAATTCTATATTTTTCCCTGGGTCAGTTCCAAGTGCCACGGAATGCAAACACTTCTGTGACAGGACTTCAGGTGAACATTCTTCCTTCCCAGCTCTATTGACCCACTTAAAATACCAGTAACAGCCCTGTCCCCAGCCTCCCAACACATTCATTCTTCTACTAGAACATCCTTTCTTTTATACTAGTCCATACTCTAAAAACTCTTTCTTAGAAGATTCCTTTGGGTCATAGAGACAGCACTTTCCACAGTTTCAGAGGACCCATCTCTTCACATGTGTTCCCATAACTTGATGGGATTACTCTTAGTGTCATTACCTTGCTGAATTGAGGTGGTGTTCACCTGTTTCCCATCTCTGAGCTAGAGTTGTGGAACAGGATATTAATTTCAAAAGTTCAGTTAGGGCACCAGGAAATGATGAGTATCAGGTATCAAGGGGAGCTGTGTATCAGGCCATCCATCAGAAGTTTAAAAAAGTGTTGCTTGGAAGCTTATTAGACAATATGTGAACTACTTTCTTCTGTTAAGAATATGTAAGTCTCGAGAATGAGAAAGTTTGAAAATATGTTTGGGGGAGAGGTAGAGGAATCTTACTTCTTCCTTTTTTTTTTCTTCACCACTCCCTAGTTAATTAACCTTTAATCATTATTGCATAATACAGGTTCAAGTACAATCAGCTAACCTAGTGAACTCTGCATTTTAATCTCTCTGCTTCAGAGTCAGTTCTTTTCTCCTTTGACTTGAAGATTTGAAGTTCAACTCAGCTTTTCATTTTCCTCTTTACATTTCCTTCTGGTAATTAATTCCTCACTTTCCCTTTCTCTGTTTGACTTTCTACCTTCCATTTTCCATTTAATCTTTCCTCCTAAATAAATATCTTAAATTTTCCCTTATTCCCTAAGCCAGAAATATTTTATTTCTATTCTAAACAGGAGAACCAACATTTGGTATACCGAATCACAGGAAACAACTAAAATCAAAGTGGAAAAATACGTGAAATAGTGATTATTTTAGACTTTGTATATCACACGATGCAGACCTGTGATTGGACAGTAAAGTAAAGCCCTATGGTTTTCTGAGGCTGAAGAACTTTTAGAGTGCAGGAAGGAGCACTCCTTGGGAAAGGCCTGCAATTTCCTTGAGTTTAGGTGACAGAAGCTTGAAATTTAAGGAAACAGCAGGGCTAGAGTCCATGGGCTACTAAAAAAAAAAAAAGCTATATACCAGCCACAACTGATCAATCACCAAAAGGGTCCCTGAAATCTCCAAGGGAGTACCATTTAGTACATATTAGCACATGAAAGTGAAATATCTCCCCCAAGCCAGGGCAGGAACACCTCAAAGGAGCAGAAGTTCACACAGGGCTAAGAATAGTTCATATTCCATCATTCATAGTGTGATATTCCCAATGAATGAAGTATGGGGTAGAGTACTCAGAATTTTACCTCAGTACTAGGGAAAAGTCCCAGTTGGATAAATGTCTGCTGTAGTCCAACATCACAATCTTTTATTAATCTCTCTTTTTGGGGATAGAATCTTCTAGCTATGCTTACCTTAAACTTATGATATGATCTTCCTGCCTCAGTTTCCCAAGTTTTGGGATTAGAAGTATGAGCCAACACATCTGACACAAATCCTTTTTAAAAAATACATCAGAAGTGCAAGGCAGTGGTGGTGCATGCTTTTAATCCCAGCACTCAGGAGGCAGAGGAAGGCAGATATCTGAGTTCAAGTCCATGTTGGTCTATAGAGTGAGTCCCAGGAGAGCCATAGATGCACACAGAGAAACTCAGAGAAAAGTGTCTCAAAATAAATAAATAAATAAATAAATAAATAAATAAAGGCTTCAAAAGGCATAAACTTACTCAAAAGTGGTACAGAGCAATAGTTAGAAATTTCATAGGAATGCAAAAATACACAACAAACTGCAAGGTAAAGTTCTCAGAGTCAGGTATTCAATTAAAAATTGCCAGGTATAAAGCAGCCAAGATATTTTTCCAGTGGAAAGAACATTAAGACAGTTATTATAAATGGACACCATATGCTAAAAAAGAAATGTGGAACACATCAAATAGAAAGACAGATTTAACGAAATTCAAGTGTGTATGAAGACAATAACTCCACAGATGAAAATTATCTGTAGAAGATTAACAACAGGCTAGCTGCTGTAGAAAAGAAGCCCATTTAACTTGACAATATAGAATTAGAATTTAATGTTACATACACAGTGGGGGAAATGACTGAAAAAATGAGCAGCATGTTCTTGAAAGGTGTAATCGAAATGTTTTAATTTATTTGTAATCAGAGTCTCAAAAGAAGATGGGAAAAGAGAAGGAATATTTAGAGACAACAGCTGAATGATATCCAGTTTTTAAAGAAATTGCACCCACAGATTTAACAAACTCAACAGACTGGAGGAATTGGAAACACAAAGAAATCTAAGCCAAGGCACATCCTAATCAGCTTGCTTAAAAGCCATGATGAATGTCTTTAAAGTAACCAGTAAAGAAATCTCATTGTGTCTAGAGCAACAAAGGTAAGAACAGCAAAAGATTGTACATAGGGAGAAATTTAAGCAAGAAGACAGCAAGATGTTATCATTAAGCCACCAAAAGGAAGAAATAAATACTGTCCCCCTACAAGTCTATAAACTATAAACAAAATGTTTTCAAAACTGAGGGTGAGACATAGTTTTTTTTTTCATTTCATGTATGGAAACATTTGAAAATTATTGAGAGCAGGAAATGTATTACAGGAAAGGGTACATGGAGTCTTCTAAGCAGAAAAGGAAGAAACTTTTAAACTTAGGCATATTCTGCATGTTAGTCTGGGTTAGTACAGATCATTTCCACAAAGTCTAATATACATCAGAACAACAGTAACCGTATAGGAGAGTTAGTGTAGCACCTGAAATATAGGATATTTTTTGTTCTTTAGTTTGTAGGATGTTACTTTTCCTGTGTGTGGGAGGAGGGGAAAGTTTTTGTCCTCAGAAGATCAGACCCTGGGACTAAGAGCATTGGATTGTCTATGTCCTGATAATGTATAGAGACTTTCTGGTTAATTTTTAATTAATTAATTAGTTAATTATTATAATTTATTTACTATGTATCCTAGCTATAGTCCCCTTCCTCATCTCCTTCCAGTCCCACCCTCCCTCCCTCTTCTCTTCTCATGTCCCTCCCCAAGTCCACTGATAGGAGAAGTCCTCCTCCCTTACTATAGGACCCTAGCCTAACAGGTCTCATCAGGAATGGCTGCATTGTCTTCCTCTGTGGCCTGGTAAGGCTACCCCCCACCCCAGGGGGAGGTGATCAAAGAACCAGCCACTGAGTTCATGTCAGAGACAAGACAAGCCCCGTTCCCATTACTAGGGAACCCACTTAGATACTGATCTGCCATGGGCTGCATATGAGCACGGGTTCTAGGTTATCTCCATGCATGGTCTTTGGTTGGAGTATTGGTCTCTGCAAAGACCTCTGGGCCCAGATTTTTGGTTTTGTTGGTTTCCTTGTAGAGCTCGTGTCCTCTCCAGGTCTTCCTATCTCCCCATTCTTTCCTAAGATTCTCTGCACTCTCCACAAAGTTTGGCTATGAGTCTCAGCCTCTGCTTTGATACCCTGCTGGGGAGAATCTTTCAGAGGCCCTCTCTGGTAGGCTCCTGTCCTGTTCCCTGTTTACTTCCACTTCCGATGTTCATCTTGTTTGCCTTTCTGAATAAAGATTGATCGTTTCACTCTGGGTCCTCCTTCTTGCTTAGCTTCTTTATGTGTACAGATTTTAGTATGTTTATTATATATCGTATGTCTAATATCCACTTAAAAGTGAGTATATACCATGTGGATCTTTCTGCTTCTGGGATACCTCACTCAGGATGATCTTTTCTAGTTCCAACCATTCGCCTGCAAATTTCATGATTTCCTTGTTTTCAAGAGCTCCACAAGGAAAGCAACAGAACCAAAAAGTCTGGGCACAAGGGTCTTTTCTGAGACTGATACTCCAACCAAGGAATTAGAACCCCTGCACAGACATAGCCCATGGCATCTCAGTTTCCAAGTGAGTTCCCTAGAAATGGGAACAGGGACTGTCCCTGACAGGAACTCAATGGCTGGTTATTTAATCACCTCCCTATGAGGGGGGGCAGCCTTATCAGGCTACAGAGGAAGACAATACAGCCACTCCTGATGAGACCTGACAGCCTAGGGTCAGAGGGAAGAAGAGGACCTCTCCTATCAGTGGCCTTGGAGAGGGGCATGGGAGAAGATGAAGGAGGAAGGGAGAGACTGGGAGGGGATGAGGGAGGAGGCTACAGCTGGGATACAAAGTGAATAAACTGTAGTTAATAAAAATAAATAAATTAAAAATAAGCTAGAAAAAAAGAATAAAAGAGTCAGTGAATAATGATAGAAGGGTCAATTTAACAAGAGGGCTTAAAATTTCCAAATGTGTATTTGCTTTGCAATAATTTATAAAATATATTATGTAGAAATAGTATGTATAAATGTAGAAAGAAGTGCAAATATCCATAATTGGAGTGTGGGATTTCCTCATCCCCTTTTCTCAATAATTGGTAAGTTAGAAAGGAAGTATGGAGACTTATCACCACCAACCAATAACATGTCTGGCTCTCCAGGAGTCTGTATGCAAATAATTGATACATAACTGCCGTCCAGGAAGCCTGAAATAGAAATACATAAAAAGTAGACAGGGAAACTGAAGAGGCCAGGAAAGGATGTGTGACCTCAGGCCAAAGTCAAGCTGATGCTGCTAAAAAGCTGGAGTGGAAATTTGAAGATAGTATAAAGAGACCCATGTGTCTCTTGATATTACTATTAGACCACTGAAACAATGAACCCCAAAGAAATGGGAATTTCCCCAGGAATTTCATGCTTGGAAAAGGAAAAGGCATCAGTCAGAGGGGGAACTTGTAGCCCAGGAAGAGATTTCACGTAGTACCAACTACTTGAATGAGTCAAAAGCCTAATGGTTGTCCAAACCACACTTTGATGGGACTGCTTAGATGTGTTTATCCTTGACTCTCCATTTAAAACTTTAGTTTCATTTCAGGACCCCAACCAAATACTTGGGGTAGGGGTTCACTGGATCTTCCCCTTCTTTCTAATGTGACTAATCTGAATAAATCTCCCTTTTCTACTTTTCTTTATCAGTTTGACTCCTTTTCTTGGCTTATTGTGGAAAGGTTGGCACGGTTAAGACTCCTAAGTTAACACTTCCTGGCAGTCATTGGAAAAAGTGAACTGCCTCTTCTCCCAGTCCTCTCCACAAGATTCTATTCCATGTCCTCCAGCCCTCACCATGTGCTGCAGAAGGCACATGGAGGTGGTGTAGAAAAGGACAGGGGTCCGATGAGAGCAGTTCCCTCACTCCCCAGTTACACTTCAAACTCCAACTTCTCTCTCCGCTTTTAGGCTTCTGTCTTTTGGAACAACCTTGCATCCAAAGCTCAGCATGTGCTACCATAAACTTCCTCCAAGTTATTCTTCACTTTCTTTTGGTTTCTTCGGCTCTATATTTCCAGTCACTGAGCTTTAAATTTCACTTTAAAAAGACAAAACCAAACCACTTGTTTCATTAAACTTCTTATTTCTAGGTGGTTTTCAAGTTGTAACAACACTTGATATTTCATATATAACCCATTCGTTCATTTCCCCTCCTGACAGCAAAGCTGAATTGTCTCTCCTCTGAATTACATACACTAAACGTTGCGAATACCACCATTCATCCTCTCCTGTTTCCATTCTCTGGTAAATTTTAGATGGTTCTCTGACACTGGCTTCGTCAAAACTTGCCTTGACACTTCATTTACAGCCCCCCTAGCTTCGATGCCTGCCTATTACATCTTAAGCTAACAACAAATGGAAGATGCTGTGCTGTCTCATTCCCCCTCCACATCACATCTGTGCTAGTCTCTCCATTTGTTCTCTTCTTCAGGTAATCCCTCCTTCAGCTTCTGCATATACGAGTTTGAACTGTTCTTTAACTTTCTGCTTGACAACCACAGTGCCTTCATTTGAACTTTTTCATCTTTCCAACATTTTCCACATTCTGTCTTACATAGCAGCCACCCACTAGTTCATACACATATGTATATGTACAAACAAATATTTCTGAACATGCAAACTCATACACATATGTATATATGCTATATATATGTTTACATGCAGAGCGATACAGCAATTTATTATATACTTTCTTTTCCAATGTAGATCATGAGTATTATTGCCCTTTGTGTGCCAGTGTTTTGCATGTTATTTGTTACTTTTGCTTATTTATTATTTAGTTAGTTAGTTATTATTTGTTGGTAGTGTTTGGGTATTGAGAATAAAGCTATGCTTAGGCTAGGAAGCATTCTACATTTGAGCTAATTACCAGTGACGATGACAATAGCTTCTTTTTCTTCTTTTTCACTTTTTGTTTTGAGAGAGGAGCCTCTTAACTTTCAAGGTTGGCCTTGAACTCACTCTGTTGTCCACATTTGAATTTGAAGTCCTCCTGACTTGCCTTCTTTAATAGTTGAGATTATAGGCCTGTGCCGTCTGACTTGGTTTAAGTCATTCTTTTATTTCATAGATTCATTTTGTGTTGTGACCAATCTTTATCAGGCACTGGAGATATACTGACACATATGACTGACAGAAATTTACTCTTTATCAACCTTCTAGTTTAGCAGGGGAGCAGATTTCAGTGATACAAATATTTATTTTAAATTATGATAAGTATTATAAAGGACATTGGTCAGGGTTCTAAAATGCAAGCAACAAAACTTGAATGTAGGTCATTTAAATAAAAATACATTTTATTGAGAAGACTTGTAGAAGTTGACAGACTTGGCAGGCAGGGTAGAAAGCAAAACTCAGAAAATGACAGACAAAAGAACAGATACATAGCCAAAGTCACAAAGCCACATACAAAATTCAACTACAGGAGTAGTCTAATAGTCTAATGCTGATGATATCTCCCTCTCTCTCTCTCATCTCCCTCTCTCTCCCTGTTGCCTTCTCTCTAACTCAAAGCCTCTGTAGCTAAAGTTAGCCTAGAACTTACTGCATAAACCGGGCTGGCCTTAAACTCAAGCTATTCCTCCTGCCTCAGCCTCCTTAGAGTTGAAATTATGAGTGTGAACCACCACACCCAGCCAGGACACTACTTTCTATCACTAACCATCAGAATCGGTGACATCCATTCTTACTAAAACTAGATTCCTGATTCTACCACCACCAGACCCTTTGCCACCCACGTCTCCTTAAAATTGGATGTTGGTGAAGCTCCCCTCCCACCTGGGAAATATGTCTTCCCCACCTATGCTTCTTGGAGTTGTGAGTTCTTATTCAAACCAAGAAGCCAGTTTACCCAACCTGCCAAAGCTGGTTTACACACCTGTAGAGCAGCTGAAAGGACAGTAAGGAACACTGCTCTCTGCTTCTAGATTTACGTAACGAGGAATGTCTTCATGGCCCCGTATAGCTTAAACTTTAAAAAACTGTCCAGATAATCACCTCGTTTGTGTGCTGAGCTGCCAAGAAGACAATGGCAGATGTTCTTTACATGAAGAGCATGCGAATGTTTAGCTGAGTGTCTTCATCCAATGTGGGAAGTTGGAGGAAACTTGTAATTAGTAAATGAATGAAAACCAAAGATGAATAAAAGCTAATCTGAAGGGTAGAGGCAGTACTGTTTTGCATAGGGTCTAATAGCTGTGTACAGAAGGCTCAGTATGCATAGTGACCATCTAGTGTGTGCTAAACATTATCAATAATAACACATGAATCATAGAAATCATCCCTAAAAATGCAATGTTAGTTTTATGCCTTGGCAATTACCTAATTTTATTCAATAGACAATGATTTTAGTATATATGAAATGAAGAAATGGATTGGTATTTATACAAAACATTTATAGACTAGAGAATGAGTGTTTCTAGGAGTTTTACTGAAGAAACGGCCAAGTTTATGCTGAGCACTCTGTCACACCAAAAGAGAAAAATAAATGTTTCCCTAGAGAAATGTATTACCACTGTTCTAAAGACTTAGGCATACCAGATTCTATCTTGCTAGAAAACTATACTAAGATAGATAGGGCGATAGATATGGTCTATTAATCTATTTCTTTTCTAATTTCATTACATTTGTAAGCATAGCCTCTAGACAGATCTTAGCAGAGACCAAAAGCTTCTGAGGCTATAAGATTGTGATTCTACTAGAACAGTTTTAGGTTCACAGCGGAACTGAGTAAAAGGTACGAAGATTTCTTACACATCCTCTGGCTTCCACACATAATTATCACCCTCAGCCCATGGTTAACCTCAGAACTCAACATCACAATTGTACATCCTGTGGATTTGGACAAATTGTGTGAGGATTAATGTTTTCCACTGTGGCATCATACAGAGGAGCTTTGCTTCCTTGAAAATGGTCTGCATGCTACTTGGACATCCTTCCTTCCTCCAAGTGCTTAGCAACCATTCAACTTATTCTATTGCTAAAATTTTGCCTTTTCTGGAATATCATATAGTACATGAACCTTCCAGATTGACTTCCTTCTACAAATAATGAATATTTAAGTTTTCTTTACATCCTTTCATAGTTTAATAACATTTATTTTTAGTGTAGAATAATATTTTATTGTCTAGCTTATAGTTTAGAAGAAAGAAGAATGACTTAATGAAAAGTTAGGAAAAATGATAAAAATACATAGTAAATGTTATACTACTTTAAAAATGGCTTTTAAATTATATGTATGTGCATGTTTTGCTGCATAAATATTCATGCACCTCATGTGTGTCTGGTTCTGGAATTAAAGAGAGTGTTGGATCCTCTGGAATCAGAGCCACAAATGGTTATGAGTCATCTCCTTTGGAAGAGAAGCATCACTCTTAGACCACCATACTATTTTTTCTTTTAAAAAAATTTTATTTTTATTAATTACAGTTTATTCACTTTGTATCCCCCCTGTAGCTCCTTCCCTCCTCCCCTCCCAACCCCACCCTCTCTCCCCCTTCTCCACCCATGCCCCTCCCCAAGTACACTGATAGGGGAGGTCCTCCTATCCTTCCTTCTGGTCCTAGTCTATTAGGTCTGAGTGGCTGCATTGTCTTTCTCTGTGGCCTGGTAAGACTGCTCCCCCATCAGGGGGGAGGTGGCCAAAGAGCAGACCAATCATTTCATGCCTGAGACAGTCCCTGTTCCCATTACTATGGAACCTACTTGGACACTGAGCTGCGATGAGCTAATCTGTGCAGGGGTTCTAGGCTGTCTCCATGAATGGTCCTTTGTTCGAGTAGCAGTCTCAGAAAAGACCCCTGTGCCCAGATTTTTTGGTTCTGTTGGTTTCCTTGTGGAGCTCCTGTCCTCTCCAGGTCTTACTATCTTCCCCTTCTTTCAAAAGATTCCCTGCACTCTGCCCAAAGTTTGGTTATAAGTCTCAGCAACTGCTCTGATACTCTGCAGAGTAGAGCCTTTCAGAGGCCCTCTGTGGTAGGCTTTTGTCCTGTTCCACATTTTTTCCCTCTTCTGATGTCCATCCTCTTTGCCTTTCTGAATGAGGATTGAGCATCTTAGCCAGAGTCCTCCTCCTTGATTAGTTTCTTTAAGTGTACAGATTTTAGTATGTTTATCCTATATTATATATCTAATATCCACTTATGAATGAGTATATACCCTGTATGTCTTTCTGTTTTTTGGATGCCTCACTTAGGATGATCTTTAATTTCTGTATCCATTCCTCAACTGAGGGGCATCTGTGTTGTTTCCAGGTTCTGGCTATTACGAATAAAGCTGCTACAAACATGGTGGAGCAAATGCCCTTGTTGTATACTTGAGCATCTTTTGGGTATATGCCTAGGAGTGGTATAGCTGGGTGTTGAGGAAGCATTATTCCTAATCGTCTGAGAAAGTGGCAGCTTGATTTCCAAAGTGGTTGTACAAGTCTACATTCTCACCAGCAATGGAGGAGGGTTCCCCTTTCTCCACAACCTCTCCAGCATGTATTGTCACTTGAGTTTTTGATCTTAGCCATTCTTATGGGTGTAAAGTGAAATCCCAGTGTCCTTTTGATTTGCATTTCCCTGATGACTAAGGACGTTGAGCATTTCTTTAAGTGTTTCTCTGCCATTTGATATTCCTCTAGTGAGAATTCTCTGTTTAGCTCTGTACCCCATTTTTATTTGGATTAACTGATTTGTTGCTGTTAATTCTTGAGTGCTTTATATGTTCTTGATATTAGCCCTCTGTCAGATATAGGGTTGGTGAAGATCCTTTTTCAATCTGTAGGTAGTCTTTTGTTCTAGCGACAGTGTCCTTTGCTTTACAGAATCTTTTCAGTTTCAGTGGTACATCTATACAATGGAATATTACTCAGCAATAAAAAACAAGGAAATCATGAAATTTGCAGGCATACTATTTTTTTTAATTCGATATTTCTTGAAGCATGTAGTGCTTTGGGGTGGCTAATGTTCCCATCTCACATGTGTAGGTCAAGGTCCGGTTTTACACCATCAAAAACTGTTACTTTGGAAATGGATTGAGATTGCAGGAAAAAGATATCAAAGACCTATTTGATAGAAAAAAAGAGAAAGTTCTACAATAAAGAAGAGTTAACCTGGAAGGATTGATTCTTCCATTCCATTATTCTCTTGGAGAACTCTGGCTATTGTAATAGCGACGTAAGGATAAACTTGACCAAGAATGATCTTACATAAGCTGGCTAATATTGTTTGGACACTAAATTTAAAAGATAACGATAATCAAATACATTTCTCTTTTTCAAACTTCCTTTCATATCGTTAGGATGTTTCAAACTGTGTATAATTGTTAGAAAGCACACTTCTTTTTAATTAAACATATTCCATTACAGTAATTAGTCTGTTATGTACTTATTAAATTGAATTATCTATCATTTTTTCCTAAACATTGCATTTGTTTGAAGGCCTTAAATTGTCTTAGGACTCCTCCTATGCTGAGTACTCATTAACATTCTCTTTAAATACGTTCATCTGAACATTAATGAATTGTCTTTCCTGTTTTTGTTTTTCACAATGATACCAATATTATCCAAGGATGCACGTCTACCTATTATTTGTGTCCATGTGACAGTTGAGTTTCAATATTTTATATCGGAACTGGTTTTTCAACTGTTATCAAAATGCCAGCTACACATGATTGAGATGCAATTGGACTTATATTCTCAATCTCAGTGTCACACAATTGCTATTTTTATATCTCCTAGTAAAAACTGTGGAAAATGAATTTAAATGAAAGTGTCATACTAAATTTTGCATATTGAGCATGTGTACCAATATAACTAATTGGCTACATAGTTTATGTGATATATTTTACTTATGAAATGCAAGTCATATATTATGTATGTACAGATACAAATGTACATGCAGCTATAATTGCTGCACACACATGAACGCACACATATATGCACACACACATACACACACAACACACACACACATATATATGTAAAGTGAGAGCAAGAGAAGGGGTCGTTGCTTGGCAATAGATTGTGACAGTTAAATCAGCTTTTGAGTTAGAATTCCCAGGTTACATCTTGTATGTAAGTAAAAGCAAATACCTTTACTGTACAGTGCTATAGATTTTCTTTTCCACGGAATAGAAGTAACACTGTCTGTAAAATCCCTAACTAATGAGTATTAGCATTTAATCAGGAAGGAGGAACCCCATGACTGTTATGAAGTAAGCAATAAAAGTAGGAGAAAGAGGGAGATAAGAGAGACTAATAGGTGGGAACATAATCACTGTAAATGAATGACATGTGGGAAAATAAATGAAAATTAAGAGAAAATGCAAATTACAACCGACAAGTAGTTCTGCTTAAAAAAAATAAAACCTGTGTTTAGGCATTCAAATTTATACAAAGATGGGAGGAACATGTAGAAGCAGAGTTATGAAAAAGATTATAAAAAGTTGTTATGCAATCCTGCCTGAGGAGGCAAGCAGGCAAGGTCCAGCTACTGTATGGGAGGCGATGGATAGCGTGGCTGCTGCCTCTGTGACTCTCAGTGGGGCACTGTGAGGTGTGTGTGAGTTGATTATGTTACCAGACAAACTGGAAGAGTCTGAATCAGGGTCAACCTGGATTTTGGATAAACACAGTCATTTGGTGCAAGTATACTCCAGATATTGCATTTACATTTTTAAGGTAATTTCTGTGTAGTTGATGTTAAAATTCAGCCCAGCGTTCATACATTTGTATTTGTTGAGTCTGGAAGCCCTATTCTGTGGTCAGTTTCGGTTAGCATGGCCAGGAGCTGGAAAAAAGAACTGGGCACAGAACAGGGAAAATCAAGACTAGACCAGAATTCTTGCCAGATAATGTATTCTTTAGTAATGTGTTTTATTTCTGATTTCCCAATTAACTATGTCAGAATTGGTTCTTATATATCACAGAGTAGGAGATGCCGTAACTTCTGCCAGCAGCATCAGTTCTGACAGATACTGGGAATTTCCACAAAGATGGTGCCTTCCATTTCTCCAGCCTCATCTCTCTTTCCTCTGTCCACTCTCATGCCAGCTTTGCCACACACATTTCATTCTTGTAATATTCACTACAGTCTTCCTTGTAATTGTACCTGAACATGATATGCTCTGCTAACTTCACGGTTATCCTGAGGTGTATATCATTGGTCTGCCTGTTTATAAATCAGTTCATCTTTTTTGGAAAAAGGACTTTACATCTTATAATGAGGCTTAATTCCCTAGTCTTAGTCTATGCAGCTCCGGTGAATTAAAAGCCTGTTTCTGTCTGCAGGCTAAGAACACAAAGGATCCTGGTCAGTCTTCCTATCCATTCATTCTGTGAGATGAAATCTCAAGGCTCATTGTTCCCACCAAACTGCTGTAGTAGGATACTCTTCCTTTTTCATTTTCAAAGCATCTATCTCTCTGTCTGTCTGTCTATCTATTTAATATGTGTGAGCATTTGTCTACATGTCCCTGGGTGTACATGTAGGATATTTGTGTACCCTATTTTTGCATACTTGTATACTTGTGTACCTGTGCCTTTGGAGACCAGAAGAAGGTGGTTGGATTCTCTGGATGGTTGTGAGGTGCCACCTAGGTGCTGAGAACCAAACCTCAGGTCCTCTGCAGGAAAAACCTCACCACTAAGCCATCTCTCCAGCCCTTACCTTATTTTTTTTTTAAGAAAAACTTCATGTGTGTGTTTTGTGTGCTTGTGTCTGTATACACATGTGCATGTGTATCATAGCTTGTTTGGAAGTCAGAAGACAACTTTTGTTTTGAGTTCTCACCGCCTATCTTGCTCAGACATGGTCTCTCTTATTGTTTTTGTGGTTGAACTGCTTATTCCAGGTTGGCTGGCTAAATCTCTGCCTCTTCCTATCTTGCCATAAGTGGGCTTAGGTGACAGATGTTCATATTACTTTCTACATGACTTACAGGGTTGAGCTCAGGTGGTCAGGGTTGTGTGGCCTGCTGGTCCATCTTCCTAGCCCAAGACGTTCTTGAACCTGGTTATGGCAAGGGTCAGCTTATGGAGTTAGCTGTGCCAGATAGCAAAGCCAACACAAGGATAGCCAGTAGAGAAGGAAATGCGTTATGCATGCTTTCTAGTTTTGAGATCTACTGTTCCACTTGAAGCTTACTACATTTCTCTTTGTTTGAAGAGGTTTGGTTAGACATGCATGTGAATCCGGACAAGGTTGGGACTAAGACATTCACTTGGAAATGCTGCAAGAAACTGGTAAATACACAATGTCTGGGAGATTCACTGAACCACATTTAAATATAGTAAATTACCTACAAAGAGAGAAAAAAGTAAGTCACAGGTTTTGGGTTTCTGGCATATGTTTCAGTGGTATATAGCTACTTACAAACATATCAGGTTTTTATATTAGACATGAATCTTTTGTATAGCAAGAAGTTTAACAAGAAATGAAGTGTGATATGACTTAAGGCTTAAAAAATAACTCCCACAGGAATAGAAAAGCATATAGAGAATATGTTCCCTCCAAAGTGAGATGAATGAAAACAGATTCCTAGTTGCTGAGGAATAATTCTAGAGACCAGCTAAGTTATTTTCTAATCTGTACCTTTCTTTTAAAATAAGTGGGATAAAACACTCAACTCCATAAGAAACTAAAAGAGGCAAGGAGGGACAATGTTTAGGCAAATGACCTCAGGGCTGGATCTCAGAGACTGTTTATCTCATGTTACTGGAGAATTGTTATGTTCTGTAGAAACTCTGAAAGGCTGAGTTCCAAGGCTTGGTTCAAGTACATATATGCCTGGCCTCCAGAATACCATGCTGTACCCCACAAGACCCTAGTTATGTATCCCTTATAGAGGATATATTCCTTTTTCTAACCATTAGTATAGGCATCTCCTCAAAATTAGAAAATTCCCCTATCTTGAGACACAGTCTACTACCAATATTCTAAAATACTAAAATTCTAAACTAGCTAAATATTCTAACTACACATTATCTGTTCATTTTGTAATCTTCCTTGCCACTAAGGTTGAATGTAATGTGTAGATGGGTCTTATTAGATATGTCTGCTTCAGAGTTTGGCACAGACTTTAGTAAGTGAACTCGAGAACACAAAGAATCATTGTGATTGGGTGGTCATTTAAGCCCAATCGTTACATTGACATGACTGGCATCAACAGTGACTGTTCTAGGGCAGCTTCATTATCTGTGAAGCCAAGTGCATGAGCTGAGCCCAGCTGAGGCAGCAGTGTCTCCAGAAAATGTTCAGAGTGATTCACATATTTCTTGGTATGTTTATTTCTAGCTTTATGTTTAGATCCACTGAGCTATACTATGTGCTTTAATAAAACCATTTTATATTTATAATACAGAGTTCTTCTTTCAGAGGCAAATAAGAATCCTATTGATGTCCCAAGACAAAGATTTTCTTGACTTGCTTCCCACCTACTTCTACTTCTTAACATCTGTGTTTATTCCAAGTAACCATGCATACACGAGTCTTGATTCTCAAATTCTTTAAGAACCAAAGAAATGTATTTCTAAAACATAGCATCCTCGGTAATGTGCATAAAATGACATGCATTCATTCTAGTATACTATTCCTTTTTAATTGTTGTAATAAAACAAAATGGCCAACGCAACTTACGGAAGAAAAGGTTTATTTGGCTTGTCATTCCTTGGAGATAATAGTCCTTGATGGGGGAGCAGAAGTAGCAGGAAGTTGGAGTGGCAACAGAGAGCTCAATTTCAACTGCAAATGGGAATCAAAGAGGAGGGGGTGAGGTTGGGGATGGGGATTTTAGTGGGGTAGGTAGTGGGGAGGATCATTGAAAATAGCAGATGGCTTTTGAAGCCTCAAACGTGCCACCTATGACATACTTATTCCTGCAAGGCCATGCTGCCTAAACCTACCCAAATAATGTCACCAACTGGGAACCTAGTATTCAGATGCCAGAGTCTATGCGTTTGGGGGGGGGCATCTCATTTTGAGCAAATACAGAAAACTTATGAGTAAGCCATGGTTATTTATAGTCATAACAGGTGGCAATTCTTTTCATCCCATTCATTTTTCTCTGTATATTTACATACTGATGCTAACCCCACTCCAACAAACTCTGGTTTTACACCAACTTGACACAGGCTAAAATCATCTGAAAGGAGGGAGTTCAATTGAGAAAATGCTTCCATAAAATCATGTTGCAGGTAATCCTGTAGAACATGTTTTTAATTAATGGTGGGTAGGGATGTGGGGCAGCGCACTGTATATGGACCACACATGGCTGATGGTTCTGGGTTCTCTAAGATAGCAGGCTGAGCAAGGCAAAGAGAGCAAGCCAGTAAGCAGCACTTCTCCGTGACCTGAGCACCAGTTCCTGCCCTATTTCAGTTTCTGTCCTGACTGCCTTTGACAACAAACTATGATGTGGAAGTGTAAACCAAATAAAGCCTTTCCTCACCAAGTTGTTTTGGTCATGGTCCTTCATTACAGCAATAGTCACCCTTTCTAAGATAACCTCTTTCATTCTCTGCTGTAAGCATTCCTCATGTTATTTTTTTTCTGGTTGCATGTTTTAGACTGTTTTAAATCTTTCACTGTTATAAAAACCTCTGAAGTTAAATATCTTTGTCAATAAGATCTTTTTTAAAAGTTATGTTGCGAAGTAAAAGGTATAGAATTTCCTTGACACACTTATAGACTTGCCTCCCAAGGGGCTTTTTATGAGCTATGTGTGTGGTCATATATAGGGTTCTTTCTGTTAGTCAGTTTTTGTTGCTGGGATGAAACACTTGAGAAATTCAGTTCATGGTTCCAGAGATGAGTCCATGGTTGTCTGTCTCCAATCTTCTTCAGCCTGTGATGGAGCAAAATTATCATAGCAGAAAGATGTGGCAAAGGGAAGTTGCTCAACTCAGGCAGCTGGGAAGCAGGCAAAATAATTTCCAACTCCAATACATTTCATTAAAAGGCATAACCCAATGAGTCTGTCCAATTAAGAACCCCAGCAATGTATTAGTTTATTGGTTAGGTCATAGCTCTTGTAATCAAATGCCTTCTTAGAAGCTGTATATTATATTGAGAACCAAGCCTTCAATATATGAAAAAAACCATAAAATAGTTCAGAAATTACTAACTCTGTAACTAAAATTATAGTTTAAGTAGATAAATAAGCATGAATTAAAAATGACAAAGGTATCTAACAAACATAAAAAATATTGAATCTTACTATTAATAAAAAATGGTAGTGCACTCCTTTAATCCCAGAACTCAGGAATCAGAGGAAGGTAAATCTAAATGTGATAGACATTGGGAGCAGGAGAAGACAAGGAACAGGACAGAATCCTACCACAGAGGGCCTCTGAAAGACTCTGCTGATTAAGGTATTGAAGCAGAGGCTGAGACTCATAGCCAAACCTTAGACAGAGTGCATGGAATTTTATGAAAGAAGGGGGAGATAGAAAGACCTGGAGGGGACAGGAGCTCCAAAAGGAGATGAACAAAGGCAAAAAATCTGGGCCCTGGGGACCCTGCAGAAACTGATACCTCAGCCAAGGACCATGCATGGAGAGGACCTAAAACCCCTGTTCAGATGTACCCATAGACTCAGTTTCCAAGTGGGGTCGCTAGTAAGGGGGCAGAGACTGTCTCTGGCATGAACTCAGTGAACTGCTCTCTGATCATCTCCTCCTGGGGGTTCAGCTTTGCCAGGCCACAGAGGAAGACAAAGAAGCCAGTCCTGATGAGACCTGATAGGCTAGGATCAGATAGAAAGGTAGGAGGACCTCCCTTATCAGTGGACCAGGGAAGTGGCATAGGAGAAGAGGGAGTGAGGGAGAAATTGGGAGGAGGCCACAGCAGGGATACAAAGTGAATCAATTTTAATAAATAATAAATTAAAAATAAAAAAATTAAAATGTAATTTTGCAAGTTTCTTCTTTCTTCCTTGCTGGTTTCCTCCTTTTCTCATTTAGATTGTTATTATTTTATTATCATTCTCATTTTTATTCTTAATCTCATTTCTAGGAATTGAATCCAAGCTGTTACATATGTGAGACAAGTGACCCACCTTTAAGCTCTTGGGTGTTTAATGTTTTCTCTTGTACATATTAGCAGCCTCTCTCTTTTTTTAAAAGACAGCTTTTTCAGGTAATATTTAAGTTCTTCTTTCTTGCCCTTTGATATGGGATCTTATGTATTTCAGGCTGGCTTCCAGTGTACTATGTAGTAAAGGATAATCTTGACCTTCTGGTCCTCCAGTATCTCATGCCAGGATGCTAGGGTTGTAGCACCACATGCCATTTAGTGCTTAGAACTGAACTCAGGACTTTGTGTAAACATTCTGCCAATGGAACTATATCCCAAATGCAAGTTTTAAATTAATAAAATAAGTTGCCAAAGTTTATAAATAATAAGAGGAGATGAAAAGATTCCTTAGTGGTTACGAGTACTTGTCACTCTTCTGGAGGATCTGGGATCCATTCCCAGCACCCACATGTTGTGTTACAACTGTCCGCAACTTCAACTCCGGGGTTTCCAATTCCCCCTTATGGTCTTTTTGGGCATCAGACATGATTAGGAGTTAAGACGTGCATGCAGAAAAGACACTCATACACATAAAATCATACAATTTAAAACGGTAAGAGTTTTTTTCACAATATTATAGTGCAGCTTCTCCCTTCAAGAAAAGTTCTGAAAATTCTGGAACAATGGGCTGATGTTCTTCAGAGTCAAGAAAGGCTGAACATAGTGGTGATTGCCTGCTCCCCTCACAGTAGTTTTTTGTTCTTGTATTGACTCGAGGTCCAGAACAGTCCATTTCCTTGCTTATATCCATTCTCAGAAAGGAAATATGGGCTTACTGAGTGCTCCCCAAACCCCAGCCAAACTGCCTGGCTCTAAAATTTCTACCTACTTGCGAATTGTATATTCCTAGTGAATTCCTTCTATAAAGTAGAATTGAGAATGCCCATCTTGCATTGTCTTCCTCTGTGTCCTGGCAAGGCTGCACCCCACAGAGGGTGGTGATCAGAGAGTCTACCACTGAGTTCATGCCAGAGACAGTCCCTACACCCCTTACTAGGGACTCTGCTTTGAGACTGAGTCTATGGGCTACATCTGAGCAGGGGTTTTAGTTCCTCTCCATGTATTGTCCTTGGTTGGAGTATTAGTCTCTGCAGGGCCCTTGGGGCTCAGTTTTTATGCCAGGCCACAAAGGAAGACAATGCAACCAGTCCTGATGAGACCTGATAGGCTAGGGTCAAATAGAAGGGGAGGATGACTTTCTCTATCAGTGGACTAGGGGAGGGGCATAGGAGGAAGAGAATGGGATTGGGAGGAGATGAGGGAGGGGGTCACAGCAGGGATACAAATTGAATAAATTATAATAATAAAAACATTTTAAAAAAGACTCAACTAAAAGAAGCCTGAAGAAAGATCTAATAAAAGATACGTTGAATGTTAAAAAGAAGAATGCCTATCTTCTGAGGCTGCAGTGAATATTAAACATAGTTATGAAACATTTCAGACTGGTGCCTGCATAGATGTGTTCAATAAACTTAGGTGTGGTGTTGTTAACTACCTGGACTTTACAGCTGGTGTTATAGTAACTATATTTGTGTCTTGAGAATGTTCTGCTCCCCCTTCCCTCCAAGACAGGGTTTCTCTGTGCAGCCTTGGCCATCCTGAAACTCACTCTTTTTTAAAAAAATGTAATTTATTTATTTTTATATCAATCAAAGGTTAGGTACTTTGTATCCCAGTCATAGTTCCCTCCATCATTCCCTCCTACTCTCCAGACCCTTCCCTCATCTCCTCCCTGCCCCTCACCAAGTCCACTGATGGGGGAGGACCTCCTCCCCTTCCATCTGACCCTAGCTTATCTTGTCTCTTCAGGGCTGGCTGCAATGTCCTCTTCTGGGATCTAGCTAGGCTGCTCCTCCCAGGTGTGTGGGAGGCGGGGGGGGGGGTCGAAGAGCCAGCCATTGAGTTCATGACAGAAATAGTCCCTGTTTCCCTTATTAGGGTACCCAGTTGGATACTGAGCTACCATGGGCCACATCTGAGCAGGGGTTCTAGGTTATATCCATACATGGTCCTTGGCTGGAGAAACAGTCTCATAAAAGACCCTTGTGCCCTGATCTATTTGGTCTTTATGGAGCTCTTGTTCTCGCCAAGTCTTACTAACTCCCCCTATTTTCATATTATTCCCTGCCCTCTGTCGAAGGTTTGGTTGTGAGTCTTAATATATGCTTTGATACATTGCTATATCGAGTCTTTCAGAGGCCCTCTTTGGTAGGCTCCTGTCCTGTTGCTTGTTTTCTCCTCCATTCAATGTCCATCCCATTTGACCATTTAAGTGAACACTGATCATCCCAACCTGGGTCCTCCTTCTTGTTTATCTTCCCTAGGTGTACAGATTTCAGCATGACCTTCCTATCCTATAGGTCTATATAAGTGAGTATATACCACATGTTTCTTTCTGCTTTTGGGATACCTCACTCAGGATGATCGTTTCCAGGTCCCACTATTTGCCTGCGAATTTCATGATTTCCTCCTTTTTAATTGCTGAGTAGTATTCCATTGTGTAAAAGTACCATAATTTCTGTATCCATTCCTCAACTGAGGGAAATTTGGGTTGTTTCCAGGTTCTGGCTATTACAAATAAAGCAGCCACGAACATAGTTGAGCAAATGTCCTTGAGCATCTTTTGGATATATGCCTAAGAGTGGTATAGCTGGGTCTTGAGGAATCACTATTCCTAATTGTCTAAGAAAGCACCAAATTGATTTTCAGAGTGGTTGTACAAATTTGCATTCCCACCAGCAATGGAGGAGGGTTCCTCTTTCTCCACAACCTCTCCAGCATGCGTTGTCACTAGAGTTTTTGATCTTAGCCATTCTGGTGGGTGTAAGGTGAAATCTCAGGGTTGTTTTGATTTGCATCTCCCTGATGGCTAAGGACGTTGAGCATTTCTTTAAGTGTTCTGAAACTCACTCTTTAGACCAGGCTGGCTTCAAACTCAGAGGCCTGCCTCCTGCTGCTGGGAAGATTTTTCTTTTTCTTTTTGTGAGAACTGTCACTTTTTTTTCTTAGTTAGGAACTCATTAGGGTTGCTCTCTCCAAACACACACACACACAGACACACAGAGTCAGAGACAGAGAGACAGAGAGGTGGGGAGGGAGAGAGGGAGGGAGGGACAGAGATAGAGACAGGAGAGAGAGAGAGGCAGAGAGAGAGAGAGAGAGCTGAAGAATCTCCATGTGTCAGGATTGATGGTTCTAAGCTTCTAAGCAGGCCAAGCTATCTCTGAGTGGTGTGTCCTCCATTAGCGTCCAATATCTGCTCCTAGATTATGAACTGAATTCAAAGGAATATTTGTTTTTTATTTCTTCTTTATTAGTTGAAAGC
Organism: Pachyuromys duprasi; assembly: GCA_028658305.1. Classification (NCBI taxonomy): domain Eukaryota; kingdom Metazoa; phylum Chordata; class Mammalia; order Rodentia; family Muridae; genus Pachyuromys; species Pachyuromys duprasi. The sequence continues at coordinate 43,284,170 of CM053752.1, forward strand.
CAGGCATAGTGGCTCATGCACTTAATCTGAACACTCTAGATGCAGGTGGATCTCTGTGAGTTTGAGTCCACCTTGGTGTACATAGAAAGTTTCAGAACAGCCAGGGCTACATATAAAAACCCTGCTCAAAAAACAAAACAAAACAAATGAACCTGCTTCCCACCATGTGAGCCTTGAAATTAATCCCCTTCACTTCTCCAGAATCCATTTGTTTGTTTTTTATTTTTCTCTGTGAGCTCTCTTTTACTCTCTTCCTCCTTCTCTCTTCCCTCCTCCTAACAGGCAATGGAACTCTGGTCTCTTCAGTAATTAATTTGCAGCCTGAAACATGAGACTTGATCATTCACATCTTATTTTGGACCAGGAAACACATTATGATTAGTTAACAAGTTATCCATATTAAAAAAAAAATCAGACTCGAACTGTGCTATGCAGCTGGGGTGCAACATAGGACTTTTTCAAATCAAACACCTCCTTCAGGGAAGAGCCTCTCCCATTGTAAAAAAAAAACATTCCAGACCCCTTTTTAGGGATGCTGAGGTGCTTTCCTCCATACAATGATCTCTAGTATGAATAGCCCTAGGTGAAAAATAGCTTAAATAGTCTCCCGAAGTTTAAAAGAATACCATGTATCATGAAATTTCTTTCTCTGTCTTGGCCTCTTTCTCCCTCTCCCTGTCTCTTTCTGTATTTCTTCCTCCTTCTCTCTCCTTTTCTGTCTGTCAATTTTAATTAGGTTCCTCCTTAAAGGGGAAAGGCAAGGTAAATTGCCTTTGAGAAAGCTCAAACTTGTAATTCTCTGTCTCTATTTTCTGACTCAAATTTACCCATAAGCTTGAATTTACTGTGTATATTCAATTTACAAAAAATGATTAGACTTAATTGGATCCTGAAACTTTAATAAAAACAGAAAGCATTAATATTTCTTTATGAGTCTCTTTGTGATTTATTTTAGAATTTGTTTTAAAGTGCTCAATGGCTCAGGAGGAGAAAACAGAGCATGCTCTAAACGTCTCTCTTATTGGGTTTGAGAATGATTGACAGACCTTTGACAGGAGAGGGGAGCATGCAAGGATTTGGAGACTGGTAAGAACCAGTTTTCCTACACGGTGGTATTTGGCAGACATAGGTTTTGAGGGTGCTGGATGTGGGGCTGGAGCTAAAGTTCTGAATCCAGGTGAGATGTTTTGAACTGGCTATAAACCAAAGAGGAAGTGTACACAGGTGGGCAGTCAGAAATCTGGAGGCCGCAGACACCCAAGGGCAAAGTAATATGAGTACTCACTCCCTAGTCTGACTGGGCAGGTAGCCATCGACTGAGAGTGCCACAGGGAGGGAAAGGCAGGGACAGACAGCTGGGAAACCAGAAACTGAGCAAGCTGCATGATCACTGGCCCCTGTAACAAAAGACCTTGATAACAGACACCAAACCCTGTTTATGATGTAGTTGGAAAGGCATGAACAAAGAATTTGTCCTCAGATCCCTCCCAAACCCGGCACAGTGACCCAACGCAGCTTTCTCTGGCTCCGCCCAGTGCCTGGCATAGAGGAAGTGAAAAGGCAACACCCAGAGGCTCAATGTCTGCGCAGAATGGCAGAATGGGGTTTTTACCTACCTCATTTTGTAAGGATCAAAATGAATACAGTAACAGTAGCAGGAGATACCTAGCATGTCATGGAGCAGGTGCTGTGTGCAGAATCGTTCTGCCATCTCCTTTTCCACAACACCTTCCATATTTACTTGTAGCTGGAACAGGAGTCAGAAGATAGCGAAAACAGTTGAAGGGCTGTGGTTTACAAAGGACTCAGTGACAGAGGTGGCCCCAGGCATTTGCCAGGGACCTGGCATGTTTAACAGTTTAGAAGCAGCTTCCAGCTGGGGGTTCCCTTGGAGATTTTCCGTGTTCTATTTTGAACTAAAGTAACTTAACTGTTGTGAAAGATTCTTCTCACTCTCCCTTGACCTTATTTCATTGTTGTTGGTTTGCTATGGAAGATGCAGTCCAAAAGGAGGTGTATACATATGAGTTATAGCAAGCATGGAGAAACAGCCTGAAGCTGTTTGCAAAGTGAGTACACTATTTCTAATTAGATAATGTTGTTTGGAGTGCCATGATAACTTTCCCTGCACAGGTTGATCTAATGTTAATGTGTGAGCCTCTCAATTCCTTTGGGTTATTATGCTCATCCATTCTGTGTGTCTGTCTAGACAGACCAAGTGCTCTAAGGATAAAATCCAAACTCTTCAACTTGGTGGGTAAACTTTTAGAAGCTAATCTGCATTTAGTGTATGATCTCATTGGTCACTTTTGTTATAGTAGTTGAGAGGCAAGAAAGGTCTTTCAAGTAAGCGTGGTCTAGAAACAACAGGAAAAAGAAAACAATTTTGTTCTGTCCAAAAAGCAGAACAGCAGAATGGTGTAGCCAAACAAAATCAGCCTACAACACTGTGCCACAGAGTTGCCCTCCTTTACATGGCTGGATTTGCTTAGCTAACTGCCTACACATTCCTTGACCCTAACCATCTTGTGGACCAAATGTCAACCAATCAAAACCTGCCTAATTTACATAGCAGGAATTGTTTTTTTGGGAAATTACACAGCCCAGTGGCTCATCCTAATGCAAGGACTCTCCTTTCTGACTATAGCCATATGCTGGCCATTCTTTTGTTATTGCCTGTGTGCTCTCTTGGTAATGTGCTAAGTCAATTTCTCTTCTTCCTACAATTAACTAAAGAGTGAATTATTTCACTTACCTGCATGCAAGCCAAATAAACAGGGATTATTTCTAGTGTCAAACCATGTTCTATCTGGATCCTTGTAAATATTATGTACTCCATGGAGTAATTTTCTCCTACTTTACTTTTCATCTCCTACTCAGGTACTTTACAGCCTAGCATGTAAATTACCCCCTTTTTTAAAAAATTTATTTATTTTTATATCAATCACAGGTTAGGTACTTTGCATCCCACGTGTAGCCCCCTCCCTCATTCCCTCCCGCCCTCCCACTCCCTCCCTCATCTCCCTCCTCCCCGCCCCCTCCAAGTCCACCAACAGGGGAGGACCTCCTCCCCTTCCATCCAACCCTAGCTCATCCTGTCTCTTCAGCTGCAATGTCTTCCGCTGGGATCTAGCCAGTCTGTCACTCCCTGGCTTGTATGGGGGAGGGTCAAAGATTCAGCCATCAAAATTACCCCTTTTTGAGAAGTCTTCCCTGAGTCTCTTGTAACTGACCTACATTTCTTCTTTATCAGATATTCTGTGGTACCTGGAGCTAATATCCAGATACGCATTGAATAAAAGGATATACTTCCTAGTAATTACCTATATGCTAATCTTTCTTCCCCACAACACTGGATGTATAAGAGATAAGAATGGTGAAACCCATTCTACACACAAAGCAGTTAAGAGATAGAAGGTAAAACAACATGGTCAATGTGTGAAATAATGAACTAACCTTAAGAGAAACAAAGATTTCTCCAAACAATAAAATTATCCCTTACGAATTTTCGTAATTGTGAAGAAATAAGGAAGATACCGAAGTACCGGTAACTTTTGAACAAAGAATAATTTACAGATTTAAAAGATGTCAGATAAGACATCTAAAGTCCATTCACATATGCATGTGTGTGGGTAGGTGCTTCCACAGAGGCCTTTTGGAATCCTGAAAACATTTGCTGCTGAGAATGAGGAACTTACTGAGAACGAGGGAGACTTTACTGAAGCAGAAATGAGATAATGTAAGGAAATAGCACTGATAATGACAGTGAAGTCAGAAAGTGGCAGCTAGTCATATAATATGCTCACATAAATACATCAGGGAGATGGCCCTTTCTCCAATTTTGTGCTGTCCATCCATTGCATTTGCATTCTGGTGTTGCCCTATACCAAGTGATAACAATACCGAAGAAAAAGTCAGAGCTCTTTGGCCTAAGTTCGTCCATATTTTTTTATGATCATTTTGGAACTACAGGTGTACAGTTTTGCTGAACAGTTGAAACCCTGTTTCCTGGTGCTACTTGAAGAAGCTGCTCCTGACTCTGATCCATTTTATTTAATATATTTTTAAAATTTCTTTACTTTATATCCTGGTAGTAGCCCCTTCCCTTTTCTCATCTCAGTCCACCTTCCCTCTTTCTTCCCTCCCATCTGCCTAGCTCCCCCCCCCCCAACCCCCGGTCCTCAGAAAGGGGAGGTCCTCCTCTGCTATCAACTGACTCCAGCCTATCAAGTCTCATCAAGACTGGCTGCATCCTCTTCCACTCTGGCCTAACAAGGCCACCTCACTAGGGGGAAGTTATTGAGGAGCAGTCAACAGAGTCCATGTCAGGGACAGCCCCTGAACCTCTTACTAGGGAACCTACATGGAGAAAATCACAGACCTGATACATGGACCAAACAACCCACCACGTTCCTTGCCTTCCTGTTTCAACAAATATTAGTGTGTTTGGGTGATAAATGAGAAAGTCCTGGAAGCATGTTTTCTCGCTTAGTAGAAAGAACTTAAGTGATACTTTAAGAACTTGGTTGTTCTGGCTTCCAGAAGACACAGCTGCTAAGCTCTTGCTTGTATTGGCACATCAAATTAAAAGTGTCTGAAACCAAATTCAAGTTTCCATAATTTTCTTTGTGTTATATAGATTGGTGGATGACAGTATATTTAACCCAGTAGAACAAGTCAGAAACCCTGTTTTTTTTTTAATGCCACATGTATTTATAAATATGAGGGGGTGTGGCTATGACAGGGGACCATATATACTTATTTTATTTATGGTAGAACCCAGAATTAAAAAGAAAGACTCATTACTTCACAGGAACTCCTTCTTGGGTTTTTTGTGTTGGATCTCACTGAACGAATCTCCTTACTGTCTTGTAGTTTGTACTTATCCCTTTAATTTCATTTGTGATCTTTGTTTTAGATCTGTCCCCTTACTGTTCTCCAAACTCTGAAACTCTGCTGACTTTAGAGCCTCTACACACATTCCTCACTTTTCGGCTGCAGATGTTTGCCCAGTAAAATCCAGAACTCACTCTTTAGTGAGCAGTTTTTCTGCCACTCTCATGAGCATTGTTTCCCCCTAGTTAATATGATTTGTTTTTCCCAGCTTGGACCAATTTATTCATTTTTTCCCCTTGCAAGTGTGATACATCCTGTATTTTAAACAATTAAATTTACTGTCACTGATTCTGTTCTCAAGAAAGCACATTATCGTTTGTTGACAGAACGATGTCAAGATCAGGGTTTGAGAGGAAAATAACCCCAGAGAGAGTCATCTCTCTCGACATTGCAATGATTGTAGTTTATTTTCTTTCAGCAACTTCGTTAGTGACTCCAGAGTGGGTGCTGCTCTGTAGCTGACCGTTGGCACTCACATTACAATGTGTTGTCTCCTCCTCTGAGAGCAATCATGTGATTTTTTTTTTTTTTTTTTTTTAGCATTTGTTTCAGGGCCTTCTCTTGGGCAATACGGTAAGGTTACAGAAAATGCTCACCAGAAATATGGGAGTGAAAGACTCTATATAGCAATGTATCAAAGCAGATATTAAGATGCACAACTAAGCCTTCGGCAGGGAATAATATGAAAATAGGGGGAGTTAGTGAGACTTGGCGAGGACAAGAGCTCCATAAAGACCAAACAGATCAGGGCACAAGGGTCTTTTATGAGACTGTTTCTCCAACCAAGGACCATGTATGGATATAACCTAGAACCCCTGCTCAGATGTGGCCCATGGCAGCTCAGTATCCAACTGGGTACCCTAGTAAGGGGAACAGGGACTATTTCAGTCATGAACTCAATGGCTGGCTCTTCGACCCTCCCCCCGCCCCCCACACACCTGGGAGGAGCAGCCTAGCTAGATCCCAGAAGAGGACATTGCATCCAGCCCTGAAGAGACAAGATAAGCTAGGGTCAGATGGAAGGGGAGGAGGTCCTCCCCCATCAGTGGACTTAGAGGGGGGGCAGGAAGGAGATGAGGGAGGGATGGGGAGAGTGGAAGGGAATGAGGGAGGGGGCTACGACTGGGATACAAAGTACCTAACCTGTAATTAAAAAACAACAAAACAAAACAAAAAAACAAGTCAGTGAACTAACCTTTTGCCAACCCAGTCTTCATTCTCCTTGTTAAATTTTCCTGCCTCGCATCTTGAAAGGTTTTAAAATTTAAAAATATTGACATTTTCTTTTCTTTCCGTTTTCTATTTTTTAGCATTTTCTTGAGGCAAGTTGTGGAGGTTTGAAAGGAAATGGCCCCCATAGTCCCACAGGGTGTGCCACCATCCTTGCTGGAGTAGGTGTGGCTCTGTTGAAGGAAGTGTGTCACTAGGGGTTGGGCTTTGAGGTCTCAGAAGCTCAAACCAGTTCACTTCCTGCTGCCTGCATATCCAGATGCAGAACTCTCAGCTCCTTCTCCAGCACCGTGTCTGGCTGCATGCTGCCATGCTTCCCATGATAATGAAGCTAATGGACTAAACCTCTGAAACTGTAAACCGGCTGCAAGTAAATGTTTTCCTTTATAAGAGTGTTGTTTTGTGGTGATAGTGTCTCTTAACAGCGATAAAACCCCAGCTGAGACACAAAGTCTCTCTGTTATGTAGCTCTGGCTGTCCTGGAACTCACTATGTAGTAGGCCAGCTTTGAATTTACAGAGAGCCGCTTGCCTCTGGGCCACCATGTCTAGTTCATTGTTCATTTTCATAATGTGTTTCTTTCTGTTGACTCCCCTCCCGATTTCTTTCTACAACAGACCATTCTACCATTTGTACCCTTCTGCCAACTATTAGCCCCTTTCTTCTCTCATGCCATGAGTACTCTACAGGGACCCAGGCCTGGGAACCACAGCAGAGGTCTTGAAAACACCTTGACTACACCATTAGAGAAAATGACACCCACTCTCTGGGAACCATTGACAAGTGAGTATTTTAGTACACATGGTATATTACATTAACTTGAGTTAATTATCTTGCTACCTAATAGATAATTACAACATGTAATGAAACACATTAACATTCTATGTAAATGGAGACCTCACACTTAAATGAGTTTAAGAGTTTATTAGTGTGTGTGTGGGGGGGGGGTGGAATTAATACATCAAGAATCCAAGATCGTTAATGTATAGAATGGAACCTCATTAATTCTGAGGATCAGTTCTCCTTAGCTCTTCTTCAAGTCCATCATGCTTTCCTTCCAGTTCTTTTCCCATGCATGGCAAATAGCATAACCTTGCTGCTTTGCCTTTTCCACCTGCTAGGCTTTCACTTCCAAAGAAGTAGTTATGTGATATAAATTATGTTCCTTAAGAACCACTCCCTGTACACTTAGCCTTATCTTTTATCTCTTTTTCATTTTTATTATACTCACTGCCTACCGGTCTGTTTGCTTTTGTGCATTCCTGTATACACGTGCATGCGTGTGTGTGTGTGTATGTATGTGTGTAAGTTAAAGGACAACATTGAGTGGCTTTCTCAACTTCATCTCTATTTTGAGTCAGGATAACTCACTGAATCAGATATTCACCAACTTGATAGGTTTGTGTGCTAGCAAGCTCTAGATATTCCTCTGTCTCTCCCTCCCCATAGCTGAAATTGCAGGTGTATGCTGCCTTGTCTAACTTTAACATGTGCGGTAGGGATCTGAGCTGAGGACCTCAGGTTTCTAAAGCATTCACTTTATTGACTGAACCATTTGCCCAGCCCCAGGGAACACTTTTTTAAAACTTCTTTAAGTATGCTAATAATGCATGCTCCTCCCTCTGTGCCCATGTTAGTCCTACAATAGGCTTATAACAGGAACCAAGTTTTATCAAATTCCTAATGAAGATATTCTTTAAAACTTTAAAGTGTTTGTAAAATCATGTTTCAGTGACCCCTAAAAATGTCTGGAAAGTAATTCCTGAAGCTGCCGTCTGGATTATCAGCTTTGTGAAGTCAAGGTCTACTTTGTCTAGTTCTTTTAGACATCCACAACCTTTTGCCTGGAGTATAATATTACATTCAGTTATAGAGAAATAGCCATATTAGATCACTGTCAAGTCCATAAGACTTAACCTAGAGGTTCTCAATAAATGGATGCTGAACACACATATTTAGAAAGAGACATTAAGTAGAGGTTTGTAGGTATTCTGCTTTTGTCTCCTGTTGTTATCTAACCAGAGAAATAGGGCAGATAAAATATGGGAGCTGAAAGCTAAAAATTACCACAGCTAAAAACTTTTTGCCCTGTGAATGCAGCAGCTATGTCTGGAATATAAATAATGCCAGAGTTGTGGAAACAGGAAGAGGACTATGGATCTTATATCAGAAAGTTCTTGGCTGGAATTTGTCCATTTATCCTGTCAAAGTTCCCACAGATAGATTTTATTTTATTTTGTTTGTTTGTTTGTTTGTTTACTTTACATCCCAATTGTAGCCCCTCCACCTTTCCCCAATGCCTCTTCCCCTATTCCTGGGCATCTACCAAAAGATGCCCCACCATTCAATAAGGATATTTGCTCAACTATGTTCATAGCAGCTTTATTTGTAATAGCCAGAATCTGGAAACAACCTAGATGTACTTCAATAGAGGAACGGATACAGAAAGTGTGGTACATTTACACAATGAAATACTACTCAGCAATTAAAAACAAGGAAATTATGAAATTTTCAGGCAAATTGTGGGAACTAGAAAAGATCATCCTGAGTGAAGTAACCCAGAAGTAGACACATATGGCATATACTCACTTATAAGTGGATACTAGCCATACAATATAGGACACACATACTAAAGTCTTTAGTCCTAAAGAAGCTAAACAAGGAAGACCCTAGGGAAGAGGCTGAAACCTCACTCAGAAGGGAGAACAGGATAGACATCAGAAGTAAGAGAAGACAAGGAACAGGACAGGAGTCTTCCACAGTGGGCCTCTAAAAGACTCTACCCACCAGGGTATGGAAGGAGATACTGAGATTTTGGGCAGAGTTCAGGAAACCTTATGGAAGAAGAGGGAGATAGAAAGACCTGGAGGGGACAAGAACTCCACAAAGAGACCAACAGAGCCAAAAAAAACCTGGGTCCAGAGGGGCCTGCAGAGACCGATACTCCAACCAATGCATGAAGAGGACCTAGACCCCCCTGCTCAGATGAGCCCTCTGCTCAGTTTCCAAGTGGGTTCCCTAGTAAGGGAGGCAGGGGCTGTCCTTCACAAGAACTCAGTGGCTGGCTCTTTGATTATTCCCACCCTCCCCTGGGGGGTACAGCCTTACCAGGCCACAGAGGAAGATGATGCAGCCAGCCCTGAGGAGACCTGATAGGGTAGGGTCAAATAGAAGGGGAGGGAGTCCTTCTCTATCAGAGGACTAGAGGAGAGGCATAGGGGGAGAAGACTAGGAGGATATGAGGAAGGGGCTATAGTGGGGATACAAAGAATAAACTGTAAGAAATAAAGAAAGAAAGAGAAAGAAATAAAGAGAAAAAAAGAAAAAATAAAAGAAAGGGCAACCCATCTGGGCACCTCAAGTCGAATCAGGACTGAGCACATCCATTTCTCATGTGGCCTGGAGAGGCAGCCCCACCAAAAGAAAGTACAGCCTCCACTCCTCTTACTAGGGAACCCACATGAAGAGCGAGATACCCATCAGCTACATCTGTGTAGGGGCATAGGTCCATGTATGGTCCTTAGTTGGTAGTATATGATATTTTAATTCTCATTTTACTGACTAGAAGAGAGAGAGAGAGAGAGAGAGAGAGAGAGAGAGAGAGAGAGAGAGAGAGAGAGAGGAGAGATACTAAGTGGCTTGTTTGAGTTAGGTTTCTTGGTAGTGGAGGTATCCAGATTTAAGCTTAGCAAGGTGATTCTGAACTCCACCCTCCATTGCCTTGGAGAAACAACAGTCCTGATAGAAGCACAGCAGGACAGCTTGTCTTGGAAGCTGCCTGTGTCTGCCTCTGCTTGTTGGGATTAAGATTCTGAGCCATGCCATGCTAGGCAGTTAATATCTTGAAATCCATAACGGTTTTGTGGATGATAACTTTTGCTAAGTAAAGCAGTAAGTTATGTTTTCTGCAAAGACTGGAGATACAACTTTTTGCCTGAGCACAGAAATTTTATGAGACCTATAAATTTAAGCAGTTTGTGAAGGTCGTGGAAAACAAGAAGCAAAGAGAATGGATTCGGCTAAAATATAACAGCAAGATGGCTAGAGGTATAGCAGGTTGTTGAGAGCACTCACCGCTCTTTCTGAGGATGCAGGTTTGTTTTCAGTACCCGGGTGGTGGTTCATAGTCATCCACAACTCCAGCTCCATCTGAAGTCTTCTTCTGACTTCCCAGGTGCTGGACACACATGTGGTATACATATCTACACGAAGGCCAAATGGACAAATACAAATACAACACATTCAGATAACATAAACATGTCAATAATCTATTAACTGTAAGAGCATATTAAAATGCTGTCTCATTATGTATACCTTTAAGAATTTTACATTATAGAAAATTTTATGAAACTATCATTTTAATAAATCAAGTATTTGGGTGCAAACATGATAGGCAAATTTTGAATAACAGTGTTGGTGGATATATTGAGAATTGAGGATAATTTATAACGGAGGCTGATGACATATTTTTTGAGACAGTACATGTGATGCTGCCCATTTCTCACTGTAAACATTTGTTATTAATTTCTAAAGTGATTATTCTTGTGCATTTTGCAGAACTTTTAAATATTAAGAGAGTAACCTTACATGGTGAATAGAAGACATCAAAGGTGAGATGTTGTCTTATCTCACACTGAAGAGTAATATCCTTTTTATTATTGAAAACATGGGCAATGTCCAGGTTCTTATTGCAATGTGCATTTGCAATTTACTTACCTATCACTCCAGAAATAAGACAGATGGTAAAGAATACTCCATCTCCACTTCCAAAATGAGCAACACTGTACAAGCCTAAATGGAACTTTTGATTCAGTTCACACAAAAGTGGTCCGTGTTGAAAGGCAGCTATTCACAAGATGCGCCAGCAGTCACTGCAAATAACTAATGCTGCTGCTGATCTATCTGTGGTTATTCGACATATTATTCTGGTGTGGAACAAAAGCAGAAAGGGCTGCTTCTGAGCATTCAGCCAGGATGCAATTGTATAAGCAGTTGACAGTTGTCTACTCATTGATTCAAAATGAATGAATTTGGTAAATATTTATGGTGTAGTTATTTGTCAACATGGCTCCCAAGTAATCAATTCAGTGGCTATTCAACATGTAGTTAACAGAATACTTTTCATGTGTTAGGTACATAGTGAGAACAGGGAACACAATGTAAAGTAGCAGTGATACAGTTACTTTATTTCCAGTGGAAAGATAATTGTAAACAAAGACAGTAGGGCCTAGGATCTCTATTTTGGGGGCTGGATATTTTTTTTCATCCCAGTGCTTCCCTCTTTTCTTAAATCTACTCCTCATCCAAGAAGCTTATGGGCAAGTTCATAATAAAGGGCTCCTTTCCCCTTCACTGTCCCCCAACGATTACTGTTCTGAGTCCTTAGGTCCCACCTTCTGACAGTATTTTGAAGGGTTTGACACCTTTTAAAGGTAAGATCAGGCATGCAGAAATAGGTTTCTGAGGGTGAGCTTTGGGGGTTTTACTTTCTTTCTGCCCAGCATTACTTGAGTAAACTTTTGGCTGCCTCCACCAAAGAAAAAGCAGCCCACCTTGCCTTCCCTTCCTATGACGAAATAAACTTCTGGAACCGTGAGCCAAAATAACGTCATTCATTGTCAGGGGAAAGTCTGGGACGTAGCTGTCAGCTTCTTGATGAAGAACTAAGTGACCCTGGGATTGGGATTCCGTTTCTCTCAGGAACAGCAAGAGCTCTTTAGGGCAAGGCCCATGCACTAGGCAGGGTTTTGTAAAAAAATTTCACAGTGCTACAATTAGTTATCGCTTTTAAAATGATATTGCTGGTATCAGAGGCAGAGGAAACTTGGGAGTTCTAGAAGACTATGATGACACTGAAAAGTTACAGCTCCCTAGCTAAGCTGCCATGCTAATCATGGCAGAGGATGTGGTCAAAACCTCATGCCTAGTCAGCTTGCAGTCAAAACACAGGCCTGGCTAGGCCCAGGTCCAGTGGGTCAGAAGTCATGTCTGGTGAGGTGTAGACCCGTTGGGTGCCTCCACAATGGTCAGCAAGCTTATGATGGTCAGGCTGGCTTGAGAATCTCCAGGGAGGGCTATCCTTGCCCAGAATAAATGACAGATCTCAGGTGGCCATGGTGGAAGGCTGATGGTATTGTGCAGCACTCACCATGAACACTATGCATATTTATTTCATGTGAAATCAGGGATTTATAAACCTTGCGCACTGGGAGGACCTTTGAGGGTGGATGAATTTGATTTGCTGGGGCCAGGGGTGAAATGATTACCTCATTTACATGCAGTAGCATGGTCCTATGATAAGAAGAACATAGTACTTGATTATCTTATGGACCCTTTTCTGATAAGAAAACCTGCTCAGGAAGCACGTAGGAATTCCTGGAAATACTCCACCCCATGCCATTTTTTTATTTAACAATGCCTTTCAATTGTACTTGGAGATTTTTCCCCATCCATAGGCTTGAATAAGAATGACACCCATAGGATTATATATTTGAATAATTGGTGGAACTGTTTGGTAAGGATTTGGAGGTGAGGCCTTGTTAGAAGAGGTGTGTCACTAGGGTGATCTTTGAGGTTTCAAAAGCCCACACTATTCTTCCCCAGTTTGCTCGCTCGCGCTCTCTCTCTCTCTCTCTCTCTCTCTCTCTCTCTCTCTCTCTCCCTTTCTGATCTCTTAGCTACTGCTTCAACACATTGCTACCTGCCTGCTGCTATGCTTCCTGCATTTATAGCCATGGACCCAGATTCTGAAACCCTAACCCCCCCCCCCCCTGAGCTTTTTTTCTCTAAGTTGCTTTGCTCATGTTGCTTTGTCACAGCACCAGAAAAGCAACTAAGACAAGGTGATCTTGAACTATTGAAAATATTGCAGCCATGCAGTGTCACACACCCGCAATCCCAGTACTAGGGGAGGCAGAGGCAGGTGCATTCCTGTGAGTTTGAGGTCAGCCTGCTCTACAAAGCAAATCCAGGACAGCCAAGGCTACACAGAGAACCCCTGTCTTGGAAAATCAAAACAAACAAAAAAGCCAAACTTTAGACAGAGTACAAGGAATCTTATGAAAGAAGGGGGAGATAGTAAGATCTGGAGGGGACAGGAGTTCCACAAGGAGAGCAACAGATCCAAAAAATCTGGGCACACAGGTCTTTTCTGAGATCGATACTCCAACCAGGACCATTGATGGAGATAAGTTAGAATCCCTGCATAGATGTAGCCCATGGCAGTTCAGTGTCCAAGTGGGTTCCATAGTAATGGGAACAGGGACTGTCTGTGACATGAACTGATTGGCCTACTCTTTGATCACCTCCTCCTTGAAGGGGGAGCAGCCTTGCCAGGTCACAGAGGAAGACAATGTGGCCACTCTTGATGAGACCTGATAGACTAGGATCAAAAGGAAGGAGAGGAAGACCTCCCTTATCAGGGGACTTGGGGAGGGACATGGGTGGAGAAGGAGGAGGGAGGGTGGAATTGGAAGGGGAGGAGGGAGGGTGGAATTGGAAGGGGAGGAGGGAGGGAGCTACAGGGGGGACACAAAGTAAATAAACTATAATTAATAAAAAGAAAAAAAATATTGCAGAGAGTTAACACAGAGAGTGAAGAAACATTCCTACTAAGAATGAGTGAAACATGAGTGACAGTAACATTGCTAAGTCTTTGAAAAGTCAGGGAGAAATTGCCTTCTCAGTTCATATCCTTGTGTCAACATTCAGAAGTTACATCTCCTTGAATTGTTGAAGCAAAGACCTTAATCCTCATTTGATCGTCTGCATAATAATGATGATAAGTGGCCAAAATGGTTTCATTTGCATTAAGTAATTGATATCAAAGATTGCTCAAGAAGATCTATGTCCTGGGGATAGATTAACTAGGGCAAGTATTATTTATATGAGCGTATGTGTGTATGGTCTGGACTTCAATAAAAGGTATAATAATTGTGAGTGTCAATTTGCTTCACTAAATGATATTCAGAAATCAGAAATATGTAATAAAATACTTGGGAAGTAAAATAAAAAATTAGTCAATATAATATTGAGTCAGAATAATTTGAGTCCTTGATTAAAATAAAATATACCCGTGTTCAAGAATAATATCAAGATACAGAATATCTTTTCTGTATCATCTCATTTGCTCATTGCTATTCAGAGAATGTTTTTAGTAACCAAATTTATACTTTAGATCTGGATACAATTCTGGATTTAGGAAATATGAATACATAGGGAAAATGTCTCTGATTTCATCCTATTTTTTGACCATATAATTTGTTTTACAACTGACCATAAATTAAGTATTAGCTTAAATTTGCATTTGGTAGTGTCCATATCAGATTAATTCTATTGAATACCTGGCTCAATGAGTACATAGCAGAATTATGATTTAGGTACCTGAAAATTGTATAAGGTAAGAAAGGGAAAAGAAAACATGCTGCCCCAGTGCAGAGTTTTAACATGACACATGAGAAAAATTGTATAGGCTCCAGACCCCGAAGATGAACATAAACCTTGTATTGATGATTGACCCATAGATAAGAGTGTGCTCTTAGTTACTTTACTAAACTCTTGTTCAGAGATGACTTGTGATCTGTGGCTAGTGTTCACCATAGTTGTCACTTTCCTAACAAAATTATCTTGAGAATTCATTTAAAGTTTTAAACAGAGGAACACAACAGAGTTAGTCCTTTATACTTAGACTGAAAGAAGAACAAGTTTGTATGCCTCAAGCGAAGTGCAAGGTTATGACAGCGGATGGGTATTAAATATAACACAGTATAAAGAAGGGTTTCAACAGTATTCTGTGGGTCCAAGTGAGTACTGTGTCATCTTTTTTCTCTGTGTGCGATCATTTCTGGGCAAGTGTTATTAGAATACAATGCTATTTGACAAGGAGCCAGGATCAGAAATTCTTCACACTCTGGATAAACCTCAGTGGATTAAAGAAGGCATATCAAAGGAATAATCTTGGAAAAAATGTTATTCATTTCTAAAAGGTTTCCCACAAAATCCCCATAGCATCTTCAAACCACATGATGCTATCAGAGTGCTGTCAGCATGTGCTGGGCTCAGCAGGATGGCTGGTCTCTTTGGCTTCATTTCTCTAGATCTACGCCCTAATCTCAATTTTCCATCTTAACAAAGGATAGTGAATAAAACTGACTCAAAGGAAAGAAAGGAGAACATTTACTTGTTTATCCTTGTACTAAAAAAATCGGTAATACGGTCTGAATTTTTTGGACTTGATTCTTGTAAAGCACTAAATCTCTTTTGTGCAGTGAAGGGTAAAGATGAGCTCTGGATAGCACATGCTATTTTCTCAGTCATACTCTACTCACAAATCCTGTTTCTTCATCATTCCCTTTCCAAGTGGCTATAAACAGAGTTTTAATGCTAGTTCAGTCCTTATTGTCTGTATCATTGTGATGTTATTATTTATTATCCCCTAGTAGTCATTTGCTTAACTGGAGTTAGAGACCTCTCACTTCAGGGTAACTTAGGAGAGGACATTAACCATTATAGAAGAAATATCTGAAAATTGGCTAGTCTTCACCGTAGTCTTGATTCTCTCACAAACCTTCTTTCAGGCATACTTGTTTCTTTTTCTTTTCACCCATCACCTTGATATTAAGTAAACAAACAAACAAACAAACAAACAAAAAACCCAGGGATCAAAAAGGTTAAAAAGAAATGTTAAAACATCAATGGTAAGATGCCAGTTAGATTCTGTCTCAGTATATAAGCATTTCCATGTCTGCCTAGAAGTCTTGACTTCCTGCTTGTAGAAATAGGTTCTGGACATCACTCTCTCTTTCTAAGAAATGGTCAATTTTCCATATACAATACATTAAGAATGTGACCAAAGAAATCTAAAGTGACATTGTGGCTTGATATTAAATAATAGAACTCTTCATTCATCCTGATCATAATGGGAATCATATCATGTCATTTTAACTCAGAGAAAGAGACAGCAGTTGTCAGTCATATTCTAATGATGACATAGAATGGTTGAAGAGACTATGGTTCCTCTTTGTGGAAAAATCTTTTTGTAAGAAATGAACTCAACACGTGGAGAAGACACGCAATGAGTATAGAATACAATGTGGTTTCTTCTCCAAGTCAGATCCTTTGCGCTGGCCTTTGCACTTTCTGTTATGAATATTACAATCTATTTATGTTTTATTTTTCTTCACCTCATCTAATTTAAGGTTGAATTGCTGTTACTTTCAACTAGAAAGAAGGTTATTTTAGGAAACACTTTTTAAAAAGGAACGATTTCATAAACCAGGCAAACATGAGGTGGTAGAAGAGTCTGTGTAAATAGAAGATCCTCAGGTCAGATCTGATTCAGGTGTGGATATTGTCCTTGCCCAGCTCTACTCAGAATTCAACTAGAAGGAATTGAAACTAAGGACAACAAAGAAGTTGGGAACTAGGAGGATGCCCAAGTAAATATGGTTCCCATTGTGAGGCAGTGAGAGTCAGCATATGAAGTAACAAACAGTGCCAGGTGTAGTGGAACACACATTGATTCCAAGCACTTGGTAGGTAGAGGCAGGAGGATCTTTGCGGGTTTGAGGCTGGCCTGGTACACATACTGAGTTCCAGGACAGCCAGGGTTACATAGAAAGACCCCATCTGGATTCCTAGTGGAAGGAGGGGAATACCACAAAAACTTTGATCCAAAGTTTACCCTGTCCACAAGATGTGCAGAGATAATTGAGGGAATGACCAACCAATGCCTGGCCCAGCCTGAGACTTACACCATGGGAAAGTGCCAGCCACTGACGTTATAAAAGACACTGTTATGCTTGGAGACAGGAGCCTAGTATAGCTGTCCTCTGAGAGGCTCCATCCAGCAACGAATCAAAACAGACCCTAAGATTCACAGCCTAACACTGGGCAGGGCACAGAGCCTTGTGGAAAAGTTTAGGGGAGGATAGAAGGACCCGGAGGGGACAGTAACTGCACAAGAAGACCAACAGAGCCAACTAACCAGGGCCCAGGGATGCTTATGAAGACTGAAGCACACACCAAGGACCATGCATGAACTGGATCTAGGGCACCTACACAGATGTAGCCGATGGGCAGCTCAGGATTCATGTGGGTCCTCAGGAAAGGGGAGCGCAGGGGCAGAGGCTGTCTCTGACATTGACTTTGTTGCCTGCTTTTTGATCACTTTCCCCTGGCAGGGCTGCCTCCCCAGGCCACAGGGGAAGAGGATGCCCTTAGTCCTGATTCGACTTGATGTGCTCTGTGGGTTGGAAGGGAGAAGGGCTCGCCTCTCTGAGGAGTAAGGGGGGGAAATCCAGGGAGGGTGGGACCCGGAGGAGAGCAGGGAGGAGGCTATGACCGGGATGTAAAGTGAATTAAAAAAACAATATCAATATTAAATAAAATGACTTAATACATAATAATATGGAATATATCCCCTATATATATACGTATCTCATCCTTCATATATATATCCCCTATATATACATATCCAATATATATACATATATATGGGAATGCAATTTTAAACATTACAGATTACAAATTACAAAAATTAAGCTAATCTACCTATCTAACTCTCCTGAGAAGTCTGGGCCTACCCTTGTATGTGTACTACTATTTTTTTTTAATAAATTTCAATCTTGCTTTAGAAAATTTAAAGACCCGCCCTCTCTCAAAAAAACAAAAACAAAAACAAAAACAAAAAACAAAAACAAAAACAAAATTGATTCAACCAAAGAAAACGGAAACACACAGACAAAACTAGTGAAAGCCAGAGTATGTCCTTAATGGGAAGTAGATTCAACTTAGCAAGTAAGTAGCTATGGCAGGAGAGATAATTATGAGGCAGAGTCCATAACACACAGGTAGATATTCTGGTATTAAGGCTCTATGGAGACTAGCACCGAATGATTGTATGATAATTATTCTAGCTGCAGAGGAATGTTTCTGTATTGGTGATATGAGTGTGAATAGAACATTTTGCTATTCAAAACAACCAACCTATTTAAGGAATTCTGCATTAATTATTCATGTATATTGTGTCTTGATCCAATGTAAATATTTTACATTCCTGAATAAGCTCCTAGATTAAAAAATAAATAAATAAACATAGTTAATTTCCCATTTTAAGAACACCAGTCATTGTGAAATTTCAAATTTATGGACTTTTTTTTAAACCACTGAAGTGCTTCTTCATTCTACAACTATGTGCATTTACCACAGCATTTCTTTAATCAAGAGGAGTAGCCTTCTTCCTCTATAGCTAAACATAAGTCAATTTATATGTAACATTTCAGGAAATACCTTATACGAAGAAAAAAAAGCAGTAAGTGCAAATAAGTTTTATAGGCATCTATAATCTTGCAAAATTTAATATGATATTCATGATATATAAGAATTAAAGGGTTGGATGCAAGCCTATCTCATCTCAGAGGCATAACATTTACTATACTATTTTGTCAGTTCTCTGATGCTCTGTGTTTACTTGTATGGTTGTAGGCTGTTTAGGTATGATATTAGAAGGCACCATCCAAGGTCACAAATTTACTAACACTATACCAAGGATAACTATGTGGAAAAAATAAGCACCATATCTTGGATCAGAAAGATCTCTTAGAATTTCAAACACTTTTCCACTTGTTACCATAGATAAGCCTTATTACAATCCTGCAAAATAGGAATTAATGCTTTTTTTTTAAAGGCTTATCCAGTTTTGATAGGGACACTATATAACTTGCCCAAGGTCCTAAGGGAGGACTCTGTTAGGAAGCTAAGGACTGTATTCCATCCTTATATTTTCCTTCCCAGTATGCTACAGCAGTTACACAACAGAATACCTTGTTGGTCCTTGAATGAACTGTCTCAGATATCCTGTAAATGACAGTCACGAAGCCACTTCAGGCACTTTCCAAGCATGGTGCTGCATAACTGGCCCAGGATTGAACTTCTTGAGAATGGTTGAGAAATCAGCTCCCAGAATGTAATTCAGACAGTTTCTTGTCACTAGAAGCGTGACACCCATTGCACCACAGAGCAACCTCAGCTTCTCAGTTACTTAGCATAAAACTCTTCTTGGATCTTATCATGCTGCCAAGAAAGTGACAGATGTTTCTTGGTGCCTATTTCGTAAATTAGCTACTGCTGTCTGCTCAGCCTATCTAGCAAAACTTGTTTATTTCAACTAGCTAAAGTATGCCATAGGCCAGAGTAGAAGCTTTGAGTTTTATTTTGCATGAATATATCAGAAAAAGATATTTAAAATATTGAGCATGAGTATTTTAATGCATTTATAGAGATTATCATTATACATTATATGAAGTATGTAGTTATTATTTTCTGTAATTGTATGTTTACTTTATTGAGAAAATTCTAAGATTAAAGTCTACTAGAAACTAAAGACAATCATACAGTACCCTGAGATACTTTTGTTTCAATTTTGGATAATTTGGGAAAGAACAAAATGCATTCAACCTTGTCAGAAATACAATTTTCTGGGTTACTCAGCATTGAAGAAAGTTAGAATGGTCTCATAATTTCATAAAGGAACAAAATAGAGAACCAGTAAAATAGATGATTAGCTAGTCTGTTTAATAAATAACTACAAAGAAAGGAATTGTTTTTAGTCATTCAATTTCAATATACCAACTTATCTCTCTCAACTGGGAAGTTTTAGTTATGCATGAGCACTGCTTGAATGAGGAAATGGCTAGAGTTAGCACCTTTTCTATATGGCATTATAAGCACCAAGTAATAATAAAATGAAACACGCATTCATTTTATACCAAAGAATGTTGAAGGCAGCGTTCAGCAACCATCAGTGTCTAAGATTTATGATAATTCAATTCTGGTAATTTTTGCGGTGCTTAGAGAGTTCTTTAATGGGTGTGTTCTATCTCCAGCTAACTAGAATCAGTGAGAAGCTAAGGCTTGTAGGAATAGGCTTGTTTTAATGATTGCTTCCAACCTAAAAGTTACTGTCTGCTGAGTTGTTTGCATGGGCTTCTTAGTTCAGGCAGTGTGTATGAGAACACCTTTGATTTATTACTTCATTTTAGAGTTGATTACTGGACTAATCTAACAGCAAGAATGCAATGTTTTGAAAAGTCCTTTAATAATCACTGTTGGTTTTGCTTCATTTGCTGTATTGAAATGGGCAGTCAACTTTCCAAATAAATGTCATATTTTCAGCACAATAACCTTTATAAGTAACCTCATCTTAATGTAGAAAGTCTTAGCCCTTCAGCTCTGAGGGCAGATACTCTCTCTAGTCACAGAATGATGGTGGTAAAACACTATAGCCATGCAAGTTGACTGTACACAGGTTGTTAGAAGAATTTTTTTCCACAGGCATTGAATCCATCTTTATGGCCTTTAGGTGGGTGTCTCTTAATGGAAACCATCCGCTTTTGGCACTTTATCTTGGGATGAGACTTGTGTGGGTTGGACTCCAAATGTTAATGAAGTTGCCTAGCTACCACATTTCAACAGAAGAGAAAATGAGAATTTTGACAATATTTAGCTGCATAAGAAGCTTACCAGGCCTTTGTTGACAAGTAGGTGGTAAAGAGTTTACAATTTTCATCTCCATGTTCTCTTAGAAGGAGGCTGACTGGTGCAAACACTTGGGTAGACAGTCCTATCCTACCATTCCCAGTTTATACCAGTATTCAGTAGCATTCTGTCTAAAGTGTGGCTCAGGAGTTCACCGAAAAGTCAATAAACAAATATTTTTCAATTTTTTGATTTGCAAGGACAATGCAGGGGATTATGAGATCGTGTTGTATGAACCCTAACTATAAGGAATGGGGACAGCAAGGGCAATTTTATGATGCAGGGACTCATATCCTGAGGCACAGAAAAACAAAGGCCTTAAAGATAGGTACCTCAAGAAGCACAGCAGAGCATTTTGAAGGATCTCAAGGAAACTTCACGAGAAGAGTGAGACAAAACTCTGAGCCAATCCAGATCTTAGTCCTAAAGAGGTTGTCAACCTGTGGGTTGTAACCTCCTTTTTAAGGGGGCCTCCTAAAGCCATAAGATATTTACATTAAGCCATAACAGTGGCAAAATTAAGATTACAGTTATGAAGTAGCAATGAAAATAAGTTTATGGTTGAGGATCACCACAACATGAGGAACTGTGTTAAGGGCACTCAGCCTTAGAAAAGTTGAGAGCCACTGTCCTAAAGAAAAGAAATTGGAAATGTTTAAAAGTCATGACTACAGTAAGGAAAAAAAATCATTGGTGACAGATGCTAAGACTCACAGCTGAACACTGGGCAAAGTACAGCGAGTCTAGTGGAAAAGAGGGGGGGAAGAACAAAAGAACCTAAAGGGGACAAGAGTTGCAGAAGAAGGCCAACAGAGCCAACTAATCATGGCCTAGAGGGACCCATGGAGTCTAAAGCACCAACCAAGGACCATGTTTGGACTATACCAAGGCCATCTACATATATGTAATCCCTGGACAGCTCAGGCTTCATGTTGGGGCTACTAGTAAGGGGGAGTGGGAGCTGTCTCTGACATGGACTCTGTTGCCTACTTTTTGATGACGTCCTCTTGAAGGGACTGCCTTACCAGGCCACAGGGGAAGAGGAGGGACTCAGTTCTCATGCAACTTGATGAGCTGGGGTGGATGGGTAAGGGGGCTCCCTTTTTCTGAGAAATAAGGGGAGGGTGATGGGGAAAAGAAGGTATGACAGAGGAGAGGAGAGAAGGGGCTTCGACCATTATATAAAGTCAATAGATAAATAAACTAATTTAAACACACACATATATAAAAAATATTTTTTTCAGACTTCTGGAGGCTTTGATCTTAAGATCATGTCTCCAGCATCCAGTGTGTAGTGAGAATCTTCTTGTTTTGTTTCTACCAGGTAGAAAGCACAAAGACTCACAAAAGCTCTTTGAAGCTTCTGTTATAAGGGCATTTACCATTCACAAGGCTACAGTTCCCTCAGGCTAGTTAACTTCCAAAGGTCCCACCTCTTAATACTCTACACTGGAGATAAGGTTTCAACCTGTGACTCTGAGAAACACATTGAGACCATAGCAGAGGTGAAGTGTATAATGATTAGGGACAGAGAGCTGTGTTTGCAATCCATACATATTCGTGAGTACTGAACATAGACTCTTAGCAATACTAATTTGCTTACTAATGGAAATTTACCAGAAGTACCCACTGACCTGGAGCCACCAAAGAGTTGGGCTGCTACAGTTTTTGGCGCTGGTGGGCTATATTGCCACAGAGGAAAAATGAGAGGAAAGAAGAGCAAAGGAATTTTGGCTGCTAACCAAAATTATTGGTGGAGCTAAAGCGATAGGACTTAATTTTGGCAATGCTTTCTTAGGTTGTTCTGTAGCTTTAAAAGATCAAATCCACTCAGTGAGCCACGATGAGAAGACATCTTATTTAGAAAAATATCAACTGCAACTCACTGTTTTGCTTTGAATATCTTATGGGCTCCTGTTTCTTTCAGCAGTAGCTTTCTCTAATAAACTACTGACATATGCTACAGTCATGATTTTGGAGAAAAAAGAGGCACCATACTTTTACATAATATTCCATATTCCCTTTTTATTGTTTGCTAGCTTTAAACTCTGATGTGTCATGATCCTCCTTTCTCTTAGGACAAGAAGATTGATCTATATATAGATTCTTGTTTAGAATATCTATCATTGGGTCCTCATGAAGAAGGTCTTGTAAACATAGAGGTGACATAAAGGTGAAGTATAATTGTGATGAAATAAAGAGGAATTTTTGTCAACATGTATGAAGAAACAGAAACAGAATATAAGAACTCTGATATGTCAGTCATCTGAATGCTAGTAATGTAAATGAGAAGGGCAGATGTGTGAAAAAAAAATTGAACCAGAAGTTTTTCTTAGGACATGTTAAGTTTGAGATGGCGTCTCAGAAAAATCTAGGATACTGCATCTTAAAAAGAGGTTGTGTAGATGTTCTTACGTAGAGTCATCTTAATAAAGTTAGCAGATGGGATTATTTTGATGGGAGTGTCTTTAATAATTTTTTCATGGATCATCATCAGTTACTATTCAAATACTTAAAGATTTTCTTTTAGTTATGTATCTGGATCAAGCTAATGCATTTGTATCAGGTTCCAAACTTCAAATTACAGCTGCCAAGTTGATAAAGCCAATGTTACTCAATGCTTTTCTTTTCTTTCCTTTACTCTTCTG
Organism: Pachyuromys duprasi; assembly: GCA_028658305.1. NCBI lineage: Eukaryota > Metazoa > Chordata > Mammalia > Rodentia > Muridae > Pachyuromys > Pachyuromys duprasi. The sequence continues at coordinate 43,307,479 of CM053752.1, forward strand.
TCATCCTATACATCTAAGCTAAATCCTTATAAAACAGATATGAACCCAAAATATACCTTAAAATGAATATGCAAAACTTAATGTGAAATAATTTTTAAGTTATCATTTTCTCAGTGACTATAAGTCACATGTGTTCAGCTGATACTCTTACTATTATTAGAATAAACAATGGACACAACAATTACACAGTAACTGGTTAGGGATTATTCCTGAGAAGTAGATGATTTGAAGGCTGTCATTTGGATTTTATAAGGCATTAATGCTTTTATTGTTCTTTTAAAATCAAGAGATAAATCAAACGAAAACATACTGTTTTGCTATGTGGGTTATCTATATTCATTGTCAAAAATTGTTAATTATGTGTACTGTCAAAAGACTAAGCTCTCTCTTTGAGAAATGATTACTTCACAATTAATACTGATGATTCCTAGCAGAGTGTCAACTACATGCGAAGCTCATTAAGTGTGTTTAAAATTTAACTTACCTGGATTTTGGCCATGTGAAAGAAGACTGAACATCTGTTCCTGATTGTGTAGGATTGAGGGTGATTGTCGGATAAAGGATATGAGATTAAAGCTAGCACTACTTCGGTCAAATGACTTTTCTAAAGTGAATTTGATTTAACTATGGTCTTTAAGTAGGGAAATTATTGTTTTGAATGTGTTAAAATTTGTAAGTCTCCCTAAAAGTCACTTATGAATTGAGCAAGGTACCATATTCCTATAATCCCAAGACTAGTGACACCATGGCAGCAGGATAATGAGGTCAAAGCCAGTCTATGCTACATAGTGAGTCTCTAAAATCGTTATTTAAAGATTGAATATGCAGCTGCAGAGATGATTCAGCAGTTAAGAATATATTGAGTCCGGATTCTCTAGAGGTACAGAACTTATAGAACAAATGCACACACACAAGATTTTTAGAATGGCTTACAGGTTGTGGTCCTGATAGTCCAACAAAAGCTGTTTATCAACAGAAGTTCCAAGAATCCAGTGATTGTTCAGTCTGAGAGGCTGGGTGTTTTACTTGATCTTCAGTATACATAAGATTTTCTAAGAAGTAGGCTCTAATGCCAGTGAGAGAATTGCTAGCAATAGTGATGGTAAGTGGGCAAAGGAAGAACAAGCCTCCTTCTTCCACAGCTTTTAATATGGGCTGCCAAGAGAAGGTCAGATGAGACGTATATCTTTGTACCTCAGATGGTCTGGATTAAAATTTATCTTTCTATTTCAAAGAGCTGGATTAGATGTGGGTCTTCTCACTTCAAATGATTTCATTAGCAACAACAACAACAAAAATCCCCTCACCGGTATCCCCAGACATTTGGATTTTAGTGAATTCTGGATATAGTTAAGATGACAACCAAGATTAGCCATTACAGTACCAATACTGCTTTTTCAGGTCCCTAGACTTACATTGTGCAGCTCACAGAGCCTCTCTCTCCACCCCCAGGGGATCTGATGCTCTCTTCTGGTGTCTATACGCACTTCATGTGCACACATTCCCACCACTGCCACTCAAACAAAATTAAAAATAAATGAATACTCAAATAATTAAATTAAAATTAAAATAATTGGTTATGTTCATTCAGAAGGCAAAGAGAGGGTGGTGGCACATTGGAGGCCAGCCAGTCTTAGTTACAAAGTATGGTCATATATCAATAATGAGGGGAAATGAAATGGAATATGCAAGTTTCCATATCTTAAAAGAGAAATATTCAGCAATCTCTAACACTTTTATTTTTATACTTTCCAAGCTGGATAGTGGTGGTGACTTATGCTTTTAGTATGACTGATATCTCAAGGAAATGCATGTAACACATACAGACTTCACAGGGTGGAGATTTGTCAAAAAACAAAGGGAACAATGATCATGGTAAATGGCATGCTTTTCTTTGTATATCAGGTTCTCAAATTTACATGAAAATGGGAAAATCACTGTAATATAACCTTATAAAATATTCTTGGAATAAAAATGTGTGAGATATTTTAAGTTCCAAGACTAAGCTGATTAAAAAAAAAAAGGCTCTATGAGCCAAATGAAATAGCTGCTAATAAAAATACTTGTTCAGTTAGAGTAGGGCTTGTAGTATCACAACAGAGCCTTATTTTAAGGCCGTCATTTCTCTTTTATTTTTCTAAATGAAGGAATTGTTATTTAATGCATTTTTAACTTTTAACTGAATAATAAGACATGTAGACTTCAATAAAACCAAAATTAAAGAAAACATTTGCATTCATTTTCTTTTGATTAAATTTTATAGAGTACATAAAACTAATCGAACCAGTTAGTCTGCATTCTTGGTAAAGCATTGCCTGTTTTTTGATACAAGGAAGTAAAAATACCTAAGATATATAAATTAGTATTGGCTCACATGCATGTGCTTTACCAGCCTTATTCTTGTTTGAAACCAAAGACCTGAAAACTCCTTTCTACAAATTCATTTTTATCCATGAATCTGACTGCATGAAGATGTCAGTAATACCTGCAAAAAGAAAAGCAAAGATTTCATGTAAGCTCAGAAGAGGAGTAATACAGAAATGTCAGTGGGGTGCCCTTCACATCTTTCCAGAGTGGAGACAGCTTCAAGCTGGTGCAGAGGGAAATGAGGTGTCTGATAGGGAGGAATTGGAACGGGTGTTTGGGTGTTTATATACGTGTGAAGAAGGCTGCTGATGTGGCTAAGATTTGTCTGAAGAGTGGTGGGAATAGCACAACCGTCTCGCCATGCCAATTATGTCCCTAATTCAAAAAATTGAGCAAGTTTTATGATGACAGCTAGCTTCTGATTATCTGACATTATATCTATTATAAATGCTCTTAAAAGGCAAAATTATACTTGCTATTAATTGATCTTGGTACCTTCCAATATATACAAGGATACATGTCTCTTTTTGCCCCTTATCTTGCCTTTTAAGAACAATCTATTTAAAGGAGACTTCTGCCTCAAGGCATCTTATAATTGGGAGTTATAAATAAATAGGTCAATAAAAATTACCATATCCATTTAGACTGAGTTTGGAGAGATTGCATTAAGTTACGTACGCTAAGGAATTATGAGAATGAGCCAATGCTGAAGCTGGTAGAGAAAACATATCAGTGTGCGGCTGCTCCTGTAACACATCACAACAAATCCAACAAACTCAACATCAACTTATTAGTTCCCAGTTCAAAATTCAAAGGTCTGAAATGAGCTTCCTTCGGCTAAATCTCAGATTGTAGCTTTGCTCCTTCTGAAGGTTCTAGATGAAAATCCTCACCTTTGTCTTTCAGTTTTATGGAGCTTGTGAATTGCTGGGCTCAGGGCGCCATTCTCTGTGTTTGAAGTCACCAGCGTAGAACCTTCTCAGGCTGTATTATTCTTGTCTCCCACATTCTTCCAAATCCATTAGACCCGCCATCCTGTCTCAAGATTTTTAAAGCAGTCATATCCACAAACTTGCTTATGCCATAAGCTAAAAATTTTATATTCACAGATTCTGAAAAATAAGGCATGGGCATATTTGTGTATACACACACACACACACACACACATACACACATACACACACACACACACACACACACACATATATATATACAGTGTGTGTATATATATATATATATTTATATATACACTGTCTACCAGTAAAAAACAGTACAGTCATCAAAATTAATGCAATAAATATAAAAGATCGGAAATGTAAAAAAATAAGAAAAGAGTGGACTATTTTACTTCTTAAGACTGAAGGAAAATCCTTAGTCATATGTCAGTATTGGTATAATGTTCCTTTGGAATGTATACACCTTACCCTTGTTCATTCAAATGCTGATTTCTATCCCCCACTCTCGGGTTTCAATCCGGATATTGCACTGTGTTACTTATTCTAAGCATCCTGTCCCATCTTTATGTAAACAAAATAAAGCAACTAGACACAATGCTGAGCTGGGAGGAGCCAGAGGGCAGGAAATGAGTGGGAGGAGAAAAGATGAGATAGAAAGGGAAAGAGCTAGGAGAAAGCATGAAATGAGGTGGAAAGATGGACTGGACCTAATATATCACAAAAAGCAAGTACAATGTGGGAAATCTAATGTTAGGAAACTGTGAGGACTTGAAGGTTTTAGGAGGGAGTAACTATTGCCCAGCATTGTGTTCTAGGTTAACTAAAATCCCAGTCTCTGTGTGGTAATTTGGTTATACAGCTGCATAGCACTAGCAGTAGCCTTACTGAAAGACAATTATTAGTAAATGTTAATATTTACTTACAACAAATTGCGCCAACTTACCTAAGTATCCACACCCTTTCAATCATACTTTATCATAATTTGGTGGGGGGAATAAGTTCCCAGTGATAAAACCCAAACTTAAAAACTAAAAACTCCCAGGTCAGTTCCTATCTTTTTTTTTTCTGTGTGTGTGTTTTTAAATGTAATTTATTTATTTTTATATCAATCACAGGTTAGGTACTTTGCATCCCACGCATAGCCCCCTCCCTCATTCCCTCCCACTCTCCCCATCCCTCCCTCATCTCCTCCCCGCCCACTCCAAGTCCACCAACAGGGGAGGACCTCCTCCCCTTCCATCTGACCCCAGATCATCCTGTCTTGGCTGGCTGCAATGTCCTCCCCTGGGATCTAGCCAGGCTGTTACTCCCTGGCGTGTATGGGGGAGGGTCAAAGAGCCAGCCATTGAGTTAATGACTGAAACAGTCCCTGTTCCCCTTACTAGGGTCTTCAGTTGGACACCGAGCTACCATAGGCCACATCTGAGCGGGGGTTCTAGGCCATATCCATATATGGTCCTTGGTTGGAGAAACTGTCTTGTAAAAGACCCCTATGCCCTGCTCAGTTTGGTCTTTGTGGAGCTCTTGTTCTGGCCAAGTCTTACTAACTTCCCATATTTTTATTATTACTTCCCGCCCTCTGCCAAAGGCTTGATTGTGAGTCTTAATATCTGCTTTGATAC
>CM053752.1:43312923-43351592 GCA_028658305.1 Pachyuromys duprasi
AGCAATGGAGGAGGGTTCCTCTTTCTCCACAACCTCTCCAGCATGTGTTGTCACTAGAGTTTTTGATCTTAGCCATTCTGGTGGGTGTAAGGTGAAATCTCAGGGTTGTTTTGATTTGCATCTCCTTGATGGCTAAGGATGTTGAGCGTTTCTTTAAGTGTTACTATCTTTTTAAGAGAGACACTTAAACCAGGAGCAAAAGACAGTCTCCTGTGGGCAGACCTGAGACTGAGCAAAACTGGCTGCTACTGCATTTTAACTGAGGGGTAAATAAGCATGGCTTCTTTGTACTGTGGCTGGCTCAACTGGCTCAGCCCCACAGCCATGGCAGGAAAGAAAGGAACTGAATATTGGATATTTGTGATAGACATTATGATGTCGACCCTTGAAGAATAAAGATTTCATACCTTTTTGCTGAATCAACTGCTACAGAATCCTTGGCTGCCAACATGCTTCATAGATCACCCTAATCGAAGAGATTTGTCTCTTGCCAAATGACAACTATCTTTCAGATGACAGACCATATGCCATCACTCTGAAAAATAAAACATGCTTTCTTCCCAACTCTCTGAGAACAATAAACTGTTTAAAATAACAAAGCAATATAAATGTTGGTTTAATGGTATACAAAGGAATTAAACACATGACACAATACGTTCCTTATATGAGGATAGTAAATAAAATCACATTCCATGCTCTTTACAATAAATGTAAGAGAGTGAATTACTAATTAAAAGGGAAACAGAGCTGAGGAGATCAGTGGGAAAGTGCTTGGTATGCCATCATGAGAATCTGTGTCTGGAGCCCCAGTAGCCACAAAAAACGTTGGTCATGCATTGGGTGCTGTAAGCCCAGTGCCAGCGGTACAAAAGTGGGCAGATTCTGGTTGAAACCGTGAGCTACATTGTGTAAACATTAAATTTAGAAAGCAAAGGTATCTACAATCTGACAGCAGAGTAAAACAGGGAGTTTATCAGTTTAATGGATAAAAGATTGACTCATGAAGAAGATAAAAGAACTTCAGTTATGCTCATGAATAATAACAGAGTTCCAAAGTACACAAAGCACAAATGGAAAAGGAAAAATACACAAATCTACACCTAAACAGTCCTCTCTCCTGACTGATGAAACAAATAGATAATAGCCAGTAAAAGTATGGAAGATTGAATAGGGATTTTAAGAATTCCCTTTTTATAATTGTTGTAGCAGACAGAAGTCAATGGATATATGAAAATTTGAAGAGTCTGGAACATTTCTCATTCATAATTGTTATAAAAAGTAGATGAGAGTTACTTGTCTTGTTGCAGCAACTAAATATCTGACAAAACAATGGAAAGAAGGGAGGGTTTACTTTAGCTTACAGTTCCAGCAGAAACAATCCATCAGGGCAGGGAGAGCGTGGTGGCAGGAGAAGAAGAGGTCTGCTTACATTCCATGCACACTCAGGAAGCAGAGCGATGAATGCTTGCGCTCAGCTGGCTTTCTCCCATACATTTAACTCAGGACCCAGTCCAGAGAATGGGTTAAGGCGGGCCTTTCCATCTCAATTAGCATGATCTAAAAAATTCCTCATATACATGCCAAGAGATTGGTTTCCATGGTACTGTTAAATCTAATCAAAGTGACAATCATGGTCAAGCATCACAAAAGTTCTGAAGACGTGAATGATTCCAAAAGCATTCCCAGACTCCTGATGCAATTGACCTTTGAGGGCACCACACTCAACAAAGTGCAGGAGAAGCAGTTTATATTGTGGGCCATGCTACAAGTCTCACTGGATTCAAATAAATGAAAATGTGTTCCTTTATTGAACAAAATTTGGAAATATCTTAGGAGTAATATTTAAATATTCCTTCTTTGTAATTTGTACTTCTCTTTACTAGTTACTGTTTCTTTGTTTAAGATCATTGTATGTGTTTGAAATTGCTGGTTCTTCAAAAGGTAATTTTTTCACTAAGAGATATAAGCCCACTGTATTGTAGTTCTTTGTATTAATAATGCTTTCATTGCTTATGGTAAACAGTGAGAGAAAGACATATGTAGTTTGTAAATGTGGCTATGCTGTTAAGAACAGTTGATGTTTTTGCAAAAGACCCATGTCCTGCTCCTAGAACCCATTTGAGGAGGTTGACAACTATTTCTGTGAACTTCAGCTCTAATATAACAAACGCCACTTTGCGGCTTCCTTAGCTCTACACTTGCATGTAAATATCTAGAAACTATACGTAATTAAAATTAATAAAGTATATATTTAAAATTAAAAAAACAAAATCAAATAAATGAAAATATACACAGCATGTTCTGTGAACAGAGTCATTGAAGGCGATTCATAAATTCAACAAAATTAAATTAGAAGTTAGTGAAAAGAAGATACTTAGAAATTGAGAAACCAACATTTTAAGGAACATGTAAACAAATGAAGAAAATAAAAATAACTAGAAATTTTAGAAGAAATAATAAAATCACGACATAAAAATAATGTGCTGTGGTTAAAACAGGATTCATTGTGAAGTTTATCACTCCAAATGCTTAATATTACAAAGGAAATGATGAAATGACCTATGTTTCAATCACTTGGATCTAGATAAACCAGAGAAGAAAGGAAGAAAAAAATAATAGATATATAAGATGAAAGCAACAGAAAAATAATCAACAAAATCAAAACTCATATGTTCATGGGCCTGGGGTACATCATAGAGGCTGAATAGTTACTTGCCATACAGGAGGCTTTAGAGTCATGAGGAAAGAAAAATACCAGATAAAACAGTAACAGGACTGCTTCTGAAGAAGGAAAGAAGAAAGGAAGAAAGACATACAGACACCTGCACACAGAAATGCTGATATTCAGAAAGAATGCAGGACGATTATTACATATCTTCCAGACAAGAAAGGATAAGGGAGTATGTGGAAGAATAATTTACTAGCCCACTTGAAAATTTGCACAAAACAATTTTCTAAAAAGTCAACAGTTTAATAGCAGAATATATTATATAGCTCTTACTCATTTCAGGTATTAAACATGCACGAAAAACAAATCTTTCTACAAAGAATGGCCAGGCCCATTTGGTGAGAGAACTTGTGAATTCTATTAGACAGTTAGGAAGAATGTACCATCATACTACAAAAGTTATTCCACAGAAGTAGAGAGACAGGGCTGGAAAGTTGATTCCGTGCTTTTAAGCACTTGCTGCTCTTGCAGATGACCTGGGTTTGATTCCCAGCAGCCACATAAGAGCTCACAACTGTCTATCACTTCAGTTTCAGGACATCCGGCACCCTTTTCTCACCTTCTGACACTGGTAGGCACAAGGCATGCATGTGGCACACAGGCACACAAGCAGCATAACACTCATGCACATAAAAGAACAACATAGCTGTTTTATAAGAAGTAGAGGGATGGTTTGTACCTTGTTATAGGAAGCTAACACCAGCCCAACACAAACATACGCACAGAATGAAAAATAAAATTGGCATTAATCATTTAAAGGTAGGCATGTTTGGCTTTAGTTAATATACTTCATCATGTAATGTGCTGCTTTCTCTTAACCTGGGGCCAGGAAAAAAAATGTTTATTTTCTATACTTCCACCCAGCATTGTGTTGGAAACCCTAGTCAAAGCACTGAGGACAGAAATTCAACCATGGTGATTAGGAAAGAAGGTATGAACTTTCACTCACAAATCTAGTATATATAGAATGTAGAAAGAGTATGCAGCCATATGAATACTAACACGTACATTAGCAGGCACACAAGAGATACAAATCTTGAGCAATAGACACCACATACTATAACTTATAAAACAATATGGTTTAAAATGAATTAAAAATCAAGTATCCTGAAAAAGATCAACTAATGTTTGATATATATATATATATATATATATATATATATATAATTTATGCTTGCTTGCAGTTATTTTAATAAAATTTTATTGAAAAAGACTTTATTGGGCTGGAGAGATGGTTCATTTGTTAAGAACACTTGCTGCTCTTGCAGGGGACTGATGTTCAGTTTCCAGCATTTACAGGGTGGCTCACATCTATCTGAAACTCTGGTTTCTGAGGATCCAGTAGTCTCTTCTGGCCTCTATGGAGATCAGGTATGTATGGGGTACACAGACACACATGTAGACAAACCACCCATATGCACAATTTATAAAAATGTCGGAGTATATAGAAGCTATATGCTTTGAGAGAAGAGTAAGAATGCCATGAATAAATCAAGCATTAGTCTTGGGAAGCATGACAGCATTCAAGTGTCAACGATTCCTAACTTACACTTCCTGTTCTGTTTCTTCAACCTTCTGATTACTCTCCCTCACTTTGTGCTCACTCACTTTGGATACTCCCCTTTTAGTGTCCCAAGCTACACCTCTCAGTGTCTTTCTCTCTGAGTTTCACTCTTCAGCTGAGTGACAGGTACCTCAAACTCAACATTCTAGTACTAGGAATAATTAATGAGGAACTTCCTCTAATCTTATCATTTATGCTAGCTTATCTTACAACCTAGGCTACTAACAATTCCCCTTGCTTTCTCATTTACCACTGTAATCTTTACCCAACAGGTGTCTGATTTCAGTTACCTGAAGAGCTGGGACCGAAAAGCTGCTTAAGGGCCCTTCATACTAGCCCACAACCTGTATCCAGTCAACTGCCTGCTTCTCTATTCTCATCTTTGACCTTCATCCTGTTTGCATTTGGGCCCAGTGCCAAAGGTACTTTATCAAATGCAAACTGGCCTGTGAGTAGGATAAAGAACAATGAAACTTTGAGGGTACTAGTCAGACCACATGTCTGATGATACTCTCTGCTTACAATATGTGACCTTGGTCAACTTAATAGCTTCTATTTCCTCATGTCTGCAATGAGGAAACCATAATGCTGACTACGACTTTAGGAACTTGAATGATTCACTAAATGGTGTTTGCCTAGTTTGAGGACTTCAACTAACTATATTATTTTATGTAAGCATATTAAACGTATATAAGCATGTGCATACATATGTATACTCATCTATGAACAATTAATGGTTAACTATTACTCTTTCCTCAAGTTGGCATACAAAGCTATTGTCTTTTATTTTTGTTTGCATTGATTGTGTGTGAGGGTGTACAGACCATCACGTCCATGGTAGCCAGAGGCCAGCTTTTAGGAGTCAGTTGTTTTCCTCTGCCGTGGTTTGTAGGGTTCACACTAAGGTCCTCAGGCTCATGCTGTAAGTGTTTTCACCTGCCCACCCTCTTACCTGCCAGCTGCCAGCTATTCTGATTTAAAAAAAACCCAAAACATTATTTAGCTTATATGTTAGTTATCTTTGGGCCTCATTTTCTGTAAAAGAAAGTCGAAATTTGTTTTTATAAAGGGCTATGAACAGGGCCAATACTTTGACCTTCTTATATGGTAGGGCCTTTTTTTTTCCTTTACTACCTGTTTTTCCTAAATTCTTTAACACATTTGAAATCTTTATATAAGTTAGTGTGGTTTTCTGTGATGTTTCCTGGGTTACATCTTTTTACCCAGAACAACAATGTATAAAGCAAGCATGAGGTTTGAAAGAATCAGCCATGGGTGAAATATGATCCAGTCTGTGAGCTGTAGAACCACACCCAACTAAACTCTTTCCCTCATGTGACTGGCGGTGTCACTTAATTTCTGAGTGATTTGTATTGATGTGGATGCAACAAGTTCTGGCCAGGAATAATGGTTATGCTCTTTCTTTTCTCTCTTTCTTTCTCCTCTGTCTTCCCTCTTACCCCCCTTTCTCTCTTTCATTCTTCCTTCCTTCTTTCCGTCTTCTTTTTTCCTTCCCTACCTCCTCCATTTTTTTCTTTTACCTTCTCCCCCTCTTCTGAGAAGCTGTTTAAACTGCAAAACTAACATCACTTTCCACTGATTTCATAGTATCTACAGAGTCAAATGATTTTCTTATCTGTAAATGATGTGTACTGAAACTGGTGTGTGAGTTAATACATGCAAAGCATACAACTCCTGGCTGCCTTATGGACATATACCCAAAAGACACTCCACCGTACAACATGGACATTTGATCAACCATGTTCATAGCAGCTTTATTTGTGATAGCCAGAAACTGGAAATAACCCAGGTGTCCCTCAACTGAAGAATGGATAAAGAAAATGTATGTTTACACAAGGGGGTACTACTCAGATATTAAAACAAGAAAACCTTGAAATTTGCAGGCAAATGGATGGAACTGGAAAAGACCATCCTGTGAAGTAACCCAGACCCAAAAAGACATGCATAGTATGTACTCACTTACAAGCAGATATTAGCCATATAGTACAGAATAACCATGCAACAGACCCAAAGAAGCTCAGTAATAAGGAGGGCACAAGGGAGGATACTTGAATTTTACTGAGAAGGGAAAATATAATGGGCAGCAAAAATATCTGAAGAGAGAACAGGATGGGAGAGGGAGTATGAAGGGGACAGGGTGGGGAAACAGGATGGACAACAGATATTGGGAAAGCTCGGGGCAGGAGGACAGTGGGTTTGCACACAGAAGAGAAACTAGGAGGGGGCATTTCAGAGACAAGCTGGGGACCTACAACAGGGTAGGCTCCAGGGGAAATATGGGAGTGACTTTAGCTGAGTCACAGAGACTGAAGAGGCCACCCTCTCCTTAGATAGGACCCCTAGTGGAGGGAAGTGGAACACCCACCCACCCACAAAAACACAAAATTTAGCCTGCCTACAAGATGTACAGGGATAAATATAGAACAGAGATGGAGGGAATGTCCAACCAGACCATGACCCAACCTGAGACCCACCCCATGGAAGAGAGCCAACCCCTGATATTAGCAACCACACTCTGCTATGCTTGGAGATGGGAGCCTAGCATAGCTGTCTTCTGAGAGGCTCCGCCCAATGAATGATGGAAACAAATACTGAGACTCACAGCCAAAGATTGGAGGGAGTGAAAGTAGCCTTGTAGAAGAGTTGGGGGAAAGGACAGGGGAAAGCTCCTGTCCCAGTGTGGACAGGAGCTTCAGAAGAAGACCAACAGAGCCAACTAATCTGGGTCAAGGGGGGCTTGCGGAGAGTAAAACACTATCCAAGAATCATGCAATGGCTGGGTCTAGGCCCCCTACATATATATACCCGATAGGCGACTTGGTCTTCTTGTCGGTGCTGTTTCTGACATGGACTCTACTGCATGTTTTCAGTCACTTAACCCTGGTGGAGCTGCCTTGCCAGGCCACTGTGGAAGAGAATGCGTTCTGCCCTGATGCTACTTGAAGTTCTAGGGTGGGTTAGTAGGGGGGTGCTTTCCTGAGGGCTAGTGGAGGGAGGAGGGGGGAAAGGAGGAGAGGAGGATGGGGGACTATGATTGGGATGTAAAGTGAACAACTAAATAAATAAAGTAAAAGTTAAAAAAAAAAGATGACCTTTAGTCTATGACAATACTGGAAAATGGCTGAACTCCTGACTTGGCAGTGTATGTCTTTAACCACTGAGCCATCTTAATGTGGCCCAACTTTAACCACTTCTTATCTACATTCTTTTATTTGTTATTTCTTCTTTTACTTCTAGGGTAGTAAGGAATGAACCCAGAACCTCACTCACAGCATGTAAATAATTTGTTGTTGGACATAGTCCCAGCCCTGCTACTCCTTTTTTACTTTGAGACAGTATTTCAGTCTGTAATAAGACAGTTTCTTAATGAGTGTTCCTTCTCTTCCAGCTCAGATTACAGGCCTGCAACACCAAGTTATTAAAAATAGTCTTTGAAAATTGAATTTTCCCATTGACTAGATGTTTGATAGTTTTGAATGGAAGAACAAATATTTTGAACCAATTTATTCACAAAATAAGATTGTACAAAGTTAAGTGAAATAATTTTATGTACAAATTCATCATGATTAAATAATACTATCGTTATCACTTAATAAAACCCATTAAATCCTCAAATTACTCTCAAAACACTCAAATGCTCTCAAATTCCATGCCTCACAGTAGATGAATTATTTAATAAGCAGGAGGACCTGTTTGATTCTGAGTGCAAACCACTAAGCCATATTCCTTACATTTAGTTTTCTTTTTTTTTTTTCCATGCAAAAATTTTATTTTAAATCTAGGACAAGTGAATCCTGACTTCTGTAATTGCCTGAGTTAACAATGAATTCTTCGCTTCGTTATTTATAAAAACATAATTTTCTTGAGGATGCGTTTGTAAATCTAAACCTAAAGAAAACAAGCTTAACAAAACAAGGCGGGGCTTGTAACATCCGTATAATTGCAAATTCATGACTCAAGCAATGAAATCCTAAACCTGAAAACTGGGGTTGGGGGATGGGGGGTGCGGAGGCGGGAAGCATTCTTTTCTTTTCTTTTAAAGGTTTACTTATTTATTATATGTACAATGTTCTGTCTGAATGCACCCTGCACACCAGAAGGGTACACCAGATCTCATTACAGATGGTTATAAGCCACCCTGTGGTTGCTGGGAATTGAACTCGGGACCTTTAGGAACAACAGCCAGTGCTCTTAACCTCTGAGCCATTTCTCCAGCCCTAGATTTAGTTTTCTTATAGCTTAACTTTATCACCTAAATTCATTGCTTCTTTTACTAAAATTTTATTCTTTTAAAAGAGAAAATAGACATCTATTCAGTCCATTTGATTTAGGGCCTCTGTAAGTGCCCTTATTTCCCTGTTTAGCTTCTGTCTGGATGACCTGTCCCTTGGTGAGAACAGGGCGTTGAAGTCTCCCACTATTAAGGTGTTGGGATCGAAGTGTGATTTCAGCTTTAACAGTGTTTCATTTGCAAATGTAGGTGATCTTGTATTGAGGCATATATGTTCAAAATCGTGACGTCTTCCTGGTGGAATTTTCCTTTGATGAGAATGAAGTGCCCCTCCTCATCTTTTTTGATTAATTTCAGTTGAAAGTCTATTTTATTAGATACTAGGATCGTCACCCCAGCTTCTTTTCTAGGTCCATTTGCACAGCACAGGCTCTAAGAGCAACAATCAATAAATGGGACCTCATGAAACTAAAAAGCTTCTGTAAAGCAAAAGACACTGTCGTCAGAAAAAAACAACAGCCTACAGACTGGGAAAGGATCTTCACCAACACTCTATCTGACAGAGGGCTAATATCCAGAATATATAAAGAACTAAAGAAGTTAAAAGGCAAAAAATCAAGTAATCCAATTAAAAAATGGGGAACAGAGCTAAACAGAGAATTCTCTGTAAAGGAATGTAAAATGGCAGAGATTCATGTAAAGAAATGCTCAACATCCTTAGCCATCAGGGAGATACAAATCAAAATGACCCTGAGATTTCACCTTACACCCATCAAAATGGCTAAGATCAAAAACTCAAGTGGCAACACATATTGGAAAGGTTGTGGAGAAAGGGGAACCCTCCTCCATTGCTGATGAGAATGTAAACTTGTACAACCACTTTGGAAATCAATCTGGCGCTTTCTCAGACAATTAGGAATAGCGCTTCCTCAAGATCCAGCTATACCACTCCTAGGCATGTGGCCAAAATATGCTCAAGTACACAACAAAGACATTTGTTCAACCATGTTCATAGCAGCTTTTTGCTTAATAGCCAGAATCTGGAAACAACACAGATGTCCCTCAACTAAGGAATGGATACAGAAATTGTGGTACATTTACACAATGGAATATTACTCAGCAATTAAAAACAAGGAAATCATGAAATATGCAGGCAAATGGTGGGATCTAGAAAAGTTCATTCTGAGTGAGGTATCCCAGAAGCAGAAAGACACACACTGTATATACTCACCTATAAGTGGATACTAGACTTATAAGAGGATAAACATACTGAAATCTATACACCTAAGGAAGCTAAACAAGAAGGAGGACCCAGGGTAAGATGCTCAATCCTCACTTAGAAAGACAAATGGAAGGACATTGGAAGTGGGAGAAAACAAGAAACAGGACAGGAGCCTACAACAGAGGGCCTCTGAAAGACTCTATCTAGCAGTATATCAAAGCAGATGCTGAGACTCATAACCAAACTTTGGGCAGAGTGCAGGAAATCACAAAATATGGGGGGGGGGGGTAGTAAGATCTGGAGAGGACAGGAGCTCCACAAGGACCAAATGTATCTGGGCACAGAGGTCTTGTCTGAGATTGATTCTCCAAGCAAGAGATAACCTAGATCCCCTGCTCAGATGTAGCCCATGGCAGCTCAGTATCCAAGTGGGTTCCCTAATAAGGGGAACAGGATCTGTCTCTGACATGAACTCAGTGGCTGGCTCCTTGACCTCTCCACCCCCACCCCTACTCCCATGGGAGGAGCAGCCTTGCTAGGCCACAGAGGAGGACATTGCAGCAGTCCTCATGAGACCTGATAAGCTAGGGTCAGATGGAAGGGGAAGAGGACCTCCCCTATCAGTGGACTTAGAGCAGGGAAGGGAGGAGATGAGGGAGGGAGGGTTGAATATGTAGGGAATGAGGGAGGGGGTTACAACTGTGATACAAAGTAAATAAACTGTAATTAATATAAAAATTATAAAACCATTTGAAAAAAAGAAAAAATAATCAGACATAACACTATGTAGTGATGTCACTAAACTTACAATGAATTTTATTGGCTTAGCCCAATAAAAACTGTAAACACCATAAGCTAAACATGTATTTACTATACCTGTTTCATGGAGCACCATTATTTGGATAAAGAATGCAATTCAGCTTCTTTATCCCACCATTAACATAACTGACTATGAACTGAGAATTCTGCCACTGGCCAGCACCAAACTGCTTTATTGTAGCTTACAGAAAAAATATATATAAAAATTCAAAATTCAAAGTACAATGACTACAGAGTGCATTCCAATTTTTCACGGCTTTACTTTTGACTTTACAAAGCATATTACTATTTTAAAGGAATGTGAAAACAATATTATAATTACTTTTTAATGTAAGAGGCTTTCCCTTCTATTAAAAATAGATTCTTGGTTCTGTGGCTCTCCTTGTGGAGCTCTGTCTTTTCTGGGTGTTTCTATCTCCTCCTTCTTTCATAAGATTCCCTGCACTCTCCCCAAAGTTTGGCTATGAGTGAGTATCTGATTTGATACCCTCCTGGGTAGAGTCTTTCAGAGGCCCTTTGTGGTAGGCTCCTGTTATGTTCCGTGTTTTCTTCCTCTTCTGGTGTCTATCCCATTTGCCTTTCTGAATGAGGATTGAGCATCTTACCCAGCATCATCCTTTTTGTTTAGCTTCTTTAGGTGTATATATTTTAGTATATGTATCCTATATTATACGTCTAATATCCACTTATAAGTGAGTATATACCATGTGTGTCTTTCTGCTTCTGGGATACCTCAGGATGATCTTTTCTAGTTTCCACCATTTGCCTGAAAATGTCAAGATTTCCTTATTTTAATTGTTGAGTAGTGTTTTATTGTGTAAATGTACCACAATTTCTGTATCCATTCCTCAGTTGAGCTATTATGAATATGGCCGAGCAACCAAGAATCATGCATGGAGATAACCTAGAACCCCTGCACAGAATTAGCCCATGGCAGCTTAGTCTCCAAGTGGGTTCCCTAGTAATGGGAACACGGGCTGTTCTGACATGAACTTAGTGTATGGCTCTTTGATCACCTCCCCCTGAGTGTGTGTGTGGGGAACAGCCTTACCAGGCCACTGAGGAAGACAATGTAGCCAGTCCTGAAGGGACCTGATAGGTTAGGGTCAGATGGAATGGGAGGAGGATCTCCCCTCTCAGTTGACTGGGGGAGGGGCATGGGAGGAGAAAAGGGAATGAGGGCTGAGTTGGAAGGGGATTAGGGAGGTGGCTACAGCTGGGATACAAAGTGAACACATTATAAATAAATAAGTAAATACATTTAAGAAAAATAGATTATTTTCTCATACAATAAATCTTGATTACAGGATCTTCTCCATCTACTCCTTTTGCTTACTCCCCACCTCTCCTCCTTTCAATCTACTCCTTTTCTGTCTCTCATTAGAAAAGAACAGGATTCTAGGAGAGAACAACCAAAATGGCAAAATAAAGTATAGTAAGATAAAACAAAAATACAAGATTGAAACCAGACAAGGCAATGCAATAAAAAGAAAAGAACCCCCAGAGCAGGCATAAGAATCAGAGACACACTTGTTAACACACTCAGGAGTCCCATAAAAATGCTAAGCTGAGAGCTATAATATATATGCAGAGGGCATGATACATGGCCATGTTGGCCTGGTGTTTATTGATTCAGTCTCTGAGAGCTCACATGAGCCTTGCTTGGTTGATTCAGAGGGTCTTGTCCTTCGGGTGTCCTCCATCCCCTCTGGTTCTTACTCTTTCTGCTTCCTCTTCTACTGGATTCCCTGAGCTCTGAGGTGAAGGCTTTGATGGAGACAGCCCATTTAAATAGAACTGTGCGTTCCAAGGACTCTCTCTCTCTGCATAGTGTCTGGGTTGTGGATCTCTGAATATGTTCTCATCTGCTGCAGGAGGAAGCTTCTCATAATGACTGAATAAGGCACTGATATTTGAATATGGAAAATACCATTTGGAGTTGTTTCATTGATATTTTTTATATTTAAGAACAGTAGTGTTTGGTTTTACTCTAGGACTCTGGGCTATCTCTGGTTCTTGATCAGCTAAGCAGTGTCAGGTATGAGTTTAATCTTGTGAAATGGTCCATTATCCAAATCAGACGATGGTTGGCTACTAACACAAGTTCTATGCCACCATTGCCCTAGCATATTTTGCAGGCAGGACAGATTTTAGGTGAAGTTTTATGGCTGGGCTGGTGTTTATGTTTCTATTTTAGTCGCCTGTAGAGTAACTTCCAGTGCCAAAGACACTAGAACACATAGGTTAAGGCTCAGTATAAACACCATCTCAACTTACCAGTGTTCAAGGAGTTGTGGGTACTATCCTCAGCAATGGGCCCCTGATGTCAGTTTCTCAGAGCAACCTTTGTCTTGGTAACAGCATGGGTATTTTGGGGATTTCTATGGGACCCCTTTGGCCCTCAAATGAATTCAGTGCAACCAGTCTCAGTATTGGAAAACTTATTTGGTGACAAAAAAAATACTGCCATTTGAGACTCCATCTGCCCATCATTAAAAGTCATCACTAGGATCATTTCATATATTTTAGGGAGATTCCACTGCACTAGGTTGCCATACCATCCCTCAAATGACCCTCAATTAACTCTGTCTCTCTTCATATTCCTTCCCTTTCCCCATATGATCTTTCTGTTCTAGGCCTCCTGCTCCTAGCCCACCCATAAAATATATTCTGTTTCCCCCTTCAAGGAAATCCATGTGTCCCAGCCTACTTCCTTTCTCTATACCTAAACTCTCTGGGTCTATGGATTATAGGTTGGTTACCACTTATTTAGTGGCTAATATCTCTATATAAGTAACTATATACCATATTTTTCTTTCTGAGTCTGGGTTATCTCACTCACAATGATTTTTTTTTCTAGTTTTATCATCCATTTGTCTGAAAATTCCATGATGTCGTTTTTAAAAGAACAATTGAGCAATACTTCATTGTGTAAATGTACCACATTTTCTTTATCAATCCAGGTTATTTCCAGTTTCTGGCAATGAACATGGCTGAGAAAGTGTCCTTTTGGTAGGATGGAATGTCCTTTGTATATTTGCCCAAGAGTGGTATAGCTGGATCTTGAAGCAGATCAGTTCCCAACTTTCTGAGGAAACAACATTTTGATTTCGATAGTGGCAGTACAAGTTTTGCACTCCCACCAGCAACTGAGGAATGTTCTTCTTATTCAACTTTCTCACTAGCATGAGATGTCACTTGTGTTATTGATATTAGCCATTCTGCCAGGTGTAAGAAGGAATCTCAAAGTAGTTTTGATTTGCATTTCCTTGATGGCTAAGGATGTTGAACATTTCTTTTAGTTTCAGCCATTTTAGTTTCCTATTTTGAGAATATTCTGTTTAGATCTATATCCCATTTTAAAAATTGGATTATTTATTTTTACTTATTTTTTGCTATCTAGTTTCTTGAGTTCTTTATATATTTTGAATATTAGTCCTTGATGTTATGTGAAGTTGATTAAAATTTTTTACCATTCTGTACACTGCTACTTTGTCTGAATGATGGTGTCCCTTGCCTTACAGAAGATTTTCCATTTCATGAAGTCCCATGTAGTAAGTATTGATCTTAGTGTCTGTATACTAATGTGTTCTGTTTAGAAAGATGTCTCCCGGACCAATGAGTTTAAGGCTACTTTCCATTTTCTCTTCTGTTAGGATCAGTGTATCTGGTTTTATACTGAGGTCTTTGATCCATTTGAAGCTGAATTTTGTGCAGAGTGATGAGTATGGATCTATTTGGATTCTTCTTTGTGTAGTGATATAATTTAACCTACATAATTTGTTGAAGATATCTGTTTTCCAGTGTGCATTAGGGCTTCTTTATAAAAATATATGTGTGTGTAAGTGTGTGGATTTATGCCTGCATCTTCACTTCGACTCCAGTAATCAACATGTCTGTTTTAATACCAATACCATGTGTTTATATATATATACATATTTATAATATTTGTATGTGTATGCATCTATATACATATATATTAATTTTTATTTTTATTTATTCATTTTACATCTTGGTCTCTCCGTCCTTTCCTCCCAGTTCCATGCTCTTTCCCTGTTTCCTCTATTTTCCTTCCCCTACTCTTCAGAGAGAGAAGGGACCACCACCCCCACCAGCAAATCAAGTCGCATCAGAACTGAGCTCATCCCCTTCTCTTGTGGCCTATTGAGGTAGCCCCACCAGGGGAAAGGAAAACAATTGAAGAGTAGTCAACAGAGTCCATATCGGAGTCAGCCCCCATTCTTCTTACCAGGGGACTCATATGAGGGCCGAGCTGACAATCACCTATATCTGTGTAGGTGGCCTCGGTCCACTCCATGCAATTTCTTATGGTGGTGCTTCAGTCTCCACAGACCCCACCCCCCCTTCTCGGCACCCGGGGCTCTGGTTAGTTGGTTCTTTTGGTCTTCTCGTGGAGCTCCTATCCCCTCTGGGTCCTTCTATACTTCCTCCTACTCTCCCACAAGTCTCTTTTCGCTCCACCCAATGTTTGGTTTTGGGTTTCTTTGTTTTGTAGGTTTAGTGTTTTGACTATGATGTGATGTGAGGTGTTTCTTTTCTGGTCTAGTCTATTTGGAGTTCTGTAGGCTTCTTGTATGTTTATGGATATTTCTTTCTTTAAGTTGGGAAAATTTTCTTCTATGATTTTCTTAAAAATATTTTCCGGTCCTTGGAGCCTGGATTCTTCTTTTTCATCTATTCCTATTATTCTTAGGTTTCGTCTTTTCATGGCATCCTTGATTTCTTGAATGTTTTGTTTGGGCCTGTTCTGATTTTAGTTTTTCTTTGAGTGAGGAATCAATTTCAGCAAGTGTATCTTCAGCTCCCGAGATTCTCTCTTCCATCTCTTGTATTCTATTGGTGATGCTTACCTTTGGTTCCTGATCTTTTCTCTAAGTTCTCCAGTTACAGGTTTTTCTCTGTTTGGGTTTTCTTTATAGATTCTAATTCTGTTTTTATGCTTTGCACCATTTCCTTCATCTGATTGAAGGTGGCTCCTATTTTTGTATTTGTTTCCTGTCTATATGTTTCTAATTGTTCCTCTTCATGGGCCATTATATTCTTTTGAATTTCTTTGAAAGCTTTGTTCGTTTCCTCTTTCTGTTCCTGGATTAACTGGATAATCATAGCTTTAAATTCATTTTCCTGACTTTTTGCTGAATTAAAATATCCATTAGTTTTCGATGTTTCTGGTGGTGCCATGGTGTCCTGATTTTTGTTGGGTGAGTTCTTATGTCGACCTTTCATCATTGCTTATATATAATCTTCACTGTTTCTTCCTCAAGTCTGACCTTTTGACTGGAACCGTCTTACTCTGGTGTCTGTAGAATTCTTCAGGAAGATCAGTGGGGACCAGCGGTTTGAGAGTGTGTGTTGTTACTTCAGTTGTTCCTGTGGGAGAAGAAGCTACTGACGCAGAATCGTAAGTGTGTGTGTGCGTGCACGTGCACGTGGATGCTGGTGGAGGGATGTTTGTCTTGAAAGGGAGTGCTAAGGTGTGTAGCTCCTTGGGATATATGGGTTGGGAGCAAGCGCAGGAGGGGATGTGGATGCTAGAGCACTTAGCAAGTGCAGACTGTGGGCATAAGGCACCTGCGCAGGTTTCCTGAGTACCCGGTGGTCTACATTCTGTGGCAGGGTCAGCAGGCTGGACTCTGAGGTGTGTTCTGGAAACCCAGCAGGCTGCACTCTGCTCCCTGAGTTGGGAAGTGCTATCTGTTTCCTCAGCAGCTACCCCCTCAGACAAGGCTGTGGGGGAATGCCAGAGATCTGGGCTTGGAGTGTGCAGCCTGTGCTCCTTGCAAGTTGCTGTGTGCACCGTGGGCTGCCTCCTCTGCCTTACTGTTGATTGGGGTACCTCCGATGCTGCTTTTCTGCTGGCTGCGGTATCTCCCCCTGCTTACTCTGCTGCTTGCCTATGTCTGCCGCTGCTTCTGCCTGTTGGGAGGAAGTGCCCGGGAATGGATTCTCCAGGAGAAGTCCACAGAGATGACCGTGGTTGACCTATGTCCTGTTGGACTCAGATCAGGTTTTGTGACCCTTCTCCCCAGGCTCTTCATATGGTGGTTTTGGGTTCCACAGCCCCTTGATTCACCAATTTAGGGACAGGGAAACTCAGGGTCTGGTGCTCTGGGTCGCACAGATCTGTCTGTGATGGGTAGCTGGTGCTCAGCAGGTCTCTGGGCTGGCAGCAGGAGCTCCCCCCACCCCATCTAGGGGACCTTTTCCAGGGAGATCCTGGGTACCCCAACTCAGTCCCTGTTTGCTTCCTTCCCTGTGGGGCTTTTTCCCAACAGGGAAACTCAGACTCTGATGCCCTGGTGAGCACAGTTCTTCTGTGGAGGAGAGTTGGGTGAGCAGCACGTCTCTGTGCTCGGGGGTGGAGCCTAGATCAGCGATGGCATGCGCAAGCCCACCATTCTGAGAGATCTTTTCCTTGGGAAGGCTGGGTGACCTAGGTCAGTCCCATCTCCTTCCTTCCCTATGGGTTTTTCTCAAGAATGGGACTCCCAGTCTCTGATGTTTTTTGTGCCCACCGTTCAGCCTGGGAAGGTGATCAGGACAGGCAGGCCTGTGATACTGGTCTGGAGACCAACAGAGTGCCTGTTCAACTGGGGATCTCTTCCGGGTTCTGGCTGGGTGTCCTGGGAGTGGACCTGGCCAGTCCCTGCACCTTGGGGCTTCCTTTCACCTGGGAAACAGGATCGCTGTTGTTTTATGGCCCATAGTTCAGTCCCTTGGTTGCTGTACCAAAAATATTGTTCTGCAGCTCAGAAGCAGCGTCCTCCTCGCGCTGCCATCTTGTTCCGCCCCCTGGTTTGGGGTTTCTACATCTGTTTCCATTCATTGCTGGGTAAAGCTACTCAGAGGATAGCTATGCTAGGCTCCTGTCTTTAAGCATTGCATAATGTCATTAATCATGTCAGGGGTTGGCCGTTTTATTAATATAGTACCCTACTACGGCTTCAAATCTGGAATGGTGAATCTTCTATCAGTTCTTTTATTGTTCATGATTGAGTTAACTATTCTGGAGTTTTCGTTTTTCCACATGGAGTTGACAATTGTCCTTTCCAGGTCTGTGAAGAAGTGTGTTTGAATTTTTTTAATTTTTCATTTTTAAATTAATTACAGTTTATTCACTTTGTATCCCAGCTGTAACCCCCTTCCTCATTCCCTCCCAATCCCTTCCTCCTTCCCTCAGCTCCTCTCATGTCCCTCTCTAAATCCACTGATAGGGGAGGACCTCCTCCCTTTCCATCTGACCCTAGTCTATCAGGTCTCATCAGGACTGGCTGCACCGTCTTCCTCTGTGGCCTGGCAAGGCTGCTCCCTCTTCAAGGGGAGGTGATCAAAGAGCCAGCCACTGAGTTCATGTCAGAGACAGTCCCTGTTCTACCCACTTGGAGACTGAGCTGCCATGGACTGTATCTGTGGAGGGGTTCTAGGTTATCTCCATGCATGGTCCATGGTTAGAGTATCAGTCTCAGAAAAGACCCCTAGGCCCAGATTTCTTGGTTCTGTTGGTTTCCTTGTGGATCTCCTGTCCTCTCCAGTCTTTCTGTCTCCCCTTCTTTCATAAGATTCCCTGCACTCTCCCCAAAGTTAGCTATGAGTCTCAGCATCTGCTTTGATACCTTATTGGGTAGAGTCTTTCAGGGGCCCTTTGTGGTAGGCTCCTGTCCTGTTCCCTGTTTTCTCCCTCTTCCGACGTCCATCCCATTTGCCTTTCTGAGTGAGAATTGATCACCTTATCCAGGTTGCTCTTTGCTTAGCTTCTTTAGGTGTACAGATTTTTAGTATGTTTACTCTATATTAAATGTCTAATATCAATGTTTGAATTTTTGTGGGGTTTGCATTGAACTAGCAGTTTGCTTTTGGTAGTTTGGCCATTTTTACTATGTGAATTGTACTGATCCAAGAGCATGGAAAACCTTCTGATATCTTCTTCAATTTCTTTCTTCAAAGCCTTGAAGTTTTTATCACACAAGTCTTTCACTTGTTTGGTTAGAATTACCCCAAGTTATTTTATATTATTTGTGACTATTGTGAAGGGTGTTGTTTCCCTAATTTCTTTTCAATTTATAATTTGTATAAACGAAGGCTTCTGATTTTTTTGATTAATTCTGTATCTAGCCACTTTGCTGATGGTGTTTATCAGTTGTAGGAGTTCTCTTGTAGAATATTTTTGGTTGCTAATGTATACTATCATATAATTTGCAAGTAGTGATAGTTCAACTTCTTTCGAGTAGTAATACTTCTATATCTTTCTTTCCAATGTGTATCCACTTGATCTCATTTAGTTTTCTTATCCCTCTAGCTAGGACTTCAAGTGCTATATTGAATAGATATGAATAGAGTAGATGGCCTTATCTTGTGCCATTTGATTTTAGTGGAATTAGTTTGAGCTTCTTACCATTTAATTTGATGTTGTCTATAGGCTTTTTGCATATTGTGTTTATTAAGATTACATATGTCACTCATATTCCTAATCTCTCCAAGACTATTTATCATGAAGGATAAATACCTTTTTTTAAAGGTGTTTTCTGCATCTAAAGAGATGATTTGTATTTTTTTATTTTGTATTTTTTTGTATTTCAGTTTATTTATATGGTAGATCACATTTACTGATTTTCATATATTAAACCATCTCTGCATCTCTAGGATGAAGCCTTCTTGATCATTACAGATCTTTTTTATGGGCTCTTGGATTTAGTTTGTAAGTAATTTATTAAGTACTTTTGCATCTATGTTCACAGAGCAAAATGGTCTGTGACTGCCATTCTCTGGTGGGAGCCTGTGACAGTCCTCGGGATGTGGCTGTCATTTGAGATTCCTCCCTGATGCTGTTGCCAGATGGGACAAGATAAAACCTCCCAGGTTTCTCGTGAATGGCTAGAGCACTTTAGGGTGAGTCCCATGCACTCTGCCAGGGTGTGGAAAGAGTTTTCTACAGAGTGTTATGCTTAGCTAGCTCTTTTAAAACGAGATCGATGGTGGTAGTGGAACCTCAGGTGTTCCAAAGCCTGTGGGGACACCAAAGTGTTAGAGTTTCTCAGTGAAGCTACTGTACTAAGGATGGCAGAGGTGTGGGTAAAAGCCCATGCCTGGGTCAGCTTGCAGCTGACACACAGGCCCGGAGAGCCCCAGGTCCAGAAGGCTAAAGGGCCGGAAGGCCGCATGTCAATGGCTTCCAGGCATTTCCATGGAAGTGAATGGTGGAGGCTTGCTGTACCTGGCAGCATGTGGCCAATTGGCAGTCAAGCCCCAGCTGATCCAGAAGCTCTATATAGTCCAGCAGTGATGGTGGTTGTGATGGTGGTGGTGGCTGCTGGATTGGCAGTGGAGTTCGAATGTCCAGTAGTTATTCTCTGGTGAGTAAGGGAGCCCTCTTGCCCCAGAATAAATGATGAATCTCCAGTGTCCATGGTGAAAAACTGATGGAATCACACAACGAATTGATTTGAAACCAGGGATTTATAAACCTTGGGCAGTGGGAGGGAATTTTTAAATTTATTTAATTTTTATTAATTACAGTTTATTCACTTTGTATCCCAGCTGTAACCCCCTCCCTCATCCCCTCCCAACCCTACCCTTCCTCCCTCATTTCCTCCCATGCTCCTCTTCAAGTCCATTGATAGGGGAGGTCCTCCTCCCCTTCCCTCCGACCCTAGTCTATCAGAACTCATCAGGAGTGGCTGTATTGCCTTCCTCTGTGGCCTGGTAAGGCTGATCCCCCCTTAGAGGGAGGTGATCAAAGAGCCAGCCACTGAGTTCATGTCAGAGACAGACCCTGTTCTCATTACTGGGGAACCCACTTGGACACTGAACTGCCATGGGCTACATCTGTTCAGGGGTTCTAGGTTATCTCCATGCATGGTACTTGGCTGGAGTATCAATCTCAGAAAAGTCCCCTGTGCCAGATTTTTGGTTCTGTTGCTCTCCTTGTGGAGCTCCTGTCCTTTCCTATGTGCCTCCCACAGAGAGCCTCTGAAACACTCTACCCAACAGGGTATCAAAGAAGATGCCGAGACTCATAGCCAAACTTTGGGCAGAGTGCAGGGAATCTTATGAAAGAAGGGGGAGATAGAAAGTCCTGGAGTGAGAAGGATTTTGAGGAAGAATATATTTGGTTTGCTGGGGCCTGTGGTGCTAAGGATTCTTGATTTACATGTAGCGGTACAGTGCCTCATTTACATGCAGTAGCATGGTGTCCTAAGAAGCAGAACATAGTACGTAATTATATTGGTGCAGGAAGAACTAAGCCAAGACACCAATTCATCTTATTAGCATAGTGTGGGTATCTCCAGGAATCTACAGGTGCCTGCTAAACAGGTTTTCTTATCAGGAAAGGGTTAGGTCTGTTATCTTTCCTGAGAGGTATGTGATGTTCCTTACAAAATCTGGGGTTACCAGGCCAGGTGGATAGAGAACCCCACTGAGAAAAGGGAGTCCAACATCTTAGACTGAGAATGAGGCTATCCATTAATGTCAGACTTCAACCTCACCCCACAGAGTTCCACATGTAATTCTCTTTCTTTTTTGGGTATTTATGTGGTTTGGGTATCAGGATACCTGTGGCCTCACAAAATAAATTGGGCAATGTTCTTTCAGCTTTAATTTTGTAGAATAATTTGAGGAGAATTGGAGTTAACTCTTTTTGAAAATCTGATCGAATTTTGCATTACAGCTATCTGACTTAAACTCTTTTTGGGGGGGGGGGTTACACTTTTTTTTTGTTGTTTTTGTTTGTTTTTCAAGACAGGACTTCTCCATATGGCCCTGACTGTCCCGGATTTGCTTTGTGGACCAGACTGGCCTCAAACTCACAGATATTTGCCTGCCTCTACCTCTCCAAGTGCTGAGATTACAGGCATGTGCCACCATGTCTGGCTCGTTTAAATTACTTTTAAACTTCAATTTCGAAAGTTTACATAGTTGCACCATCAAATATTGTAGAAATAAATAAGACTCATATATCATAATTATACTTCACTCTTCAAAAATATAATGTTTTTTGGGCATAGATTCTCTTACTGATACATTTTATTCAGAACTCAGTAAATAGTTTGGGTTTTAATTCATTGAAAAACTCATGAAGGATTTTAAAAAATACTTTCATCTGTATATCCATACTTTAATTTTTCTATTCATCCAGGTGCTTAGCTATGCTTTTGAGATTCTGCAAGGTTAGCAGTCATTATTTACAAAATTTATTTTGGAGCACCTGCTGTGTGCAATGCTAGACTTGTCAGGCTGGTCTCTGGCTTCCTTGAGCGCATGCTTTCAAAGCAATTCTTTAAATATTATAAAGTGCCTTAGTCATTCAATGACTCAAAGTTGCTGAATTTGCATGACAGAATGCATTTTGGGAAAATATTTCTTCAAGAAATTAAAACATTTTTGTATTGATTTTCTTTTCTTTTCTTTCTTTCTTTCTTTCTTTCTTTCTTTCTTTCTTTCTTTCTTTCTTTCTTTCTTTCTTTTTTGCTTGTTTGGTTTTCAAGACAGAGTTTCTCTGTGTAGTCTTGGCTGTCTTGGAACTCACTCTGTAGTGCAGTCTAACCTTGAACTCAGAGATGTGTCTACCTCTGCCTCTCGAGTGTTAGGATTAATGAGTGTGCCAACATGCTCTGCTTTACGTATTTATTCTTTATAGTTGGAATTTGAAATTCAATGCTACTATTTTAGATGTGAAAGTTACACTTCTTGAAGTTTTTGTCTTGTTTTCATTTTTTCTTGATACATCTTCAAGTATATAAATATAATTATACTTGTCTACTATTAAATAATAAACTAAAATTCTAACCTTTACATAGCAGCATGTATGCTTTGTATATGTTTTATGGTTTGAATGTGCTCTGTGCAGACTTATGTGCTGAGGGTTTATTCTCAACCTGATGGTTCTGCTTTGGGAGGTTCTGGACCCAGTTGGCGGTAATAGATCATTTGGGGCATGTTCTCTGTCACTGTATTTTGTTCTGGGCCTCTATTTCTTTCTCTTTGCTGTCTGTCTATCTGTCTGTCTCTTTCCCCTCTCTCTGTATACCATGCAGAAATATTCTTATTTCTATGATTTTCTACCTCATCTTAAGTCCAAAGCTGATCTTAGATTAAAATTTCTTCTCAAGTCATGTGACCTAATACATCTTTACTTTTTCAATAATTTTCTTCGGTGTTAGTAACAGTGGCAGGAAAGTATTAAAGCATTGTGTGTATACATGCATACATATATACACACATGGTAGTCAATATATACTCTAACAGCAAACCCTAGGCTGTTTTTGTGTTCAGCATATAAGATACATTAGCAAACAGCACACCTTAGAGAGCCAATGAACTTCATTGCAGGGTGGCTTTAAGCTTTTATTTTTTAATTCCAAATTATTTGCAATTTCTCCTCCTTAGGAAATAAAGTCTCTGGAGTAATAGCGATCAGCTATAAAATGCTCAGATAATAATATGAGAAAATCTGGTAACTCAGTAGAAATTGAAAAAAATTAAAATTCAGACATCAACATTTTAAAAGTACAGATACTGATGATCAACGAGAAACTCTATAAGTTTCCGTTTCTTCCTACTTCAGAATTCGTAATAACTACTTCAATGGTCAAAATTTTTTCGTTGCTCACATATTCTTTGAAAACTAATAACACGTTAACTTTACAAAATTTACTTTGAAATATTTAACTTCAGAATTGAATCACTAGTGAGGCTATATCAGACTAGAAACTTTTAATAGTTTATCCCCTGCAGCTTTGATTAAGTAAATTTATCAGTCACTTTTATTGGGATCTAATTCCCTGTGTTGTGTCTTTCTGGAGCTTTTATTTAAGTTGCCACCTGTTAATAGTAAGATTTCCTTAAATGAGCACAACCTTTAAAGCCTTGAAAAACAGAAGACTTGTTTGTCAGATAGTGGCTTAGCATATTTTGTCATCTGCACTCATAAACTTCTTACTGTAAATGTAACTTTAGAGCCATTCTGTGATTAGAAGTATGTATGTACTGTAGCAGTCCTCCTTCCATGTGCAATTTATTTTATTACTTTATAACTCTTTTGTTAATGCACTTTCTTCTCTGAATGACCCTGGTGAACATTTCTTGAGATGTTGACGTAACCAGTGCCCGAAATCTGGAATTCAAAATATAGGACTTCATAATTATTTTAAAAAAAATCTATAGTCTCTTCTGATCTATTTTAATTCTTTAGAATTAAAGAATTGATTAAACTTGATTAAATTGGGTTTTAAATCTAGATTTGGTTCATTTTCTTCCTTCAATTGAAAATTTATTTTCACTGATGCCATTAATGTTCCTCTCTCCTCCTACATTTACCTCAGCTTTCTCCCTCCATGGAATTCTCGGAAGCTTCTCTACTAGGAGATGTTGAAAGCCTCAAGGGCTGAAGTTAAATTAACATATATAAATGTTAGTGACAGGTAGACATCCAGCAGAGAAATGAATGGTAATAAAGGCTTCTTCCATGTACTAAAGCTGGCTGGC
This sequence comes from Pachyuromys duprasi, assembly GCA_028658305.1. Classification (NCBI taxonomy): domain Eukaryota; kingdom Metazoa; phylum Chordata; class Mammalia; order Rodentia; family Muridae; genus Pachyuromys; species Pachyuromys duprasi. Next base: position 43,337,012 of record CM053752.1, read on the forward strand.
TTCCTGAGTTATTGTTATGAGCTCCTACTGTAAACAGCTCCTATCTTGTCAGAAGGAGGGGCACCAATGACTGAATTCCAGAGAAAGAAAAGACATATGGTCTCCCTCCAAATCTGTATAGTAACTCATAAGAATAAGGAAATTTGCCTTCTATTTAGATTATATATTGTTTTTGAGCCAATCACTGGTGGTTGGAGAAAGCAGTTGGTCTGTTTGGCCAGTCCACCATGAACTTAGCCATAGAAGAAGAGTCAGGCCATTATGAGCCTCCTTGTGACCATAGAGAAGCGGATATGTTGAGTAACAGTGTAAGTGCTTTTCTGCAAAGTGACAATCCGAGCCCTCTAGTTTCATTTATAATACTAAAAACATAAATCTACTTTGAAACTGCTTGCTTGTGTCTAAAGCCCATTGTGTAGTGTAGGCATGAAACTTTGTACTGTCTCTGCTTTCTAAATAGAACATGATAAATTGTCACCCTGAAAAAACATAAGTCTGTTAATAGTGCCTAACAGTGACAAGTGACAGTACAAATACAAGGAACATGCAAGTCAAGATTGTCTCAGAGTGGAGCCATGTAAGAACAGTGAAATCTAGTTTAAATCTGTTATAAAGGCTTCAACAGGGAGCAGTAATGAGTTTTACAGCATCCAGGTCAGAAATACCCAACAAGCTGCTAGTTCACTGGACAGGATCCATTAATCATTGCGCCTGCAGAACTGGTCTTTTAAAATGGACCATGCAGAATCATATGAAAGAAGGGGGAGTTAGTAAGACCTGGAGAGGACAAGAGTGCCTCAAGGACCAAATATATTTGGGCACAGGGGTCTTTTCTGAGACTGTTTCTCCAACCAAGGACCATGCATGGAGATAACCTAGAACTCCTGCTCAGACATAGCCCATGGCAGCTTAGTATCCAAGTGGGTTCCCTAGTTAGGGGAACAGGGATTGTCTCAGACATGAACTCAGTGGCTGGCTCTTTGACCTCCTCCACCCCTGAGGGAGGAGAAAGCTTGCTAGGCCTCAGAGGAGGACATTGCAGCCAATCCTGATGAGACCTGATAAACTAGGGTCAGATGGAAGGGGAGGAGAACCTCCACTATCAGTAGACTTAGAGAGGGGAAGGGAGGAGATGAGGGAGAGAGGGTGGGATTGGGAGGGAATGAGAAAGGGGGCTACAGTTGGGATACTAAATAAATAACCTGTAATTAATATAACAAATAAAAATTATATTAAAAAATGGACCATGCCTATGCAGGGAGAGATGCTGACCTGTGGAATGCTCAGACAAAAATCCACACATGTTAACCACTGGTGACAGCTTTCATTAAAAAAAAATTGAAGGTTGTGATACCATCAGGAAGGAAAGATTAGGAAAAATGGCTGGAAATATTTTAGTCAGGCTCACGACACTTCGTTTTTAGTACCCTGCAAAAACAGTCCTTTGCTCAGTATAAAACTCAATGCCATGTTCTCTTCCTTGACCATCAAATACGATTGGCTGGTTTCACTCATTGGCTTTATCACCTTCTGAATCACAGTGACCCTTCCTAGTTGCACCAAATTTCTTCCAGAGGTAGGCATCTGTGTTCTACCTGCATGCTTCAGTTGGTACCTACTGAGGCGTGATGTGTGTGTTGACTCACATGTTTTGTTCTAGAGCTGTTTATGCCAGTTCATCTGATATTGTAATAAAATAACTAAGTATCGGTGAATGTGAATGTTATTCACCTGAAAAGATTGTTGTTTCTGGGAAAACTTAAGTTGAACCTTGCATAAAGTCTAATTTTCAAAAGTACCTTGTAGCGTTGAGGGAATATCTTCATCACCTCCCAGAGATGGACCACTCCATGTGAGCTCAAAGGATGATGTCCTCCCAATTTAACTCTTTCTTCTGCTCTCACCCTTCAGAATTCAGGAAGCTGGGTTAGGAAGACTAATTAATTCCTTAACAGGCTCCCTTGCTGACTGTGGCTTCCACATGTTTTGACCAAGGAGAAGCCTGGGAAGGCACCAAGGGAGGTTTTGCATGCTTATTCTCCTTCTCACAGCGTTCTTGTGAGTCACACGAGGCTACCACAGACCAAAGTTCTCTCTTGCTGACACAGCTGTCTCTGTTGACTACACCCTCTCATTTCCTCTCAGGCATGCAGGTGCCAACACAGCTCCGTTTTGGCCAGCCCATGATCTCTGTGCTTCTCCGTGCTTTGCCTATGTTTTAGTTATCCCTCCCGTGTTTCAGCTTACTCATTGTGAGTGTATGTTCTGCTTTATCCCAGTACTCTGTCCAACACAGGGCCTGGAGAGAGGTGAAAGTTAGGTCACCACTAGTCAGTCCTGGCTGAAACTTTTGCCTTCATCACTTCCTAATGATGATAGAAGGAAGCAAAACATCAAAGGAAACTTTCAAACTCCAATTTTATATTCATAAGCATGTGGTTAATAAATTCATTACAGACACATGTTCTGTTCCTACTGACAGGGGGAGAAACCAGTTATTTATAGCTTTGCTTAATTCAGTGTCTGACACTAAATATAATAAGTGCCCATTACTGGTACTTCTTGAAATTTGGTAAAACAATCGCTTAATTTATCATTAAAAACAATATTTTTTAGATGTATGCTGTGAAAAAGCCACCACTGATCAGATAACTTCTTCATGAGATTTAGGGGATATATTTGTTAGGCATACCCAGATTATACTATATAGAAAAAATTTTTGAAATCTTTAAAAAATATTTTTATTATAATTTATTACAGTTTATTCAATTTGTGTCCTCCTGGCTGTGTCCCCCTCCCTCGTCTCCTCCCAATCTCACCTTCCCTCTCTCTACTCCCACTATGCCCTTCCCCTAGTCCACTGATAGGGAGGTCCTTTTCCCCTTCTATTTGGCCCTAGCCTATCAGGTCTCATTAAGACTGGTTGCACTGTCTTCCTCTGTGGACTGGCAAGGCTGCACTCCCTAGAGAATATATATATATATATATAATTATTATAATATATAATATATATATATAATTATAATTATATATATATATATATAATATATATATATATAATTTTTATCCATGTCTTAACAGCAACAAAATCATTCAAATATAAATGTGTTAAAATTTCAGTGAATTATGAAAAAGCATGCTATTTTGACATTAGAGCCACATGAGTCATGTACATATATACATGGGTGTATCTATATCTGACTTCCTCATCTATTAGAAAAAAACTGTATTTGTTAACTATCTGCTTCAGGGAGTATTGATCTTTCAATGTTTTTCTATGTGACATTAAAAAGCATATTATAAGATATTTTAAAAATATTTAACACTTATTTAAGTGTTCACGTGCAAGTGCATGCCATTGTGCATGTGGGAGATGGAAGGATGAGCTAAGGAGTCAGTTCTCACCTCCCACCGCAACTGAAGTAAGGTCTCTTACTGAGCATCTCTATGTGTACCACAATAGTTGGCCTGCAAGCTCCAAGAGTCCAGGGCTTCTCTTTCCTCTGCATCCCATTTTACCACAGAAGCCCTGGGATTTCAGAAACTACTACTACGTGTAGATTTATGTAGCTCCCCTGAATTAGATATTCACACTTGTGTGGCAAGCATTTTACCCACTGAGCCATCTCCCCAGGCCCAAAATGATGCAATACTAAGTAAACTACATTAGTGCCTGGGTGGTGGTGCACCAAGGAGCACTCAAGGAGGCAGAGGCAGGTGGATATCTGTGAGTTTGAGGCCAGCCTGGTCTACACAGTGAGTTAGACGACAGCCAAGCTACACAGAGAAACCGTGTCTTGAAAAACCAAAACAACAAAACATTCCCTAAAACCTCCACAAAACAAAACAAAGCAAAGCTACGTTAGCACTCACCACATATCATACTTTCCTCATTACTGTATATGTATAAAACCTGTGATAACCTAGCATGGCATGTCCTTTATTCCTTCCCTGTTATGGGGCGGAGCCTGCAACCCGAAAGTTGAATGATTTATTTAACCTAGAGCTTCCAGTATTATTATTGTCACATGTTTGGCACGTTTTTCCTTCCTGAGCACCCCCCACCACAAGGCTACCTTTTCTAGGTCATCCTTCATTAAGAACATTTAATTTTGCCCAATGAAAGCTGACATGATTCATTTTATCTTATGTATGTACCTATGTATGTATGTATGTATGTATGTATGTATGTATGTATGTATGTATGTATATATTGACAGGGTCTTACTATATAGCCTTGGCTGTCCTAGAATTAACTGGGGTGGCCTCAAACGTAGATCCACCTGCCTCTGCCTCCTCAGTGCTAGGATTAAAAATGTCTGTCACTACATCTGACCACGTGATTCATTTTAGATTGAATTCTCCTCAGTCAGAAAAGATATTAATAAAAGATTTTCTAGTTGCTGGACATAATGGGCCATTTCAACAACAACATTTTGTTTCAAATGAAAAGGATATTTTTCATATCAAAAAGTGTCATTGAAGTGTGTGTGTGTGTGTATAACTCAACAAAGAAAAAGAGACCATGAATTTGAGAGAGATTAAGGATACTAAGGGGCAGGGTGCATGGTAAAGATTGGAAGAAATGGAAGAGGGAGAATAATGTAATTATATTTTAATTAAAAAATAAACAGTGTCACCTTAATAATATATAGTGGTCTAATCTCATTTTCACCAAGGAATATCCTTTTATTGGGCCCAATGGTGAAATCCTTTATGGAGAAAAAGATGCAACCTAGGAGGCTGAAGGTGTCATAATGGATTCTTATGAAATGCAAAAGAACGCATTGTCTGCTCTCAACCCAACCGTAAAGTGAGTAAAAATGAACTTTGCAAGGACTTCAAGAACTATGTAGAAGAGATATGGAGAAAGTGGACAGCCTTGCTTTGTCCCTGATTTCAGTGGGATTGATTTAAGATTTTCTCCATTTAGTTTGATGTTGACTATAGGCTTGCTGTATATTGCCTTTACTCTCTATAGGTATGTCTTTTATATCCCTGATTTCTCCAATACTTTAAACATGAATGGCTGTTAGATTTTATCAAATGTTTTGCCAGCATCTAAGGAGATTATCATGTGGGTTTTTTTTCTTTCATTTTGTTTATATGGTGGATTATATTGAACCACCCCTGCATACCTGGGCTGAAGCCTACTTGGTCATAGTGGATGATATCTTTGATGTGTTCTTGGATTCTGTTCTTGAGTATTTGTTTAGTATTTCATTTTATCAATGATTGTGAGGGAGAATGGCCTGAAATTCTCTTTCCTTGTTGGGTCTTTGTGAGGTTTAGGTACCAAGGTGATTTTGGTTCCATAGAATGAGTTTGATGCTCCTTCTGTTTCTATTTTGTGGAATAGTTTGAAGAATATTAGCTCTTCTTTGAAGGTCTGGTGGAATTCTGAGCTGAAATCATCTGGCCCTGGGCTTTTTTTTTTTAGATGGGAACTTTTAACAACAGTTTCTATTTCTTTAGGAGATATAGGACTATTTAATTCATTTACTTGGTCTAAGACAAATAAAGGAGATCAAAGGGATTCAGTTTGGAAAGACAGAAGTCAAGTATTACTATTTGCAGATGATAGGATAGTATACATGAGTGACCCCAACAATTCTACCAGGGAACTCCTACAACTGAAAAACACCTTCAGCAATGTGGCTGGATACAAAATTAACTCAAAAACAACAACAACAAAAAACCCAAACAAAAAACCAACAACCCAGTAGCCCCTCCTGTATACAGAAGACAAATGGGTTGAGAAAGAAGTTAGGAAAACAACACCCTTCATAATAGCCACAAAGGACATAAAGTACCTTGGTGTAACTATAACCAAGCAAGTCAAAGACTTGTATGAAAAAAACTTCAAATCTTTGAAGAAAGAAATAGAAGAAGATATCAGAATATGGAAAGATCTCCCATGCTCATGGTTTGGCAGGATTAACATAGTAAAAGTGGCCATCTTGCTTAAAGCAATATACAGATTCAATGCAGTTCCCATTAAGTTACCAACACAATTCTTTACAGACCTTGAAAGAAAAATTCTTAACCTCATATGGAATAACAAGAAACCCAGAATTGCTAAAATAGTTCTTTACAATAAAAGATGTTCTGGAGGTATCTCCATCCCTGATCTCAAGCTGTACTATAGAATAAAAGTAATAAAATCTGCATGGTACTGGAATAGAAACAGGCTGGTGGATCAATGGAATCGAATAGAAGACCTTTAAGTAAACCCACACACTTATGGGCACCTGATTTTTGACAAAGATTCCAAAACCATATGATGGAAAAAAGATAGCATCTTCAACAAATGGTGCTGGTCTAACTGGATACATACATGTAGAAAAATACAAATAGATCCATACTTATCACCCTGCACAAAACTAAAGTCCAAATGGACCAAAGACCTCAATATAAAACTAGACTAACTAAACCTGTTAGAAGAAAAAGTGGGGAAGAGCCTTGAGCTCATTGGCACAGGACACAACTTCTTGAACAGAATGCCAACAGCACAGGCTCTAAGAGCAACAATTACTAAATAGGACCTCATGAAACTGAAAAGCTTCTGTAAGGCAAAGGACACTGTTGTCAGAACAAAACAACAGCCTACAGATTGGAAAAGGATCTTCACCAACCCTATATCTGACACAGGGCTAATATATAGCATATATAAAGAATGCAAGAAGTTAAACAACAACAAATCAAATAATCCAATTAAAAAATGGGATACAGAGCTAAACTGAGAATTCTCTGTAGAGGAATATAGAATGACAGAGAAGCACTTAAAGAAATGTTCAACATCCTTAGTCATCAGGGAGATGTAAATCAAAACAACCCTGAGATTTCACCTTACACCCATCAGAATGGCTAAGATCAAAAACTCAAGTGGCAACACATGCTGGAGAGGGTATGGAGAAAGGGGAACCTTCCTCCACTCTTGGTGGGAATGTAAACTTGTATAACCACTTTGGAAATCAATCTGGCACTTTCTCAGACAATTAAGAATAGTGCTACCTCAAGATCCAGTTATACCACTCCTAGGCATATATCCAAAATATGTTCAAGAACACAATGAGGACATTTTCTCAACCATGTTTGTAGCAGCTTTATTTGTAACAGCCAGAATCTGGAAACAACCCAAATGTCCCTCAACTAAAGAATAAATAACAGAAATTGTGGTACATTTACACAATAGAATACTACTCAGCAATTAAAAACAAGGAAATCATGAAATTTACAGTCAAATGAAGGGAACTAGCTCATCCTGAGCGAGCTATCCCAGAAGCAGAAAGACACATCTGGTATATACTCACTTATAAATGGATATTAGGCATACAATATAGGATAATAAGACTAAAATCTGTACACCTAAGAAAGCTAAGCAAAAAGGAGGACCCTGGGTAAGATGCTCAATCTTCACTCAGAAAGGGAAATTGGATAGACATTGGAAGAAGGTGAAAATAAGGAACAAGGCAGGAGACTACCACAGAGGGCCTCTGAAAGACTCTACCCAGCATGGTATTAAAACAGATGCTGAGACTCATATCCAAACTTTGAGCAGAGTGCAGGGAATCTTATGAAAGTAGGGGGAGGTAGAAAGACCTGGAAGGATCTGGAGCTCCACAAGGAGGGCAACAGAACCAAAAAAAATGGGCCTAGGGGTCTTTTCTGAGGCTGATACTCGAACCAAGGACCATTCATGGAGATAATGTGGACCGCCTACACAGAGGTAGCCCATGGTAGATCCAAATGGGCTCCCTAATTACAGGAGCAGGGGCGGGCTGTCTCTGACATGAACTCAATGGTTAGCTCTTTGATCACCTCCCTGTGAACGGGGAGCAGCCTGACCAGGTCATAGAGGTAGACTGTGAAAGACAGTCCTGGTGAGACCTGATAGTCTAGGGTCAGATGGAAGGGGAAGAGTTCCTCCACTATCAGTAGCCTGGGGAAGGGGCATGGGAGGAGATGAAGGAGGGAGGGAGAGAAGGAGGGAGGGAGGGATTGGGAGGGAATGAGGGTAGGGCTACAGCTGGGATACAAATTGAATGAATTGAAAAAAAAATAAATTAAAAAATAAACTTTGTGTCGCACAAGTATTGGAGGGCACATTTATGTAGATATTACATGCCATAACCTGATAAAGTAAGAAATTGGTAACTTGAGCCAAGCTATACTAAAGAAAATCTCTAAAATGGAGTTGGTTTCATTGCTGGCAACAAAGGTCCATATCACACACAGTGTGAAGAAGCCAGCTCTTCACTTTATTCTGTGACATGTAACTAGAAAGACTGTTGCCACTAGTAACTAGTGCAGAACAAGTTCCTTTAACTTTTGGTTTTGGAAATGGCTGGCTAGGACAAAAACATCAGCTTTTTTGTTTGTTTGTTTGTTTGAGGGGTTGCTTTTTTGGTTATTATTGGCTGCCTTTGCAAAATACATGTCTCAGAAAGGAACTCTCTAGTCCACAATTGAATGGAGATGCTCAGAGTGTAGAAACTGGAGTCTTGCTATGTAGGGAGATGTTGAGTCGTTGATGATGAGAAGGCACATGGAATTGAAGAAAGCTCTAATACAGCAAACATCAGAAGGACATAAACTGTTACCCGTGGTTCCAGAGATTCTCCAATAATAAAAGAAACTGGCTTAAGGGAGACTGGTTACAGGGTGGATAAGGCAGGTACTGACTCAGGAAACAGAGATGCATAGGGTTTGAGAACTCTTCCTGTCAAAGAACTTGGTGTCTGCACATGGGGCCAAAAGTCAGCAGATCAGAAACCAACTAACTTCTGAAGGGCTTACATTGTTAGGGAAACCACAATCCTGCTCTTTAAAAATCCTTTAATTGTATGAGACCTCAAAGCCTTCTTAGATTCTAAAACCTTTGAAGGAAAAGAGCAGAGCTGCAAAGACAGTCACAGCCCAAGTGTAAAGCATGGCCTCCTGTATCAACATTAGGTGTGTAGGAGAAAAAAAGGACAAGGAGCATGTCCTTGATGAAGAACCATGGTTGGCAGAATGCCACAGCTAAAGGCATTCTTTCCTCCCAGAGAGCATCCCTGATGATGGAGTCAGCAAAGTGAAAGGTCAGATGTGCACTTATTCTAACTCCCAGAATGAACTCAAGGTTTCAAATCGACAGCATTGTCAAGTTTCCAGATATAATGAGTCAACTTAATGGCAAAATTGTTGCTTTAAGTAACGGAAACAAACCCTGCTTCATACCCGAATATCAGCTTGAAATAAGTGTAAATAGGCAATAATGATGGGCATTGCAACAATTTAAAATACCTCATAGAGCTTGCATAGAGCTTGCTCTGTAGAAAATTGTAATTGCTAGCTCACTGTCTGGGAAACTTCCAGTAACTCTTAAAACTCTCAGGGAAACTAAAATTTCAGTGAATTTGAACGTGATCATGGCATTATAAGATTGATTTCTGGCCAGCAGTTACATCCTTATGGTCTTATCCACATTTGATTTCTGTGCATACAGTAAGCATAGCCTTGCTGGCTAGATTGAGGTTAAAACCACTGTGCCAAGGAGGAGCAGTACAAAGGAAAATATTGTCCATATTTCCTTACTACCAACTTGACCTTTATTTTAAGGCTGAGTGGACTCATTATTTTACACTAAAGTAAATGCCCTGTACTGTGGAATAATTGATCACATCTTTTAGAAGGAGTCTTGAGATGAGATGTGTAATGTAAATGAATTTATGTTTACAGCAGTCAAATCTGACAAGCAGCTCTGGGCCGAACCACTTGGCAGGAGCAAGTTAACTGAGAACTGGGGGTGAGAGGGAACAGAAGGAAAGTAGGAGTAAAGGAGGCATTACATCTTTACAAGATGGGTAGTGATGCCTTGTGATAGTTATATATAAAGTTCCACTTTTCTTGGGACACTGAGTAGAAGAACTAGATAGTGACAGGACTTTAAAGATAGAAAGAGCTGAGTAGCTATGATGGTGGGGTATACATATACACAGTATGCATAGCATACGTACAGTTAATTGCATTTTACATATTTACCTCTCTCCTATTCGGTTCTTTATTTAAATTTAAGTCTGCACAGTTCAAATACTAGCACTTCCTATGAGGGCTAATATATCTATTACAGATAGATAAATAATAGAAATGAAGACTATATCATCTCCATGAACTAATGAAATACTTGGTCATTCCCTTCCACTTGTCATTATGATGTATGAGAACATGGTCCAAGAACGAGTTGTGTGAGAATTATTAGTTCTTGTGAGAAAATGCCAAGAAAACAAGAGTCTTGTGACCTCTGTTTAAAAACAAAACAAAACAAAAACCCCCCACAATTGTTCTTGAAATGTGTTTCATACTCCTCCCAGGTATAACAAATTGGAATGAGTTGACTTCAGTTATTCATCACAACTATTGGTGTTATTTGTTTATATACCTCTATGGAAAAACATGTCTTTGCCACATGCAGCTTGTCTGCCATGTGTTACTTATCCACATGTGGAGCTTGTCTTTGTAGTTACACATTTCATTCCAGTGATGCTTAACTCCCAGAGTATAAATTGTCTGATTCTCTGAATAAAGTAGGCTACTGCATGAAACTTTACTCAGCCTCACTTACTGACTCCATTCTCTTAAGGTCCCACTGCTTCTAGAGCAATGACAATGATGGAACAACAATGATCAAGACTAAGTGTTTGGGGACAATCTCAGGTCATTATGTCATGCTATAGGATGCACTGTTTTGTTTTGTTTTGTTTTTCCTCTGAGATGATAGAGGAAAGGTGAGAGTCTGAACTTACTTGTATCATTTATCCTCTAATAGGATGAAAAACTGAAAAAGAAGATGAACAAAGACTGAGCTAACTAAGGGACTAAAACCCTGGATCCAGAAGTGTCATAATCTCATCATGGCCCTGCCTCCTGTTTCCTTCCTTGCTTCAGTTTGTGTAAGCTGGGTTTCTGTCTCTAGTAACTGAAACTCTGCTAAGTCAATATGGCTTTATATATATAATCACTGTTTCAAGTTTTTAACTCCCAGCCATATTAGGACTATCCATACTAATCTTAGTTTTCTCTGCTTGCTGTTCTTTGGATTTACAAGCTCTTTAAATTTTCTGTTTTTTCCTGATTCTTATAAAAAGATTTCTCATAGGTAAAAATTAGCCTCTTCTGGCTAAAGAATCATGTTTGGAGTTTACTGTTTTGGCATTTCATTTGTCCATTTAATTTTGTCTCTTTCTGGCTCTACCTTGTTTAAACAGGCAAGAGGCTGAATTTTATCCAACAAATGGTTGTATTGCCCTCTGACATCTGGTTTAGCTCAGTCATTGTGTAGCACATATCAGAAACAAAACAGAGGTTTCAGGACAACTGATGAGCTTTTGGCTTTTCACTCTGATGGATATCTTCTAACTTCACAGGCAGTTCTTGCCAGGTAACCTTCGTGTGAATGTCTCCCAGGCTCTGTAAGTTGCCCCCAGCACTTGCTGCAGAGGCTATGACTTCCCTATGTGTTCATTTTCCAGTGAAAATTCCCCTCAGGAGATTTGTGAATACATCAACTTTGCAACTCTTCTCAACTCCCTTGTTTACACATACCACGTTTCTCAGAGTTTGCAGAAGAGCATCTTGCACAAAGTAGGACCCAGAGATACAAGAGACTTTACATCCTATTCCCCAGCTTTACCACTAATGAAGTAGTTATTGGGTAAACATGAATCTATTGTTACATCCAGACACTTCACTTTGTGCTACAAAGATGAATGTGGCACCATGGGAAGTCATCCATCTAAGAAATTAGAGTGGAACTCTCAGCAGACACAGATCCGCAGCACCTTGCATTTGGACTTTACAGCCTCTACAACTGTGAGTAATAAATACTTGTTGTTTATAAGCCACATAACTCTGATTTTGTTTTTGAAACAGGGTTTCTTGGTGTAGCCCTGGATGTTCTGGGAATCATTCTATAGACTAGGCTGGCCTTGAACTCTCTGCCTCTCAAATCTGGGATTAAGGTTGTGTGCTACTATGCCTGGTTATAAGCCACATCATTTATGACATTTCCTTATAACCCTCTTGAACTAAATGAGTAGACAATAGGTAACAACACACCAAGTTAATAAGCATCCATCAGGGAGGTGAGCCTTCTTTGGAAACTACTAATAGATACATAGGTTTGAAAATGTATATCTAAAATGAAATGACAAGTGATGGGGGTGAAATTATAGGCAAGATTATATAGAATGCATATTTGTTTGTTTGCTTATTTATTCATTGATTCACCAAAATGTAGGTTTTAGAGATATTAAGAGTTCACAGCTTTATTTTGTAAGCCTACCTAACAGAGAGAAAAATGATTGATATTATGAATATATTGGAGGTTACTTCATATATTAAATAGAACTAACATAGCCCAGTACCCACATCATCAGAGTACGACAGGGAGCCCACCATCATTCTAGACTGATGAGGGCCAGTTTTGATTCTAGGATACTAAACAAAGGAGCACTCCTTAGCCTTTCAGCCTAAAATCAAGGGAAGAATCCCGAAGAAAGGACTTCATGTCCTTACCAGTGTGTACCTATGAGTCTGTGCTTTCCCCTGGCAGCACACGCATGCCCTTTATGAGGACCGTGTCTCAATCTTTCTGTTATACTCTACTCTACCATCCCACTGCTGTTGCTCAGGGGACTCCAATACATCATCTTCCCTCTTCTATCTGAGCAGTCGCCTTCTGAAACTTTATCATGTCTGACTTTAAGTGTTTTCAACCAAGTCCCCTCAGAACACTCTATCTCTATTAAAATCAATTCCTTTATGTGAGGCTGTATTTTTACTTGCCTTTTGAGGGACAGAGGAGAGAATAATCTCCAGAATTCTTGAAATATCTATTTGTTCTTTTTGAGAAATGGATGAAATGTTCTGAAGTCTCAAGCCTACCCGTGACTGATGGAAATGTTGCAAAGTTGCACTGTTTTTCTGCAGTTTTTCTTCCTCCATATATTCATGAATAGATGTGCTAAACATGCAAATAGCAGGCTTAGAAAGAGCTGAGAGAAGTCATGTAGAACATGAATAGCAAAGCCATAGTATAAATTAAAAACCTTCTGAATGCCAGTATCAGGTGATGAGACAGAATAGTGCAGTGGCTTGCTAATACTTCACTGGATAAAGTGGGGCACTACCTTACTGGGTTACCTTAGGGTGTAACAAGGTTACCTTAGCGTGTTACTTAGTCTTTGTGATTCAATTTTCTTAGTATAAAATGGAAATAAAATAATAATAATAATAAACATGCACTGCATGCAGTTATTTGAATAATAAATGAAAATTGCATCCAAAATCCTATAGGACAAGATAAATGCATGGATAGGACATTGCATTTATAAATGTATGTGGTTGTGGGGGTGTTATACATTAGGTTAAGTGTTGTCTTTGAATTGAGGCATCTCTTGAGGTCTTGCACTATAAACTGTGGAGCTGGAAGGGGATTCACAGCTGTGTTTTCTGACTGCCAAAGCACCATTCTTGATTTTCTTAATTCCTCTCTTCTCTACACACAAGCTTGTAAAGAATATTACCCATGCCTTCTTCCTTCACTTCATTTTCCCTTCATTCTTACTTTGTTTTGTCTTCTACTTCCATTGTGATATTGGCAGACCAAATCAATACTTTTAAGCATTTTTATACTTAATTCTCTGGAGACTTTCAATATAATTGGTTGTTTTTTCCTTAGAAACATTTTTTTAATCTATCACCACATTTCTGGCTCTTTTTATAAAGTTTTCCTAATGAAATACTTCTCATCTTTCCTTTTTAACTTTTTAAATACCTGATGGAGAATCAATGCATCTCTCAACCTGCATCTGAGAAACTTCTCTTTGTAGTAGATGGTATTAACATAGTGACCCACAATTGGCTAAGGTGCAGAGATTAGACCATAGGATACTCATCCCCAAAGGTAACACTCATACTGTACCTTGCCATCCAAAGCTCAGGAATAATTGCTGAAAAGAAGGCCAAAAAGAGTATAAGAATCAGAGGTAGTGGATGGCTACAAAGAAACATTATCTTTGGGACACAGTAGGGTGGCAGCACATATAAATTCAAAGAAGTTGCAATAACACACAGACACCCTGTGAAAGTCCAACCTGGACCAAATGCCAGCATGGAGAGGTGATCTAGCCATACAGCCTCAATTAGCTGTGGAGCTGTTGGCAATTGTTATCTGCTCGGATAGGGAGAGACATTCTTCTATAAGATAGCATTTCCTAGTAAGTCAGCTACTCTCCAGTGAAAGGCCACATATCCAGGAGTATTTAAGTAACACAGATAGGTCTTGAAGGACTTTTATAAAAGGACACAAATGTGGGTGGATGAAAATAGGAAGTGTTGAACAGAAATAACGCAGCGACCAGGAGACTGAACTCTGGGACCTAAAACGCCAGCACCCGTGATTGCCAGGTGAGCAGAACTCCCACGGTGAGAAAATCAAGTGGGAAAACCCTAGGGACACCCAGTTATTCCCCGCAAAAACCTCCGGGTGACCAGCGGCGCACAGCTCTGATCGGAACGAGCAGCCGCTGCGCTGGGC